>CM034533.1:17986473-18398973 GCA_020002185.1 Paraescarpia echinospica | reverse complement strand
CATAAACAGATCAGTGCAAACTACTGTTACTACTCTCGCTAAATATAATTTCTGCATGATAGTAAGTTTGTGCAAATGTAAATATCGTGAAATGATTATATATATTCAGATACTGATTGGCAACTAGCATAATTTCGTCAGTTGAAATAATACTAATACTTAGTATTTCGATACATTAAAGTAGACGGAATGGAATGATTGATGTTTATGTTATGCTACGGCTAACGTTTGTGTACAAATCGTCGTCGCGCAATAATGGCAGCGTAGCTGAATACTTCCCGGAGAAGTAGAGATGGCGTTCGAATGAAGAGGTCTACAAGCGGACGATGACGTGTAAAGCGCTTTGCGCAGTCCTAAAGACTAGACACCGTGGTATTTAATATGTATAACCGCTACGTATAAGAACATACATTTCACTGTTAAGCTATTTTTGGAGCAAAATTGGGCTTATGAGCTCACAAGAATTTTTAGAGGAACAACAGTCATACTGTTAGTACGTCTAAGCCTCTACAAACAAATACGACTTAACCAGAATCGGAAGAAATGAATACCGAAAGTTGGTGGCACATATCCGACACAGTTGCTCATCGGGCGGACGGCATAGAACTTGTCGCAATTCTTTGTGTCCGTGCAACACCATTGTTTCGGCAAGGTGTCCGCGGCCTCGTGTTTGTCCGGCATACGTGGATGATAAAAGAACATCTGACCACCGCTGCCATCTTGCACTGTTATGAGGGACCCGACTCGGTTGTAGCAACAATACTGTAAAATGAAGAACATATTTGTAATATAAATTTAATTTTTGTAGCAACGGTACTGTAATACGAAGGACATCTTTGAGGTAACGATACTACAATATGAAGGACCTCTTTGTAACAACGGTTCTGTAATGCGAAGAACATCTTTGTAGCAACTGTACAGTAATACGACACCTTTATAAGGACACCTTTGTAATAACGGTACTGTTACACGAAGGACATCTTTGTAACAACTGCACTGTAATACGAACAACATCTCTGTAATAACGGTACTGTAATACGAAGGACACCTTTGTAATAACAGTACTGTAATATGAAGGACATGTTTTTAGCAATTGCACTGTAATATGAAGGACATCTTTGTATTAACGGTAGTGTAATACTAAGGACACCTTTGTAGCAACTGCACTGTAATATGAAGGACATCTTTGTAGCAACGGTACTGCAATATGAAGGACATCCTTGTAGAAATTTTACTTGACTATGAAGGACATCTTTGTAGCAACTGTAATGTAATACCATGGACATTTTGTAGCAATGATGGTGTAATATGAAGAACATTTTTGTAATAACAAAACTGCAGTATGAAAGATATCTTTCTAGCAAAGGTACTGTAATATGACGGACACCATTCAACCACTTATTCTGTAACATGAAAAACATATTTGTTATTGCATCATTGGAATATTAATAACATTGTCGAAGAATATATATATAGCTGCAACACAATTGTCGTTATAGTACGCTACTAGTGCTACAAAGATGTACCTATTGCAATATATATATATATACTGTACTGTAATATTATGAAATACATCTTTACAGCAGCAGCTCTCTAACATGAAGGATATCATTGCAGCAACAGTAGGCAACTATGACGTAGTACAGCGGCTACGAGCCACAAATTTGACGAATTGTGTACTTTTTGACAAAAGCATGAAAATTGGCACACATGTAGTTTATAATATAATTATATTATATATATATATATATTCATATAAAGCTAGGTACCCATCGCCATCGACATGGTATCTAGCCGCCATTTTGATTTTAAAGTGGCCGCCATAGAAATCCATTACCCAAGTGTCTTGGCATCTAAACAACATAGGAACACGGTCTTGGTGTCCAAACCATCATTTTTAGGGTGAAGGAATTCATTTCTGTCACATTCTGTATCCTCAGATGACCGCCATATTGGAATTCAAAATGGCCGACATACAAGATCTTATATTTTATTTTAATTCACCTAACTGGGAATATTAGCTAGGTACCCATGCTGTTTACAAAAATTAAAATTAATCTAGATATGCCACGGATATCCATAGATATGGCTATTAAATGATGATCATGACTCTGGTGTGTATAACAATGGACTATAATCATACACATGTTAAAATAGCAGTCATATTTTATTCACTGTTACAGACAGGCCGTCCATGCCAATCATGCTTTCTCAGCTGAGGAAGCAGGAGACAGTGTCACACCCGCTCAGGACATGAAACAACATTAATGCTTTAGATTTCAACACACGTAATTTGTTTGCAATAGCATGAATTGCAATATGACGAAAGTGAGTACCAGCGCCGAAGTTGTCCCATAGTTCATCAATCCCAAGAGCATGGAAATGGCCTACCGCCAAAACAACCACATCTGTATCTACTGTCCAGATGGCCACTTTGGATAGTCCTTCTTTCACGCATGTAACATGCGCGTGTCCGCCTCCTCGTGCGTGCACGGCTGAAGGTACTCTGTGTCTTCAATGTCATTCTGGTTTGCAGTCACAAGTGTGTCATATGTTGTGCTGATAAGTATCTTTCCACCGGCATTGTATGACCTGATACAACGAAATAGCTCATCTTTGTACTGCTCAATCCTCAGGAAACTCTCCCAGTTTGCTGGAATAAGGGTTCCCGCAAGAACTCTCTGCCGTTGTGTTGTTCTGTTATGCACTCGGCGTTCCCTTGTTGATTGTTTGAGACTGTCAGCAAAATGCCTATCCCATACAATGTCGACCCTACTGACAGTTGCTAGCTGGGAGGTAATATGGAATAAATATTTGTTGAGCGTAATCATCAAATGTCCGACTAGCCCCTGGCCTGAGCACTATGTATGATGGCAGCACCATCCAAAACCTTTGCCTCGACATCTGTAGCATTTTCTGATGAGGAATCAAATTTTGTTAGGCATTCCAGTAAGTTAGATTTCGATCCATGTCGGAGTTGTCCAATATCAGAAATAGACACGCCTGATTTTCATGTTGAAAGAAACGGTCCAGGTCTCCTTGTCTGTTCTGGCAAGCTATGTAATTGCAAACATATTGCAGTTTGTCTTCAGATTGCAGTTTGTCTTCACATTTCTCTTTGCTGCTAGCTGTTTGCTTTGCACGAGGCGTACTAAAGAGAGGCAATTTGTTTTTCGAGATAATATCACTGTGTGGTTTGTTAGGTGTGCCTTTTAGTCTGTCCTCCACGTAGCTTTTGTACTGTCGTTTCCCGATATCATCAGCTGTGTAGACTGTTTGCACAACGTCTTTGTTCATGATGACCTTTGTATAAAGAGTCAGCATATCACCGCTATCTTCAAGGAATGGGTTGCTCATGTCTTCAGTTGTTGACACCATCGTCGACACTTTTTACCAAACTAACTAGACATATTGAATTTTGCATGCCGGCCATCTTGAATTTTATTATGGCCGTCATCGGAGGATACAGTATGTGGCAGGGATTAATTCCTTGACCCTGACAATGTTGGTTTAGACGCAGAAAATTCACGTTTCTATGTTGCTTAGAACTGGAGCGACTTGGTTAATACATTTCCATGGCGGCCATCTTGAATTTCAATATGGCGGTCATCTGAGGATATGGCATGTGGTAGAAACGGATTCATTGACCCTGAAAATTATGGTTTAGACGCCAAGAACATGTTTCTATGGTGCTTAGGAGTTGAGCGACTTGGTTAATAAATTTCCATGGCGGTCATCTTGAATTCCAATATGGCGGTCATCTGAGAATACTGCCTGTGGCAGAAATGAATTCTCTGACCCTGAAAATGTTGGTTTAAATTCCAAGAACATGTTTCTATGTTGCTTAGAAGCTGAACAACGTGGTTAATATATTTCCATGGCGGCCATCTTGAATTCCAATATGGCGTTCTTCTGTGGATGCGGAATGTGGCAGAAATAAATTCCTTGACCCTAAAAATGATGGTTTAGACACCAAGAACGTGTTTAGATGCCGAGAAACTTGAGTAATGGATTTCGACGGCGGCCATTTTTAAAATCAAGATGGCGGCTAGATACCATGTCGATAGCTATGGGTACCTAGCTTTGTATGAATATATACATCATAAACTACTTTTGTACCAATTTTCATGCTTTTGTCAAAAAGTGCACAATCATATCCCTTAGCCGCTGTACTAAAGCACGTAAGTATATCACCAATACTGTAATATGAACGACATCGTTTTGCAGCATTATTTATATGTGAACTACATTAATGTTGCACCTGTAGTGTCACATGAACGGATTAATCGAAGGAACAGTCTCAATGAAACGACTTACCTGTGATGATTCCGCGGTCGGGTTCCGCTCAAAAAAACACATTGTCTGAATGGAGGCATCAGCGATATATGCACGCCAGTCGAATGTCCAGGTGATGTCAGTTGATGCCAACTGCAGGTCGCATGGACACGCTCTTGTGTCCTTCCACCGCTGCTTGATATCGACAAGTTTGGATGTCTCCTCCGCGTACCATTTCAGACATTTAGTTTCTTCGGGCGATCGACCAGTAAGGGGAAAGAAATATACGCCCAATTCGCCTGAAACGTATGTTTCCATATATATATATATATATATTATATATGTATATATATATATATATATAATATGGTTATTCCTGCCAGAGAGAGAGAGAGAGAAAGAGAGAGAGAGAGAGAGAGAGAGAGAGAGACAGACAGACAGACAGACAGACAGACAGATAGACAGAGAGAGAGAGACAGAGAGAGAAATAGAGAGAGGTTTAAAGCTACATGTGTGTGTGTATGCGTGTGTGCGTGCGTGCGTGTGTGCGTGTGTGCGTGTGTGCGTGTGCGCGTGTGTGTGAGAGAGAGAGAGAGAGAGAGAGAGTGTGTGTGTGTGTGTGTGTGTGAGAGAGAGAGAGAGAGAGAGAGAGAGAGAGAGAGAGAGAGAGAGAGAGAGAGAGAGAGAGAGATTGAGCTTTAAAGCTACATGTCCGATTCATGTGTTACCACGCGAAACACAGACTGTCCGTCTTGCAACGTCTCGTCTCGTGTCTCTATGACATTACACGTTACGATTTTTTATGGCTTTCTGGTACATGAAATACATAAACCGTCATGTGTAATGTAAATTCATCAGCTGTTAATGCACTGTATAATAGTTTTCTTGTTGTTTAAGTTGATCTTGTGTGTTTCCACTCCTTCCAGGTCATACGTCACAACATGTTAAATGTTATAAGTTTACTTATGTTGTGCGTAGAAAATAATGTTGTTATTTATGACGAAATAGAAAAAGATGGCTTTGCAATGGTATCGAGTTTGTTTTTGTGGGATCATTAATAATTTGGTGAATGCGGACTTAGAAAAAAAATGTGTTTCGTGGGTGTCGCTTATATTTATTATAATTGGGTACCAGTCGAATAGCTAATAACGTATTTATATTAACTTCATGGTTTCATTGAGAATACTTCATATCCAGCTTGACAGACAGGAAACGCATGGTCAAACATATTTAACAACATATTTTGATCTACAATTTTTTTTCTGACTTAACCGTAACACAATTAAGATAACACGTTCTTAACAGTCCGACCAGCACACACAGAATAGCTTGTTAACAAGTATTTCGTTCTTACTGTAATTGATAGGTGCACTGGCAAACCACAGCAATAACATTTTTCAAATAGGTCTTGGCACAACAGTTACCAAGACGTATGCGTTTCGCCTGGTTTTGCCTTTTGCGTTGATCCATTTCTTGCAGAAGGGTTGGTACAATTCCATGATGTGATCGTGTAATTAACTTATGATTGACCATTTAAAAATAAAAATATGCTATCCATATCATTTTGCCACATACGTTATAAATTTAGCACAGCTGGCGCGCTTCAAGAATAACAGCACAAATTGCAGCACCGAATGAATTAGGTTCCCACGATTGGTGGAAAAATATGGAAAAAATAATCGGGCTTAAAACAATTGACAACTCATGCATGCAAGGTCTTGCTAACAAAACATCGAATGGTCATTGTGCGTTACTAGCCGGTAGAATGAACGAGGTTTTTTTTATATGTAAGTGAACATTTACCTCGTTTAAATAAGGATCACAAAATATTTACAGCAAATGGGGAACGGCCAGATCAGTATGTCATCAGTGTGATGACTACTTTCAAAGCTTTACAGAATGTTAAGTTGAACAAGGCTACTGGGCCTGATAACATTCCTGCGTGGGTGTTAAGAAATCACGCAAACGTCCTCGCTCCACCATGAACTACTGTCTTTAACAAGTTTCTAAGAGAAGGAGTACTCCCTATGGAATGGAAAATGGCCAACATAATGATATTGGTCTATCTTTTTCAATCGACACAGGTGGAAAAACAAATCCACCTGTGTCGATTGAAAAAAATATTATACCAATATCACTAACTCTAATAGATGTTAAGGTTTTTGAATCAATAGTAATGAAATTGGTGGTTGAAACAGTTGAAGGACAAATTGGTGATAAGCAATTCGGTGGAATTAGTGGAACTTTCACAACAGAAGTTCTCGTCGAAGTTGTACACAAATGGTATGAGGCGACTGATCAATTGGATTCTTATGTCCGTGTTGTAATGCTAGATTTTAGCAAAGCGTTTGACCTTATTAATCATCATTTGTTACTAGAAAAGCTACATTTGTATGGTTTGCCCTCACATGTTATAAAATGGATGGCAACATTTGTATACAAAATTTTTTTTGGATAGAACTCAACAAGTAAAAATAGGTAATTAATATTCGCATTCTGGTCACCCCAATGGGGGAGTTCCACAAAGAACATTGTCTGGACTTAAATGTCTCATAGTGTACATAAGTGATTTAGAAACGTCTGTTCCGTTATATATGTATGTAGATGACAATACATTGTTCGAAGTATGCGATAGAAAGGGTGAATCTGTTTTTCAAGAATCGGTTGACGTTGCTGCTAGGTGGACAAATAGAATTATATCAAAAAGTTAATTCAGGAAAATCAAAAGAGATGGCCATCTGTTTTGCACAACATCGCAATTTTCGAAACATTATCCCGAATATAAAGATCGATGGAAATGATGTAGATCAAGTAGACAATGCCAAACATATAGGTGTTACAATTTCACAGGCTCTGACACGGAATAAGCATATGGAAAATATTGGAAATGACTGTACATGTCGTATTAGTTAATGCGAGTAGGAACTAGCCAAAATCATCTGGTCACTATATATGTTAGTGTTGTGAGACCTGTTTTACAATATGCCATGTATGGCACACTAACTTGCCACAATAGTTATCTGACAATATTGAATTGATACAAAAAAGAGCATTAAAGTGTATTTTTCTTGGAATAAGTTACGCTGAGATACTCAGCTATGTAAAAATTGGAGACATTGAAAGCAAGCCGACACTGCCTTTGTCAAAAATATTTCAATAAGATTAAAGCTAGTACACACAGATTAATCCATCTGCTGCCTGACAAAATGAGTACCTTTTGTCAATAACCCGAACAAACAGATACCGTAACTCGTTTATACCATGGGGATTACACTCCTGCCGATAACGAATGACGGGTTATGTCACAGTTAAAATGGCCTTGCATACACTTGTTGATCTGAAGCTCATCCATACCCGCAGTACCCGCAGTAAAACTGCTTGGAGCATTTCAAGTCCCACGACTGTGAAGCAGTTATTAAAGCAGGCGACACTAACCTGTGTTACCCGTGAGTTCGGCAAGGTTGAAAGCGCTAGGCGTGTCCGACTGTACCATCGTTTTGCTCCACGTGTTCCCGCGATGAGTCACGTAGTAGCCGACTGTGCTTGGTCTTTGTTGCAGAGTTTGGTCCCATCCAGTTTCGTCATACAGGTAGAGCAGATACGAGCTCTTACTCGTCGAATCACTCACGAACACCAGTTGGAAAGTATTCGGCTGCAACGAGATATGCGGAGTTATACAACATGGATCATCAGGGATCTTCGCAAACCCACCATCAGTGACCACTAATGAACCTAACAAAAAACTTGCCTTGGAAGCACACAATCATATAAATATTGCGTTTGAAAAGTAGCTTTATGGTTAGTGATATTTAGACTGAAACGGAAACCTACTAAGAATAGGACGAAAACATTATAATACCCATAATATACATTTATTCGGTAACATGTTGCATATACGAGATTATGGTTACAAAATATACATGTTCGTTCTATTAAGCCGAGTCAGTCTAGCGACGACGACGTGTGCGCGTGTGCGCGTGTGCGCGTGTGCGCGTGTGCGCGTGTGAGCGTGTGCGCGTGTGCGCGTGCGTGCATGTATGTGAAACACTGCTTATATATATATATATATATATATATATACATATATACCGCTTATATATATATATATATATATATATATATATATATGAGTGCAAAATTATACACGTTACTTATATTAAGCCAACCCAGTCTTGCTTAACGACGTGTTTGCGTGTGTACGCGTATGGGTGTGCACGTGTTCATGTGTGCGTGTGTACGTGTGCGGGTACATATGTGCACGTGTGCCGGCGTGCGCGCGTGCTTGTGTGTATGCGTGGCATTGTTTATATATAACTAGCAAAAATGTTCATCCCCTAACGGGATGCCTTGGAAGTTAATAGCCTACTTGATCTCGATTGGCGTCGTAGTCTAGTCGGGGTAACATATGATCCCATGTAACCACCAGCACCCACGTGGGAGTCACGGATTCACCAGAATATTTCTCGACCTCTTGTTTCACCCGTTCCATAATGGCGTCCACTTTCGCCTGCTCTGCGTCATCAGAAGCCGTCTTCTCGCTGCTGTACTCTTGGTAATACGTTGTCCCGGTGGAGCAATCGTTGTCTGTATACATCGGGGCGAACACACCAAAGCCATGCTTGAAAGCCAAGCTCTTGGTTCGTTGACTCAGTCCCTCCTGTAACTTACTGAACTCGACTGGCATTTGTCTGCTATGCCTCTGTTGTAATGACAAGAACCCATTCGTGTATATCTGTGAGAGAGAACAAATATATTAAAGCGTATTGTAATGAATGAGTAATGCCACAATGGTCCATAGTTGCATTTGATTGAATCCGGCCATAATAAACAAGACAGAGGAAGACCCATAAAATTGCGGGAATATGTTCGCCGATAACGTGCGCTCACACACACACACACACACACACACACACACACACACACACACACACACACACACACACACACACACACACACACACACACACACACACACACACACACACACACACACACACACACACACACACACACACACACACAAACACACACACACAGTGACACCAATGACCAGAAGTTACATCGCATTAATTGCCTCAGTGGCTCGAGATAGGTCAGTGCATCCTGACACGGCTGACAGTAATTAATTGACATATGTTAGCACTCACCACAAGTCTGTCTGTTTTCGTTTGGAATAGATACACGTGGCGGAACCGAAGAGGAGGCGATACGCCGAATTTAAAACGTCGACATGTGACTGTCTTGTCTCCTTGGTCTTCCCCGTAAGGATACAGTATGGAGTGGCCCACTGAAGCAACAAGGACAACAGAAAAACAAACTTTATGATGAGTGCAAATTACAACGCGCTGTATAACCGTGCAAACATATTTGAGTGTGTAAACTCCACATGAGTAGCATGGCGGCAGCCGACGAGGTATTGGTTCAGGAATCTGGTCCAATGTGTCACTTACGTGACTTCCGGTCGTGCTAGTTCCAGTCGCTTGACTTCTGGTTATGTGATCTTCAGAATGACGTAATATCCTTTCACGTGGTCGGTAATCCAACCTTAGTCGTCTAACACTACATCTTTGCTATTATAAATACATTTTAGTGTGTGCGGAAATAAGGGATAAGTGCTTATTGCAAGAATGTTATCCCTTCCGACGGATGGGTATTTTTGCTTTGCCCCGTACCTGAAATGGGGGCAACTGGGATAAGGTCGGATTATACACGGAGTCACTGTGATAGTACGTATACATTGCCAAGATAATTAACGAATCCAAACCATCGTGTACACACGCAATCCCACCTATCCGAGCAGGACGACGTAAATTAATGTAATAACAGCGGAGGAAAGCGATCTTTTTAACACAAAGGTAACTGACTATTTCCGTGTAATATCAAGATTGGTAGGACAATAGTGTCAACGTTTTGGTGTTACGCACCTAAACGAGTTAATACAAACTAAACATAAGCAACTATAATCAACATTTAAACGTCAGTGGTTTACTTAGAATGTGTTCTCAGAATGGAAGATTCTAATGAAACTTCCACTTTCCTGAATGAAGTGAATACACTAGAGGTGAAACAGTTGACGAATCGAGCCTTCAATCGACTGACATCGATTCGGATAGGGGCGTCCCTTACTTTCCGATATAACTAACCTGATAGAGTTGTCAAACATCTCCCCATGTTTACAACGTATTATACACACTACGTTATCAAACAATTACTCTCATATTTTTATTACGATCAAAATCTACAAAAAGAAACCTTTGCGATAGACGAAGGCCAACCATCTAGGTAAACATTTTGAACTGGCAATGATTATTTGCCTTGCGCTGAAACAATAACGTGTCTGTGACGACGTGGGATTACATTTGCAATCCAGAAAATGACATATTCTAACGTTCTTGGTTAACTCGGCCAACACGGATGAACTCGCTTCAATACGCGTTGAAATCGGCCAACACGGATGAACTCGCCGCAATACGCGCTGAACTCGGCCAACACGGATGAACTAGCCGCAATACACGTTGAACTCGGCCAACACGGATGAACTCGCCGCAATACGCATTGAACTCGGCCAACACGAATGAACTCGCCCCAGTACACTTTGAACTCGGCCAACACGGATGAACTCGTCGCAATCCGCGTTAAACTCGGCCAATACGAATGAACTCGCCGCAATACGCGTTGAACTCAGCCACCACGGAAGAACTCGGCGCGATACGTGTTGAACTCGGCTAACACGGATGAAATCACCGCAATACGCGTTGAACTCTGCCAACATGGATAAACTCGCCGCAATACGCGTTGAACTCGGCCAACACCGAAGAACTCGTCGCAATTCACGTTGAACTCAGCCAACACGGATGTTAAACATAACTTGATCATACCATCGCAACATGGGTTTCTAAAAGCGAGGTCATGCTTAACAAATATGTTTTTGGAAGCTATCACTAAATAGGTAGACGAGGGATCACCAGTAGATATCATCTACTTAAATTTTCAA
This sequence comes from Paraescarpia echinospica, assembly GCA_020002185.1. Lineage (NCBI taxonomy): Eukaryota > Metazoa > Annelida > Polychaeta > Sabellida > Siboglinidae > Paraescarpia > Paraescarpia echinospica. The sequence continues at coordinate 18,387,704 of CM034533.1, read as the reverse complement.
AAAGCTTTCGACAAAGTACCACATCAAAGATTACTGCTTAAACTAAAGGCCCATGGCATAAGAAATGGTATAATTAACTGGATAGAAAAATGGCTGATTGACAGAAGACAACAGTTAGTAGTTGATGGGGAGACTTCAAACTGGAAATCAGTATTGAGTGGGGTACCAGTACCAGTATTAGGATCTATATTATTCTTAATAAATATCAACGATTTGGACGATGTTATAACAAGCAAGGTGTTGAAATTTGCGGATGGCACAAAAGAGTTTAGAAGGATTAAAAATGATGGAGATAAACAAAATTTACAAGATGATCTTGACAGGTTGATCAAATGGTCTGAAAAGTGGCAAATGCTGTTCAATTTTGGGAAATGTAAATGCCTCCACACAGGCCATGGGAACTAACATGTACAATATACAATGGGGGTACTGTACTAAGAACTACTGTAAAAGAAAAGGACTTAGGGTTAACCATTAGTGCTGATATGAAGGTTTCAGAGCAGTGCGGAATTGCAGCTTCAAAGGGAAATCAAATACTTGGATTATTTATGTTAAATATAACGTATAAGGAAAAAGAAACTAATGACACTAGTGTACAAAGCAATAGTTAGGCCTCATTTAGAATATTGTATACACGGAGTTCAGATAGAAATGTGAAAAATATTGAATGGTTATGAAAATAGTTATAGAAATATTTTTTTCAGTTAAGAAAGATAGGACTAGAGGACATAAAGTTAGATTAGCAAAGAAGCAGTGTAGATTAGATATAAGAAAGTTCTCATTTTCACAAACGCCTGTAAATGAATGGAACAGACTATCTCCTGATTGTGTGGGTGTTAGTACCATGAATATATTTAAACATGAAATCGACACATATCTCAAAAGATCGGGATACACGTAGATAAAAGAGTTGGTCACTTGATAAGCCAAAGGGCTTCCTTGTCCAACTGCCATCAAGAGTTAATTCTATGGGTGGCAGTCTTGTTAAACTCGCCGCAATACGGACACGGGAAACACCAGAAATGTTATACACTGTATACCCGTAGCTTCAATGCTTTATGAAGAAGTCATTGTTTTTGATACACACTAATCATTACAATTCATTACACCAATCGGTAATGCCTACCTGTGGATTCAGTGGTTGTTGTCGTTTCTATGGATAGTGGTGCTGTTGTTGTCGGCACTGTGGTTGTTGGTGCTGTTGTTGTCGGCACTGTGGTTGTTGATTCTGTCGTTATCGGTTCTGTGGTTGTTGGCACTGTGGCTGTTGATTCTGTCGTTGTTGGCACTGTGGTTGTTGGCACTGTGGCTGTTGATTCTGTCGTTGTTGGCACTGTGGTTGTTGGCACTGTGGCTGTTGATTCTGTCGTTATCGGTTCTGTGGTTGTTGGCACTGTGGTTGTTGATTCTGTCGTTGTTGGCACTGTGGTTGTTGGCACTGTGGCTGTTGATTCTGTCGTTATCGGTTCTGTGGTTGTTGATCCAATATTTGGTTGAAAAAGTGGAAAGAAGAATACGCCACTCTCGCCTGAAAAAACAATTTTCCAACATAGGATAGGTCTCCTTTTCTTTTGCTGTTTGTATCTAAAACCGGACGATCTATTTGCTGTTAGGGGTGGACTTATAATTTAACAAGATAAAGTTATGTGTTTAGTCTTGGCTACTCCCACCCCGTCGATACGTGGTGTGAGACGTCCGATTGTTACGATGCAAAATCAATTTGCATTAATAAAAAATAATGGTAAGTTCTTTCATAGCGCAATATCCAGTCCTCGGGAATGCAAAAAGCACTTTACACTTTACACCCTGGCAGACCTGTTCAATTGAACACTATCTCGAATTCTCCGGCAAGCATACAGCCACGCTGCAATTAATGCACGGAAGATTATTCTTACACAAATATCCACCACTGTCTGTAGCCATGTTCTCATTCAAACAGCTGAGTGAACTAGAGCAATGCAGAGTAAACGAACTTGCCCAAGGTTCGACACCGCTGCATAGGATTCGAACCCGGGTTCTCACGGTCGAGAGTCCGAATCTCAAGCCATTGCAATTACACAAGTTACACAGACTAGGGGCGTCACTATGACAATTCATCCCCCGCGATACGTAGATACAACAAAGCCAATCCCCCCTAACCATAACCCTAATAATGCTAATAGACCCTTGTGAAGTACTCTGTTTCCCGGAGTATATATCACCTGCTTGGGGCGTCCCATGCACCACGGCTGTCAACCAACGGTGATCGCAAAAAGTCAGTCGATAATAATAATAATAATAACACTAAGAGGGAGCATATTCCAAAGAGTTGGTGCAGCAACAGAAAAAGCTCTAGTTCCAATGTTAGTGTTGACTCTAGGAACAAAAAATAGGTCAGAACTAGATGATCGAAGCTGGATAGGTTTTCTTACAGGAGTAAGCAGTGAATGCAAATAAGACGGTTGTTTATTGGATAGTGCCTGGTATGTAATGGTACAGATCTTAAATATTGGTATTTGCTAAAATGCTAAGTTATTCATTCTGGACAATATACTCACCTTGAGAAAACAACTGCTCATGATAAGTTTCTCTTCGCCGATTTTTCATCGGCTTTTAATTTGATGCAGCCTCATATCTTAGCCCATAAACTCATTTCTGATTTTATTCTTGGAAACCAGCTGGTTGCCTGGATTGTTGATTTTTGGTCGGTCGTGTGTTTTTTGTGAATGGGACATTTTCTGACATGGAGTTGACACGCACGGGCTCGCCTCAGGTTGTTGTCTCTCACCCCTCCTATACATCTTACCTTACTTTCACTTCTCTTTGGTTCCCAACAAAATCATGGCCTGGCACTACGCGATTTTAAATGAGTGGTGTGATGACTCCTGTTTAAAGTTTAATGTATGTAAGACCAAGGAGTTAGTAATAGATTTCAGAAAACACAGTAAAAGTTCTAAAGAAACCACCATTAATGATCAAGAGATTGAAATTGTCACCAAGTACAAATACTTAGGTACAGTGTTTGATAACAAACTTAGATGGGATGACAACAGTGAAGTAATCATCATGAAATGTTAACAGCGCCTCTACGTTCTTAGAAAACTAAACTCAATTCTATTGATAAAACAATTTAAACCTGTTTTACAAGTCTTTTATTGAGAGTGTTCTTTGCTTTTCGTTTATCTGCTGGTATTTCAACATGAGTATTAAAAACAAAAACAGTTTACAGAAGATTGTACGTGTCAGCTCCTAAATAATCGAAGAGTCTCAGAGAGACATCACTAAATTTTGTGAAAAACAGGTATTTTAGTAGTCTCGCTTAACCGACTCTCGCCTGGCTGCGTAACTTCGCCAGGAAGATTGCCTGGTTCTGAATGGCCCTTTTGAATGTTATCCGCTAGAAAGCAATACTGGTATACTCATGAATTAAAGAGTCATCAATTTATGAAGTTATATACTTTGTTACTAAAGTTACTACCGTGAATATGTTTAAAAATAAAATCGACACATACCTCAGACGGGCAGGATACACATAGATAAAAGGGTCGGACTCTCGATAAGCCAAAGGGCTTCCTTGTCCACCTGCCACCTAGAGTTAATACTCTGGGTGGCAATCTTGTTAAATCTTGTTAAATATGTGACGTATTTTCAGGATATGCCGTGTTTTAATAATTATTAGTCTCGCTTAACCGACTCACGCCTGGCTGCGTGACTTCGCCAGGAAGACAGTCTGGCTCAGAATCGCGTTTTGACTGCTCACTGCCAGTTAGCACGTTTATCCCCCAGAATGTTTATATAATACGTATGTTTTCGATAACGAAATGAAATTACGCAATAGTGCCCGAAATAAAATGAATCCTAAACTAACTGAACACAAACAAAAGCTTCGAGTACTCAGCAGGATTCGAACCGAGGACCCTAAAATAGCTACTCGACTCGCTACCGACTTAGCCTGCAAGGTCAGCTCGTTACGGTTGTGCTTTGGTGACTACCTATGTTAGTTAGCAGTCCGACCGTTGCGCGAGACATCGATTGCACTTTGTTTAGTTAAATTTGTCCTTGTTTGGTATTTATATCATGCTTATTCACACGTAATCTTTTGTTTCTGCTCGAGCATAAGCAATGAACGTCAATACGGAATCTTCGACAACCACGACTACTGCCACCTAGTGAATATGCATGTGATTAAAATACACTCAACTACAAACAAGTTTAATGTCGGTTATTTTTGTGTGTGACATGTTTCAATATAAGTTTAATGTTGAATAATTGTTATAGTGTAGTATTATCTAATAAAAGAGTATCCTTATTTAATTTATTATTTCATAGTTGACCTGAGAGCCAATCATCGTCTCTACCCGAATCTGGGGTAAAGCCCCCTACCGGTAACATTGTCTGAAGTTTAATAATCCAGGCCGTAGTGATGGGACAATGCTGCCACCTCACGGCGCTTTGCTGATGGTTTGTGGCCGGTGGCACCCACATTTTGTTGCTTTTTAGGTTTATATTCAGGATTAATATGGTTGGACTTAATCCAGTAGAATGTCTAGTCGTTAAGACGCAACTGGGGGACTAGTCACTAGGATTTGTTTGTATTCTTTGATGACAGTAATTAAACACCAGCCAAGGCCAGTATTTCCATCATTTCCTTGTTGTTTCAGTTTATCGTGTACACTTGTGATTCAATTTTAAATGTAAATTCAGCGACATAAAGGAAGGCACGTTCTATTTTAGCCAATGATAGTCATGCTTTATATTACGGCGAAGATCACGAATATGATCAAAACAGCAGCGATACGTTTGAGATATGTGTTGTCGGAAATTTAAATTACTATCAAAGACCACTCCTAGATTCCGCACCAGTGTTGCTGGCGTGATATGCTGATTCAAAATACGCGTTGGGAAAAAACACCAAGTTTACTACACTGCACTGGAGTACTAATAATGATCAATTCAGGTTTATTTGCATTTAATTTCAATTTGCTGTCAGATTTGAATCCGGGATAGACAACGAAATGTTGATTTGAGTATCATCAGCATAAAGATGATGATCCAAGTTATGTTTTTGTATAACAGAGTAGGGTATGTGCAGTCACTTCACAATTATTACTGTTCATGTTAATTCATTGTGAACCTTTAAGAGGGCAGTCTCTGTTGAATGAAACTGTCTATATGCTGATAGTGACACATAAGTTAAAAGACAGTTGTGCTAATGTGAGACCTTAGACGACTTGCTACTACCTCTTCTAGTACCTTGGAAATAAAGCTGAGGTTAGAAATGGGTCTATAAATGTTTACGTCTTGTTTAGGCAGATTAAACATCAATGCTGTGAATCCACATTTTGCCCATTTTGAGGTTTATTGCATCCCCTTGCTTTCCAAATCAGAAATACACTTCTAAACCTGCCCACGTTTTTAATTGTGGGAGATTCATCAGCGATTTCCGGTTCGCGCTGTCTCGTTGCACTGCCTCGTATATTTACATCGGAACACGGGTGGGGGTGCTGTTGGGGATTAATTTCCGGACATTCAGCGGTTCAGCAAGTCTCAACACGTCTCAACACGTCTCCCGTGGTGTCGTGCCTTTTTCGGATGATGACACTGGAAGACTGGGTGGGGGGTGATGTTAGAGATTTGAAGCGAAAGTCCGGGATATTTGCCTGTATTCCAGAAGACCAGGCGATACACTCAAAATCAAGGAGACTCCCGGAAGTGCCGTGAGAGTAGGCAGGTATACATCTCCCCGCGCACAGCCTAACGAGTTCTTTGAAGCGTGTATTACTAACCTGTTCCACCCGTGGCATCGGCAAGGTTGAAAGCTTCAGGATGATTCTCCCGCGCAGATTTATCCATCTTCGAGACCCCGTGACAACTCCAATAGTAGCCGGCCAAGCTTGGGCGTACATTCACAGTAGTGTCCCAGCCGGTTTTATGGTACAGGTAGAGTAGATATGATTTCTTCCTCGTCGCGTCACCCACGAACACAAGTTGGAAAGTATTCGGCTGCAACGAGATACGCGGGTTTATTCCACATGACTCATCGCAATAAGTAACTTAGCAAGTTATGCATCATTGCGTCTAGCAAATCAACTAACCAAAATCCATTTATTGTCACCCAGACGTGGATGAGCATAATCGTAGCAATATGTGTCGGGAAAGTTGCTGGAACTTTTGTTTTGGGGTTAGTGATGTTATGACTGAATATCAAAACAAAAAGCATTTTGGTTGCACAAAATCAAGCCAGTCTTACTTAGCGACGCAGAAACACACACATACGCGCGAATACACCTGTACTTATATATATATATATATATATATATATATATATATATATATGTATATATATATATACACACACATATATATATATATATATATATATGTGTATATATATACATATATATATATATATATATATATATATACAAACGTTCACACGGGGTCTTTTGGGGTATAATTTAGAATTCATGATATCATGTTTTCACTAATATACCGCTATTGTCACTAATAAACGACATGTCGGTATAACGATGCAATGAATTTGGGTAGTATAATTACGAAAACTCACTGTTTGAGAAAACGTTGAACGGGCTTGATTCCGAGCGTATACATGAATATCATACATTTAATATATATTACACTGTTTAAACTTTCTGCTATATATTTGTGCTTAATTTCCTCATAGAGAAAACATTTTAATATGCAAATGTATTATATATTATGATCGTACAGTTGCGCAATTAATAAAGCATGACCTCTTTATTTAAACATTGTTTGTGTGGATCCCCTTATATGTAACCTTCCTGGAAATGTTTATAATAAATACACGTTCGGTAATGGCCTTTTTTACTTTAATTTATCAACATAGTAATGGTAGTCATAGACGGATTATATCTCATGTCAGCTTCTGGCCGATTCCGGATGGTAGTGACAGCCGTTAGTTTATATCCACCACCAACACTCCTTGTAGCAGAAACATTAAAACACAATTTCTGTTAAACGAAATCAAGTTTGACCTTTGTATCAACTCAAACGCTGAGACTGATAGCATCTTACTTTTAGGTAAGGGATACCGTCACTGAATCTTGGTCAGCTAGCGTACACTAAATATATTAGGGCGAAAATGTTTATAACAAAACGCTTGATATAAGATATTTCAAGTAAATTCTTTAATAATTGATTATCAGTTTAGGTGGAGAAACGAATTGTTTTTATCAATCACCACTCGGATAATAAACACTCGGACCAGCTGTCTTTATAACACGAGGTACTTTTCATCAAAGTTCCCAAACTGGAAACAACGCGTACGCGGAGTTACTATGTCAATATTTTGTCATGGTCATTTGTGATCAATAAAACATAATTTTAATAACAAAATTGCAGATAATTATATGAACTAATCATATTAACATACAAAATATGTGTGGGCGTTTCGCGAGAGCTACCCACACACACATACATACACGTACGTGCGGACGAATATATGTATATATATATATATATATATGTATATATATATATATATATATATATATATATATATATATACGTATATATATATATATATTTATATATATATGTGTGTGTATACGTATATATATATATATATATATGAATAAGTAAATATATATGTGTATATATATTTATATACGTATATTATATTTAAATATCCGGTGAAGTGAGGTATATATATATACATATATACACATATAAATATATATATATATACGTATATACATATAAACACACACAAATATATATATATATATATATAATATATATATATATATACGTATATATAATATATAGCAGTATTAGCCTACTTGATCTCGGCTGGCGTCGAAGTCGAGTCGGGGTAACATATGAACCCATGTAACCACCAGCACCCACGTGGGAGTCACGGATTCACCAGAATATTTCTCGACCTCTTGTTTCACCCGTTCCAGCATGGCGTCCACTTTCGCCTGCTCTGCGTTATCAGAAGCCGTCTTCTCGCTGCTGTACTCTTGGTAGTACGTCGAACCGGTGGAACAGTCGTTGTCCGTATACAGCGGGGCGAACACACCAAAGCCATGCTTGTAAACCTTTCTCTTAGATCGTGCACTCAACCCATCCTTTAGCTTATTGAAATCATCGGATGGAATTCTGATGTTATACCTCTGTTCAATTGCCACGTAGCCGTTTGTGTATATCTGCAAAACAAGAAAGTGGAAATCTTAATTTCTGACAAGTAAAAATGTATGCCTGATTCACTACAACACTCGGTGTGCGGCCTATTCAGAAATATGACACATCAAATACAAGAGGCAGTATTCAGATGGCGGGATGAGGCTTGACGGACGAGGAGTAAGAAAGAACGTCACATTTCTGGCCCATCCGATAATGATGGCACTAGCGTATCTGGGATCTCCAGAGGCATGCTTTGTCACCCGATTTGAGTCCTTTTTAAACTGTTCTGCGTACTACGATATATAGGAAAGTATACACGCAAATGAAGACAATTCTAGTGCCATAACCCATAACATTCCACATACGCAAAATCTCCGAATCTTAAATTGAAGCCTTCTTGTGATTTCAATGATACGCAAATACCAAAAAAGGTTTAACTAATGTAGGAAATATGATAATATGCTTGTGTCTACGTTTCGAGCTACAGCTCCGGTCTATGCTTTAGTGGTTCTAAAAATATTGGAGTATGCTTCATGTTTTAACATTTCAAATTCTAAGCCCCATTTATTGGTGATTGTAACTGTATTTAAATATCCGGTGAAGAGAGGTGAGAACAATCCTACAACAGAGATACAAAATTTACACACACGCACGCATACACGCACGCACGCACCCCCCCCCCACAAACACACATAAACACAGTAAAATAAGTGGTGACGATGAGTGGCGTGTTACAGCAATGTCTATAATTATCTATCTTAATTTATGATATTGATAATTAATACAACAGTATGATTATAACACTTTAGGTTATATGCTAGACATTGATTGATTGAGTGGCTTGAGATGGATCAGTCCATTCTGACAGTAACTAACTAGCACTCACCAAAAGTCTGTCTGTTTTCTTGTCGTATATATACACGTGACGGTACAGAAGCGGTTTCGATGAGCCGAATTTGGAAGCCGGACATCCGACTTTCTTGTCTCCTTGGTCATCCCCGTAAGGATACAGTATGGAGTGACCCACTATAGTAACAAGGCCAACAGAAGCAAACAACTTAACAATGAGTGCAAATTACATCGCGCTATATACTCGTGCAAACGTACTTGAGAGTGCATACGCAATACGATCGGCGTGTTCTGCCTTGCATGAGTAGCAAGGCGACAGTCTACGAGACATTAGTTCTGAAATCAGGTTCAAGGTGCAACGTACGTGATTTGCGGTCGTGTTAGTTTCATTTACTTCAGTTCTGGTTATGTGACTTCCGGTATGACATAACATCATTCATTTGGTCAGGAACTTAACTTTAATTTTATCATTATAGTGAGGGCGGAAATAATGGATACGTGTTTTTGCGAGAATGTTGTGTATGACATCAAATACAACTATACAAGATTATATATAGATAATCTAAAAAGAAACACCAAGCGAACCTGTGAATAACCACTCTCGAAGGCGCTACCAACTAGAGGCGACACAACGTGACATCATACCTAACATTGTGGACAAATAACATTTCCTGTTTCAGTCCACACAATGTAGCAAATAAAAAGTAAAGTTAAGTTCTTTCATAGCGCAATATCGTCCTCGGGAATGCACAAAGCGCTTTACACTACTCCCTGGCAGACCTGTCCAATCGAACACCATCTCGATTTCTCTGGGAAGCATCCAGCCACGCTGCAATTAATGCACGGAGATTATTCTTACACAAATATCCACCACTGTTTGTAGCCTGTAGTCATTCAAACAGCTGAGTGAACTAGAGCAATGTAGAGTAAACGAACTTGCCCAAGGTTCGATACCGCTGCACAGGATTCGAAGCCGGGTTCTCTCGGTCGAGAGTCCGAATCTCAACCCATTGCAATTACACAAGTTACACGCACTAGGAGCGTCACTGTGACAATTTATATCCATAACCCTAATACTGCTGATCGCGTCTTGTATGGAGTTACGATGAGTAGGGTAAACTTATAGGTTTAGTGAATATTTGAGTATTGACCGTCAGAAATGCACATAGCCCTTGATTCCTGTAATCATATCTCGTAACGTTGTGTAATACTGCATGTAGTTGTTGGCGGAAAGACCGTTAAACAAGTGAACTGCTTTGTATACCTGGGCAGTACAGTGTGTGAGGATGGAAGGAGTAGTACAGAAATAGAGAGGAGGGTGCAAGCAGGAGCAGCAGCATGGGAGAGGTTAGGAGGTATTATGTGGGACAGAAACCAGAAGAAACAACTGACAGGAAAAGTGTTGGAATCCTGCGATGTACCAGCCTGTATATATGGGTTGGGAACACTGCCACTGACAGAGAGACAGGAGGAGAAACTACAGGTAGCAGAAAACAACTGGGTCAGAAGAATTTGTAGAGTAACTCGAGAGGATAGAAGGAAGGTGGAGGAATTGAGAGAGGAGATTCGAATGAAAAAACCCTAAAGAGGAAAATAGCTGGAAACAGAATGAGATGGGCGGGACATGTACAAAGAATTGGTGAAGACAGACTGCCGAAAAGAGCGTGGAAAGTAGAAGAGGGTGGCAGAAAACGGAGACGAAAGACCAAGGCTGAGATGGATCGACCGCATAAAACGAGACATGAGGATGGCTGGCGTGAACAGCCATGAATGGATGGCCATTGCGGACGAGAGAGAGAGAGAGAGATGTGGAAAGAACTGATAATAAAAGTACAAGAAGCTACCAAGTGACGTGGACTCCACCAAACAAGGGAGCAAGGGGAAGAAGAAGAAACTTGCGCAATACTCTTACTTGTATATCATCATAATCATCATCATCAACATACTGGCGGCCATCAATACAAATATCACCATATTTGAGCAAATACGTCACGTAGAACAGTATTTGTCATGTTTGTTTGTAGGTTTCCAATTCGGTCCCATTTGTGAGCAGCGATTTCAAAAATATTAAATTTAACATTAATTGACAGTGATTTATTCGCCATTTTAAAAGATGGCACCCGTGACAGAGCTCCATAGTTACCGTCAAAATAAAGTTTTTTTCAGGTACGGGGATTATATATATTACTTTTTTGACCTTCAACGACATCCATATATCCGTCATTTTTCAAGAGGGTGTCTGTCAAAGCCTATTATTCCCTTACCTTAAGAACTGCATAGCCTACTTTCACAACGTTGATGTCAAAATATAGGTTTTTAGATGCGATGAGTTATAACATATTTATTTTGACCTTCGCTGATAATCATACATACATATGCTATTTCAAAGATATCGCATTTCAAAACAAACTGTCCCCATACAATAAGACATAGAAAACTTAGTGTCATAACGGTGATATCAAAATATAGGTTATCAGGTGCTGTGATTTTAAATGGGCAATTTTTTACCTTCGCTGATATTTACAACCGACATTTTCATTATACATGTGGCTGCCAAATATTCTCCGAAACAAGCACGGCCACTTCAAAGAATATTTAGGAAGTATAATAAATATATCTCCTAAAGCCACACCAAGTATTTCCAAAGTGTTTTATACATCCTGTTGACATCCATTGCGTTTGGATAGCATCGTGCAACACAGGTGGGCTATTAAACACTGACACTCTCTTCTGCATTCTTTTGTGCAGCCATTATTTGATTAATGACTGCATGGCACGCTGTGCCTGCAGGTGGCATTGTCGTCCTAGGCACTTCCGATTCAGCATGTGCCACGTTTGTGTACTTTTGAAGTCTGAAATGGGCAGACTTGTGGAGCATTCAGCAGAGCCTGGCCACACGTGTCTAGCCTGGTTGCTCACTCGAACCATATGTTGCACGAGGGATCCTGCATTTGTGGAATACGCGGCTCACTTCATCCTGAAAACGTCCCCTGCCTTATACTACAACGTACGTATCGATGATTGGTAGAGTTTCCCTCGGGATACCACCCAAGAGAATGCTCGCAAAAGAGCACAGAGCGCAGACATTACACTACATAAAACATACGTTCATGCACAGCCGCGCATTTGCCTCTTCCGGTGATACAATAAGTGTTATCAAACCCGGCCAGTGCAATGAAAACAGGCATTAACAGGCATTTGCAGTTGTCGACCTCAAGCTCATGTGCAATAAGATTCACATCGACGTATCGGAATGATTTTAGTGTGCTGGTCGTTAGCACAAGACTTTCGTAGAAAAGTCTGCGAGCAGAGATGAGAGCTAGCATGTCAACGTCAGAGTCAACAGTTCTTATGACAATCTTCTTTTTCCCTGCTTGACACCATCCACAACAAATATACGAAAAAAACATCCTGCTCTCAGCCTCTTCGCGTGTACACAGTGACAGCCACTCCACGTTTGTTGAACATGTGCACCGCACCTTATCTCGATATGTCGTCAGCACTTTGCAAGGAAATATCTTAGCAGTTACGCATTCATTTAGCAGTTGATTGAGTTATGTTTTGTTGTCATTAGCTCGCAAGGGTTCTGGCGGATAACTTCTTCTGACCCTCAACTCGTCTCCTTGTCCCTTGTGCCCTGACACGACGCATATTGAAATCGATGTCAATACAACATACATAACCGATCAATTGTATCATGACCATATCCTAGGGTATTCCATGAACATTGATGCATAGTGCTCAAACATGTCATAATTAGGAGGCTTTTTAACAAGATTTAACAAGATTGCCATCCAGAAAATTAAATTAACTTTCGATGGCAGGTGGACAAGGAAGCCTTTTGGCTTATCGATAGTCCATTACATTTTACTTAGTGTATCCCGCCCTTTTAAGGTATGTGTCGATTTAATTTTTTTAGGAGATAATCTGTTGCAATCATTTACAATCCTTTGTGAGAATGAGAACTTTCTTATATATAATTTACACTGCTCCTTTACTAATGTAACTTCATGTCCTCTGGTCCTTCCATCTTTCCTAACTGAGTAAAAAATATTTCTATCAATATTTTCATAACCATTCAATATTTTAAACACTTTTATCTGATCTCCTCTCAATCTCCTGGTCTCTAGTGTTGTTAAACCACATTTTAAGGCGTATTTCGTAACTAAGATCCCTTAGTTTTTGTATCATTTAGTTGCTCTCCTCTGTACTCTTTCTAGCATATCTATGTCCTTCTTGCGATATGGCCTCCATGCTTGAATACATTCTAATTTAGGCCTGGAGGATGTTAACAAGAACTGTGGAATCAACGCATGATAATCAAGTGTTCGTGCTCCCGCGAGGTAGTACCGTCATTGTTAATGCCAGGTACAGCACGTACTGTACTAGACAAGATAGTACAGAAGTACAGAAAGTCAAAGAGGAAGTTAAAGAAGACAATAGTCGAACATAAATGTTGCCAGTAATGGGAGGAAGGGGCCAACATATAGAAACTGCAAGAGTATGGCGATCAGCGCACTAGTTGAGCAGATGTGTAAAGAAGAGGGGGTGGGACTCGTAGATTTATGGGGATATTTGGTTGAGAGGGTATATATGTACTGAGAGATGGCCGCTATCTAAGTGGAAAGGGGGCTGCAGTTTTCTCAGAGAACTTGCTGCAATCTTTTGAAAGTGGGACAGGTTGCATCTATTTAAACTAGATTCGCAGCGAGATTCCCAGAGAAACCTGAAACTGGAGATATAAAGATAGCAGAGATAAATCAGCAAAGAACAGCGTGGAAAACTGTTCTGAATCAGGATATAAATGCGTTTGTTTAAATGCAAGGAGCATGGTAAACAAAAGAAGTGAACAAAACACATTGGTAGAAGATATTGACCCTCACATAATAGGTATAACAGAATCATGGGCCACCACTGATATATCAAATGCCGAATTTGGGCTAACAGGCCTTGTAATGTTCAAGAAAGATAGAATAGGAAGAAGGGGAGATGGAGTTATTTTATATGTTAAAGATTCTATCCAGGCTTATGAAATAAAATTAGAAAGAGAAGCAGTTTGCGAAGAAGCTGTTTGGTGTAACATAGTTACAGGAAACTCAACGTTAACGTTGGGGGTAGTTTATCGAAGTCTAGACATAAGCATAAAAGATAATGAGAAAGTACAAAACGCTATAAGGGAAGTTAGCAAACGGGACTGTATTATTATGAGAGATTTCAACCATGATCATATACAATGGAAATTTCTTCAGAGTACGGGGAGTGAGGACCACAAGTTTTTAGTTTTAGTACAAGACCGGTTCCTTTCTCAATATGTGCTAGAGCCAACCAGGGGTCAGAATGTGTTAGACATAGTTTTATCCTCACAGAATGAATTATTTGAAAATGTCAAATTATGTGAGCCACCGGGAAGTAGTGATCACAAGCAGATACATTTTACCTTGAAAGTAAAATTAGAAAGAAATAATAAAAAGCAGTCTAGGAAAAATTCCACAAAGGACGGTATAAGGAAAGGAGGAAATATTTAGCAAATATATATTGGAATAACACACTGAAGAACAAGACAGCAACAGAATACTGGAATATTTTACAGTGAAATAAATTTCGTTCATAAATTTCATCTCTTGAAGAAAAAAAACAAGGGAAACGGTCCAGAAAGAAATACTTATTGAAAGAAACCATTAGAAAAATTAAGTATAAACAAATGATGTGGAAGTCACATAGACGTACTGGAAATAAGAAGACTACAACATTTAAAAAAAAAAGCACTAAGCCAAGCTACAACTGAAAATAGAAGAGAAGCTAAGAACAAAAATTAGCTTGTAATATAAAACAAGACAGCGAGAGTTGTTATGCATATTTTCGGAGCGAACGGAAAGTTCAGGATAAGGTCGGTCCTCTAGAAGATAGTGCAGGAAATATAATATCAGAGGGATTCTTAATGGCAGAAGACCTGAATGAGTATTTTAGTTCAGTGTATACCAGGGAAGATATTAGTTCACTGCCAGTACCAGAGGCTAAGTTCAATGGGGCAGAATCAGACTATTTAGGACATTTAATTGTAACACCGGAAATGGTAGCTAAGAAAATTAGGGCTATGAAGGATAATAAATCACCTGGAATGGATGGGATTCCACCCAAACTACTATTGGAAATTGTAGAACAAATTAGCATACGATTTGCAACAGTTTTCAACTTGTCATTAGAAGAGGGAGTGGTTCCTTTAGAATGGAAAGAATAACATATTATACCGTTATTTAAAAAAAGTTTCAGAAACAAGTCAGAGAACTACACGTAGATTTTAACATCAGTGAATTGCAAATTATTAGAAATACTAATTAAAGATCACATGGTGGATTTTCTTGTTAAACATAACTTGTTAAACCCACCTCAACATGGTTTTCTAAAAGCGAGGTCACGCTTAACAAAATTAATATGTTATGTTTTAGAACGATATCATTAAGTGGGTAGACGAGCGATCACGAGTAGATATCATCTACTTATATTTTCAGAAGGCTTTCGACAAAGTAGTTGGGAAAGCTTCAAACCGGATATCAGTTTTGAGTGAGGTACCACAGGATCAGTACTGGGGCTTATATTATTCTTAAAATATATCAACGATATGGACGATGATATAACAAGCAAGGTGTTGAAATATGCGGATGGTACAAAATAGTTTAGAATGATTAAAAGTGATGGAGATAAACAGCATTTACAAGATGATTTTGACAGGTTGATCAAATTGTCCGAAAAATGGCAAATGTTGTTAAATTTTGGGAAATGTAAATGACTCCTCACAAGACATGGGAACGAAGAAGTACAATTTACAATGGGGGGTTCTGTACTAAGTACTACTGTAAAAAAGGATTGAGTGTTAACCATTAGTGCTGATATGAAGGTTTCAGAGCAGTGCGGTATTGCCGCTTCAAAGGAAAATCAAATCATTGGTTTAATTAGGCGAAACATGACGTATAAGGAAAAAGAGCTAATAATAACGCTGTACAAAACAATAGTTAGGCCTCAATTAGAAAATTGTATTCAAGCGTTGAGGCCATATCGCAGGAAGGACATATATATGCTAGAAAGAGTACAGATGAGAGCAACTAAAATTATACCAAAAACTGAGGGATCTTAGTTACGAAATATGCCTAAAGGAATGTGGTTTAACAACACTAGGCGCCAGGAGATTGAGAGGAGATCACATAGAAGTGTTTATAATATTGAATGGTTATAAAAATACTGATATAAATATTTTTTCTCAATTAAGAAAGATATAAGGACCAGAGGATATGAACTTACATTAATAAAGTAGCAGTGTAGATTAGATATAAGAAAGTTCTCATTCGCACAAAGAACTGTAAATGAATGGAACAGATTACCGCCTGATTGTGTTGGTTCTAGTAGCGTGAATATGTTTAAAAATAAAATCCACACAAACCTTAAAAGGGCGGGATACACGTAGATAAAAATTATTGGACTCTCGATAAGCCAAAAGGTTTCCTTGTCCACCTGCTATCTAGCGTTAATTTTCTGGATAGCAATCTAGTTAAATCTTGTTAAACACGGATGAACTCGCCGCAATACACGTTGAATTCTGCTAATACGGATGAACTCGCCTCAGTACGCGTTGAACTCGGCGCAATATGCGTTGAACTCGGCCAACACTAAAGAACTCGCCGCAATTCGCGTTGAAATCAGCCAACACGGATGAACTCGCCACAATACGAACACGGGAAACATCAGAATATTATATACCCGTAGCTTCAATACAGCATCGCTTCTAGTATCTTATGAAGTCATCGTTCATGGTACACACTAACCATTACAATGCATTACATCAATCGGTAATGCCTACCTGTGGATTCAGTGGTTGTTGGTGCTGTAGTTGTCGGCACTGTGGTTGTTGGTGCTGTTGTTGTCGGCACTGTGGTTGGTGGTGTTGGTGTTGTCGGCACTGTGGTTGTTGGTGCTGTTGTTGTCGGCACTGTGGTTGGTGGTGTTGGTGTTGTCGGCACTGTGGTTGTTGGTGCTGTAGTTGTCGGCACTGTGGTTGTTGATTCTGTCGCTGTCGGTTCTGTGGTTGTTGATCCAATATTTGGTTCAAAAAGGGGAAAGTAGAATACGCCATTCTCGCCTGAAAAAAACATTTTTCCAACTTAGGATAGGTCAAATTTTTGTCATGTTTGTTTGGTGTTAATATATATGTATATGTGTATGTATTATATGTATCATTCTTTCAAATTTATATATACATATGGTATATATCACCTGTTCGGGGCGCCCGATGTACCACGGCTGTCAACCAACGGTGATTGGCAAAAAGTCAGTCGTTATTAATAACAAGATCACTTTTATTGCGCCTATATGATTCGAAACCAAGATCAGAGGCGCATCAAGATAAAAGGATTGGTCAATCTCAAAATCCATCAGCAGTATTCCAGTTGTCAACAGATGGGTCAAGGCGTTAGGGAGCTATGGTGGATAAGCAAGGTTGTATAGATAAAAAATTTAATGACGACGGAATTTTGTAATATTTTCAACTGATCTAACACTAAGAGGGAGCATATTCCAAAGAGTTGGTGCAGCAACAGAAAAAAACATAGTTCCAATTTTAGTGTTGACTCTAGGATAAAAAAATAGGTCAAAGCTAATAAATAATAATAATAATATTTTATTCTGTTAAGCGCCACATCCAATGTTGCTCACAGCAATACAACAATATACAAATGTTTGTTAGAAATAATGCATTTGAATAAAAACAATAGTAATATATCATACATAAAATGAACTAATAATAATGGTAATTAAGACAACAAATACAGTAGACGTAGAAAAGGAATGTAATATAAAATATCATGAAATAAAATAGTTAAGATCATATTATTATTATTATTTTAATAAATAAACAAAGATTAATGTAAACATCAATGAATTAGTCTAAAATGTATATGAAAAATAAATAAATAGATACATAAATAATAAATAAACGTTAAACATCAATCAGCTATGGTAAAACAGTGTTGGTAATCGACGAAGTTACATATACGCTGCAGTGAACAGGTGAGTCTTCAACACAGATTTAAATTATTCCAGTGATGTTTTTGCTGGTAACACTTGACGGCAGAGCGTTCCACACTGCTGCCGCAGCGTGAGCAAATGTACAGTCACCGGCTCTACTGCGTGTTCTCGGGACGACTAGAGCATTGTAGTCAGCAGACCGATGCCGTCTGACTGGCATGTAGACACGCACGAGTTTCTGCATGTACATCCTCGCGCGCCAGGGGTCGCTGCTGATTACGTCAGTGCTAGCCAGCAGTGCCAGCCAGCAGTACCCCTGGCTGACCGCTTTGCGAAACTCTGAATTTAAGCTCAGCCAATGAAATCGCTCACTAGATCAGTAGATCTAGGCAGGTCAGGTGGTCATAATAAAACTAATTTCAACCAACCGTGGCTTAGGAAGTAGAAGCAATTATTCGACAACACAATACCGCTCAGCTGCTCGTGTTAAATGGGCGAACGGGTCATTATATATTGGTATTCCCAGAAGTCGTTTATCCGTGTTCAAATTGAGGCGGGTATTTGCGCTGTTCTCAAGGGTGATGCAGTCGCGACTGGCGAAGTCAATTACTAGTTTGACTCAGCTAACTTCCGCACTTCGCGTAGGGAATCAGCCAGGGCTAGTATTGCATGGCAAACAGCTCTGGCTTGCGAGGATGTGCATGTAGACCGGCGAGAGGTCTTCGTGCAGCGTCTTGACGTAAGCACAGTAATGTTTAATGTAATGCGCTGTTGAATAGGTTGCCAGTGCAGTTCGTGAAGAATAGGGGTCGCATTTTCACAACGAGCTTGTCGAGTGATAAGGCGAGCGGCGGCATCCTGGAGTCGCTGCAATCGACATATGTTATTGGTTGAGGTACCGAACAGGATAGAGTTGCAGTAGTCTAAACGGGATGTAATCATGGCATTCACTACCGCTGTCGGTTGTGTGAGATGACCGAAGCTGGATAGTTTTTCATACAGGAGTAAGCAGTGAATGCAAATAAGATGGCTGCTTACTGGACAGTGCCTTGTATGTAATGGTACAGATCTTAAATATTGGTATTTGCTGAGATGTTAAATTATTCATTCTGGACAAAGTGTATACTCACCTTAATAAAACATATGACAAGTTTCTCTTCGCCGATTTCTCATCGGCTTTTAATTTGATGCAGCCTCATATCATAGCCAATAAACTCACTTCTGATTTTAATCTTGGAAACCAGCTTGTTGCCTTGTTTGTTGATTTTTTGCCGTGTCGTCCTCAAAGTGTTTTTGTGAATGAGATTTTTTTTGACATGAGGTTGCACGCACGGGCACGCCTCAGGTTGTTGTCTCTCACCCCTCCTATACATCTTGTACACTGACAGTTGTAGAAGTGCTCACGCAGACAGGTTTTTAGTGAAATTTGCTGATGACAGTGCCTTACTTTTACTTCTCTTTGGTTCCCAACAAGATCATGGCCCGGCACTACGAGATTTTGATTAGTGGTGTGATGACTGCTATTTAAAGTTTAATGTATGTAAGACCAAGGAGTTAGTAATATATTTCAGAAAACACCGTCAAAGTCCTGAAAAAAACCACCATACATGATCAAGAGGTTGAAATTATCACCAAGTACAAATACATAGGTACAGTGTTTGATAACAAAATTAGATGGGATGACAACACAGAAGTAATTGTTATGAAATGTCAGCAGCGCCTGTACTTTATTAGAAAACTAAATTAATTTTCTAGTAATAAAACAATTTTAAACCTGTTTTACAAGTCTTTTATTGAGAGTGTTCTTTGCTTTTCGTTTGTCTGCTGGTATTTCAACCGGAATGTTGACAACAAGAACAGCTTACAGAAGATTGTACCTGTCAGCTCCAAAATAATCGGAGAGACTCAGAGAGACATCACTCAGTTTTGTGAAAAACAGGTACTTAGGAAGGCACGTTCTATTTTAGCCAATCATAGTTATGCTCTATATATTTGAGACTCTGCCGTCGGGTCGCCGTTTTAGGTGCTCATCTTGCAAACCGTAAGAAGTTATATTTTATTCCTGCTGCCATCAGTCTTTTTAACGATGTGAACTGAATGTAGAGAGTGTATATGTTCTATATATTTAGAGGTTACAGTGTGATCAATTATTCTTTTAGTGACTTTGATGACATAAGCCAGTAATATGCTGTTACCTATGTTATATTTTAATATTATATATATATATATATACGTATATATATATATATACATATTTATATATATGTATATATATATATGTATATATATATATATATATACATATATATATATATATGTATATATACATATATATATATATATATATATATATATATATATGTGTATATATATATATATATGTATGTATATATATATATACATATATATATATATATGTATATATATATATATATATGTATATATACATATATATATACGTATATATATATATATACGTATATATATATATACATTTTGTAAACACTGTGCCCGCCCAAACGACAATGTATTTGCCATTACAGGGATGAATAAAGTTGTATTGTATTATACAATATCGTACAGGAAGCCAACGCAGACTTCAAAATGTTTACAGAGCGAGAAAAACGAGGAGACCTTGTAACTACCCTTTCCAGTAATTTTGGACACGTTAATGTTTTGTATTGTCCTTGCTAGCAATATTGTAAAGGAGGGAATTGCTATAGTCAAGTCAATAGTTTTAGCAACAGAAATATTATATAGGGCGAAGATCACGAATATGATTAAAAAAAAACAGCAGCGATACGTTTGAGAAATGTGTTGTCGGAAATTGAAGTTACTAACAAAGATCACTCCTAGATTCCACACCGAGGTTGCTGGCGTGATATGCAGATTCAAAATACACGTTGGGAAAAAATCATCAAGTTTACTACGCTGCATTGGAGTACTAATAATGATCAATTCAGTTTTACATGCATTTAATTTCAATTTGCTGTCAGTCATCCAGTGGAAGATATCTTGGAAGCAATCACTAAGCTGGTTAAGGGAGCGATTTTTATCCGGGGTAGCCAACGAAATGTAAATCTGAGTATCACTAGCATAAAGATGATGATCCAAGTTATGTCTTTGTATAACAGAGCTCAGTGGCGTGGTGTAAAGAGTAAAAAGCAAAGGCCCAAGAACAGAACCCTGGGGAACACTAAATAAAGTTGGCATTGCAGCTGAAAAGCAGTTCCCAATCTTTACAGTTTGGTATCTATCAGTTAGATATGAATAAAACCAGCTGAGAGATATGCCAGATATGTCGTATAACTTTACTAAGTGTTCAATGAGAATGTTGTGATCATTCGTGTCAAAAGCGGCAGAGAGAGCTAGTAAGGTATGTGCAGTCACTTTACCATTATTAATGTTCAAGTTAATGACATTGTTAACCTTTAAGTGCGCAGTTCTGTTGAACGAAACTGTATATATGCTGATTGTGACACATTAATTAAGACATTTGTGCTAATGTGATACCTTAGACGACTTTCTACTACCTCTTCTAGTATACTGGAAATAAAGCTCAGGTTAGAAATGGGTCTATAAATGTTTACGTCTTGTTTAGGCAGAGTAAACATCAATGCAGTGAATCCGCATTTTGTCCATTTTGAGGTTTTTTGTATCCCCTTGCATTCCAAATCAGAAATACACTTCTAAACCTGCCCACGTTTTTAATTGTGGGAGATTCATCAGCGATTTCCGGTTCGCGCTGTCTCGTTGCACTGCCTCGGATATTGACATCGGAACACGGGTGGGGGTGCTGTTGGGGATTAATCGCCGGACATTCAGCGGTTCAGCAAGTCTCAACACGTCTCCCGTGGTGTCGCGCCTTTTTCGGATGATGACACTGGAAGACGGGGTGGGGGTGATGTTATAGATTTAAAGCGAAAGTCCGGGATATTTGCCTGTATTCCAGAAGACCAGGCGATACACCCAAAATCAAGGAGACTCCCGGAAGTGCCGTGAGAGTTGGCAGGTAAACATCTCCCCGCGCACAGCCTAACGAGTTCTTTGAAGCGTGTATTACTAACCTGTTCCACCCGTGGCATCGGCAAGGTTGAAAGCTTCATGATGATTCTCCCGCGCAGATTTATCCATCTTCGTGACCCCGTGACAACTCCAATAGTATCCGGCCAAGCTTGGGCGTACATTCACAGTAGTGTCCCAGCCGGTTTTATGGTACAGGTAGAGCAGATATGATTTCTTCCTCGTCGCGTCACCCACGAACACAAGTTGGAAAGTATTCGGCTGCAACGAGATACGCGGGTTTATTCCATATGACTCATCGCAATAAATAACTTAGCAAGTTATTAATTATTGTGACTTGCAAATGAACTGACCAAAATCAGTTCATTACCACGCAGATGTGGTTGCACATAATCGTAGCAATATGTGTCGGTGAAGTGGCTGGAACTTTTGTTTTCTTGTTAGTGATATTATGACTGAATATCAATCCAAAAAGCATTTTGGTTGCACAATATACAGGTTTGTTGCACAAAGCCAAGCCAGTCTTACTTAGCAACAATGACGGCGATGACAAATAAGCACGCAGAAACACACACATACGCGCGAATACACACATGTGCGTATACGTATATATATATATACACACACACATATA
This sequence comes from Paraescarpia echinospica, assembly GCA_020002185.1. Lineage (NCBI taxonomy): Eukaryota > Metazoa > Annelida > Polychaeta > Sabellida > Siboglinidae > Paraescarpia > Paraescarpia echinospica. The sequence goes on along the minus strand of CM034533.1, from coordinate 18,365,035 downwards.
TATATATATACATATATATATATATACATATATATATATATACATATTTATATATATATATACACACACACAAAACGTTCACACAGGGTCTTTTGGGGTGTAATTTATAATTCATTATATCATGTATTTCTTTAAGTCACTAATATACTGTTACGGTCACTAACAAACGACATGTCGGTTTAAACTGTTTGGGGACACATTAAACGGGCTAGTCCGTGTTGCTCGATACTGAGCATATACATGCATACCGTATATTTTAATATATATTATTAAGTTTTAACTTTTTGGTATGTATTTTTGATTTATTTCCTCATACAGAGAACATTTTAAAATGCAAATCTGTTATATATTATGATCGTACAGTTGCGCAATTAATAAAGTATGACCTCTTTAATTAAACATTGTTTGTGTGGATCCCCTTATATGTAACCTTCCTGGAAATGTTTATAATAAATACACGTTCGGTAATGGCCTTTTTTCACTTTAATTTATCAACATAGTAATGGTGGTTTCTTGTAGCTTCTGGCCGATTCCGGATGGTAGTGACAGCCGTTAGTTTATATCCACCACCAACACTCCTTGTAGCAGAAACATTAAAACACAATTTCTGTTAAACGAAATTAAGTTTGACCTTTGTATCAACTCAAACGCTGAGACTGATAGCATCTTACATTTTGGTAAGGGATACCGTCACTGAATCTTGGTACCGTCACTGAATCTTGGTCAGCTAGCGTACATTAAATATATTAGGGCGAAAATGTTTATAACAAAACGCTTGATATAAGATATTTCAAGTAAATTCTTTAATAATTGATTATCAGTTTAGGTGGAGAAACGAATTGTTTTTATCAATCACCACTCGGATAATAAACACTCGGACCAGCTGTCTTTATAACACGAGGTACTTTTCAAAGTTCCCAAACTGGAAACAACGCGTACGCGGAGTTATTATGTCGATATTTTGTCATGGTCATTTGTGATCAATAAAACATAATTCTAATCAAATAAATGCAGATAATTACATGAATTATTCATATTAACATACAAAATATGTGTGGGCGTTTCGTGAGAGCTACCCACACACACATACATACACGCACGCGCGGACGAATATATGTATATATATATATATACATATTTATATATATATATATATTTATTTATATATATATATATATACGTATATATATATATATATTTATATATATATGTGTGTGTATACGTATATATATATATATATATGAATAAGTAAATATATATATATGTGTATATATATATATATACGTATATTATATTTAAATATCCGGTGAAGTGAGGTATATATATATACGTATATATATATATATAAATATATATATATATACGTATATACATATAAACACACACAAATATATATATATATATATATAATATATATATATATATACGTATATATAATATATAGCAGTATTAGCCTACTTGATCTCGGCTGGCGTCGAAGTCGAGTCGGGGTAACATATGAACCCATGTAACCACCAGCACCCACGTGGGAGTCACGGATTCACCAGAATATTTCTCGACCTCTTGTTTCACCCGTTCCAGCATGGCGTCCACTTTCGCCTGCTCTGCGTCATCAGATGCCATCTTCTCGCTGCTGTACTCTTGGTAGTACGTCGACCCGGTGGAACAGTCGTTGTCCGTATACAGCGGGGCGAACACACCAAAGCCATGCTTGTAAACCGTTCTCTTAGATCGTGCACTCAACCCATCCTTTAGCTTATTGAAATCATCGGATGGAATTCTGATGTTATACCTCTGTTCAATTGCCACGTAGCCGTTTGTGTATATCTGCAAAACAAAAACTATAATGACGTATAAGAGGATGCACTGACATTTTAATGACTGAAGTTACAATTGTCAATCGTTACATTTAATTTACCTGGCCATAACAATCAAGAAAGTGGAAATCTTAATTTCTGACAAGTAAAAATGTATGCCTGATTCACTACAACACTCGGTGTGCGGCCTATTCAGAAATATGACACATCAAATACAAGAGGCAGTATTCAGATGGCGGGATGAGGCTTGACGGACGAGGAGTAAGAAAGAACGTAACATTTCTGGCCCATCCGATAATGATGGCACTAGCGTATCTGGGATCTCCAGAGGCATGCTTTGTCACCCGATTTGAGTCCTTTTTAAACTGTTCTGCGTACTACGATATATAGGAAAGTATACACGCAAATGAAGACAAGTCTAGTGCCATAACCCATAACATTCCACACCCGTAAAATCTCCGAATCTTAAATTGAAGCCTTCTTGTGATTTCAATGATACGCAAATACCAAAAAAGGTTTAACAAATGAAGGAAATATGATAATATGCTTGTGTCTACGTTTCGAGCTACAGCTCCGGTCTATGCTTTAGTGGTTCTAAATAAATTGGAGTATGCTTCATGTTTTAACATTTCAAATTCTAAGCCCCATATATTGGTGATTGTAACTGTATTTAAATATCCGGTGAAGAGAGGTGAGAACAATCCTACAACAGAGATACATAATTTACACACACGCACGCATACACGCACGCACGCACCCCCCCACAAACACACAGAAAGACAGTAAAATAAGTGGTGACGATGAGTGACATGTTACAGCAATGTCTATAATTATATATCTTAATTTATGATATTGATAATTAATACAGTATGATTATAACACTTTAGGTTATATGCTAGACATTGATTGATTGAGTGGCTTGAGATGGATCAGTGACCAGTCCATTCTGACAGTAACTAACTAACACTCACCACAAGTCTGTCTGTTTTCTTGTCGTATATATACACGTGGCGGTACAGAAGCGGTTTCGATAAGCCGAATTTGGAAGCCGGACATCTGACTTTCTTGTCTCCTTGGTCATCCCCGTAAGGATACAGTATGGAGTGACCCACTATAGTAACAAGGGCAACAGAAGCAAACAACTTAACGATGAGTGCAAATTACATCGCGCTATATACTCGTGCAAACGTACTTGAGAGTGGATACGCAATACGATCGGCGTGTTCTGCCTTGCATGAGTACCAAGGCGACATTTTACGAGACATTAGTTCTGGAATCAGGTTCAAGGTGCAACGTACGTGATTTGCGGTCGTGTTAGTTTCATTTACTTCAGTTCTGGTTATGTGACTTCCGGTTTGACATAACATAATTCATTTGGTCAGGAACTTAACTTTAATTATCTAACATTAACCCTACATCTTAGCCAATCTAAGTATCATTATAGTGTGGACGGAAATAATGGATACGTGTTTTTTGCGAGAATGTTGTGTATGACATCAAATACAACTATTCGATATTATATCTAGAGATTCTGAAAAGAAACACCAAGCGAACCAGTGAATTACCACTCTCGAAGTCGCTACCAACTAGAGGCGACATCACGTGACATCATACCTAACATTGTTGACAAATAAAATCTCTTGTTTCCGTCCACACAATATAGCAAATACAAAGTAAAGGTAAGTTATTTCATAGCGCAGTATCGTCCTCGGGAATGCACAAAGCGCTTTACACTTTACTCCCTGGCAGACCTGTTCCATCGAACACCATCTCGACTTCCCTGGGAATTATACTACAGAAAACATACGTTGATGCTGAGCCGCGCATTTGTCTCTTCCGGTGATGCAATAAGTAAGTTGTAAGAGGATGGCGATCAACGCACTAGTTGAGCAGATGTGTGAGGAAGAGGGCGTGGGATTCATAGATTTATGGGGGTACTTTGTTGGGAGAGAAGATATGTACATGAGAGATGGCCTCCATCTAAGTGGAAAGGGGGCAGCAGTATTCTCAGAGAATCTGCTGCGATCTGTTGACAGTGGGACAGGTTGCATCTATTTAAACTAAATTCGCAGGGGGGACTCGCAGAGAAGCCTGAAACTGGAGGCACAGATAAAGGCAGCAAAAATAATTCAGCAAAGAACAGTCTGGAAAACTGTTCTGAAGCTGGGTATAAATGTGTTTGTTTAAATGCAAGGAGTATAGTAAACAAAAGAAATGAACTAAACATTATGGTAGAAGATATTGACCCTCACATAATAGGTATAACCGAATCATGGGCAACCACCGATATATCAGATGCCGAATTGGGACTGACAGGATATGTAATGTTTAGGAAAGATAGAACAGGAAGAAGGGGAGGTGGAGTTATTTTATATATTAAAGAATCTATCCAGGCTTATGAAATAAAATTAGACAGAGAAGCAGATTGCGAAGAAGCTGTTTGGTGTAACATAGTTACAGGAAACTCAACGTTAACGGTTGGATTAGTTTATCGAAGTCCAAACATAAGCATAGAAGAGAATGAAAAAATACAAAACGCTATAAGGGAAGTGAGCAAACGGGACTGTGTTATTATGGGGGATTTTAACCATGGGCATATAAAATGGAAATCTCTACAGAGTATGGGTAGTGAGGACCACAAGTTTTTAGTTTTAGTACAAGATAGTTTCCTTTCTCAACATGTGCTAGAACCAACCAGGGGAGAGAATGTGTTAGACTTAGTTTTGTCCTCACAGAATGAATTAGTTGACAATGTTAAATTATGTGAGCCTCTGGGAAGTAGTGATCACAACCAGATACATTTTACCATCAAAGTAAAATCAGAAAGAAATAATAAAAAGCAGTTCAGGAGAAATTTCCACAAAGGAAGATATAAGGAAATGAGGAAATATTTAGCAAAGATAGACTGGAATAATACACTGAAGAATAAGACAGCAACAGAATGCTGGAATATCTTAAAGAATGAAATAGAGTGCATCGTAGATAAATTTGTTCCCTTCAAAAAACAAGGGAAACGGACCAGAAAGAAATACTTATCGAAAGAAGCCATTAGAAAAATTAAGTATAAACAAATGATGTGGAAGTCATATAGACGTACTGGCAATGACGAAGACTACAACATTTATAAAGAAGCACTAAACCAAGCTACAGCTGAAATTAGAAATTCAAAGAGAAGCTATGAACATAAATTAGCTTGTAATATAAAACATGACAACAAGAGTTTTTATGCGTATGTTCGAAGCAAACAGAAAGTTCAGGATAAGGTCGGCCCTCTAGAAGATAGTGCTGGAAATATAATATCAGAAGGATTCTTAATGGCAGAAGACCTAAATGAGTATTTTAGTTCAGTGTTTACCAGAGAAGACACTAGTTCACTGCCAGTACCAGAGGCTAAGTTCAAGGGGGCAGAATCAGACTATTTAAGACAGTTAATTGTAACCCCAGAAATGGTAGCTAAGAAAATTAGGGCTATGAAGGATAATAAATCACCTGGAGTGGATGGTATTCCACCCAAACTACTATTGGAAATTGTAGAACAAATTAGCATACCGCTTGCAACAGTTTTCAACTTGTCATTAGAAGAGGGAGTGGTTCCTTTAGAATGGAAAGAAGCAAACATTATACCGTTATTTAAAAAAGGTTCGAGAAACAAGTCAGAGAACTATAGACCAGTGAGTTTAACATCAGTGATTTGTAAATTATTAGAAAGACTAATTAAAGATCACATGGTGGATTTTCTTGTTAAACATAACTTGATAAACCCATCTCAACATGGGTTTCTAAAAGCGAGGTCATGCTTAACAAATATGTTATGTTTTTTGGAAGATATCACTAAGTGGGTAGATGATGGATCACCAGTAGATATCATCTACTTAGATTTTCAAAAAGCTTTCGACAAAGTGCCACATCAGAGATTACTGCTTAAACTAAAAGCCCATGGCATAGGAAATGGTATAATTAACTGGATAGAAAAATGGCTGATTGACAGAAGACAACGGGTAGTTGTTGATGGGAGGCTTCAAACTGGAAATCAGTTTTGAGTGGGGTTCCACAGGGATCAGTACTGGGACCTATATTATTCTTAATATATATAAACGATTTGGACGATGATATAGCTAGCAAGGTGTTGAAATTTGCAGATGATACAAAAGTGTTTAGAAGGATTGAAAGTGATGGTGATATACAGCATTTACAAGATGATCTTGACAGGTTGATCAAATGGTCTGAAAAGTGGCAAATGTTGTTTAATTTTGGGAAATGTAAATGCCTCCATACAGGATATGGGAACGAATATGTAGAATATACAATGGGGGGAACTGTACTAAGTACTACTGTAAAAGAAAAAGACTTAGGGCTGACAATTAGTGCTGACATGAAGGTTTCAGAGCAGTGTGGAATTGCAGCTTCAAAGGGAAATCAAATCCTTGGATTGATTAGGCGAAATATAGCATATAAAGAAAAAGAACTAATAATACCGCTGTACAAAACAATAGTTAGGCCTCATTTAGAATATTGTATACAAGCGTGGAGGCCATACCGCAAGAAGGACATAGATATGCTAGAAAGAGTACAGAGGAGAGCGACTAAAATGATACCAAAACTGAGGGATCTTAGTTATGAAAAACGCCTAAAAGAATGTGGTTTAACAACACTAGAGACCAGGAGATTGAGAGGAGATCAGATAGAAGTGTTTAAAATATTGAATGGTTATGAAAATATTGATAGAAATATGTTTTTTTCAGTTAAGAAAGATAGAAAGACTAGAGGACATGAAGTTACATTATTAAAGGAGCAGTGTAGATTAGACGTGAGAAAGTTCTCATTTTCACAAAGGACTGTGAATGAATGGAACAGATTATCTGATGATTGTGTGGGTGCTAGTAGTGTGAATATGTTTAAAAATAAAATCGACACATACCTCAGAAGGGCTGGATATATGTAGATAAAAAGGTTGGACTCTAGATAAGCCAAAGGGCTTCCTTGTCCACCTGCCATCTAGAGTTAATTCTCTGGATGGCAATCTTGTTAAATCTTGTTAAATATGTGTTATCAAACCCGGCTAGTGCAATGAAAACAAACGTTAACAGGCATTTGCAGTTGTCGACCCCAAACTCATGTGCAATACCATTCACATCGACCTATCGGAATGATTTCAGAGTGCTGATCGCTAGCACAATACTTTCGTAGCAAAGTCTGCGAGCAGAGATGAGAGCTAGCATGTCAACGTCAGTGTCAACAGTTCTTACGACAATCTTCTTTTTTCCTGCTTTACACCATCCACAACAAATAGATGAAAAAACAGTCTGGTGTCGGCCTCTACGCTTGTACACAGTGACAGCCACTCTATGTTTGTTGAACATGAGCACAGCACCTCATGCTGTGCTCATGTTCAACAAACATAGAGTGGCTGTCATTGTGTACACGCGAAGAGGTTGACACCGGATTGTTTTTTCTCGATATGTCGTCACCATCTTGCTAGGACATATCTTAGCAGTTACGCATTCATTTAGCTGTTGAAATAGTTATTTCTTGTTGTCATTAGCTCGCAAGGGTTCTGGCGGGTAACTTCGTCTGACCCTCAACTCGTTTCCGTGTCCCTTGTGCCCTGATTCGACGCACATCCAAACCGATGTCAATGCAACATACATAACCGATCAACTGTATCATGACTATATCCTAGGGTATTCCATGAACATTGATGCATAGTGGTCAAATATGTCATAATTAGCAGGCTGGAGGATGTTAGCAAGAACTGTGCAATCAACGCATGATAACCAAGCGTTCGTGCTCCAGCGAGCTAGTACCGACATTGTTAACGCCAGGCACAGCATGTACTGTACTAGGCAAACAATGAGCACCGAATTCCCAGTCAAACCTTGAAATGCCACTGTTTCCCACAACAATACACATGTTAATGATAAAAACAGCTGACATTTAATTATAATAAAAAGACCGTGTGACCGGTGTAACCGGTTGCACGAGTGACGTCACGTATCTGCGCCTTCGGACGTTTCCGGAAAACATACATTTCCAGATTTGCACTGTGACCGGTCACTGTTTAAGACCAATTTTATCAATCTTTTGGCAAACATGTGGCTTCGGATTTGTGCTACCATTGAATAACACATATGTACAAGTATATTTACATAGTTATCTGGAAGAAAACATTTGGACAAGATACGGCCTTTAATATACATATTATACAGTTTTGACTGTCTGCTATGTTTGCTTTATTTCCTCGAACAAATAAAATTTTCATGATTGGGAATCAAAATCAATGACAGATTTACCTCTTCTCTCTTTTTTGTTATACAATTTTTAATTATTGGCTACATGTTCTTTCCTCCTTTAGAATCAATTAGAGGTCATGTCATTAGTTGGCATTTTAATGGAAGTCGCTTTTATATTGTATATATTTATGCAATGAATGTATCATTACCTTTTCAATGAAACATTGTTTGTGCTAATCCCACTAGCCTTCCTAGAGGTGTTTAAAATAAGTATACGCTCGGTATCGCCGAATGGCATTTTTCCACGTAAATTTATCAAAATAGTAATACTGGTCATAAACGGTGTTTATTTCGCGTTGGTCGGCTTCTGGCTGATTCCGGATGATAGTGACAGGCATTAGTTTCTATCTATCACCAATTATATTGTTTTTAATACTGCCCTCATTATAGCAGAAACCTTTATAAAAACAATTTCTATTAAACAAAACCAAGTTTGGCATTTGTGTCAATTGAAACGTCAAGCTTAATGGCATCTTAATTTTTAGATAATCAGCACCGTCCCGGAATCGTGGACAGCTACCTTTACAATAAACACATTAGGACGCATATCGCACAACAAATCATATGATGTAAGATATTTCAAATAAAATCCTTAATGAATGATTAGCCGTTGAGGCGGCGGTAATAATTGTTTGTTTTGTTCTGATCCATCCATCTTATCACCGATGAAAAACCCTCGGAGCAGCGGTCTTTATAACACGAGGTACTTCTCACCTTTGGTATTTTTCCCACCGTCGCGATGGCATGCACGTTCCCAGTGCATTGCCTAACTGGCTTAAAAGAACTAACCTGTCATTATTACCAACTCTTCTTCCGTATCTTCCAATATCTGAACTGTGTTTTTACATGACTGCACAGAGTGTCCTACAGTTCGTCATGGTGGTTCCACGTTCAACTAAGTTGTTTGTTTCTACGTGTGTAGGGCGTGGTGGCGTAGTGGTTAGAACGACTGCGTTGTACAAGAACGTTCTTCTCGTTCCTTGTGCTGAAACTGTAACGTGTCCAAATGGTTCCCAGAGCAGATGTGTTGGTGTAATAATTAACACGTCTGCCAGGAGGTGAAATGTAAAGTGCGTAGAACTGTCACACGGACTAGACACTGCGTTATATAATAACGAGAACTATCCTCTTCTTCTTAATTGCTCCTCCCCCTCCTGCTCACCGGCCCCTCCACTGGCCTGCCTCCAGTCAGATCCAGCACGACCGTTGATGTGACCACTAATCTGTAGTATATACTGAACGTAATATTCTCGATGTTTTACACCTTTTACACCAAGTTTAACAAAGATGTATGTCGGTTTGTTAACGGGAAAGCCGTGACATGGCAACAGTGATTCGTTTTGTGCGCAATTTATTTGGCATACGCTCGGAATCGTGTATATGCTCGGTATCATCAGCGGTACAAATGCCATACAAATAGGAAAAGTTGACTATGCTTCTAATATATCAGTATTATTTACCTTAAGGGTTGTTTCTTATATGGGCGAAGCAAGGCCCACTAATATTTAAAAACCTGACCAGTACAAATATGTGTAGGTCATCCGCTCGGTATCGTCAAAAACTATCCCACGTCAAAACATTATTCCATTAGTACATTTTATCTAAACGGCCCTAGCAGAACATAGGGATATTTTTTATTATTTACCCTTGCATATGCTTTGTTGAATATATGAACACGCGCGGTATCGCTCAAACTACATCACCACATATGATGCCCTCATAACACATCCACTCAACAAAACGCTGAGATTTCTTGAAGACTCTATGTTGAACTATATACCGTTGTATAGGAAAACGAAGCACACATTTGTGATTACTGGTTATTGCATAATTAAAGTTAGTGTACTGGTCTAAAAACTTCCAAAAATAGTAAAAAAAATACCCTTAATTTAGCCTTATCATTCACAGTTTTGAAGATACACCTATACCAGCAGTTATAGTTATATAAGAAAAAACCAGATTGGACGTTTCGAGATAACCATATGTATATATATATATGATCAGTTATCTCGAAACGTCCAATCTGGTTTTATATATATATACATACAGTGTATATCTATCTATCTATCTATCTATCTATCTATCTATATATATATATATATATATATATATATATATATATATATAAATATGTACACACACACACACACACACACACACACACACACACACACACACACACACACACACACACACACACACACACACTTTACGACGCCTCGGTATAAGTACCCTATGCCCGACGCAACGCTTCCTTTTTCGGTCACGGAGCGTTTAACGACCGATGTTTTACATTATGGAATGGCTTTATCAACATAACGTTCAAACACGTAAGCTTAACGAAGGCGATCCAATCCAATAGCCATAATGCTGCGAGACCATTCATGGGATCCGTTTGGACCGAGTTTATAGAAGAAAGGGAACAGGGCTCAAGGAAAAGAGAAAAATAAGAAATGTTACTGCAACGCACCATCCAATCTCGCATATTACGAAATTCCCGTTTATCTTACGTAAAGCACATTCCAATAGATGCTATCAATCAGAAATGCTTACCTGGATCTGTGGTTGTCGGTTCCGTTGTTGTTGGTTCAACAGTTGTCGTTGTTGGCTCTGGCTCAGTGGTTGTTGTTGGTTGAGTGGCTGCCTGTGTTGTCGTTGTTGACTGTGGCTCTGTTGTTGTTGTTGGTTCAGTGGCGGTCGGTGTTGTCGTTGATGGCTCTGGCTCAGTGGTTGTTGTTGGTTCAGTGGCTATCGGGGTTGTCGTTGTGGGCGTTGATGGCTCTGGCTCAGTGGTTGTTGTTGGTTGAGTGGCTGCCTCTATTGTCGTTGTTGACTCTGGCTCTGTTGTTGTTGGTTCAGTGGCGGTCGGTGTTGTCGTTGTTGGCTCTGGCTCAGTGGTTGTTGTTGGTTCAGTGGCTATCGGTGTTGTTGTTGTGGGCGTTGATGGCTCTGGCTCAGTGGTTGTTGCTGGTTGAGTGGCTGCATGTGTTGTCGATGTTGACTCTGGCTCTGTTGTTGTTGTTGGTTCAGTGGCGGTCGGTGTTGTCGTTGTTGGCTCTGGTTCAGTGGTTGTTGTTGGTTCAGTGGCTATAGGGGTTGTCGTTGTGGGCGTTGATGGCTCTGGCTCAGTGGTTGTTGTTGGTTCAGTGGCTATCGGTGTTGTAGTTGTTGGCGTTGATGGCTCTGGCTCAGAGGTTGTTGTTGGTTGAGTGGCTGCCTCTGTTGTCGTTGTTGATTCTGGCTCTGTTGTTGTTGTTGGTTCAGTGGTGGTCGGTGTTGTCGTTGTTGGCTCTGGCTCAGTGGTTATTGTTGGTTCAGTGGCTATCGGTGTTGTCGTTGTGGGCATTGATGGCTCCGGCTCAGTAGTTGTTGTTGGTTCAGTGGCTGTCGGTGTTGTCGTTGATGGCATTGATGGCTCTGGCTCAGTGGTTGTTGTTGGTTGAGTGGCTGCCTGTGTTGTCGTTGTTGACTCTGGCTCTGTTGTTGTTGTTGGTTCAGTGGCGGTCGGTGTTGTCGTTGTTGGCTCTGGCTCAGTGGTTGTTGTTGGTTCAGTGGCTATCGGTGTTGTCGTTGTTGGCGTTGATGGCCCTGGCTCAGTGGTAGTTGTTGGTTGAGTGGCTGCATGTGTTGTCGTTGTTGACATTGGCTCTGTTGTTGTTGTTGGTTCAGTGGCGGTCGGTGTTCTCGTTGTTGGCTCTGGCTCAGTGGTTGTTGTTGGTTCAGTGGCTATCGGTGTCGCCGTTGTGGGCGCTGATGGCTCTGGCTCAGTGGTTGTTGTTGGTTCAGTGGCTGTCGGTGTTGTAGTTGTTGGCGTTGATGGCTCTGGCTCAGTGGTTGTTGTTGGTTGAGTGGCTGCCTCTATTGTCGTTGTTGATTCTGGCTCTGTTGTTGTTGGTTCAGTGGTGGTCGGTGTTGTCGTTGTTGGTTCTGGCTCAGTGGTTGTTGTTGGTTCAGTGGCTATCGGTATTGTAGTTGTTGGCGTTGATGGCTCTGGCTCAGTGGTTGTTGTTGGTTGAGTGGCTGCCTCTGTTGTCGTTGTTGACTCTGGCTCTGTTGTTGTTGTTGGTTCAGTGGCGGTCGGTGTTGTCGTTGTTGGCTCAGGCTCAGTGGTTGTTGTTGGTTCAGTGGCTATCGGGGTTGTCGTTGTGGGCGTTGATGGCTGTTGCTCAGTGGTTGTTGTTGGTTCAGTGGCTATCGGTGTTGTCGTTGGTGGCGTTGATGGCTGTAGCTCAGTAGTTGTTGTTGGTTGAGTGGCTGCCTGTGTTGTCGTTGTTGACTCTGGCTCTGTTGTTGTTATTGGTTCAGTGGCGGTCGGTGTTGTCGTTGTTGGATCTGGCTCAGTGGTTGTTGTTGGTTCAGTGGCTATCGGTGTTGTCGTTGTGGGCATTGATGTCTCTGGCTCAGTGGTTGTTGTTGGTTCAGTGGCGGTTGGTGTTGTCGTTGTTGGCTCTGGCTCAGTGGTTGTTGTTGGTTCAGTGGCTATCGGTGTTGTCGTTGTGGGCGTTGATGGCTCTGGCTCAATGGTTGTTGTTGGTTCAGTGGCTATCGGTGTTGTCGTTGGTGGCGTTGATGGCTCTGGCTCAGTGGTTGTTGTTGGTTGAGTGGCTGCCTGTGTTGTCGATGTTGACTCTGGCTCTGTTGTTGTTGTTGGTTCAGTGGCGGTCGGAGTTGTCGTTGTTAGCTCTGGCTGAGTGGTTGTTGTTGGTTCAGTGGCTATCGGGGTTGTCGTTGTGGGCGTTGATGGCTCCGGTTCAGTGGTTGTTGTTGGTTCAGTGGCTGTCTGTGTTGTAGTTGTTGGCGTTGATGGCTCTGGCTCAGTGGTTGTTGTTGGTTGAGTGGCTGCCTCTGTTGTCGTTGTTGACTCTGGCTCTGTTGTTGTTGTTGGTTCAGTGGCGGTCGGTGTTGTCGTTATTGGCTCTGGCTCAGTGGTTGTTGTTGGTTCAGTGGCTATCGGTGTTGTCGTTGTGGGCGTTGATGGCTCTGGCTCAGTGGTTGTTGTTGGTTCAGTGGCTATCGGTGTTGTCGTTGGTGGCGTTGATGGCTCTAGCTCAGTAGTTGTTGTTGGTTGAGTGGCTGCCTGTGTTGTCGTTGTTGACTCTGGCTCTGTTGTTGTTATTGGTTCAGTGGCGGTCGGTGTTGTCGTTGTTGGCTCTGGCTCAATGGTTGTTGTTGGTTCAGTGGCTATCGGTGTTGACGTTGGTGGCGTTGATGGCTCTGGCTCAGTGGTTGTTGTTGGTTGAGTGGCTGCCTCTGTTGTCGTTATTGACTCTGGCTCTGTTGTTGTTGTTGGTTCAGTGGCGGTCGGTGTTGTCGTTGTTGGCTCTGGCTCAGTGGTTGTTGTTGGTTCAGTGGCTATCGGGGTTGTCGTTGTGGGCGTTGATGGCTCTGGCTCAGTGGTTGTTGTTGGTTGAGTGGCTGCCTCTGTTGTCGTTATTGACTCTGGCTCTGTTGTTGTTGTTGGTTCAGTGGCGGTCGGTGTTGTCGTTGTTGGCTCTGGCTCAGTGGTTGTTGATGGTTCAGTGGCTATCGGTGTTGTCGTTGTGGGCGTTGATGGCTCTGGCTCAATGGTTGTTGTTGGTTCAGTGGCTATCGGTGTTGTCGTTGGTGGCGTTGATGACTCTGGCTCAGTGGTGGTTGTTGGTTGAGTGGCTGCCTCTGTTGTCGTTATTGACTCTGGCTCTGTTGTTGTTGTTGGTTCAGTGGCGGTCGGTGTTGTCGTTGTTGGCTCTGGCTCAGTGGTTGTTGTTGGTTCACTGGCTGTCGGTGTTGTAGTTGTTGGCGTTGATGGCTCTGGCTCAGTGGTTGTTGTTGGTTGAGTGGCTGCCTCTGTTGTCGTTATTGACTCTGGCTCTGTTGTTGTTGTTGGTTCAGTGGCGGTCGGTGTTGTCGTTGTTGGCTCTGGCTCAGTGGTTGTTGTTGGTTCAGTGGCTATCGGTGTTGTCGTTGTGGGCGTTGATGGCTCTGGCTCAGTGGTTGTTGTTGGTTCAGTGGCTGCCTGTGTTGTCGATGTTGACTCTGGCTCTGTTGTTGTTGTTGGTTCAGTGGCGGTCGGTGTTGTCGTTGTTGGCTCTGGCTCAGTGGTTGTTGTTGGTTCAGTGGCTATCGGGGTTGTCGTTGTGGGCGTTGATGGCTCCGGTTCAGTGGTTGTTGTTGGTTCAGTGGCTGTCGGTGTTGTAGTTGTTGGCGTTGATGGCTCTGGCTCAGTGGTTGTTGTTGGTTGAGTGGCTGCCTCTGTTGTCGTTATTGACTCTGGCTCTGTTGTTGTTGTTGGTTCAGTGGCGGTCGGTGTTGTCGTTGTTGGCTCTGGCTCAGTGGTTGTTGTTGGTTCAGTGGCTATCGGTGTTGTCGTTGTGGGCGTTGATGGCTCTGGCTCAGTGGTTGTTGTTGGTTCAGTGGCTATCGGTGTTGTCGTTGGTGGCGTTGATGGCTCTAGCTCAGTAGTTGTTGTTGTTTGAGTGGCTACCTGTGTTGTCGTTGTTGACTCTGGCTCTGTTGTTGTTATTGGTTCAGTGGCGGTCGGTGTTGTCGTTGTTGGCTCTGGCTCAGTGGTTGTTGTTGGTTCAGTGGCTATCGGTGTTGTCGTTGTGGGCATTGATGTCTCTGGCTCAGTGGTTGTTGTTGGTCCAGTGGCGGTTGGTGTTGTCGTTGTTGGCTCTGGCTCAGTGGTTGTTGTTGGTTTAGTGGCGTTTGGTGTTGTCGTTGCTGGCTTTGGCTCAGTGGTTGTTGTTGGTTTAGTGGCTATCGGTGTTGTCGTTGTTGGCGTTGATGGGTCTGGCTCAGTGGTTGTTGTTGGTTGAATGGCTGCCTCTGTTGTCGATGTTGACTCTGGCTCTGTTGTTGTTGTTGGTTCAGTGGCGGTCGGTGTTGTCGTTGTTGGCTCTGGCTCAGTGGTTGTTGTTGGTTCAGTGGCTATCGGGGTTGTCGTTGTGGGCGTTGATGGCTCTGGCTCAGTGGTTGTTGTTGGTTGAGTGGCTGCCTCTGTTGTCGTTATTGACTCTGGTTCTGTTGTTGTTGTTGGTTCAGTGGCGGTCGGTGTTGTCGTTGTTGGCTCTGGCTCAGTGGTTGTTGTTGGTTCAGTGGCTATCGGTGTTGTCGTTGGTGGCGTTGATGGCTCTGGCTCAGTGGTTGTTGTTGGTTGAGTGGCTGCCTGTGTTGTCGTTGTTGACTCTGGCTCTGTGGTTGTTGTTGGTTTAGTGGCGTTTGGTGTTGTCGTTGCTGGCTCTGGCTCAGTGGTTGTTGTTGGTTCAGTGGCTGCCTGTGTTGTCGTTGTTGACTCTGGCTCTGTTGTTGTTGTTAGTTCAGTGGCGGTCGGTGTTGTCGTTGTTGGCTCTGGCTCAGTGGTTTTTGTTGGTTCAGTGGCTGTCGGTGTTGTCGTTGTTGTCGTTGAAGGTTCTGGTTCAGTGGTTGTTGTTGGTTCAACAGCTGCCGGTGTTGTCGTTGTTGGCTCTGGCTCAGTGGTTGTTTTTGGTTCATTGGGTGGCGGTGGTGAAGTTGTTGACTCTGGCTCAGATGAATTAAATAATCATATAATTGAAGTAGTTTACCTTATGGCACTACTCTATGCCGTATATTTTATACGGCATAGAGTACAGTATACAATTTTTTTTGTAGAAGGAATTTCGTTATCGTCATATAGGATGACTTATGGACATATTGCATCGTTCAAAACAGTACGAAGCCATGTATCTCAGGTAAAATGTCGTTCTTTGATGGATAAAAGTATGAAAATTGACTATATAATGTAAAGTCTTTCGTCGAATCCGACTAGTTCCGGATCCATATAAGATGTTGTGTCCTTGACCTTGAACTTTATAATCAAATGTTACTGATCGTGAAATATTATTTTTGAATACAACCACCGTCTGTGTGTGTATATTATGTATGTACGAATGCATGTGTGTATTAATGTATGTAAGTGCATGACTGCATGTCACTGACCCCGAAATTCAAGATTATATGTAAATTTTTCAGAAAAGCACCGCAGTTTTTGTATGTATGAATGTATCTGTGTATGTATATATAATTATGCGTGTATATATGTGTGTATATATGTAGTTATGCATGTATGTATGTATGTATGTATGTATGTATGCATGCATGCATGTATGTATGTATGTATGTACGTGTCTATATACATATATATATATATATATATATACTTACGATTTATCTTGCGAATGGAGAAACTTGTTCTCTTTTCCATATATATATATATATATATATATATATATGTATATATATGGAAACGAGAACAAGTGAACAAATGGAGAAACTTGTTCTCTTTTCCATATGTATATATACATATATATATATATATATATTTATATTTATTGTTTGTGTAATTACCGCCATTGTTAAGAAAAGCTAAAACTCAGCTGCATAATGCCTTAGTAAGCATTGTCCCATCTGGATGATATTTTGATCAATTGAAGATAATGACACTACATCAATATACAAACAAAACCTTTGTTAGAAATAAGGTGATAAGGTAGCCAAAGAAATTGCTTGTGTAATTACTGACATTGTTAAGAAAAGCGAAAACCGGCAGCTCTTTTGTACCATTATATATTACATTTCGTAGAGGTAATTGTCAGTCATAATGTTATTATTTATATTATTAATTTTATATTATTTTTTTTTTTAACTTATTCAGATTGATGAACTCATAAATACGATGATCATTTGTATAGTCCTCATAGTAAAAATACAACAGATTGACTTATTTAACAATACTTGTAATACCAAAGTCTAAAAGAACAATGTAACTACATGACATCAACAGATCGGTGACATTGTCCAGAAATTCAAGTATAGATTTCAGACCGGCCACATCCTCTCTTGCGTGGTATCGGCACGGCGCGCACGACCTTGTCCTCGGGTGCAGGGAACGAGTTCGCTGGACCCTTCTTCTTCTTCTTCTTCTTCTTCTTCTTCACAATCTTGTGGTTACTTCTATCCAGAAGAATGTTCCACACAGTTTGTTGCACATGCGCGGTTTAAAAGGGTTGATAAAAACAAGGTTGATAAAAACAGCGTTTATTTTTTTATTCCTTTTTTTAAGAGGGTGTGTCTAGGTAGTATTTTTTACCCAGACCTCAACTGCCGCTTTGAAGGCTATGAGGGTGCTGGCCGAGGACGCTTTGTCGGGGATCTTGTTCCATAAACGGATGGCTGAGGGGAAGAAGGAGTGGAGGTGAGTGTTTGTTCTGGAGTGAGGCAGGAGGAGCTTGTTGGGCTGTCCCCTGGTGATACGGTTGTTTGTTGTCGGTGTGCCCTCAGTTGGCGTGATGTCCACAAGTCCACTCATTATCTTGTACATAAAGGTGGCCTTGTTGACAGTTCTTCTTTCTTGGAGGGTCTGTAGTTGTAGTCTGTTTACTAGTTCTGTGGCACTGGTATAGAGGTTAAAATCATGGTAGATTCTCCTCGCGGCACGGCGCTGGACAGCTTCGATGGTGTTTACCAGGTGTTGCTGGTGGGGATCCCACACGACATAGGTGTACTCCAACACGGGGCGGACCAGTCCTTTGTAGCAATGTGAGTGCTCCTGTGGACGGCACCCTTTAAGGTTTCTGTATATGAAAGCACTTGTACGGTTTGCCTTGGCAGTGATGATCTGTATGTGGTTTCCCCAGTGAATACGTTGCTATAATGGGCTTGCGCTTCTTTGTGACAGTTAGGACGTGACACTTGGATATATTGAAACTCGTCTGCCACTTCCTCTCCCATTTCTCCAAGGTGTTGAGGTCTTGTTGTAGTTAGTGAGTGTCGGCTGTGCTGTGGATGGTGTGATACAGTATCGTGTCATCAGCGAATAGTCTAGCCTTGGTTTTAATGTTATTGCACAGGTCGTTGATGTAAATGACAAAGATAGTTGGGCCTAGGACAGATCCTTGTAGCACACCCTAGATCACCTGGCCTGTTGTTGAAGTCTCACCCTCGACAACTACTTGCTGTGTTCGATCACAGAGGAAGCTCCAGATCCAGTCTTGGGTCTTGCCTTGAATGTCGTAGTAGTTCAGTTTTAGAAGCAGTCTTTTATGGGGCACCTTGTCGAAGGCTTTCGAGAAGTCAAGGAGTATGGTGTCTGTTTGGCCTTTGTTGTCCATCTCTGAAGCCAGGTCATCAATGGTTTGGATCAGCTGGGTCGTCGCTTACGGAATCCGTGTTGTGCGTCCGTTATGATGTTGTGTTGGTCAAGGTGACGGGTGATCTCGGCTCTTACAATGTGTTCCAGCAGCTTGCAGCAGATGGAGGTGAGTGAAATGGGCCGGTAATGTGTAGCTTGGTTTCGGTCACCCTTTTTTAATACGGGCTGAACCAAGGCGTGCTTTCAAATCCTGGGAACTTGGCTGGTGTGTAGTGACTTAGTGAAGAGAAGGGTGAGTGCAGGAGCAATCTCTTTTGCTACCATCTGAAGGAGGCGGCAGGGGATGTTATCCGGACCAGATGCCTTTCGTGGGTTGAGTTTCTTCAGGAGTTTGAATACCCCGGCGTTGCTGACCAGGATCTCTGGTATCGCCAGGTGGGGGCTGGGTTCTGGAGCAGGCAAGTCATCGATGTTTTTGGTGGTAAAGACTGGGCAGAACTGGTCGTTCAGTATGTTGGCTTTGTTCTTGCTGTCATTTGTGGTCAGTCCATTTTTCCTTAGAGGGGCTACTCCGACAGTGTCGCATTTCTTACTCTTGATCAGACGCCATAAGTTTTTTTGTGGTGTCTTCATTGATGATCTTATTTGTGTACTGCTGGTACGCCTGTCTGTTTGCTCTCCCTGTTTCACGTTTCAGGTGGTTATATCGGTCCCAATCTTTTTTCTTCTTGGTGCTCTTCGCCTTCTTCCATGCTCGAAATTTTCTTCTGGATGTTCGCTTCAGGTTGTTGTTTATCCAGGGCTGGTGGAACTTTGTGGAGCACACTTTTGTTGGAACATGCTTGTCCATCATGAGGGTGGGGTGTTCCTGTATTGACTGCCACGTCTGCTCGACAGAGGTTTCTTCGTTGTCTGAGAGGAGTAGACTGATGGTGAAGGACTTGGTGTCTTCTCTGATGGCTTCGCTGTTAGTCTTCTTCCAGATGCTGACAGTTCTCGGGGCTGGCTTCACCGTCGGTGCTTTCAGGCGACTGTCCGAAAGGATGATATCGTCCAGGCCAGTACCCTACCCTGCCAGCTCAAGTGCAGCAGCAGTAGTTTCTCCTTGTGGCTCCTGTTTCCCAGACAGTTCAACAACAGGGTCAGTCTCCAACGAGGCCCAGACTCCTGCAACCAGGCGGTCCTGTAATTGAGGCAACTTCCTCGGCTGGGTTTGGACAGAGCACATCGTCACAACTACGCCGAACGTCATTGTTGCTTCGTTATTTACAACTATCTGGGTCACCAGTGACAGCAGTGACGCGGTGAAAATACACAGTGCGTCTGCGGGCATACATAATTATTCAAATTGCCTCTTCACTGAACCGCCTGGGTCACGTGGTTGCCATTACTAGCACGTGATCCGAACTTGTTTACACACCTGACATTAGTGTCTTCCTTGACTTCTGTAAGTCACCGTTCGCATTTATTAGCATATATATGCCCATATTTGTAAAGACGACGTGTCAAGCTTCGCGGGGATACCCGATTTGCTAGGGATCATCCCAAAAATGGCGGCAAAGAAGGCTCGCAATTAGCGGCATTTTCAAGCGGAACACTTCACACAGCTCCTCAAAAAATGACATTAAAATACATTAAGCAGAATTAATAACAGAGTAGCAGTGATGGCAATCGATAAAACGAATATTAAGGAATCATTTTAAGGGGAAATCTAAAAATATGTAGATTCGCGATTAAAACACATGCAGACATGATGTAAACACATGCACACATGCACAAATACACAGACGGACAAACAGACACACATTCAACATACACAAATATTTTCATACTTTAAACTATATGTTATATAGTTTATAGTATGTAGTATATAACATTAAGTATAATATTATAAGTGTAATAGTATAACAGTATATTAGTATATAGTATATTTTATAACATATATACTATATATATATATACATATATGTAATTATATATACATACATATATATATATATATATATATATAATACATGCAACACGTACATACACACATATATACATACGCACATAAATATATAAAAACATCAATATATGAATTCATACATACATATATACATACATAAATTCTTACATGTATACATAAATACATACATACATACATACATACATACATACATACATACACACATACACACACACATACATACATACATACATACATACATACATACATACATACATACATACATACATACATACATACATACATACATACATACATACATACATACATACGCATATACATATATGCATACATGCATAAATACATACATACGTGCGTACATACGTACATAAGTGCATACGTACATACGTACCTACGTACATACGTACCTGTGTACATACGTACATACGTATATACGTACATACGTACGTACGTACATACGTACATACATACATACATTTACTATATACATATATACACACACATACATGCATACATACATACATACATACATACATACATACAAACAGACAGACATACATAAATACATAGATAAATACATACATATATATTTATACATACATACTTACATACTTACACACATACATACATTATATACGTACATACACGCGTATACATAATTCATAAATACATACATACAATCATACATACATAAGAATGTGCACGTACGTACTCACGCACGCACTCACATACATGCGACACCACATACACACTCACAAATGCACTCACGCACGATCGCTCGCTCGCTCGCTTGTTCACACGCACGCAGGCGCGGGCGCGCACGCACGCACACACACACCCTCACACTTAGGTACGATGACGCATGAACACACACACACCCACACACACACACATACACACACGCATAAACACTCTCACACACACCACTCATACGTCATGCAAGCTAGTAAAAAATTTCCGGTAATGACTTGGATATTGACATCGAAACCTCCACCTTCACCGTCAGTGACAAACTGCCACGATGTTGTGTCTTCCGTTTGACTCGATCGTAGTTAAATATGGCAACATATTCCAATATAATAATAGTATTAAAGCCAAGCATTACGAAGACGTATATCGACAAAACACCGCATTTTCATTGATTTTTTCGGTTGAGAAATGAATGACCGACAATGCGATTATTTGTCAATTTGAGATTTTTACATGTTATAATACCTTTTGATACAGGAACCTGGTTGCCGCAGTGACGCGATTTTATAATAAAGTTCCGCACCATCGACTGACGCGATCTGATCCGCCGATCCGATCCTGGATCGAAAAAAAAGATCTCCTGTTCGCACGCACAAATGCTCACAAACGCACGCACCCGCAAATACACACACATACATACAAGCACAACACACGAACCCACGCACGCATACACACGCACTCACACACACGCTTGCATACGGACACACAACACACACATGCACACAGACACGAACGAAGCACGCACACACACATACACACATACATACACACATTCATTAACGCACGAAAGCACGGTGACTTGCACGCTCACATGCACAAACATGCAATCACACATACACACTCTCGAACGCACGCACGCTCGCTCGCTCACGCACACACACGCACATTTACACCCACATGCACGCGCACACACATACACACACATAAAAATGCATAACAACATACATACATAAAAGCACGAACGCATGAACGCACACATACCACACATTAATTATATATATATATATATATTGTATAAATATATATATATATATATATATAGTTATATCTAGATATATATGTACATATACATATATATATATATATATATATATTATACACACTCTCTCTCACACTCACTCACGCACGCACGCACACACGCAAGCAAGCTCACATACACTTAGGTACACTAACGCACACACACGCATATTTATACTCACACGCACGCACGCACACACACACACACACACACACACACACACACACACACACACACACACACAAATACACACAGAAAAATGCATAACAACATACATACATAAAAGCACGAACGCATGAACGCACACATAACACATGCACGCACACATGCACAAACATGCAATCACACATACACACTCTCGAACGCACGCACGCTCGCTCGCTCAAACGGAAGCACGCTCACACACACTTAGGTACACTAACGCACACACACACACATTTACACACACACGCATGCACACACACACATACACACACATACGCACACAAACACACACAGAAAAATGCATAACAATATACATACATAAAAGCCCGAACGCATGAACGCACATATACTACACATTCATTATGTATATATATATCTACATATATATATATATATATATATATATATTATATATATATATGTGTTGTGTATGTATGTTGTATATATATATATATATATAAATGTACAGATACATATATATATATATATGTGTGTGTGTCACTCTCACACTCTGTCTCAATTTCTGCCCTCTCTCTCTCTCTCTCTCTCTCTCTCTCTCTCTCTCTCTCTCTCTCACACACACACACACACACACACACACACACACACACACACACACGCGCACACGTGCATCCATGGACACGCGATCCTATTTTTTGAGTTTCACTGGTACAAACAAGACTTTTACCTGCCGTCAGAAGCGATGCCACAATTATCAGCACCATCACGACGTAAGGCGACGTCTGTTTAATCCTGGCCTTGTTCATGTTACTGGAAAAACAAGAACAACCATGAAAAACAAACACAAATTCTAATGTTCATCGCAGTTACTGCCGTTATTCATGTAAATTTGTGCCATATTTTATGCATGGCCATCTCATAATAAGTCTACATGAAAAAAGAAACCCTACGACACCGCTGACATGTTTTGTTAATTTGTTTCGCTTTTCTGTTGTCAGAGTGTAGTATCACTACGAAATTCCTATTTCGGTGTTCCGCAGAGGCAAGCCAATAATTGACGGCGTCGTTGTGCCTTTTGACTAGTCACATACAGGTGACAGACACCTGTTCTGGCGCACTACATTAACAAGATTTAACAAGATTGCCACCTAGAGAATTAACTCTAGGTTGGAGGTGGACAAGGAAGCCCTTTGGCTTATCGAGAGTCAGACCCTTTTATCTGTGTATCCCGCCCTTCTGAGGTATGTGTCGATTTTATTTTTAAACATATTCACGCTACTAGCACCCACACAATCAGCAGATAATCTGTTCCATTTAATTACAGTCCTTTGTGAAAATGAGAACTTTCTTAAATCTAATCTACACTGCTCCTTTGCTAATGTAACTTCATGTCCTCTAGTCCTTCTATCTTTCTTAACTGAGAAAAAAATATTTCTATCAATATTTTTATAACCATTCATTATTACACTTCTATCTGATCTCCTCTCAATTTCCTGGTCTCTAGTGTTGTTAAGCCGCATTTTTTAGGCATATTTCGTAACTAAGACCCCTCAGTTTGGGTATAATTTTAGTTGCTCTCCTCTGTACTCTTTCTAGCATATCTATGTCCTTTCTGCGATATGGCCTCCACGCTTGAATACAATATTCTAAAAGAGACCTAACTATTGTTTTGTACAGCGGTATTATTAGCTCTTTCTCCATTTACGTTATGTTTCGCCTAATTAATCCAAGGATTTGATTTCCCTGTGAAGCTGCAATTCCGCACTGCTCTCAAACCTTCATATCAGCACTAATGGTTAACCCTAAGTATTTTCTTTTACAATAGTATTTAGTACAGTACCCCCCATTGTATAGTCTACCTCTTCGTTCCCATGTCCTGCGTGGAGGCATTTATATTTCCCAAAATTGAACAGCATTTGCCACTATTCAGACCATTAGATCAACTTGTCAAGATCATCTCGTAAATATTGTCTATCTCCATCACTTTTAATCCTTCTAAACACTTTTGTATCACCCGCAAATTTCGACACCTTGCCTGTTATTTCATCATCCAAATCGTTGATACATATATTAAGAATAATATAGATCCTAGTACTGATCCCTGTGGTACCCCACTCAATACCGATTTCCAGTTTGAAGCCTCCCCATCAACTACTACACGTTGTCTTCTGTCAATCAGCCATTTTTCTATCCAGTTTATTATACCATTTCCTATGCCATGGGCCTTTAGTTTATGAAGTAATCTTTGAAGTGGTACTTTGTCGAAAGCTTTTTGAAAATATAAGTAGACGATATCTACTGGTGATCCCTCATCTACCCACTTGGTGATGTCTTCCAAAAACATAACATATTTGTTAAGCATGACCTCGCTTTAAAAAAACCATGTTCAGATCGGTTTATCAAGTTATGTTTAACAAGAAAATCCACCATGTGATCGTTAATTAATCTTTCTAATAATTTGCAAATCACTGATGTTAAACTCACTGGTCTATAGTTTTCTGACTTGTTTCTCGAACCTTTTTTATATAACAGTATAATGTTTGCCTCTTTCCATTCTAAAGGAACAACTCCTTCTTGTAATGACAAATTGAAAACTGTTGCAAGCGGTATGCTAATTTGTTCTACAATTTCCAATAGTAGTTTGGGCGGAATCCCATCCACTCCAGGTGATTTATTATCCTTCATAGCCCTTATTTTCTTAGCTACCATTTCCGGGGTTACAATTAATTGTCCTAAATAGTCTGAATCTGCCCCCTTGAACTTAGCCTCTGGTACTAGCAGTGAACTAATATCTTCTCTGGTAAACACTGAATTAAACTACTCATTCAGGTCTTCTGCCATTAAGAATCCCTGTGATATTATATTTCCAGCACTATCTTCTTGAGGACCGACCTTATCTTGAACTTTCGGTTTGCTTCGAACATACGCATAAAAACTCTTGCTGTCAAGTTTTATATTACTAGCTAATTGTGGTTCATAGCTTCTCTTTGAATTTCTAATTTCAGCTGTAGCTTGGTTAAGTGCTTCTTTATAACTGTTGTAGTCTTCATCATTTCCAGTACATCTATATGACTTCCACATCATTTGTTTATACTTAATTTTTCTAATGGCTTCTTTCGATAAGTGTTTCTTTTTGGACCGTTTCCCTTGTTTTTTGAAGGGTACAAATTTATCGACTATGCACTTAATTTCACTCTTTAATATATTCCAGCCTTCTGTTGCGGTCTTATTTTTCAGTGTGTCATTCCAATCTATCTTTGTTAAATATTTCCTCATGTCCTTATACCTTCCTTTGTGGAAATTTATCCTATACCGCTTTATACTATTCCTTTCTGATTTTACTTTGATGGTAAAATGTATCTGGTTGTGATCACTACTCCCCAGTGGCTCACATATCTTGACATTGTCAACTAATTCATTCTGTTAGAACAAAACTATGTCTAACACATTCTCACTCCTGGTTGGTTCTAGCACATGTTAAAAAAGGAAAGTATCTTGAACTAAAACTAAAATCTTGTGGTCCTCACTCCCCATACTCAGTAGAGATTTCCATTGTATATGCCCATGGTTAAAATCCACCATAATAATACAGTCCCATTTGCTTACTTTCCTTACTGTTTAGCGTTTTGTATTTTTTCATTCTCTTCTATGCTTATGTTTGGACTTCGATAAACTAAACCAACTGTTAACGTTGAGTTTCCTGTATCTATGTTACACCAAAAAGCTTCTTCGCAATCTGCTTCTCTTTCTACTTTTATTTCATAAGCCTGGATAGATTCTTTAATATATAAAATATCTCCACCTCTCTTTTTTTCCTAAACATTACATATCCTGTCAGTCCCAATTCGGCATCTGATATATTGGTGGTGGTCCAGGTTTCGGTTATACCTATTATGCGAGGGTCAATATCTTCTACCATAATGTTTAGTTCATTTCTTTTGTTTACTATACTCCTTGCGCTTAAACAAATACATTTATATCCAGCTTCAGTAGAGTTTTCCAGATTGTTCTTTGCTGATTTATTTGTGCTGTCTTTATCCATGCCTCCAGTTTCAGGCTTTTCTGTGAGTTCCCCCCCCCCCTGCGAATCTTGTTTAAATAGATGCAACCTGTCCCACTGTCAATAGATCGCAGCAGGTTCTCTGAGAAAACTGCTGCCCACATTCCACTTAGATGGAGGCCATCTCTCATGTACATATCTTCCCTCCCAACAAGGAATCCTTCCTCCATGGTTTCTGCCCATGACTTCCCACAGCCGGACCTACCCAGCTGTGGCAGTGATCGCACACCAAGTGTCGCTTTGCCTTGACTTGCCGCTTGCTAGGCGCCATATCCCTATCAGAATTTATTTAATAACTTAACTAACTTAGTCTTTATAAAGACTGTTTCCTGTGTACTACAACACACTTGATGTTACAGATTTCAATTACACAGCCGACTATCGCTCTTGCTTAATTTTAACAACAATGCTACGTAATCAAAATATCTAGCAAGTACTGGCTTACACAGATATCATCTTATGTAAGTAGTTTGATGGTTGTTACTTTAACTCCTATATATTCTACCACATAATCAGGTTTTGTTAAATCTTGTTTATAACTTATCGAAGGCTATGTTACCCTATTATCACTCACTACACTAAGGTGTTCTAAAATACTTTAACTAACTAACTTTAAGCACAACTGTTACTCAATATATGTTTACTGCAACGTTATGAATGATATTATGGCAAGAATAATACTTATCAATCAGTAATTCCATTTGTTTAAGCCTCGATCATTTGGTTATAACAATCAATTTACTCTTGAGCGCCTCGACTGCCGACATGCTCTGACTGTGGTGGTCATCTGACTTTTTGTTTGTGTATTTGTTACTCCAACTATTGAGACCTTGTTTTCGTTGAAAGGTTACATGACTGTACTACATGTGTTGAATTCAGTATGTATGCTAGCAAAGCTGAGAGAATGTATTTTAACTAATATGACGAAACACAACAGTAATGGGTGAAAATAAGGAAATAGCGAATTTTTTACCTTTTTGCACGTTGACCAATCTCCAGTTAACTCCCAAGAACCAAATTTTCTGAACTCTTAAAAACACTTAACTTGCAGCCTTGCCTTGATAAAGGAATATCTGAAGAAGTGACAAAATCCATTAGATAACAATAAAGGCAGAGTTGCTGTTTATATTAAGAAAGAAGTGTACGTCCACGAACGATTTGACTTAACGCTATGTCATAATCCTAGGTTGGACAATTTGTGGCTTGAAATAATTAAAGATGGCGTCAGTTTTGTGATTGGGAATATGTATAGACAACCAAACTATAACACACACGTTATTTCTGATCTTATTGGATCAAACTTGTCTATTATTAAGCAGGAAGGTAAAATCTGTATTATATGTGGTGATGTTAATATTGATATTTTACTACAGGACTCGTGTCAAACTAAGATATACATGGATACGTTAATGAGGGAAAATATGTTAGCATGTATCACACTGCTAACAAGAATAACGGATCACTCTGCAACTCTCATTGTTCATATGAATATATATCGACCTTTAAAGTTCATGAAAAGTGATATAATTTCATGATATCTGTTTGTAGATATATCAGACCATTTACCCAACTTCATCAATATAAAAGGTGTATCCAAAACTCATGACATCAATGACAGACCTAAATTGAGAATATACAGTGAAAATAATGTATCAAATTTCACTCGGGAACTGGAGAATATAAACTGGGACAATATTATGACATGTAAGGACATGGATGAATGTTATGATATGTTTGTAACCAAATACGACACAATTTTCAAAAAATGTTTCCCACTTACCAGAATGTCAATTAAACGCTTCAAGGACAAAAAGTGGATGACTAAAGGCATTAGAAATAGTATTTTAACAAAGACAACCTATGTATAAGAAATATATAAATAGACCAAATGAATAAAAAAAACAGAATATCGACAGTATAAGAATAAGTTTACAACTAGCATACGGCAGGCGGAGAAATCATATTTCAGTAGCTTACTCTCACAAGCAAAACAGCAATCCAAGGAATTATGGAAGATATATGCGGAACTTGTGAGTAAGGACAAAAGGAACATGCACAGCATTAACAAGCTAGTCATCAATCATATAGAATAAGAATTTAACGACAACGAAAGTATTGCTAATGCAATGAACCAATATTTCGCTACTGTAGGTAAACAATTGTCAAAGACAAATACTAAGGGAAACGAATATAGACAGTTTCTATATGACCCGATACACAATAGTATGTTCCTGTCACCAGTTTGTCAACAAGAAGTGATCAATGAAATTAACAAGCTAGCGAATTCTAATATATCAGGTATTGATAATTTTCCTTCAAAAAATTTCAAATTGTCATGCAATTTCATTTGTAAACCTCTGACTTACATTTGTAATTTGTCGTTCTCCGAAGCCCCGGTACCACGAGCATTAAATTTGTCAAAAGTAATACCTATATTTAAGAAAGGATCAAGGTGTGAACCATCCAACTATCGACCAATTAGTCCGATGAGTGTCTTCAATAAAATCCTAGAAAAGTTAATGTTGGAGAGGTTATTAGACTTTATGGATAAAAATTACGTTTTGTCCAAACATAAATTTGGATTTCGTAAAGATCATTCGACTACGTTAGAGATTATTGAAATTATAGAAAATAGTAGAAATTCTCTTGAAAATGGCGAATTAGTTGTTGCGGTATACCTTGTCCTAAGTAAGGCTTTTGACACCGTTAATCACGATATATTGTTGTATAAGCTGGATCATTATGGAATAAGAGGTCATGTATGTGGTTTAGACAGTATGGTTTAGACAGTATTTAAGAGATAGACAGCAATATGTTAGCATTAATGGCACAGTTTCAGAATATGCTCATGTTGAAACCGGCGTCCCGCAAGGCTCCATCTTAGGGCCAGTGTTATTTCTATTATATATTAATGATATATCGAGCGCTGTGGATCACGTATCTTTGCGATTGTTTGCTGACGATACTAACTTGTTCATTAGTGGAATGGGTGTCAATGATACTGTGTATACGGCTATGGAGAAGTTAGAATCGCTTAGTGTCTGGTTCCGATACAATCAACTAACTCTGAACTTGAGTAAGACATGTTACACAATTTTCAGTAGACGTATGGAACGTGAAGTCGTGCCATTGTTGTTGCAGGGCAAACGCATTGAACGGGTTAACTCAGCCAAATATATGTGTATATATCTAGACTGTAAGCTGTCATGGTCGGAACATATTAAGGATCTTTGTTCAAAGGTAACTAAGTTATCAGGTTTATTTTATCACATGGCCTCGTTCATAAATGCCGATATGGTCAGGCAATTATATTATGCCTACGTATTTCCCATATTAATTATGGGATTGAATTATATGGCTCGGCTTGTAAAACTAACTTAACTAAAATACAAGTTTTACCAAATTTATTACTTAAAACATTAGCAAAACGTAACCGCCGTGACAGTCCCACAGCATTGCAATAGGAACTTAATATACTTAAAGTTCAGGAACAATTTAAACTAAATGTTCTAATATTTGTGTATAAACAGCGTACGAATAAACTTCCTAGTCTATTCCACCAATTTTACAAATGTAATAGTGACTTCATTACCATAACTTCCAGACAGGAAGACAATTTATATTTATCTAGATGTAATTATAGAACTGGAAAGAACTCCTTGAAAGTAATAGGGGCTCGACTTTGGAATAAACTACCTGTAGATATTAAACATTCGAAAACGCTAAATATTTTAAAGCAAAATGCCAGGACCTTTTTAATTGGCATTAACTAAAGTTAAATCTAATTATATATTGTAAGAAATTCGCTTGTGAATTATCTTATATTGGTACAACATCTCTAGCTTTAATTTACAGAAGTCGTTAACCTGAAGCTATTGCAATTGAATGCAACCTTTATATACGTAATATTATGTATGTGGGAGTAACCTATATGAGTTTGATTTAATTGGCTACCAGCTCGACAAGTTATACTTCTCTGGTAGCCACCTCATCTGTGTTACATTGCTCTTGAATTGTGTTGTATATTATCTGGATGAGGAAATAAATTTACTTACTTACTTACTTACTATAGTAATACTGCGATATTTTAGTTCATTTTCATAATTCTATCATTTTGTTTCATTTATGATGTCGGACAAATTATTCAATTATTTTAAACCATATTAATCACATATTGCGAAACAATTATAACATTGTCCCGTGTAGTCCGTTAAAACACTCCGCAATGCCCCCACATTGTATGCAAAAAGCATAGCTGCAATATAGCTGATAGGTACCCACGGACACACTAATCCGTTAGTTTTGTCGAATTAAAGGCCTAGTACACATGTCGACGGTAACGGCAAAACCTCGACGGAAAAACGGTATTCCGCGCATAGGGCTTAGTGCACATAGGCTCCGGAAATTCCCGACGGCATATGTAAATTGTGACGTGCTCCTAGTCACATGAACAGTTTGTGGTTGCTATAAAACATGCGGGAAAGAGAAACGCTGCTAATGCAATCGACCGACTTTCACCTTGGTTCAACATAACTGTGTACCTGTTATATATTTAGTTATTTTGAAATAATATTATTAAAATTGTCGTCTACAGAATGTTAATGCTGAACTAATTTTTAAACACAATATTAACAATAAAATAATTGAATTGCTTAACTTCCCAAAAATTAAATTATGCCAATTTAATCATAAAATATAATACTATGGGTATGCATTTTAGAATTTACTTTTACGTCAATGATATCATCAACGTTTACTCTTTGTTGTGGCATATTAACAAGAAATTTATTACTGATAATTATGTTAGAAGTAACGTTTCGAAGACCATTAATAATAAATTGCTTACCCGGTGTTAATGTTTCGAGCATTCCCCGTTTGCGTAACCGTTTGTTCTCTGATCTGCCGTCGTATGTGCCGTTGTATGTGCCGTCGTGAAAGGCGAAAATCGCACGCTGATCTGTTTGGTCGGAGCCCGTCGCTTGCGTTATAAGCTTACTGCGGTGGGTGTGGTGCCACGATGCAGTCATGAGCGAGAGATTGAACAAAGAAGAACGAAGTCATTATGGGTGGATGCAAAAGTCCCCCAATGCATATACCATTACATACAGACACGCCCTAAGCCAGAGATCCGTTGATCCGTTGGGAAATAGCAGCAGTTTTTTCTTTTTTAAATGACGTGTTTTTTTATTTGTTTTTGGATAATGGGATTTTTTCAGATGCCATGATGATCTTGTGTTGGACCATAACGTGGTTTTATTTTCCCAATAACAAAGTCGAATCAGTGTTTGCGTTGTTATAAAACGGGCCTTGTTCTAAATGTGAAAGCGAGTGAAGGAGCATAATTTGAAGTTTGAGTATTTTGCTAGCCTCAATGCAGTGCAGTTGGAGGTTTTTTAAAGAGCCTTCAAGGGCGTTCAGTTGGAGGTTTTTTGAGAACCCTTAATGGGGTGCAGTTGGATGTTTTTTGAAAAAAAAACTTAAAGGGGTGCAGTTGGAGGATTTTTGAGAGCCCTCAAATGGGGTGCAGTTGGAGGTTTTCGGAGAGAGTCAGCCAATAACTAACGCGGTTTTCATGAGCATAACAAGTAAATTAAACATTAGAACGGGTAAATGTTACAAATTTCACAATCCTGGCTAAGTGCCTGCATACAGATATAGTTATCACCAACTATCACCGAGTAATGAATTGCTACAGCAGCGCCACCTATCTAGTGGAACATATACTAATGCACATATACTCAGTTGGAAATATAAGAACTGGGCAAAGTGATGGGCAATGTGTTAGCAGACATGCAAATGACTTCTTTTAGACATATCCAATACGTCAATTTACCGTGTAGAGGCTTTCGTTGGTGTAACACGCCAACTTCGTCAGTAGCCTACATATGACGTATGACGTATGACGTCGACGTACATGTGAGGTAGTTCGTAATCCCCTTCATCTCGGTTGATTGGTGTCCTGGCCTTTCTCATCCATATGTCTTATTTTATTTGTTGTGTTCTTCTGTTGGCTCCTTGTCCACTACATGTACTGAAGAAGTTGGTGTGCTAAAAAAAATCATGTATTGGATATGCCTAAAAAAATTAATTTCCATAGAAATGAACTATCCTGCATAACGTTCAGCAATGTTAGCAACCATGTTACGTCATTTGAAACTAGCAGCTAATTGCAGTGATCTTGGAAGCCATTTTGTATTGCTCAATGTTTCATGTTCCACGCAGCGGACTGGTGAGTACGGGCGCAGGAATGAATAACATACTAAACACTATACGTCTTCGGACGTTTACTTGGTTAGACAAGTTTTTTTGACTGCGAAATTATGATATCGTCCCCTTTTTATCGCGTTGACCTTATACGGCTGTCACTCGTCGCCTATAATTGAAGAGCCTCGGGTTCTCTAAGATCCGTAAAAAGTAAATGGGCGCGTGCGTGTTTACTGCTCGTATATATGTGCGTGGGTAAAGTCGTTTGTGAATGTGTATGTTTGTGCATGCGCGCGTGCGTGCGCGAGCGCGTGCGCGTGCGCGTGCTTGCGTGCACGTGTGTGCATTTATGTGTTGCTACTGGGTCGGCAGTGAAGTTACTGCGCTGCTTGAAGTCACCAATTGCACAATGCACGCGCGCAAACGGCCTGCAAAACAACATGTTGAAGAACACATTTTCAGTTGTAAGAGACGATTGGGTGCCACTTTTGTCGTTTTCATCGATAAGCCAACAAATAATTCAGTTTTTAACATTACAATCGCCCTATTATGTAAATATGTATGTCCTGCAAAATGATCATGGAATGTATGAGGCTGGGATACGTCGGCATGTGAAGTGGTTGAAGGGACACTAACCGCTGCTGTGTGGGATCATGAGCCACAACAACACTTTTACATTTAAAACGTACCAATGAGTTTAAAATGTAATTTGTATTACATTAAGCACATGGTACATGAAGTAGGAGTTATTCATTATAAGTGAAATTACGATATGATATTCAAGCTTTACAATACCTGCATGTTATGCATTGCACCTCGTCCTGAGGAAAATATGCCTCGACGAACATTTGCATAAATGTTAGTTACATAAAACTAATTTGTATTGTTAAGTAACCCACGGTCGTTTTACTGTTTAATGTCACTATTATATCCATACAAGATGTTGGCGCTTTCCATGTTTACAGGAACCTTTTAATTAATGTTGTTCTCTTGATAGGATTTTACTCATTAGCCAGTCTGGAATCTTTGTTAGATTAACTAACGATTTTTAACAAATAATAAATGTCCTAAGCAACATTATTCGTATATTAGTTATATGTTAATTACCAACCGAATTAATTATTTATTTCACATTTCTCCATAGTTAATATTGTAGCGTTCCGAGTTTACAGGAAAGCGTTTAATTTGTGTTATAGTAACATTAACGGTTATACAAATATTCGAAAGCTATCAACATGCACTATTAAGCGCAGACAAATGCTTGGGGCTGCACGAGACAATTTTGGTACCCTTGAATCGGCGTAGGACGCTCGATACACTGCCCCGCTGAGAACACTATACAGTTGTGTTTTGAGCGTACTTTCAAGTCACTTATGTAGTGTTTTGAGCGTACAGACACTACTCTTATGTTCAAAGTACTACCCCAACGAATCCTCAAAACACTACCCAGTTTCAAGACACTACTCTCGGTATATTTTACCAACTTATCTTTGGGAATCATCTTATTTAGTAGGGTCGAGTTCGAGATTGCTGGAACCAATTACACAAAAGGTATAAATAGGTAGCGTGCTATGTCATAACAATATTAATTAGGTTTAATGTAATTAGTATAATTAGTTATGGTTTTAGTTAGTTATAGTTGGGCTTAGGGTTAGACACAACGTAATCGTTGGAACCAGTCAGACGACAGGAATGCATAGTGTGATAATCAGAAGAGGAGAACAAATAAGTATTCATTATGGCTAAGGTTATATATATATATATATATATATATATATATATATATGTACGCGCCCACTGTCACATACACCCTCCTATGCAAAGCAGCAATGCAAGTCAAGTGTAGATTGGAATAGGCCAACATAATGACATTAAATTTATTGTTTCACATATGTTATAACAACAACACATATACATCAATACATGTTCACAGCAAGCATGCCGGCACCAATATATATATATATATATATATATATATATATATATAACCATAACCGTTATAACCAATCAGACGATTGGAATAAACAGTTATTACAGAATATCCATATTAATTATAATTAAGGTTATTATTAATTATGGTTGGAGCCACTTAACAGTGGGATTAGTACTCGGTGGAACCAATCAGCCGACAAGAATAAATAGTTGGTGTGAAATGTCACTATTCATTGGGGTTAAGATTATTACTATATTATTGTAATTAATTATGTTTGGTGTCAGCTGTGGTAGGGGTTAGGGTCACTAATAGCTGGGGTTAGTTATATTTCTGGTTATTGTCAGGCTCCCAATTTAAATCTACTTATAAATTAAGATGTAAAAAATATGTTTCTTTTTACTAACCTTAATCTATCCAGCCAATAATTATTCTAACATAATACTGTGTGTGAGTATATATATATATATATATATATATATATTATACATACATACATACATATCACTATGTTGTTTATATCATGTCATGGACATACACACGCACGCCCTCGCGCGCGCGCACACACATATACGCACATACAAAAACACACACATACACTACAAACACACACACTCACATACACCACACACACACTCACACGTGCGCGCGCACACACATATACGCACATACAAAAACACACACATACACTACACACACACACATACACACACACACACATACACTATACACACACACATACACACACACACACACACACACACACACACACCACACACACCACACACACCACACACACCACACACACCACACACACATACCACACACCACACACTTACACATAGATACTCACATACATAGATAATTAATTTACATAATACATATTACCCATATTACATAGATACTCATACACATAAATACATACACATTAATAATTACATATATACATAATTTTACATACATTATTACCATATACATATTAGATAATTATGACCACTTACATATACATACATACCTTACATATTATTAGATAATTACATATTACATATATACATATCTATATATTATTATTATGATACTATGACTTATATATTACATACATATTACATAATTTTACATACATAAGATACCTTTACATATTATTATTATATATTACATTACATATTATTATTACACTCCATATATTATTATTATTAATTTTTACACATACATACTCCTATATATACATAGATACCTAAAGCACTCTTACATTACACACACATACTCCATACACATTAGATAATTACATACACACACACACATTACACACATTATTAATACACACTACACACATTATTAATCACATTACTTTTATTATTATTAATTTACATACTATTATTAGATAATTCTTAATTTACACATTATTAATTACACATCTTTCACATTACACATACACACCTTACATTACCACATTAAGACACCACACACACACACACACACACACACACACACACACACCACACACACACACACACACACACCACACCACACACACACACACCACACACACACAGACACACCACACACACACACACACACACACACACACACACACACACACACACACACACACAATGATTATGCTTCTGAATGGGGTTCTAACACACTAGGCCACCAATATTTCCACAATTTCGCTGATTCGGTTAGAATACGTGAGACTCAAATCTATCTCTGCAAGCAAGCTATTAACTTATCCCACCCCCACAATATTTCGAATATACATATCACCCAGACGTTGCGCCGCGATCCATAGAGCAATAAAAAAAATGACGCTATTCGCTCTCGTGCACTCCATGAACTTATTGTTGACACGACGAGGTTAATTAATAACATCACTCTGGTATCAACAACTTCGTTTTTAATGTTACGTAACCCTTACCAAGATAGCATCTCCTTATGTAAACCTTATTGACGATTGCCCGGTTACACCACGACCTCCCGACAAGCGTGAATTTATTTACGGAAGACCCCTAACACATAACAAATGATGAAAAATGTAGGGGTAGTGTTTTAAACTTAATAGTAATGTTTTGAGGGTACGCACAAAACACTACCGTAGTGTTTTGAAAGTACGCTCAAAACACTACTATTATGTTTTTGAGGGGTAGTGTTTTCAACTTACTATCCCGGCCAATCTGATCACACAATATCCGACTCATAGGAGTCTGATCACAAATGTACATGCAAAGCGAGTTTTATTGAAAAGAGGACTAGCACCTGCCAAGACCTGTTTGAGGTATTGACGGAACATGTATCCCTTATTGTCAATATGAACATTATTAACAACATTGTATTACTGATGGTAGTTGTATATAGAAAACAGCAAAACGTAAAATATTTAACCAAAAGCCAGTTATCAGTTAAGACGTACAACTGTGATTATGCGCGCCGTTAGTCGTTCGTAATTAGTTAAATGGCTGAAGTTGTATGTAGCGTGACCTGCTTCTAGAGAACTCGAAACATTAAACGTCTGATAAGTATAAGGAAAGATCCCTTTGTTCAATTGTCATTGCAATTTGTTGAACGCCACACGACAATATCAACGGAAGAACGCTTGTTACAACCAGTAATCTAATACTCGATGGGTAATATAATAAAACGGTCGGTAATGTAATAATCTACCAGTAATGTAATAAACATGATGGAGATGATAAAGATGACGATTATGATGAATATGATAATGATGGTGAAGACGGTGATGATGTCAAATGTTGATGGTGGGGATGATGACGAGGATCGATGGTGATTATGAAGATTATGATGACGGTGACAATGCTGATGCTGCGGATGATGATAAAGCTGATAACGACGGTGACGATGACACATTATTAAGATGAGGAGGAGGAAGAAGATGAAGGCAATGGAGGCGTTGTCTTAATGATGAAGATGGTGATGATTATATCATCCTCAACCTCACCATTCTCATCCTCGTCGTCATCCTTATGTTCACCCTTATAGCGGCTAGCTAGCCGTGATAACACCGAGTCGACGTTTATTAAAGTATACTTAACAGAACGAGTCAGCCGCTGGTTTTGTGGGAGAACACCTGAAATACCGTTCACATACCATCCCAGGTAACGCGGTTCTACATAAATACATGTCAGCAAACAGTAGAACCGAATCAGACAATGTGGCAAGAAAAAAAGTTACCTCAACAAATGAAAGGGGTAATTTACACCAAATTAAGGGATGATCTCCAAAAAATGTAAGGATCGTTAAAACAGGCTTACAAAAGAAATACCTGGTCGTAATTTGATCAAATAAAGAGGTCGTCTCAAATAACTTAGGGGGACATATCAAAATCCAGTGTTAATGAGTGATATTATAAATGTATTAGAAATATAATGGTAATTTCAACAATAATAAACTAAGGATTAGCTGAAACAACTAAAGGGAAATCTAAAAAATTAAGCTCATAATCATACAAAAGGTTAATCTAAACGATTAATGGGCATCTAAGTATTTTATAAAATGACTAAAATTAAGGGATTATTTTAAACAGAATTTAAAGAATAATTTTTAAAAGAGTGATTAAGAGGTACTTTAATAATATCATCTCAACACATTACGCAGTCGTGTAATAAAACCAAGTCAAGTGGTCTTCTCGAGAAAAGTTAATTAAATTAAAGGGTCATCTCATAAAACTTCAAAAAAATTATATCTTTACACAATATTTAAAAAGTCATTAACAAATTACCGAATTAATTGTCTCAAGAAATTAAGGTATCATCTAAAAATTAAATGTTATTCTCGAAAAGATTAAGGAATCGTTTCAAAAATATGTGTGTTTATGACATATAATTGGCTGATCGTCTCAACACATTAAGGCATAATCTCAAAACAACAAAATATATTTTTAAGTAAATGGGTCTTCTCAAAAAGTTATGGTGTCATTACACAGAAATAAATGTTTAATAAAAAAGAACTAAATGATAGTCTCAATAAATTTAAAAGACCCTCATGACGTAGTCAAGGGTCATCTCATAAAATAAAGGAGTCTTCCCAAAAAGGTTAAGCGATCATTTCAAAAATATACGTCATGACTAAAACAATTGGCTAATCTTCACTACACGTAAATGGAACATCTCAAAACAATTAGTGGTCATCTCTCAATAAAGGGGTTTTCTCAAAAAGGGTCATTTAAAATAATAATAATAATAATAATAATACTGATGATGATACTTACGTTAGTTTCTTAGCTAAACCGTGTCTCAGCCGGATTAGTTAATGCTACGTTCGCACAGAGCGTAAACGGTTTAACAAATGCTACGTTCACACAGACCGTAAGCGACTTAACTTCACGTGTACGACAGTTGCGTAGCTTTGAACAATTGTAGAAAGGTCGAGTAGCGTTGCGAACAATTGTACGTGATCAACCAGTTTAAAGTCTCTTAAGTTTCTTTGTGTGAACACGGCATAAGAGACTTATCTATCCGATGTGAGTGAGTTCACACAGAGCACAAACGGCTTATCTTTAAGCGACTTAAATGTAAGTGTGTTAAGCGGCTCCGTGTGAACATAGCTTAAGATGTTCTACTCCTGCGTTAGCCCAAGGTTGGGCTGTTTGGAGTACCCGACCTAAGACGTAGAAAGACCGGACAAAGACTGCCCTCAAGACACGACACAGAGGACACATCAGCGTAGACACGTCCAGGACACTAAAACCGAGCCGCGTCGTGACGGGTTTTTCTATAAACAGTCACCTTTGATGATGGGCCTGGGATTGCTTTGCAGGGAGTGGCTGCGCGTGTCTACACTTCGTCGCATAAAGGGCACTCATGCGGCAAGCCGGGTAAAAAGCATTTTTATGACGCCGATGGATGGCACTGTAGGAATCTGACACGTTCATGCAAGGAATAACGCACTGCACGCCCTGTAACGAAGATGGGGGTCACCGACTCACCGTGAAGGTTAATGCTGCATAGATTTACACTCAATGCTCACACCAGCTAGACAAGCCAGACAACTTCGGTCGTCTAGTTCGAAGTTGCTATCTGTTCCTAGAGTTAAGACAAAGGCTGGAACTCGAGCTTTTTCAGTTGCCGCGCCAACTATATGGAATTCGCTTCCCGTTAATTTTAAATCAGCAGAAAATATTGTTACATTTCGTCGTCACCTCAAAACCTATCTTTTCAATATCGCCTATCCTCCCTAGCTTCCTGGCACATCCATCCATTTGTTGACGACTTTCGCCTATCACACGAGTACGAGAATGTTTAATCCTTTGGTTTTGGTGCGCCACTGAGCTCGGATTGTCTGAGAATATTGGCGCGTAAGAAGTTATTTATTTATTATTATTATTATAACCTCCTCCTCGTCGACATCCTCATGTTAACCTTTATAACAGCTACCGTGCTGACACCCAGTCGACTAAGGATCATAATAAAGCATATTTACAATTGATATACCTGATCATCATTTGATCAAATTAAGGGATAATGTCAAACAACTTAGAAACAATCTCAAAATGCAATGTTATTGACTGATACTTTAGCTTTTTTAGAAACTAACGGGTAATCTCAAAATAATAAAATACGGATCAGCTTAAACAATTAAGGGGTAAGTCATTATCAAATCAACGGACTGATTATCTCAACAAATTGAGAGACCATCTCAAAAATAAAGGGTCTTCTTAACAAAGTTAAGGAATCATATTAAAAAGTATAACGTTCATAAAAATAACAAGTTGATCGTCTTAAAAAAATAAGTCATCTTAACGAATTAAAGGGCCATCTCACAAATGAATGGATCTTCTCAAATATGTTAAGGGGTAATTTAAAAAATACAAATGTTGAATAACAAGATTAGGCGTGTCAACGTATTCTGGAATCATGTCAAAACAGCAAGGGTTATTCTCATAAAATAATAAGGTTATAATGTCGATAAGCGGTTATTTCACACACACAAATGTAAGTTTTGTTCTTAAAAAGAACTGAATTATGGTGCTCTTTGCAGTGTGATATGATCGCCGAATGTTCCATTATGTTCCACATTTGTCAAGTAATTGTCAAGGTTGTTATGTCAACGACCTTTTGAAAAGATGTTCCATTTGATGTGAATGGATGTGCCCGAAGATCTTGTATAATTTCTTGTCTATAGTCTAGTATAGTAATGCCTCGGGGAATAGATTAGCGCATCAGCGGCGGTGATTTATTCGGGCGATTTAGTCTGATTCTACAGCCCACACACGTACCGATTATATGTAGTACATATTAATGGATTTTAGCTGCCAGTTAAATGGGTTGTTTACACAATTAAGCGAATAACTTATTATGTAAAATTTAGGAGCACATTTACAATTTTTAAAATTATGACGAAATCTCGCAAAATAAAGGGTATCTCTAAAATAAAAAGCGACCACCTAAGAAGAAATATGAAGGTGATTTAAGAGGACCCTCTTGTTAAATGTTAGATGCCCTTAATGTTTTGATCCTTGCCCTTTTTAACATCATTCCTTAATTTATTTATAAAATTCGTTTAATACATTTGAGATTACCCCTTAGATTTTTGATATATTAATTTGTTTTCATGACCCTTGAAGTATGTGTTTTGCTATGAATCTTTACCTGTTTGGATTTCCTTTAATTATATGAAGTGACAGCTTCATTTCATGACGTGCCCCTTTTTATTTTACGTGATCAGCGTGATTACTTTATTAAATGATCCCTTAATTTATTGTGACGATTAGCTGGTTCATTTTACTTTTTAATATGATTCCTTAACTTTGTTAAGAAGGTTGTTTAATTTTTTTGAAATAGTCCCTCAATTTGTTGAGACAATCAGCTCGTTAATTTAATGATTTCTGACATATCATGTAACGATTCTTAACGTTTTGAGAAGACCCGTTCTTTTGATGAGATGACCCCTTAATTTAATTGACATTATTTTTATAAGACCACTTGGTTTTGATGACCCTGCAATGTGTTGCTATGATCAGCTAGTTCGTTATTAAAATACGTCTGAATGACTCCTTCTAAAAAATATTCTTTAAATTGTGTTTGATATAATCCCTTAATTTTAGTCATATTTTAAAACATTTATGTTTAATTGATATTATCCTTAACGTTATGTTTTGAGATTACCCCTTAATTGTTTCAGCCGATCCGTACTTTATTATTTTGAGATTACACTTTAGTTTCTAATAATGTTATAGTATCACTCATTAACATTGCATTTTGACATTTCCCCTACATTTTTGAGTGACCCCTTAATTTGATCAACAATGATCAGGTATGTCAATTGTAAATATGTTTTAATGATCCTTGTTGAGGTGACCCTTTTTAATGACCCCCTTGTTCTTAGCCACGCTGTCTGATTCGGTCCTATCGTTCGCCGACGTGTAGCTACTGCGTTACCTGGGTGGTCATGTGAACGAGGTTCCACGTGTTCTCCCAGAAAACAAACGGCTGATTCGTTCTGTTAAGTATACTTTAATGAACGTCGACTGGGTGTCAGCACGGCTAGCCGTTATAAAGGTGATCACGAGGATGACGAGGAGGAGGGGGAGGAGGAGGAGGAGGAGGTAAAGGATGTCACTGTCGTTGTCCTCTTCATCGTAATAATTACAACTGTCATCGTCATAATCTTTGTCATCATCTTCGTCATCCTCATCATAATCATCGTCATCGTCATCATCATGGTCATAATAATGATCATCTTCATCACTGAGATGCCACCTTCATTGTCTTCATCGTCCTTCTGATAATCATCGTAATCATTAAGCATCCTCATTATCACCGTCTTCATCATAATTACTAACATCATCATCATCATCATCATCACCACATCAAAAACAACAACGCCGTCATCAAGATAATAATAATCATCATCATCATAACCATTATCATCATTATAACCACATCATCACCAACACCCATTCTTTTTATGAGATGGCCCCTAAATTTAATTAACTTTTTTTAGAAGACCACATGATTTTATTTTTAACCCCGCAATGTGTTGACATGATCATCTAGTTCATTATTAAATTACCTCTTAATGACGCCTTTTAAATTATTCTTTAAATTACTTTTGATATAATTACATACTTTTAGTAATATTTTAAGACATTTTGGTTCCCGTTATCGTTTATATTAACTTTGTAGTTGATTGAGATTACCCTTAACTTCATGTTTTCAGATTACCCCGTAATTATTTCAGCTGATCTTTATTTTACTATTTTGAAATTAACCTTTAGCTTCTAATAATGTTATAGTCATTTACTCATTAACATTGCATTTTGAAATTTCCCCTAAGTTGTTTGAGATAACCCCTTAAATAATGGTAATTTATAATGGTAACACGAGGATGACGATGATGAGAAGGATAAGTTTAAGGAAGCCATTGTCGTCGTTTTGACCATATTGATATGTCTTACCTTCATCATCATCGCCGTCGTCATCTGATTCATAATCATCATCATCTTCATCACTAAGACGGCGCCTTCATTGTCTTCATCTTCCTCCTCCTTATCATCGTAATAATTTATAAACCTCATTATCACCGTCGTCATCATAATTATTAACATAATCATTATCAACAGTTACATCATCAGCAGCAACGTCATCAGAATCATCATCATCACTTTGCAGTCGCCAATTACGCAAATACGTCGTAAGTGAATAATTCCAATTCAATATAATGGTGTTTTGATACATGGCCATTTTGGTAGATCAGTGCCCATTGGACCAACGAACCGAGGGAATATAGAACGAGGCGAATTGACCTCGACACCTTGGAGCAGATATACACCGACCACAAAGTATATGTCCACTGATTAGGATTCTATTGGCAAGTTTCTCTCATAAAAATGGACTTACTAGTGGTGTTACGTACATGATTAGTTCATCGATACACGTTGATTAATGTAAGTTATTGTTGTGAGTCGACCATTTCACGGAAATCTGTATGATCTCATTAGCCCGCATTTCCTCTTTACAATCGATTTCCCTCATTAACAGGTATATTGTACGCTGACCACATTCAACAATGGGATATTTTCGCTGCGGGGCGATCAGCCAGCAGCAAATGCAGTGCAGAATTAAGCATTCGCGATGTTCAAACGGCAACAAGTATTAACAAATCCAGCGTGCATCCAGCGACATAAGATAATTGTCTTTATGTTTACATCAGAAATATGAAATTGCAATACTGTAGTTTTGTGTACAGCCTGAAACACCAACCCTCCTCGTGCACAATACTAAATGTCTACGCGCGCTCAACGGCATTGCCTCAGGTGACGACACCAACATCTGACAAGCTGGTTGTTTTGTGAAACGCAAATAACAATGTTTGAGCGGGTTTAGTGACATGAGTTCAGAATCGACAGCCTTCATATATGGCATATTACTTGACAAGAGAATGAAGTTTTAAAGACGTTGACACGTCTATTTCACCTGTCTGTAACATTTTAATGCATGTACATTTACATAGGACAAAGTGGGGCCAATGATACAGTGTACTACACTACCTACACTGCATGTTCGGCGACTCTCACACGCCCGATCGGGAAGCAACTCCGGCCGCTGGGAGCAAGATCCAGTGGGCTAGAGATATAGACCACCACTCTGTGAGTTCACAACGTTACACGTTTACCCTCCGTGTGGGATGTTTTACTTCCCCTGGCATATATACCAGACAGAAGGGACCAAGGGCCTTTCGTGTCTCATCCGAAAGACAGAGGCAACGTGAGGTGAACGAAATTGCCCAAGTTTTGAAACGGCGGCAGGTGGAATCGAACCATCAACCAATCGATCGACAGTCTAGCGCTCTACCGCACGACCACCGCTTCCCACGTTATTATTATTATATTACTTGATAATATAACTAAGTCTAAAAGAAGTTGACACATCCATTTCACGTTGTCTGTAATATTTATACATAGAAATCGGTGCAACTTTATTATATGAAAA
The DNA here is from genome assembly GCA_020002185.1 of Paraescarpia echinospica. NCBI lineage: Eukaryota > Metazoa > Annelida > Polychaeta > Sabellida > Siboglinidae > Paraescarpia > Paraescarpia echinospica. Next base: position 18,320,795 of record CM034533.1, on the reverse strand, counting down.
CATGATCAATTCTCCGAGGGTGCGTGTTTTGAAATGTCGTTTGCACGGTCGTTATTACATCATTGCCAAATATGGGCAGTCGAACAATAACTGCGACATTGGTAGTTTACAGTTTTAATTGTCAAAGGTGCTGCTGCTTTGAAAGCTTGTCCACATGTGGACGGGCGATTGGCGTCATCGTAGGCGAAGGCATGAACAAGGCGGCAAATTTCACATTTGTCGCAGTAGGGGGTATCCTTGCTCCACCCGCAGTTCACACATCCCGACCTTTAGTAGATTACATTCTTCAATCCCAAGTCCACGCAAAACCTCAAAATGATCACACGCTATTAATCATTGTCACGTACTGTATAGCTCAATTCTCGTTACTTTCTAAAAAACGAGTTTTCATACATATGATGTTGCCTTTTATCTTCTGACATTATAATGAATGAGTATTCTGAACTGTGTAATTATACTAACTAGTATGAGGACCGTAAGGTGTTTTAGCGTGCCTTTTTGGTGAACGATGAACTCACTGGTGTTATGTGGGTTTGTTTCAATAACATCGGCTGATTTACACCAGATTTGATTCATAAACAGAACGCAAACGCTTTGCTTCGGGTAACTGCATTACATGACTGTTTGGCCACGAGGCAACACAGCTACCTAGAACTATCTGTTGGGTATATTTGTTTCTGACTCTCATAAAAAGCAGTCAAAACAACTACGTAGCTATGTGTCACCATATACAGGCGATAGCTCGATGATAGTTTACACGCAATGTGCTGCAGGACTAGTTACACATATGTGATTTCAGCTACAGGTACCTAAGTCTAAGACATATGATGTAATATAATCATAGACAATTGTGTTATATGTTCTACTATTGTGCGTGTGTGTGTATGTGTGTGTGTGTATGTGTGTGAGAGAGTGCGTGTATGCGTGTGTGCGCATGTGTATGTGCGTACGTGCGTACATGCGTGTGGGTTTATGCGTATGTGTGTGCGAGCGTGCGTGTGAGCGTGCGTGCGTGTGAGCGTGCGTGCGTGGGTGTGTGCGCACGTGCGTGAGTGTGCGTGCGTGCATGCGTGCGCGCGCGCGTGTGTGGTACGCGTGTGCGCGCGCGCGTGTGTCTGTCTGTGTGCGTGCGTGTGCGCGCATGTTTGCGTGTTCTTGTGCGTGAAGGGATTGCCGCTCAAGAGGGGCTATTGCGTAATAAAAAACGTTACATTTGCCTGAGATAGCGCGACAGTGATGGGTCCACACATACCACATCAAAGCGACACAGCTTACATGTCGGTGGTGCATTCTCTACGCTACATTGTTCGATATACATTCATCTTGTTTATACTGCCAAGATGCATACACACCTATCTGTCTTAACTTTTTTTCTCTTCACACTCGCTTCATAACTGCCAATTCTTTATTTCTCTGAAAACATATTGGCCATCAACCAAGGCAGTACGCGGTGATAGCTGGCTATATTTCAGTAAACTATCCCGGTTGTAACTCGTATCGTACGGAGTAACATTTAAACTTAGCTAGCACCCATTCGTGGACAGGAAACCAACGGAGGCAGTTATCACAATTAAAGTATTGGATCTTGAACTCATTTCGCCGCAGCAGTCTCGCTTATCCGATCCTTGCGCTCCTTCGTGAACTCGCTAGCAAGTTGGGATGATGGTTGAGACTTGCGACGACGACAACGTCGACAACGACGACGACGACGACGATGACAACAACGACGACGACGACAACGTCGACAACAACGACGGCGACAACGACGGCGACTGCAAAGACGACGGCGACTACAACGACGACGACGACGACGACACCGACGACAGCGACGACGATGACGACAACGACGACAACGACGACGACGACAACGACGACAACGACGACAACGACGACGACGACGACGATGACGACAACGACGACGACGACAACGTCGACGACAACGACGGCGACAACGACGGCGACTGCAAAGACGACGGCGACTACAACGACGACGACGACGACGACACCGACGACAGCGACGACGATGACGACAACGACGACAACGACGACGACGACAACGACGACGACGACAACGACGACGACGACAACGACGACGATGACGACGACGACAACGGCGACAACGACGACGACAACGACGACGACGACACCGACGACAGCGACGACGATGACGACAACGACGACAACGACGACAACGACGACGATGACGACAACGACGACGATGACGACGATGACGACGACAACGACGATGATGACAACGACGACGACAGCGACGACGACAACGACGACGACAACGACAACGACGACGACAGCAACGACAACGACGACAACGACGACAGCGACGACAGCGACGACAACGACGACGACAACGACGACGACCAGGACGACGACGACAACGACGACAACGACGACAACGACGACAACGACAACGACGACGACGACAACGACGACAACGACAACAACGACGACAACGACGACGACAACGACAGTGACTGCAAAGACGACGGCGACTACAACGACGACGACGACGCCGACAACGACGGCGACGACGCAATTACTGCGCTAAAACTATCCGTGTACTTGTAAACGCCTGTTACTGTCAACAACTAGTTACACAACTGAGTGAACTGGAGCAATGTGCAGTGAACGAATTTCCCCAAGGTTCGAAACGGAACACGGACTCGTTCATTTAATCCTAGTTAGTAATTCCCAGTCAGTCAGTATTCAACGATCGGGTGTGTACGTGAAGAAAGAGTTTTAGTGCGGGAGACGAAAGGAAATTTTTTGGACGTGGGCGACGAAATATACCTCACTGTAGACTGAATGCACAGTTTAGACTGACTGCCCATTGAGACTGGATGTGGATGACGACGCTGAAGAAGGCTTCTCTTAGTGCATAGGTAATTAATCATAATTATATTCAGAATCAAAAAACAAACGCGAATGTGTTACGCCTTCCTTTGCTTCGCAAAATAAAAACGCCGCATGAGGCAGCTATATTTGGTGTGTCTACTAAATCAAAAACATCATGCTGCGTCCTCAAATCTCGGTACGTTTTATGGGTTAATCGGCAAATGGGCGGCGTGCTGCGTGACCGTACATATCCTTATCGAGATCCTGTAAGACCCTATTCGCCCACCCGCACACTCCTATCTCATGATCTTCGTATGCTGGTAGTTCCGCGCTGCAACTTAGAGGGCGCTACGGCAGGCGGACTTTGCCTGTGTCCGTACCGACACTCTGGAACGCTTTTCCTGTCAACATTCGTCGGACAGACAGTCTAACCAGATTGAAGACTCTCCTTAAAACTCACCCATTTAATTGGGCTCTCTTCCATTAAGAACAATGCTTTAGGACACTTCTTACCAACAATTCTTTTATTTATTATTATTATTATTATTATTACATAATATAATGTTTTACTTAAATTGAACATATAACTATTTATGTAATTACCTTAATATTTTGGAAATATTTCTGTTATGCATGTTAATTATTTAATATGTACAGTGTTTTTTTATTTTAATATAATCTCATTGTTTACCAGGATTATTAATTTCTTCAAACATTCTTATAATTCCATGTACGTTTTATAATGTTTGCACGGGCCGTTGATGTCAAAGGTTTCTCCCTTGATTGCAGTTGGTGTTATAATTGTCTAGTCAACAGCGTCTCTGGGACGTATTCGAGAATTATCCTGTTGGTCACCTGAGCTCTACCACTAGACAAGACTTGTACACCGCGTGCACGGTGGACAGGGAACGAGTGGGGAAGATACGGCTGCTTTTCGCCGTCGGTTGAATGATTTGGAATCAGGGAACCTTCCTGTTCTTCTTTCAAATAACCAACCAACTTCAACATTTTGTAGATCACTGTTGGTATTTGGACTTTTGAGAATGAGATCCCTGCTCAGTGAGTCCACGACAGAGTTTTTTTCCATTTCCATGCGTGGGTTTTTAGTTCCCCTGGCATAGACAACAGATAGAAAGGACCGACGGTTTATAATATCTCTTCCGTAAGACAGGGGCAACATAGGGTGAACTAAATTGCCCAAGTTTCGACACGGTGGTCGATACCAATACCAAACCAGCGACCGTTTCGCACCAGAATTCGAACCCCGTTGTCCACGATCGACAGTCCAGCACTCTACCCGCTCGACCATCACGCCCCACTTAATCAGTCGCTGATTGACGAACTTGGCCGACTCGAACAATACAGTCGGCGGAAAGGAAAGGTGTTCCACGGCATACGGGAATCTGAAATTGATTCTGATGGAGCCGTCAAGACAATCTGCCGTTTAACGCATGTTATCGGGTTGGAAAATTATGTCATCGACCGCAGCCATAGCCCAATCCGATGTTCTTATATAGCGCAGTGTCCAGTCTTTATGACTAAACAAAACACTTTACACATTACTCCCTAACATACCTGTTCAATCGAACCCCTTCTTGACTTATCTGGGAAGCATTCGGCCGCGCTGCGAGTAATGCGCGAATACTATTCGTACACAAATACCCACAACTGTCTATAGCAAGGTACTCATCCATACAGCTGTTCGTCACGGTAGCACAGAATTGAGTGTCTGATGCTCTAGTTAGTCTAGTCACCGTTTCACTGCGCTCCAGACACAGTATATAAGAAACTGATATTGTTCTTCAATGTCTGCGACCGTTGGTGATATGGCTAGCGCAAATATTGATGTATATTTTGATCTGGATGAGATAGTTTATTTTGTAGGTCTATTAAATCACAATATATACAGGGCTATTTAACAAAATGTACATATTACACTGATTCCAACGCCAAATAATTACAGTCGTAATTGTACTTCTACTTTTCCTGCATTGTTAATACATTGTAGAAATATACAAAACTATTCGATAAACTAGAAAATAGTTGAACGACATAATAGTAAACATTTGACTGCGTAGAATTAACCGAAAGATGGATTAGTGAAGCCTGGGTTACGTAGACTCCGTAAAGTGGCGGTAGTTGTTCACCCATCACGTTCTTATGGGAAATCAGTGCGCGTTGAAATGTTACCGGTAGTCTCGGTTTATCCTGGACCATGACTGACTCTCAGGCTAACGAAAAATAAAACGAGTAAACTGTTATAAGTTAATACTGTACCATTATAATTTTGCAAAATGTAATTTATACTGAAACAAGTCACACAATAAAATAACACAAATTGAAATGTTGCATTACTAATTGATCTACCTTATCACATGCTTAATCACCAGGTGGCGCATCACACAGTGGAAGCTTTTCCCGGTCAAAGATTTCGAAACAGCGTTGTCTTGCATGTATTCTAACGGAAACAACAGACTGAATAAACATCATACAAATATAATGAAATTACTAATTCAACTGAACGATGCGCAATTGATTTCAAGCTCGGTGGTCGAACTGACGTTCTATATATGTAGCTGCTAAAATAAAAATAAATTATATTGCAACCTCCACCAGGGAGCACTGTATGTCCATCTCTTTTCAAGCGCATATGTCCAACTCTCCTCTTTCTATGCGGCGTGGTCAATTCGCCTCTTTCTATTTTCATTCGCTTCCTTAGATCGTTGGCCTCTGATCTACCTACCAATAGGTGATGTATTGGCATATACAAAAGTAGCTATTTTGAGGTTTCTACTGTTTTCACTGCACACACACACCCCCAGGTGGCGCCATTTTAGTGGTGCTAAAACTAATATATGTTGTATGCAATGCCGTGATTGACGATAGCAAAAATAAGTTGTCACGGGAATGAGTTTACGTACAAGATACTGTAATTGCTGTCCAATTGACGTGAGGGTGTAAACGAGCAATAATACTAATAATGGTTCCTTATATTAAGTTTTAATTAACACATTAACAAATAAGGCGCTTTACAGTGGCTAATAATGAAACAATTTTGACAAATTTTCTCCGTTGGTTGTTTAATTGACGTGATTGTGACGTCACGCCAACTTCGAGAACGTCAGCTTCGCCGGCGTTCGCGAACAAATTAAAAGTGGGTGGAGCTAATAACATGAAATCAAGAACTGATGAAATACGCATTTCTGCATATACAACTTGCAACTTGCAAGTTGCGCCTCAATCGGTAGATTTGGACGAGTTTTGGGTTGTACATTTTTCGTTTGTTTATCTAGTTTTGGTAATAGTAACAACATGGTTACGGCTCATTTTGCGTTCAAACTATGTATAAAACAAATATGTGTAATTTGTTTGCCCAAATACGACCCTAACGGAGTCCTGAAAACGAATCTAAGTATGAATAAAATACAACGCTCTGTAGAGTCAAAACTATTTTATTTCTTATAGCGCACAATAATGCTTACCCCTTGCAGCCAGTCTAAGCAATCTCAACTACAACGTTACATTAAATCGATACTTATATATATATGAGTTCTTATATAGCGCAGTATCCAGTTTTCTGAATAGCCCAAAGCGCTTCACATTTCATCCCCGACAAACCTTGTACATCCTGACTTCAATGGGAAACATCCAGCCACGCTGCAGTTAGTGCACCAAGAATTCTCGTTCGCACAAATCCACCACTGACTACAGCCACATATCATTTATATAGCTGAGTGAACTGGAGCAACGCGGAGAGTACGTAATTGCCCACGCTTCGAAACGGCAGCAAGACGATTCGATCGTTCTTTCTCTCGATTGAGATTCATATTGCTAAACACTACGCCAGCGTTTCACAAACAGAACTAAACATGAACGTCGATGTGCTATCAAGACATTCGTGCAACGAATACAGTAGTATCGTAACAGTATTGCTCAAAACATCGCCGGATATGTCTGGCAGCTGAGCGTTCGGTGGCTCAAACTGATTAACTTGTGAACATTTTGAAACAAAAGACCCAACAACTTTGGCAGCACAATATGTTAAACCTATGCGGTCGGTGGGAACTGTATTGTAATATGCACATATAAGTCAAGTTGTTAACATATGTCATGTGTAAACAAAAACCAAAGCGAGAACAAGTATTGCCCTGCCTTAAATATACATGTCCCGTGTGACCTGCTGAATGCAAGACAAATTGTCAGTAAAACCATTTTGAGCACTGGTTGAACCACAGGCATGGCGCATCTAGAACTACCCGCCGTTTCTCTGGACATCTTTGGACATGATCCATTGTGCCTAACATGTGACATCAAATGCCACAATACGTTCATCAAAATACAACACTCGCCGTAACAACAAATTCACTGTGGTATAGTTTAAATATATTTGTACTAGAACATGCACGTTGTGTGTAACGTCAACATAAATATATTCGTTCCCATAACTGCTTTAAGCAGATAATAAATAACATATAGCAGACTACCTTCTACATTGGTCCGTCTTGCAGACGATCCATAGAGATAATAATAAATAGACGATATTAATGCCCTTGCGCCCCATTGCATCTCATATGTTGCAATACAGTTACACCGTCTTAATTGGATTGAAAGGAGGTTGGTTCTCGCTATGAAACATAACAATTTAAACCGCAATGCATCTACTCGTCATATTTGGGTACTAGTGGAACAAAAAGCGATTACCTGACATATTGCATTCTCTAGTTTTTAAGTCTACAACATTTTGACATGTGTTTTAAGCTTAGGTACATCACTATCAAAACATTTGTCTTTTCATGTTCGATATGCAACTTACGTGGTCTGACCAGAATAGATTTAACAATAAATATTCATGTTTTGAACAACACATCAATTTACTTATAAACTAGCCGTAGCCCGGGAAAAAAGGCAGTCCAGTGATCCCATCGCCCTGAAAGAATTTCGAAAAAATCTAAATCTACGAACCACCCCAATGAATCCGTCAGAACGCACAAAAAAAGTCAGCCTTGCACAACTAACGGAGAAAGAAATAAACAAACAAACAAACAACCCGATAAAGAGACAAACAAAGAACCGTACTGTGTTTATAAAATAAAAGACTTCGCTTATTGTAAACACATTGGATCAGACAAAATAAATAAATCCGGCAGCTAATTACCATACGTTTGCAAAGTCCAGAAAACCGTGCAGTGTTTCGTAGTGTTTTAAATCGCCACCCACACACACCAACAAGTGCGATTTTGAGCCATCCAAAATGGCTTCCAAAACCACAGATAATAGCCGCGGGATTCAGCTGGTGTGACATGGCTGCCAACACGTAAATTACTCATGCTGCGTGGTCCCGACATCAACAATAGCATCTTTGTGCATCAATACATGTTCCACTCGACAGCTGGCGCCGCTGTATTGGTTTAAATTCCACGCGTTACGTTATGACAACGAACATACCATCGCATACGTAATGCTACACGTTTTTCACTTTGTGTACGAATGCGACCGCATTTTAGTGCACCGGAAACAGCGAATGACTCAGTTCCAACCAAAATATATGATTATACTATCTGAGATTCTGATAAGCGGAATATATTGTCATTATCTTTGAAAAATATATTTATTGTACAAAGCGTTGCATTACCTCCACAAGTCATGCAACGTTTCCGTTGAACACAAATACTAATTTCGACGAATAATGTATTTACACATTACACCGACGCATAGCGATCGTACGGCAACATGTGACGTCATTTATACCATAGACATCGGAACGGGCTGAACGGGTTGAACCCCTCCAATGGTAAGAATGTGAGGCTTAGCCCCCGAAATTTTTTGAATGTTGAATATGTTTTGGTAAGCGTCATCCGAGTTTCAAGCTCAGAACTGAAACTGCATCTTCTCGTGTTTGATCCACCACATTCGACAGCAGCGCGCGCAGTGCTGAAACTCCGGCTCAGCCCCAACTCAATTCGTTCCGACGCCTATGTATACCATTACCCATGTGGTAGCATAACGGATATATTATATTCAGCGACAGTTATAAATGACCTGCGTCATTACAGAGAATCCACATCCATCAATCATATACTCTAAAACAGTTCAATAAGGTTTGATAACTTACATTAATATCAAACATTGAACAATAATTACACTCCGAAAATTGCAGTTCATTGATTCTTCATACATCTTGTGCAGGGTTTTTAGTCGCCTAGAGTATCATTCACGGAATCCCTCATTGGGATTATTCGCAGCTTGTCCGTTGTGTCTGGCGAATTTGTGCACCATGTTCCAATCCTACATAACAAATAGTACGACTAAATTCCACAATATCACCCACGAATATATATATACACATCTATCCACCTTCAGTATTTTATATAAATATCATGAGCTTTTTGTTATTATTATTGAAAGTGTTTGAAATTGTTATAAATGTCCTCATAGTTATGTTACTGATTACAATGTATTATGTAATGTAAGTTTATATAAGTAATATATTAATTTTCACTGTTATTATACACAGTCGGTATACCACTCCCTAAACAGGTCGCCCACTTAAAGTACACTTTGTACGTACCATTCAGTATAAACTAAGAATTTACAAATGCGTTGCTGTTGTTTTATGTGTGACTTGTAAAGCGCGTAACCTGTTGTCCGCTACACAGTTAATGGAATATGCAACTACACGTAATAATAATAATAACTTATTTATTTGCAATCGGGAGATTGAATGAGATGAATTGAACACATTGAAAAGGATACGTACGACCGCAGGTTCCTTCGCCATGGCGTGTTTGATCACTTCCGCCCTCCGCTGCTCGTACGACGTGAGGTCACTTCCGCGCCGCAGACTGCGTGTTGACCCGCCTTCGTCGAACCACAGTCTCGACTTGCTGGAGAGAGGACGGTCGTAAGAAGTGGCGTCGCTGACCGACCGCGTTTCCGTCACGAAGGGAGATCTATGCGAACGACGAGTGCGCAACAGGAAGACGACGAGAGCGGCAATCAACGCGATAATGATGACAGCAAACGTGCAACCGAAGACGATGAACAGAGTTCTTGACAGATCTGCAAAATACGCACAACGAGAATTGCAAACGTTGTTTCTAGCACATCTTACATAGCGGGTCCCCTGTCATCTACTTCTTCTTTTGACGTTTGCAATCGCAACTGCAGATTGTTAATGAACATAGAGGCAACACGATGTGATAACAATTTTGTGATTCAAATAATATAGTTTACATATCACTGTGTAAGTATTATCCTTTATATTAATACAATAAAAACAGTACGGTACATATATATATATATATATATGACTTGTCGTATAATACATCAAACGGTGTACCGTCTGGTATTAGCGGATGCTACAAACGCGTTTTAAAACGTTAAAAGACAACACTCAGCACAAATACATGCTGCTTTAAAGGTCCCTAACTCACCAGATTTTGAAACGGGCATGTCATTTTCTCCAAGCGTATCTGGAACGTTAGACGGTGATATTGATTCTGCTGTTGTTGAAACGGTTAAGTTATCTTCTCCAAGAGTGTCTGGAACATCAGACTTTGATGTTGGCTCCGTTGTTGTTGTCGCGTCTGACACTGCTTTATGACGCAAAATGTACAGCGACACTTGGTAATACGATTACACTGGTGTAATATTTGCAGTGACAAACATGGGTGCAGGTTTTTGTATTTCAATTAAAATTAAATTATAATGTATAAGTATGTACGTCCGAACTACAATCCAGTTGAAGAATGTGCCGTCTATGATAGTGCATTGTATATTTCTTCGTTACCGCCCATTACCAAACTTAACACGACTGTGATACACAACAGAAGGAAACATATGATAAGTGGAAAAAACGTAACTGGCTTTGCGTTTTCTGGATTTGCTATTTTTGCAAGTGAGTAACCATACTTCTATCAATACTTGTTATACGCATTAAATATATTTCAAACATATATGTATGCCCTTTAAATCCCATTATCTGTACTGATATTAGACCTATCTGTGTTAAGCATCTTTCGGAAATCTGAATGAATAAGCTATCGCAGTATTGGAACCAGTTTACACTTAACATAGCGTTGTATTATGTCAACGAAGTTACTGCAGGCAAGTATTTACAAAGTATTTGCATGTTCCATGTTAAGTTATTACATTAATGACAAGCAAAACAAAATAGTAACATGCAGTTCATTGGCCACTGGTGGTGTGCTACTAGACTGACACGATATGGTACATGTCGCCGTTTTCAAAATTAGCAAGTATAGAATAGAGTGGTGGATGACACGACACGTACCATAGCAACTTCTGCCATCAGGTGCGAGCGAGAACCCTTCACGACAAACGCACATGAATCCAGGTATGCGGTTGTAGCAAAGGTGTTGACAGGTGGTGTTGTCTTCACTACATTCATCCACATCTGTCCAACAACAACGACAATTATCATAAACTTAATCTCAGAACACGCACTGTAGCAATATATCCCCAAGCAGCTAAGATGCTATCTCGCAGAATGTTTTGTTCTTAAAACTGATCTTAAGCGAGCTTTTTCTGTGGCTGCAACATAAATCTGGAATAAACATCCCAGCACCATAAATTCATATGAAACTATCGCTACGTTTAAAAAATGTAGTGATTTGTTTGAAAAATATATCTCTAACCTAAATCTACTGCGGTCTTGTCCTCTAATTGCGATTCCAGTGCGTCCATTTACATGATGATATCAAACGATTCTTGTGTGTTGCGCCTCTGAGTGAGTGTGTGCGGGTGCGTGTGCTTGTGCGTGTGCGGGTGTGTGCTTGTGACTGTGCGTGTGCTTGTACGTGTGGTCACCGTAATAAATTATTTTTCCAACTTTAATGGTAAAATTCCAAAATAGTTAGGACGACTGAGGATCTATTACATTGAAGAAAAAGAGTCTGAAACAAGTACACATACTTCAGTTCCTTCATTTGTGTTAATTTTGGTAGTAGAAAGTAAAATCTATTTTTGCCTTGATCGCAGCACAATAATGCTAATACACGGCGTGCTCACCAACACAGATGCCGTCGTCGAGTCGATAACCGTCGGGACAGTTGCTACAGCGATATCCTCGCGTATTGTTTGTCGCCTCCGCCGGGCTCAGGTCGGTGCAGTCCGCCCCGACCGCACACGGACTGTCTGCACATCCGTCCTCGTCCTGGTCACACCGGGCACCTGTCGACACATCCACGTAGCACACATATCACAGAGCGGAAATGTATTAACGAAAAGGAACACACATATAATAAGATTGATGCCCTTTAAGAGAAGGCATCCTGTTCCTAGTTGTTCAGGTATTCATTAATATAATGTTCTTAAGTTTATAATAAATATGTTGATGGCCAAAGAGCGTCTAGTAAGCCCATTACAATGTTCCCAATTTGAAAGTTTCGACCCAGCAGCGTGCACAACTGGTAAACAATCAAATTTCAAAACAAGCAGTATTGCCGAGGCGGTTGACCGCAATAACGTTTGATATTTTCCATTTTCCCACGTTTTCCCGTTACAAATTAAATGAAGTGCGTCGTCAAGACTGGATCTACTTCATAAAAAGGCGACACTGACACAGTGATGTGGACAGTGGTTGGATTGGACTTATTTATATATCAGGCTCTCTTAGTACGTTAAGGTGGAACAAAATATACATACATTATATACCCATCAAACTAAATAGTTCCTCGAACACGATGGACTCAAGCCGTAAAAAATAGCTTGTTACCTGTGCTACATTGTTTTATATGCACAATCGAAACTATTTCCGCTGGTCTTTTATGATGTCAACATTGATGGTACATGGATGTTCCGTGTGCTGGAACCATAAGCAGGCTAGCACGAGATACTCACCCGCCCAGCCCTCGCTACACACGCAGGCGACGACGCGGAAGAGATCCGGTTCTGGCGGGTAGTCACCATCGAAGTAGCACTTTCCGTGTTCGGAGCAGTCACAGAGGTTGACCATCACATTGACTGTGAGAGACATGCCGTGCCTGCCGTCGACCGCCACGAAACTGACACAAGACAACACAACAACAATGTAACTACATCCTTGTCTCGCAGAAACATACACCATTCAGACGGGAATAATTAGTTTAGAGCCTCCTCGGAAAACACAGGCAAGGTGAAATGTTAGTCCGGCACTTATTAAACATACATCAACAGTTGATAGTATTGTTTGTCATATAACACACACACACACACACACACACACACACACACACACACACACACACACACACACACACACACACACACACACACACACACACACACACACACACACACACACGAACACACACACACACACACACACACACACACACACACACACACACACACACACACACACACACACACACACACACACACACACACACACACACACACACACACAAACACACACACACACACACACAAACACACACACATAAACACACACAAACACACATACAAACACACATACAAACACACACACAAACACACACACACACACACACACATACACACACACAAACACACACACACACACACACACACAAACACACATACAACGAATATAACAATGATAACTCCATAATAGGGGGATCTTTCTATAAACAAACTAACGAATGTTAGAGGGTGTGAAGGTCTGCGCTACGCACCATTACAATAAGGTGGGGCTGTCTCAACAACGTCCAAAAATAAACAGAATATTGCAAGCTGGGGCTTGATAAAATGGTACATGATCCGTAAGGAATACATATTTTTAAAGCAGGTACATAGTATGGCTGACGAGTTTAGCTTCTGGGTGAAACGTGGGAAACTATTGAATGTTTGAAAAGTCACCGAAAGAAACATGAGAGGGCGCGAAATTGTGTATTCCCAGAATGTTAATAACGCAGCGCATAAAAGGACGTTTTAATTAATTACAGTCAGCTTTATATCAACCTACCTGATTCTGACGGGGGCTGCCGATTGCGGTGTCCATGTATACATCCCGGTGCCGCTGTCGAAAAATGCACCTGCGGGTAGGGTGCTTAGCAACCGGATGGTGACGTTATCGCTGTCAGGGTCAGATGCTTCAACCTTAAGTTTGGCTAGAATCCTGGTTGTCACTTTAAGTGTTGTCTCTGATAGTTTGAGTGTAGGTCGGATGTTTGCTGTGGAAAGAAATATCATAATTCGTGGATCCAGAAAGTAATGTCACAACGTGGTGCGCATTGACGTTCATTCTTCGTTGCTCCAGTCCACTCGGCTGTATGAATGAGTACCTGGCTATAGACATTGCTGAATATTTGTGTACGCATTAATTGCAGCTTGGCTGAATGTTTCCCAGAGAAGTCGAGATGATGTTCGATTGAACAGGTCTGCCAGGGAGTAATGAGTAAATCGCTTGGAGCAGTCCTAAGGATTGGATATTGCGCTATATAAGAATGTACCTTTACGATTACAATGATAATTATGCAAGTGGGTCCGCGAAGCTTTGACTCCCCAAAATTGTTACGTATGTTTCGCTACTTTATTAGTACTGCTATCATGTGTCAGATCAAATTTTCCTGAACTATTTCATTTGTGCGACATCCATTTTGTGTGCTTGACGAAATTGGTTTCTAGGCAAATAGTCATGATATGAATCAGTCCATTATATAAGTATGCTTATGATGTATACATACGTAAACCATTATGGACGTTAGTCACAACTGTTACACGAAGTGCATAAGAGCCAATGGGGTTAAGATGCCAAGAAAAAGTATTACGAAATCACGAAAACACGAAATCACGAAATCACGAAATCACGTAATCACGAAATCACGAAATCACGAAATCACGAAATCACTCATACAATGGCTATTGAGATGTAATCCTAGAAACATCTTTGGCAAGACCGTTGTGTTTCAGTAGGGGGTTGACTTACCTAAGTTTTCTGCAATTTCCTCATAGTTTTTGTTTGCAGTTAGTGTCGCTTTAGCGAATTCGATGTTCTCTGTGAACAAAGACAACAAATGTTACGCATCGCATTGAAGAAGATTTACACATCAATTGCATGGTCTCTCTCAGTCTATATATATATATATATATAATATAATATATATATATATATATACATATACATAATACACATATATATATGTATATATATAAATATATATACATATATATATATATATATAAAGCAATATTTATATATCCCTCAGAGGACACGAAGAATAACTCTAAAGAAGAATATCTGATCTCGCTCGAAAACTGAATAAACTTGGTAATAACACTCATCTAACCTTGGGTGACTCCCGTAGGAGCGGTTTTTGAAGCCTTAGTGGGAGCCTCCCTCACCCACACGATATAATGTGTATACTATATGTGTTTATTGTATTCTCGCTTTTAAATATTGGCTTATTAGGTGATCTGTATATCGGTCAAACTAATGCACTTCCGTCCGTCCGTCCGTCCGTCCGTCCATCCGTCCGTCCGTCTATCTGTCTGTCTGTAACCCTACCCTCCGGGATAGTAAGAGGAGACCAAAGATAACTTGTCATGCACGCCTCACCTGTAACGGCGTAGTCAAGTAGACATTGTTTGTTACTGCCACATAGGATGTCGGCTTTGGAGCGTTCCACTTTGCTTAGAGCCTTCAGAACATCCTCGGAGAACGAAGGTTTAAAGACGGCGAGCGTCTCCTTTTTAGTGGCATTAATGAACAGAGATTTGCCGGACTGCACAAGCCCTGAAAACAAAAGGTGAGTAGTGCATTGCAGGTAAACAACTCACCACTATCAAATAAGCCCTGGTATAGCACGGGCTAGCAGTTGTATTGGTTCGTCGATTACATTAAGCTGCGTATGTGAACGCAGTTAAATATTGATTATAGCAAGATGCGTTTTGGAGATATCACAAACAGAAGATTAAACGGAAAAATCAAATGAATATGGAAAGTTGACATTTGTTCTTTGTCATTTGTCAAGAGCAAGACAATGTTGACTTGAAAAAAAAACTTTTAAAACGTATTATCAGATGAAAGAAATCGGCAAATGAGTACGGCAGTTTTTCAACACTTCAAAAAATGTAATGATCTCAGACGAAAATTAAATTGCAATCCGAGAAAAAAGGTTCGTACTGTTACCAAATTAACATAACTAATGACAACGAAAACACATCAAAATTGATATCAGCAATTTTTTTAAATACTTACATAGTTGGCCAAAATTGTAATAAATGTCTCTTTCGCTTGACGTGTTTGTGGACAGCCGTTTGCCGCTAGGTGGTGTCAAGTCGTCGGTGACGTCATCGTTGTAGATTCCCAGCAGTCCTTTCGTCTTGTTTTTAAAATTCGCAGGAATGCTCACACCAATATTCAGTTGTTGCACTTTCACTTCAATTCCCAGTGTCAAGCCTTTGATGAAAATACTTGTATTTATCGGAATGCAGCATAGAAATAGAGTGCCTATATTTAGGATAACTAGGATTACTAATTAGGATGACATATATGTGTTTGGGATTTTGTGGTATCAACCCTATCTAATCTCATGTCTATTATGTTGTCAACTGCTTTCAAATCAGTGCTGGGAACAAACAGCAGCAATACGAATAGAAAATGACATCAGTAAATTTCAAGAAATAAAACGTGGTGTAAGACAAGGGTGTGTCCTATCACCTGATCTCTTTTTATTATACAGTGAGATCATCTTATACACATTAGATGATATGCCAGGCATTCAAGTAGGGGGATACAACATGAATCATTTACAATATGCAGACTACACGGTACTGATTGCTGAGAACGAAATAGATCTACAACAGATGCTAGATACAGTAATAAGGGAAAGTGAGAAAATGGGTCTGTCCCTGAACAAAAAGAAAACAGAAATCATGGTCATCTAAAAAAAATGTATACTCCAACATGCAACATGGTAGCATATGGCACTGTTTTGAAGCAAGTCCGAACGTTTAACTATCTGGGATCACTAATAACATTCGACGGTCGATGCAACGATGAGATCAAGAGACGAATTGCTCAAGCCAAAACAGCTTTTCACAACATGAAAAACATTTTATAAAATAAAAATGTATCAATTGAAATGAGAAAACGTGTACTGCAATGCTACATGGAGCCCATATTGCTATATGGACGTGAATCCTGGAAATAACAAAAGTGGACAAAAGTTCACAAAAAACATAGAAGCCACTGAAATGTGGTTCTTAAGAAGAATGCTGCGAGTGCCATGGATTGCAAAGCAAACCAATGAAGTCATACTTAAGACAGCCAAATCAAAAAGAAAGATCATCAACAAAGTTAGAACACAACAAGCACGATTCGTAGGCCATGTCATGAGAACGAAAAAGTTAGAACAAATAGTAACAACAGCAAAGATAGAAGGAAAACGATCCAGAGGACGCCAGAGAATAAAAATAATAGAGAGTCTCTCAACATGGTGTGGAAGGAGCACAACAGAACTGCTACAAACTACACACGACCGTGCTGTTTGGAGGGCCATGGTCGCCAACGCCTGTGACAGACATGGCACATAGAAGAAGAAGAAGAATACCCGAACTCCCCTAATCCGACGACACGCGTAAACTCAAACTGTGTTCTATGACAAATGTGACAATGCCATGTCTAATCAACATCTGCAAGACGATAACTGTGATAATTTATTACTAGCCGGTACAGGTTATTGTAAAGTGACAAGAAAGAGTTGGCCTCACCTGATCTGAACGAAATAGCGACTTGATTCGTGTGAAGCTTCTGCATGCTGACTTCCAAAATCTCGGTTTCTACAGATTCGTTGGCCGAAGTGAACCATTCCGTCAGTTCGTTGTCGCCAACGTAGATCACAAGACCTGCATATTAACACCTGTCAGAAATTTCCTTACCTCAACATCTCCCATATACGGCTGCTGCTGGTGGTGTTGCTACGATTACTACTGCTACTACACATGTGTAGCAACAACAACAACGGCAACAACAATTGGAACAAAAACCAAACCAACAACAACAACACCAACAACAACAGCGATACTGATAACAACACCCTATTTTAAAAGTCTTGCTATATAAAAGGTATCACTGCATTTTCTATGACCTCGTTACGGACAAGAAACGGTAATTAGTTGCTCAGTTAGACAAGGTTGATTCGTTAATTTTGATACGCAATCGGACCCTTGAGAGTTTTGTGATAACCATGTATTATCAAGCGTAGACAGGTAAATAAATAAATAAAAACTGAGTTAAGAAAACCATTATTTTACACCTCCATGGTTAATATCATACGTTGAATGTGTCGGACATAACTGGCAAGTAGTAGAAGCATGGTCAATGTTATTTGCACAGGATTCTTGCCAAGGAAGATGCCGGCCAGCGATGTTCTAAAGAATACAGTTATCTAGATTGATCTTACCATCTCGACTGTCGTTAAGTGCGACGTGGACCCGTCCAGAACCCTCGTTTTCGGCGGCGAATGCACTGAATACGGTTGCGTTCGTCGGCTGTCCGTCCTGTCTCCTCGCACGAGATGTTCTTCCCTGCAGGATCACCTCGCTCGTCTGTAGCAGGGTGTACTCGCCCAGGCCATTGAACGTGTAGCGAAAACCGTCGGCCGACCGAATGTGGGGGTCTCCAAATAGCCAACCTGGGAAGTCGCAGAAAAGGAAAATTAATACATGCCGTAGGAAGAAGAAGAAAAAGAAAATTTATTTCTTTTGACCTGTCCCACATTTCAAATACTACATATAATACATCCATGTCAAATTATAATTTTAAATAGTACAGGTATAGACTTCACATGATAAACATGGTATGTAATTGCAAAAATATGGGTCAGCAGACTCCTCTAAGACTATGAGAGTCGTTCTCGAGGAGCCACCTAACAACGATAACATTGGCTCGAGGAACATGACTGTATGATTGTACTAAGGCTGGTTCTCTACCTCTTGCTGTTACGTCCGATCAGAACTAATGGCATACTCTCATGTCACATCTAACGGATGTACGTAATATTAATCGCATGGCGATAACTAATCATAATACGATCATGTTGAACCAGAGCTGTGACTATATTTGAGGCGATATAGCTTCTACTTTTTTAATCCACATAACGATGGCGAACATAGCCTCCAAATGCTACGACTGTGGGTGTCTTTCAACCGGAGATTCGGGAATAATGTAAAGATTTACGTTTTAATTGAAATAAAATTAGAACACTGCTTGCGTTTTGAAAACGAGCCCGTAATTACACAGCCAAAATATTTCCTAGTATTCAAGTGAACACTTATTCAAAAAATGTCGTTGTCAAATACCGTGTCATATTTATATAACATATCGCTCTCATATTTGATAACGTCTCGTCAAATTAGTTATTTTTGAACATGAAGTGTGCGTGTTCTTGTCACGGTATTGAAACCGGGGGACCGTTTCATTATGATTATAGCTCAAAAGGTAAATCCACCATTAAACAAACTCAGTTGTTAAAATCAAGGAGCGTTCTCAAAAAGCAAAACACCGCCGTCGTATGACCCATGACACTATTTCTGTTACACACGTGTTTCGCTGGCGCATTCTGGTGTTGGAAGTTTTCAATATACAGAATCACTGCGGAGCACATCGGCGTGGAGAACAGAGCTTCGTGATCTCAATCTATACATTCTTGGTTCGACTCTTCTAGCGGCCATTTAGAACCTTGGGAAGATATTTCAGTCCTTGTTGCTCACTTATGAGCATCTGGCAATAGACACTAGTATATGTGGCAATAGACATCGACGTACAAGTAGTCGTTGAGAATTACTAGCAGCGTGGCTGAATGCTTCCCAGAAAAGTCGAGGTATTGTTCGAATGAACAGGTCTGCCATGGGATGAAGTGTAAAGCGTTTCGAGCAGTCTTAAAGAGTGAGTGGATACGACGCTATAGAAGAACATAGTTGTACATATAAGAACATACATTTCACTGTTAATGAGCGAAATCGATATTAATGAGCAAAACTTAGCTTATGAGCTCATGAGAATGTTAGGCGGAACGATCCTCACTCAGACGTTTAGTGGGTTTAAGTCGTCTACAAGCAAATACGACTTAACCAGAATTGGAAGAAATGAATACCGTGAGTTGGTGTTACATATCCGACGCAGTTGCTCATCGGGCGGACGGCGTAGAACTTGTCGCAATTCTTCGACTCCTTGCAACACCATTGTTTCGGTTGGATATCCCTCGCTCGGTGTTCTGCCACATGACGTGGGTGATACAAGAACATCTGACCACCGCTGCCGTCCTGCGCCGTAATAAGCGCGCCCATTTCGTTGTAGCAACAGTACTGTAATGCGAAGAGCATCTTTATAGCAATGGTATTGTAGTAGGAAGAATACCTTTGTAAAGCGGTACAGCATTATGATGGACATATTTGTAGTAAAATTACTGTGATACGAAGGACATGAAAGGCATCTTTGCAGCAACGGTATTGTAATACGATGGACATCTTTGTACAAAGGTATTGCATTATAAAGGACATAGTTGTTCCTCCAACCGTACAGTAATATAAATGGTGTCAACAGTACTAGAGTATGACGATTGTCTTAACTGTAATAGTAGTGCATTAAATATATTAATCTTTGTAGCAAAATTTTTAGGAACAGCACTGCCATATGATGGACATCGTTGTAGCAACAAATACTAATCTACGAACACATCTCATTAGCAGCAGGACTGTAAATGTGAAATATATCTACATAGTAACTGTATTGTAATATGAAAGTCATTTCTACAGCAAAATAAACTGTGATGTTAACGACATAACATTATTTTGTAGCAACAAGTCGATACTATGAACAATATGACTACGATGTGAAGCAAATATATGTAATAACTGTGCTGGTGTATCTTTGTTGCAATAATACTGTAATCTGACACACATATTTGTTGCAGCAAGACTTATTTTGGAATGATATCCTTTGTAGCAACATTACTGTAATATGAACGGTATCTTTGCAGCTAGAGTACTGGAATATGAACGACATCTTTGTTGCCGCAGTACTGTAATATGAAGATGTATTTGTTGCAGGAGCACAGTAATACAAAGAGCATTGTATAGCAGCAGCATCTCACGTTGAAGGACATCGTCTTTGCAATAGTTTTGCACTGTGAAGCACACACATGAAGCAACACTGTTTTTACGAACGACATATTTGTGGTAGCTTTACACTAATACGAATGACCTTTTATTGTAGCTGACTGTAACAATAAATACATATTTGCCGGCAGAGGACTGCAGCGTCAAAGAAATCACTGACGCAGCTCAACTATACCATGAAGGACATCGTTGTAGCAATGACACAAAAGTATGAATGGCTTTGCTGCTTCAAACGTACCATAATGCAAAGCCAGAATGTTGTAAATTATCATGGACACATTGTTAATGAAGATGTGTCTGATGATGGAGATATCAATAGACAGTTTAAAACATTGTATGTAAGAGGAAACATTTTATGTTAACAATTTTAAAATTGTAGCACGAATGTAAAGCTACTTGCTTTTAAGACTTAATGTACATGCTTCTATACTTCCCAGTTTTGTTAGCATCTATAAGTTTAATTCCATGAACAAATTGACTGTAGCCTACAACAATTCACTGAGAATCCCTTGAAGAATACCAAGATATTGTAGGCAATATGCCAAGTTGTCAATGTGTTATAAGAAGGACTATATATATATATATATATATATATCAAGAATATATATATATATCAATCTTACCCTGCTGTGCAAAAAATGGATAACACAATTATTATATTTACATTAATGTTCTATGGGACATTACGCTATGTATTCTTGATATGGCTGTTGTGTCATGCAGATATTTGCGTCAAGTAGCTTTGGGTTTTTCCGTGTTGGTGTTACTACACGTGTGCCTATGGAACTTTTCTTATATTAAAAACTGAGTCTGAAATAAAGTTATATTTTCATAGATCATATTGGGTGGCACATGAGAGGCTTCGTTGGTGAGACCACAAAGACAACCCACCTGTGTTGATTCTGAGGACGGGTTGCGCTCGTAATAACACAACGCATGACTCGCACTGTTGGAGACAAACGTTAGCCAGTCTAGTATCCATCTGCCGTCCGTCACCGCCAAACTTAGGTCACACGGGCAGGCAAGTGCCTTCTTCCACCGCTTTTTGATATCGTCTAGTTTGGATTTCTCAGCCGCGTACCATGTGAGGCATTTATTTTCGTCGAGCGATCGATCATTAAGGGTGAAGAAATATACGCCTTTCTCGCCTGAAAAAAGGTTCCCATTTAAGAAAGGTTTGGGGTCAAGTATTTATAAATTAATATGGTTAAGTGCAACCGCAAGTATATATACACATCCATAACATTATAAGTGTATTATGTAAAGTACAACGTGCAATGATAGTAATCAAACATAAGTCAACATATTCAGGTTCAAGTGGTGTTATTGATTATATAATATGTTTTGTCAAATAATACTACGAAAAAATTTGTTATTATTGATCATTCATCAAGTCAACTTTATAAGTCAAGTCTTCAATATAATATGACATAGATGCATTATCGTATATGAACATAAATTATGAGAAAACTGCAACGAACTCCCAATAACCATAAAATCAACTGAAACTGTAGCTACTTTTTGGAAAAAATCTCGACATATTATTTCACTCCTACATTTTGAAAGGTATTGATCCATGCATTTTCCAGCGCACAACTTGGCGATTCCGTTGAAGCGTGCATCACTAACCTGTGTTACCAGAGAGTTCGGCAAGGCGGAATGCGCTTTGAGTATTCGACTGCCACATCGGTTGTTTCCACGATTTCCCGCGATGAGTCACGTAGTAACCGACTGTGCTTGGTCGTTGTTGCAGAGTATGGTCCCAGCCGGTTTGACTGTACAGGTAAAGTAGATAGGAGCTCTTCGTTGCCGGGTCACTCGCGAACACAAGTTGGAAAGAATTCGGCTGTAAGGAGATATGCGGAGTTATTTCACACAGAGCGCGCACACACAGAGACACATACGAACGCACGCACACACTCACTACACGCACACACGCACGAACACGCGAACGCTTGGATGTTCAATGTATCTAAAATGTCGCATTTGTACTTGCATTTTAATGTTAAGATCAAAAACATTTGCATTTGCACTTGTATCAAAAAAACTTGCAATTGCGTCAGTTTGTTTTAGTTTGAGAAGGGCATAGCAACATATAAGTCTATGACTTCAACTATGTCCTTTCAGCAGCAGCAGTAGCACAACATACATTCATTCATTTGCATTTTAATGCCAAAACCGAAACACTTGCATTTGCATTTGAATCAAAAACACTTGCATTTGCATCAAAACATTTACACTTGATGAAAACAACTTAGTTGTCCGGACGTTTAACTGTTGATTAGTCTAATTGTTTGGTGTCGTTCCTAATCAAATATCAGTTGACATATTTAGAAGCCTGGACTTTTGCTGGCAGAGGTGAGACATGTCATTCTCTTTGATAAGGGTATCCGTGAAATGCATTCAGCGAATTTTAACACCCTTTAGAAATCCTAATTGTTTAATAACCAGTCTCAAGCATTAACTCGAATTTATCCGCGGAAGCCATTTCATTCAGTGCCATAGCTCGGTGATGCTGTACAATGCACTAAGAAATAACTCAATACCGTTTGGACATGTCCCGAGTTGTTCGTTTTTCGCACGCTTATATATTTTATAACATGCATTTAAAAACATGTATCGTCACATTGCATTTGTATTTGAATACTTTTCAAACATTTGCAATTGCATATAATGCGATCCATCGCATTTCAATCTGAATTTGAGCCACACACACCAACAAGCACGCACACAAAAAATAAACAGCCTGTTACACATGTCAACGGCAAGCAGCAAAATAAAAATCGCTCTAATTGGAATTGCGAAAACCTGGTACACATACGGCGGCAAACCGTTCGACGGCAACCACCGCCTAAGAGACAATCAGAATGGATTCTGGACAGGGAGGACAGCAGTAGGTCATATACTAACCCTGAGAAAGTTAGTAGAAGGAATTAGAGCAAAGCATCTTCCTGCAGTTATGACATTCGTAGACTTCCGAAAAGCATTTCATACGGTTCATCGTGGCAAGATGATGAAGATTCGTGAGGCCTATGATGTCTCCAAACAGCTAGTAACAGCTATTTCCATCATGTACAGGAACACACGTGACAAAGTACAATGACCGGATGGAGAAACTGAGCTTTTTGATATCACGGCGGGGGTGCTACAGGGTGATAGGCTAGCGCCATACCTCTTCATGATTGTTCTTGACTATACACTGCGGCGAGCTATCGACGGAAGAGAAGAAACATTCGATTTCAGATAACAAGAAGGTAAAGTAAACGTATTAATCCTGAGGTGATCACACATTTCGAATTTGCCGATGATATTGCGCTACTATCGGAAGTGATCAATCAGGCACAGGAGCTTCTAACACGAGTGGAAACATCATGTGCAAGGATTGGTTTCAAGATCAATCCTGGAAAAAAACAAATATATCGCATTCAACCAATTAGGAAACATCAACATCGCCAGGGAAGGAGCTGTTTTAGAGAAGGTTAAAGACTACAAATACCTTGGCTCCTGGGTCTGCACAACAGACAAAAACATCAACACCAGGAAGGTAATGGCGTGGAGAGCACTCATCCAACTAAATGTAATATGGAAATCTACACTCCCACGCAAAATCAAGCAGCGACTGTTTATTGCAATAATAGAGTCTATGCTACTCTACGAATGCGAAACATGGACAATGAATAAAAACTTTACAAACAACTAGACGGATGTTATACAAGAATGCTTCCAGCCGCATTTAACATTCACTGGCAACAGCATTTGACAAACATAGAACTATTCAGTGGAATGTGTAAATTCACTGATAAAATAAGAAGAAGATGATTGAGATTTGCCTGACACTGCTACAGACGTAAGGATGAAATGGCATCTAATACCATCGTGTGGCAACCGACACAAGGAAGAACCAAGGCAGGAAGACAAGCAGCAACTTACATCGACTGCTTAAAGGAAAAGAGAATTGTTACATGCTCCTTCCCATCTCGATTACAAAAAACAATGCTCTCTCCTTTCTGTTGTTTCTCCGCCATCTTTTATAGCATCCACAAACTGTTCACGTGACCCATTTGCATATGCCGTCGAAGATTATCGCGGTATGGGTACTTACTTGGGTCTGCTTGCGGTTTGCCTCTTTGCCGTCGAGGTTTTGCCGTTGCTATCAACATGTGCACTAAGCTTTTTACACAATTACTAGCGGGCGCACAGGCACACTTACACAAACACACGCACGCGCACACACACACACACACACACACACACACACAATTATATATATATATATATACATATATATATATATATTATATATATATATACATATAATTTATATAGTATTACCTATATTAGCCTACCTGGTCTCGGCTGGCGTCGTAGTTGTGTCGGGGTAACAAACGATCCCATGTAACCACCAAAACCCACGTGGGAGTCACGGAGAGACCAGAATATTTCTCGACATCTTGTTTCACCCGTTCCAGAACGGCGTCCATTTTCGCCTGCTCGGTGGCATCAGAAGCTGGCTTCTTCTTGTTGTACACTTGGTAGTATATCGCCCCAGAGGAACAATCGCTGTCCGTAAACAGCGGGGCGAAAATACCAAACCCTACCTTGAATGCAGTGGTCTTATGTTTTGCCTTCATGCTCTCTAATATCTTGTTGAACTCGATCGAAGTTCTGCGGGTATATCTCATTTGAATTGACACGTAACCTTTTGAGAATATCTGTGAAAATAACAACAACAGCAACAATAATTGTACTTGAGAACTGAACAATGGTTATTCAAATACAAATGTGCTAAGATATGCAAGGGGTTTATTGTAATAAATTAATTAAAATAAATGTATGAATAATTAATTACGATCGTCGTATTTTTATGTTGGGGATCATTGGTCGCATAATTACCAGGAGTTGAACAGGTGTGAAACTTTCGCAGTTTATACAAAGGGGCGTCCATTGGTTAACAGCTGTCATTTTAACCATCACAAGTTGATATGTATGCAAACGCATACGTCCGAATGTAAAACTTTATATTACATTTTAAACAATAATTTTGTATTTTTGTATGTCTTTTTTGACGAGTCAGGCCATGATGCAAGTAACTATATAACTTGATAGCACTCACCACGAGTCTGTTAGTTGTCATGCCGAAGAGATTCACTGGACTGAACCAAATTGGTTTCGATACGCCTATTGTGCGCCATTGGCATTTGAGTTTCTTGTCTCCTTGGTCATCGCCGTAAGGATACAGCGTTGGTCTTGTTGACGCTACAGCAACAAGGACATCTCAACATGATAAAGAACGTAGACCCACATATATATATATATATATGTTTGTGTGTGTGTGTGTTTGTGTGTGCTTGAGTACGTGCGTGCATGCGTGCATGCTTGCGTGTGTGTGTGTGTGTGTGTGTGTGTGTGTGTGTGTGTGTGTGTGTGTGTGTGTGTGTGTGTGTGTGTGTGTGTGTGTGTGTGTGTGTGTGTGTGTTGAACAAATAAAGCAGATTAATGCTCGTTAACGTAGAAAACCTAGAAATAGTGCATCAAAGGTTTTGGACTGAGTCGCGTTCTGAGAAGCTACGTAAAACATAATATGTTGATCGTCACGTGGATAATGCCGTTGTATAATATATGATATTGATTGACCACATTCGTATTGCCTTCGTATTACACTGATGGTAACCGTATTGACACTGGCAATGACAACACTTTATTGTCCCTGGGGGGATTCATGTGGAGTGTCAGACCATACAACAAATGTACAGGCAATACAAAAGGACATCAAGTACGTACGTGCAAGCGCACACATGCAGTTGTATTGACGTGCAAAGCAATCATAATTTATACGTAAAAGTAATAATAAACGTTATATAAGTTAAATAAGTTAATTTGGCTTTCATTTGGCCCGAGGTTGCACGCCGAGGTCCAGTACGGCTACTCGAATTGTTTTATGAATAGACAATTAGGCGTACACTATCGCCAGTGTCTATTGGCGTTAAATTCAATCTCTGACTGTCCTTCGACATTTTGAACCCCAATGACGTGACAACACATTCCCCCCGATTATTTTCCATACGCTAAAACAATGGCATGTCTGTGAAGACGCGTGGTGCCATTAGCAATCCCTAAATCGTCATATTCTAACTTTCTTGGTGAACTCGACCAATACAGATGAAGTATATTGTGAAGTTATTGTTTATGCTACATACAGATTACAACATCGATTATATAAATCAGTAATGCCTACCTGGATATGTGGTTGTCGACTTCGCTGTTCCTGTTGTTGGGTCAGTGTTTGTTGGTTCTGGAACTGTCGGTTCTGGGGCCGTTGGTTCTGGGAACGGTGGTTCTGTTATTGTTGGTTCAGTGGTTATTTTTTCAAATGTTGTGCGAACATCATTCAGAAATACACACATACGCGCGCGCGTTCGCTATCACACACACGTGCGTATATGGTATACATACATACATACATGCATACATACATTCATACATACATACATACATACATACATACATACATACACACATACATACATACATTTACATATACAAACTCATATATAATGTATGTATGATATAAACGATGATACAATTTATACTTCCAATTTTAAGATGATACAATTTATACTTCAAACTTTAAATTTTCGTGCAATGGCCCAACAACATTGAAGGAACCGACTATCATTTACAAAAATAATCATTTACAGTTGTTGGTGTGTTGAGGGCGACTGTCCTTGCCATTGTCATATTGAAGCCCACAGTTGCCAGGCTTACACTTGCAAATGTAAGCATTTACTAGGTTTTAAGGTTTAAGCTGGTTTTCGTCATATCTAACTGATAGATACCAAACTGTAAAGGCTGGGAAGTGCTTTTCAGCTGCAATGCCGACTTTATTTGGTGTTCCCCAGGGTTCTGTTCTTGGGCCTTTGCTTTTTACTCTTTAAACCACGCCACTAAACTCTGTTATACAAAGACATAAAATGTGTGTGATCTTTATGCTGATGCTACTCAGATCTACATTTCGTTGGCTACCCCGGATACAAATCGCTCCCTTAACCAACTTAGTGATTGCCTTCAAGACATCGACTGACAGCAAATAAAACTGAATTGATCATTATTGATACTCCAATGCAGCGAAGTAAACTGGATGTTTTTTTACCTACGCATATTTTGAATCAGTATATCACTCCAGCAACCTCGGTGCGGAATCTAGCAGTGATCTTTGATAGTAACTTCAATGTCTACATGTTAAGGAAACAAGGAAACAGTACGCGATCTGAGTGGCCAGAGGACGCTACTGTTAAAAACATTCGATTTACCGTATCTGACTTCACCGTCGCCGTAACTGGCGGTAGCAACACATACGTGGAGTTTGATATCAAAGTACTGTAACCTTGGTAACCGCCACCCTTGGTTTGCAGTTCAGAAAATGGAAGCTGTATAATCACGGCGGCTTACCTATCTCACACTGATCTCCTTGGAAGCCGTCTATGCACTCGCACTGGTATGATTCGCCCACGTTGGTACATATCCCATCGTTCTGACACGGTTGAGCGAGACATGGCCCGCTGTCGGCGCCTACACACATCAATATATCAGAAATTGTGATCATTTTCAAGTTGATATGTCTGCATATACAGTGTGTATTGAGAATATTCGTTGTTTTAATTAATTCATTCATTCATTGTTTTCTTTAATGAAAAGAGTACATTGATTGTTAGATTGTTTGATGTTGAGTTGCAATGACATGTTTTGTTGTTTAATACATTACATTGTTGTGAAATGAATTTTTTATCTAAAGCTATGTCAATGTTGACGTCGAAGTGTTACGTTACGTTACGTTATATTGGTGTGAATTGTATTTTTGGTCTAAACCTATATTAAAGTTGATGTCGGAGCGTACGTGCATCTGATGGTTTACTGAACATCAACCTATAAAAGTGTCGTCGTGAAATAAAGGTTTTATTTACTATTAACGTCAAGCAGGTCATTCCCACAATAATATCGTATTTGCCATGTTAACTATAAAATCGAATAAACCCAGAAACGTCCGATTGGCGTTTTCCGATCAGTTAACGCAACTTGTGACCTATTTGCTTTGCGTTAAACGGAAGTTCTTATATGGCGCAGTATCTAGTCCGTATAACTGTTCAAAGCGCTTTACACATAACTCTCTGGCAGATCTGCTCAATCGAACACCTCGATTTCTCTGGGAAACATTCAGCAACGCTTCAACTGATGCGCGGAACCTAATCGTACACAAATATTCACCACTGCCTATAGCCAAATACTCGTTCCTGTAGCTGATTTGGCTGACGCAAAGTAGAGAGAACGAACTTGACCATGGTTCGAAACGGCTGCACAGGATTTGAACCCGAGTTCTCTCGATTGTGAGTCTGATGTTCTAGTCACTGCGCCACTGCGATCCACTGCTACGTCGTGTCTTTAACATCAATGGGAATGATGACGTGGTACCTGCGGGAATGGTGGAAAACTGACTAATAGCCAGTTTACGTTGGAGTTCACCTGGACCGCACTATCAGTCACTAACGCACGTTATCTGCACAGAGGCGAAGCTTGGAAACATAAACATATACTGATGAAGTTGTCCTAATGTAGAGATGGAATCGACAAAGGACCACAAAAAGAGCGGGTTAACGGATATCGCAATAAGCAGACACTGTTTAGTGATGTTCCTCACATGCCGATAAGATGAGTCCAAATCTCAATTCAGTCTGAAGAGTACCGTTGCACTTAAAAGCAAAGGAAAAGCGAGTGAACGACCTCTACTTGTCATATACAATTGGTGTCCCATTGATCAGAACGACTTCTGTCTCATAAATAGAAAGACCAAACAGGAGTGTGACTCCGGTCAGGCACGCTTCCAAAACGAGTACGCAACAAAAGTCTAATACCAACAATAACCTCCTTCGTGCAGTTAACCATGATGGTAACACACACGGCTGCAGGAAGGATGTTTGATCAACGTTCTTGCAATTAATTGCAGCGAGTTGTGAGTTGCCACGAGTTGGGAGCGCTGCAGCTATCTGTTTCTACCCCGTCTCTTCCAAGCGAAATCAGGCAGCCGGACGAGAGCCGATTAAGCGAGACTAACGTTCGCATTGCCCTCAGGAGTCTCGGTAAAAGGGGCCAGTTGCCAACCGTGTTATGACTCAACTGAAGACTGGTGTTTGATGCCGAACAGTACATATTCAGACGTGTGTAGACA
The DNA here is from genome assembly GCA_020002185.1 of Paraescarpia echinospica. Classification (NCBI taxonomy): domain Eukaryota; kingdom Metazoa; phylum Annelida; class Polychaeta; order Sabellida; family Siboglinidae; genus Paraescarpia; species Paraescarpia echinospica. The sequence continues at coordinate 18,290,623 of CM034533.1, read as the reverse complement.
ATGACTATGGTCTACCGCGCAGTAGCGGTAGAGAGGACCGCCAAACAACGGAACACCTCCCAGAATGGTTTCTCCTAAAAGAGCCTTGCAGCCCAGACGAAATGGCTGTTGACAACTCAGATGCAAGGTATCTGTTCGGCAATGCAGGGGAAATTGTTGCGACACGAGGGAAAACAATTGTGAAATAAAACTGCTATCTGAGAGTGTGTGTGTATGTGATGTTGTGTGTGTATACGTGTGTGTGCGCGCGCGCGTGTGTGTATGTGATGTTGTGTGTTGTGTGTGTATACGTATGTGTGCGTGCGCGCGTGTGTGTGTATGTGTGTGTGTGTGTTGGCGTGTGATAGCAAAGGATGGATGTATGCCAGGTTATACCCACCTAGTCCAGCCATCAGTCTCCGGTTCAATTCTGCTGAAGTCAATGTTGCATTTGCGAATTCTTCACTTCCTTAAAATATGAAACAGGAAAAATAATTACTTGCGTATTAATTATGTACACTGACCGGTTATATTGTGTAGTCATCACAAAGGACGTTACAATGGATATTTTTTTTTTATACAGTATCAACATTATGGTGTTAGGCGGAGCGGTACAGTACATAATAACAATTCCGTTCAGAAGCTTTTTTATATAACATAAATTAGACGGTGACAGAACAATGCCCTCCCGGACACTACTCCCCCCAGAAAGTATCCATCGGACATTACCCCACTATGTTAGCCCCCCTCTCGTCAATATCCCCAGCTAACTCCATGATGGACAACGGCTACTTTGACTGTGATAGGCTGTGGTTAGACGACAAATACCACTATAAACACCAGATGGAACAGAACAGTAGCAGACTATAATAGGCTGTGGTTAGGCGACCAATACCACTATAAACACCAGATGGAACAGAACAGTAGCTGACTATGATAGGTTGTGGTTAGGCGACCAGTACTACTATAAACACCAGATGGAACAGAACAGTAGCTGACTATGATAGGCTGTGGTTAGGCGACCAATACCACTATAAACACCAGATGGAACAGAACAGCAGCTGACTATGATAGGCTGTGGTTAGGCGACCAATACCACTATAAACACCAGATGGAACAGAACAGTAGCTGACTATGATAGGTTTTGGTTAGGCGACCAGTACCACTATAAACACCAGATGGAACAGAATCTTAGCTGACTATGATAGGCTGTGGTTAGGCGTCCAATGCCACTATAAACACCAGATGGAACAGAACAGTAGCTGACTATGATAGGCTGTGGTTAGGCGACCAATGCCACTATAAACACCAGATGGAACAGAGCAGTACCTGACTATGATAGGCTGTGGTTAGGCGACCAATACCACTATAAACACCAGATGAAACAGAACAGTAGCAGACTATGATAGGCTGTGGTTAGGCGACCAATACCACTATAAACACCAGATGGAACAGAACAGTAGCTGACTATGATAGACTGTGGTTATGCGACTAATACCACTATAAACACCAGATGGAACAGAACAGTAGCTGACTATGATAGGATGTGGTTATGCGACCAATACCACTATAAACACCATATGGAACAGAACAGTAGCTTACTATGCCAACGACACCGCAAATAGAAATGTAACGTTTGAATACGTTAGTATTTGATGTAAAGACGACATTTGAAAACAAAAAAGGAAGGGTAGTACATGTTGGACAACGGATGTAAGCAGATATTAACAAGGGTAAAAAGAGTAGTACAAACATTTCTAAACAAAATATGCATTCTTTAATGAAATACGAATGTCCAAGGAAGAGGAAAAACGACTGTGTAAAACATAGTTAAAAATATACGACTGATGAGATCTGCATAATGCACAACACACGTTATAGATCAATTGCTACTTCGTTTTATTCCAACATTTTATTGATTGCGCAATTAATTTGAGTACATGATTCAATGACGACAAGTGACGGATTAAAACATTCGTGGGCCCTAGACACCTAGCACTTTCGTGGGCTCTAGGTAGACCCAGACGGTACTCTAGGGGGACACAAAACCTCAAATTACACCCTGCATGAGGCTTGTCAAAAACAGTTTGGCTGAGCCGGAACATCAACACGACTTTGCTGTCGTTCATGACATATGACATCGAAAGATGGGGGGAGTATTTTGAAGACGTTCTCCTTCATTGAATGTTATGTAGTAACACCTTTATATGGTATGGTAAACATTCAAACAAAAAGGACCTACATCACGATTATTCCCAGCTAGCAAAACGCATTGGGCCAACAAAATACAAATGGCTGATTGACAGAAGACAACGGGTAGTTGTTGATGGGGAGGCTTCAAACTGGAAATCAGTTTTGAGTGGGGTTCCACAGGGATCAGTACTGGGACCTATATTATTCTTAATATATATAAACGATTTGGACGATGATATAGCTAGCAAGGTGTTGAAATTTGCAGATGATACAAAAGTGTTTAGAAGGATTAAAAGTGATGGGGATAGACAGCATTTACAAGATGATCTTGACAGGTTGATCAAATGGTCTGAAAAGTGGCAAATGTTGTTCAATTTTGGGAAATGTAAATGCCTTCACACAGGACATGGGAACGAATATGTAGAATATACAATGGGGGGAACTGTACTAAGTACTACTGTAAAAGAAAAAGACTTAGGGCTGACAATTAGTGCTGACATGAAGGTTTCAGAGCAGTGTGGAATTGCAGCTTCAAAGGGAAATCAAATCCTTGGATTGATTAGGCGAAATATAGCATATAAAGAAAAAGAACTAATAATACCGCTGTACAAAACAATAGTTAGGCCTCATTTAGAATATTGTATACAAGCGTGGAGGCCATACCACAAGAAGGACATAGATATGCTAGAAAGAGTACAGAGGAGAGCGACTAAAATGATACCAAAACTGAGGGATCTTAGTTATGAAAAACGCCTAAAAGAATGTGGTTTAACAACACTAGAGACCAGGAGATTGAGAGGAGATCAGATAGAAGTGTTTAAAATATTGAATGGTTATGAAAATATTGATAGAAATATGTTTTTTTCAGTTAAGAAAGATAGAAAGACTAGAGGACATGAAGTTACATTAGTAAAGGAGCAGTGTAGATTAGACGTGAGAAAGTTTTCATTTTCACAAAGGACTGTGAATGAATGGAACAGATTATCTGATGATTGTATGGGTGCTAGTAGTGTGAATGTTTAAAAATAAAATCGACACATACCTCAGAAGGGCTGGATATATGTAGATAAAAGGGTTGGACTCTCGATAAGCCAAAGGGCTTCCTTGTCCACCTGCCATCTAGAGTTAATTCTCTGGATGGCAATCTTGTTAAATCTTGTTAAAATGACACTTAAACAGCGGCCATCATTGGCCAAATAGTGTCTTGCTAGCTGGGTTTCGGGAATATTATGTCCAGAAAAATATGCTCGGCTATTTCAGGGGCCCAGCCTTCGTGGGCCTTAGGCACGTACCTATAGTTCCTACTGGGTAACCCGCCACTGGCAACGACCAATATTATATCTTACCTGTGACGGCGAAGTCGTAGATACACTGTTGGTTGGTACCACACACAGCTTTCAATTGAGCACGTTCTGCGTCTGTCAATCCGGCAAGCGCGTCGGCCGTAAAGGTCGGCACATACGAATCGTCCTTCTGGTAGGTGGAAAAATCCGTGCCATCAGAATAGTGGAACAAGGACTCGTCACTCTTTTCCACACGCCCTGAAACCGGTGTCAATCACGCCGCTGTTTACCACGATTTAACAAGATCTGAACAGATTGCATTCCAAACCAAATACCAGCATGACTAGCAGAGAAACTAACTGGTGACCGACGAAGAGTCCAAATATCGTTCATTTATGTGCAACCCGCCCCAAGACAAAAGTTGCAAAGGACAAAAGTGGCCTGAATAGCGTGATGACCGTATTAGCAGGACTAATAGCCTATACTTAATTGTATGTGGAAATAATTTGAGACTGTTCCAGGGTTACCTTAATTGCGAGGTGGCTGTATTATCGAGGTGACCGTAGAGCGAGTTAGATTTTCCAAGTATTCACACTGGTATTCTTTACAGAATCAGTTGCCAATTAGTCAGTTCGTTTATGGTTCTGTGAGGAGATATAGGATATTTTCGGAATTGTAATCAATAAGTTCCGTTCCTTTGCTAGAAACAGTATTGCAGATACGTTATGTGAGTGTCCGTGTAGTGAGACAGCGTCCCAAGGGTGCTGCATGGTGTGATGATACTACGACGTATGTCGATGTATGATAGGTATAAATTATGACATGTCTTGTTCTGTATCATGCCCTTATATCATGCCCCGATGTACCTGTATCTTTGGACTCGGGCTGTTAAAGGTTCGAGAGGCATGATACAGGGCGTGATACAGAACAAGATATGTAATAACTTAGTTATCACATATCTACAAGAAAAAGCTTTCTAAACAACAACAAGCACCCCTTTACTAAAGTAAAACATAGACTAAACCGTCTCCCCTATTCCCAAAATGCACTCGTCTCTAGGTCACGTAGCTTTAAACAGAACCAGACGGCGCTTATACAGTTGAGAATGACATATTCACGTATTTATACAAAATACAGTGATAACAATCTCACAAATAGTGTGCATCATGGACCAAAAGAGGCAAGGATACTAATTAATAAGGAATTTAATGGAGACAAGTGTCTTTATGCAGAGAAAATGTGATGAAATCTATAAACATTTTTTATTTCAGCGTGGAACAGACATAACGCCGAGGCTGGTTGGCACCGTGCCAATATCGACCAGCGCTCACACGGTCAAGGCCGCTCCTGTCAATTGCTCATGAATCAAACCATGATCTTCCCACTAATTTACAATCTGGTTAAATAATTCTAAAAAAACAAATAATAACATGTAAAGAACCATACACACGTGTAGACATTGGCTTAGACACTGCTGGGGAGCCTGCTTATTGGCTCCCTGAGCAGGGCGATACGGATCAAGACTTTTAATTAGTGTTTCTGTGTCGCTCTGTAAATAGGTTTGTATTGCCCCAGAAATCTGGGAAATTACCAATTCTCAAATGACACCCATATAAAAGCAATATTTGATCAACCCTGAGAAAGTTTGTATCACACATGTGCTCAGTTGCACGTATGGGGCAGCTGTTGTTGTGGATGTGTGATAAGAATTGTTCTGCGACGTGAATACAGACGTATTGTAGCTAATGATATGAAATCATGCGCATTATTTGTAACGCTTTTCACTACTAACAAGGTCCACTATGGAAATAAGACGATTGCACTTGCGCATATTCTTTTAGTGCGCCTTTTGTAGTATTTTACATGCACATTTTACATACTATAATGCGGTACTATTAAAAATGAATTATCATCCTCTTCCTTGGGTTATTGTCACAGCGTATTGGTCGAGCGACACACTGTAACAACAACAGCTTGCCACACCCGGTGTCCATTAGCAGAATACGTTAAACCATATAGCTGGTGTGCGTTTCGATGAAAACAAATGGCAACCTACATTGTTCGCCGAACTTGTGATATACGTCGCTCTCGGTGGCTGAATGAATGTCGAGTGTGCTGCCATCTGGTGCCATCAAGTCGTCCTCCCTATTGTCATTGTAAACTCCCAGAAGCCCCTCAGTGTTGTTCATCATCAGCTTACTTCCGACAGCCGCTTGCATTGCCAGATACCCGTCTAGTTTGAGCACTTTCAGCGTCACTCCTGAATTAGAAAGACGGTCGTATCGCAGAAACATATTTGTTATGTATAAGCACTAGCACGGACTCATTAGCCTATAGGGTAACATTTTTGAAACAACGTACACAGTATTTAATTTAGTAGTTATGCCTCTTCATTTCAATTTGAAAAATATGATGCTTTTGTTATGATATGTATAATTTTCGTCTGCAAACCTGTTGAGCATAAGGGATCAGAAATACCGAAAGAAACGAAACTAGGAATTCGAAGGTTCCCTTCATTAACGGATGCCGAGCTTCACTCTATGTTAAATCACGATCTAGGACAATTGTCCTCTAGTCTACCAATAGGCAATGTGTTTATACAAAACATACAGTTAATTAGAGTTATTTACTTACGTATACCCGACATGTTTTTGCATCTGTCGGAGAAACATTTAAACAGGTCGAATTGGGTTATGAACAACTCTCCTGCCAGAAACCGCAACTACGGAAAACTTTCAGATCAAAATAATATAATTATAATCAATGCGCTTGGTTTGTTAGTCATGGGCGGTTGGTAGCTACTTGCTAAATAGTGTGAAACTAACCGCTGGCGAAGCTGAACATAGCCGAATTTCCACTGACTTTAGATAGGGCCACGTTGCCAACATACGTATAATCGTTGTCTGCTGCATCTTTGAACCACTTTGTGTATGACTCGTCTCCTACGACGATGAGGAGTTCTGAAAAATAAAGAAATAGTGTAGGAATTCTTCATATCAAATATATTTGATGATCATACTGCATGAATCCTACCGAAACATCGATACATTCAGAACGCTGTTATTTTTTGCGATAACTAAAGTGAATTTGAGTCGTAGTCATAAAACGAACACTTCAGATTATCGAACGATGCTAATAGCAATGCAAAACACACACACACTCACACACACTCACACACACTCACACACACACACACACACACATCCCCGAGTGCGTGTGTTCGTTCATGTATCCACCAACTACCGACTTCCAAACAAGCGACACAGTTACACATCAACAAAAAAGATGCCAACTGTATGAACGACATACATCAACCTACCGTTAGTCTGCCTGTTAACCTCAACGTGCAAGCGGCTGGCGTCGTGGTTTTTCGCGGCGATTGCAGCGATCGCGGTCCCCTTTGGTTCCACGCCGTTGGTCGTCCCCGGTCGAAGCAAGCGGACCTGCATTGTGAAGATTCCGTCCTTCGACTTGATCAGGTAAAACTCGCCCTGACCGTTGTATGTGAATTGGTGGCCGTCTGACGTCACAAAGTGAGGGTCGCCAAACACCCAAACTACACAGAAGCACAGCCTGTGATGGGCTCGGAAGACATCAAAGCAGATATGTATGTGCACCACGCGAAAGGGGCAACGTATCAGTTTTGTTCGGTATAGTCAATGCTAAAGATAATGATCTGACATGGTGACATGTACATGGTGTCCGGTTTTTTCTAGAAATCGTAGATGGCGCCCAAAATAGTCAAGATATTGACGTTAGAGCACATATATGTAATGACCAATGCAACAGTTTGTTTTAAACAATGGGCCATCGTTTTTTAAGATAATTAAGCTAACCTACATAAATATCCTGTTCAATATTTGCAGTTGTTTATACTCCAAAAGTGAGCTTTGGTGTGTGCAGAGTTCAACACCGCCAGTTCGTGACATTGTGAGTAAAGAATTATCATGATTAATGGCGCATTTGTGCCAAACATAGCACATTTATTTATATATTTTGATAAGCAGACAATGGTTAAGTCATTAACTGCTTGTGAAGTCATTAACGTAATCGTGCTAACGTAATACCAAAATTGATTACGCTCAGTGTCTATGTAATCGAACCACACGTGTAACCTATTACCATTACTATTATTTTATGAATACGATTACAGTAAGTTTCTATATAATAGAACTCACAATCGTACTCATAATATCTGTATCAGTGTGGTAATTGATTACATTAATGGTGCAATCGCCGCTCCTGAGGTCAGTCAACAATCTTTGACAAACGGCTCATGGCGCTTACATACAGTATCAGAGCATGTGGTTTGGCAACAGCTAATGCAGCGAAAGAATTAGTTTCTCTAGATAGAAAACATTGACTACGTAAGTCCACGACAGAGGGTTATTCCATATCTGTGTGCGGGATATTTTGATTTTCTTGGAATATACACCAAGTAAAAGGGAACAAAAGCTTTCCGTCTCTTCGTAAAGGCACAGGCACGGTCTATATACTCTCCTTACCGCAGATTAACTCTCATCAATCTAGCTCACCTACAACCGGTGGTTTGTAGTAGACGCACTTGTCCATCGGCCGGACGGCGAGGTACAAGTTGCAGTTGTTTGATTTCTTGCAACACCAGTCTCGGGGCGCCATGTCTGACGCACTGTGCTCGGCGGCGTAACGTGGGTGGTAGTAGTAGGTCGACCCGGCGGTGCCGTCCGTGGTCGAACGTAAATCGCCGCTCTGCTTGTCGTAGCAGCAATACTGCGCAACAGAGACATCAAGCAAATTAGCTACGTGTGCGCGCGTGTGTGTGTGAAAGTGTGTATGTGAACATATCTATACATCTGCGCCCACGCACGCACGCACGCTCACTTGTACGAACGCACACACGCGCACTTACGCACGCACACACATATGCACACACGCACGCGCGCATGCACACACGCACGCATGTATAGAACGTGCGTGTGATTGTGCATGCGTATGTCTGCATTCATGCGCTGTATTTCATTCCAGGTCACAAGAAAGTCTTACAACGGTACCCACAATCATACAATATATTTAGACCTCTTGCTAACATTCCCTAGGTGGCGCCATCCTCACTAGACACGTGAAATATTGGCGTGCGTCATAGATGCCTCGTAACAATGCATTTAAATGTTTGTATTTCATACCAGCTAATTTATTTCAGTGACGTTTTCCCGAGAAACCCTCAATAACATGCAAATATTTCTGGCTCCGATCCCCACGGCACAGGTTACGTTTTCGTCGGCGTCATAATCATAGTTCAAGGGTGACGTGATGCTTCTGCAACTATGGCGGCACGTTTATCGTAAACATCTTGTTGCGCTGAACTAATCATAGAAACAAGTGAATAGTATCGTCCAATGCACCTCAAAAATGACATGAAACACAATTCGTGATATTGAATAGTTCTGCTTGTCTTTCGGTAAGATTGATAAGAAAACTAGTATGAAACAGTTGTAAGATCGGTGTCACGAAGTGGCTTGTATAGAATTCAATCAGTCTTTAAAACAGTGGATGTGTTTACAAAGTATTGTAACGGGATGGTTCTCCCATCTCTGGTATGTATTGTCGCTGAGGTATGTGCCGGCGCCCTCTGGCGATTAAGGCGTGTAACGTTTTGACTATCGACGAGTTAGAATTTAACTAATTTCATTTATAGCTTTCACCACTAATCTTACGGTTAGGTATACCAAATTTGGTATCAGTAGAAATGAATTAACGTGACTGGTAATATGGTGACCGTGCAAACTACTTATATTGTGGTTATAAGAAGATTATATTATGAACTTACCATAGTTCTTTACAGAAATGTAGGTGTGAAAAACACTGGAGTCACACCTACCTTATGAATAGAGTAAGTGGTTTATTAAAATAATGGATTAATTCGTAAGAGTTGGAATGTACGATTAACATTATCGTATCCGGCTCGACACAGGGAATCCAGTGATATTAATTTTATAAGTAATTCACATAAGTTAAAGATTGTATGAGCACAGATATAGCCGGTCGTTTAGCTAGCAAAATCTTTTTTAAACTCGGCGAGTTTCGGGAGTCGATTTCTGGGACGGCTTTAATTTGTATCAAGTGTCGTGATTGGTCAGACTAAATTCCGGCCATCAAGCCATTCGAGGCCAGACGAACACTGAGCAGTGCGAAAGGAAGTGTTGCACAGAAAACTCTCGTCTCCAGGAATTGGGCCGAAATGTGTATCCGCCCAACGCCTGAGGTAAATACTTCTACGATTTGAATAGTACTGATTTGATGTGAGTCGCTGCATTTCTCACGTTTGAAGAAGACTGAGCAATAATCATCTGCGACTCCGTTTGACGTGACTCGGACAGGATCCTCTCGACATCGTCGACGTCGTGACATCGTTTTCGTGTTGTTGCCTGATGTTTCGCGTGGAATTGACAAGGCAAATCTACTTTATCGCCTGAGTCGCCTGCTTTCCACTACGTGAATTCGTTCGCCGAACGCCGTGCGACATCCGTCCTGACATCTCGCCGAATGCGGCCGAACGCTGACATTCGCACATCACGAGATATTGGTTACAGCTAACTGCCTTTACAACGGTGTACACTCGTCTTCATGTAAGTGATCAGCTGTTTAATTGTCTGACATGGAAATCCGTATTTGGATGCGTACTTGTCGAGCTCAATGTATCTGTATCTGTATTTTGACTGGCAAAATGTCCTATGGACACATCACGCCAGTGCGCATGGTGGCTCTTATGGATTAATTTTTTACATGTTGGGCTAGGCTAATCTGGAATGAATTCAGTGACGTACTTGATACAATGCTTGGAGGTAGAGAATTCCACTCTTTTATTGTGACTGGGAAAAAGCTGTTTCCAAATATGTTTGTCGAGTGCCTGATTTGTACTAACTGTTTATTATGTTTACGTGAGCATCTGGTGTTGCGTTTGGTGTATTGATCTAGTGGGATATCTATGAGGTTATGTTCCATTTTATATAATATGCTAAGTCTTTGGGTTTTTCTTCGTGATTGGAGGGTGTCCCACTGGAGATCTTTAAGGAGTTGTGTTACCGTTCCAGGCTCTCTAGAATAGTTGTTCTTACAAAATCTGGCGGCTTGTCTCTGGGTTCTTTCTATGAGTTTGATATTTCTTAGGCAATGTGGATCCCATGATGCTGACGCATATTCAAGTATGGGGCGGACAAGGGTTGTGTAGGCTATGGACTTGATTTGGGTTGGGCATTTATTTAAATTTCTTCTAATCATTCCCAATGTCTGTTGTGCTTTTTTTGTGACCGAGTTGCTTTGTATTGTCCAATTTAATGTATTTGATATATGTATGCCAAGATAACAGTGTGATTCAACAGATTTAAGTTGTTGTCCGCAGAATGTGTAGAGATTTGGTGTCGGTTTTCTTGAGGCTATTGTCATTGTATAACATTTAGTGGGGTTGAATTTCATAAGCCACGTGTGTTGCCATTTCTCAAGTTTGAGCAGATCGTTTTGGAGGACAGATGTGTCTTGGTCAGTTTTAATCGGTGAATATAACAGGCAGTCGTCTGCAAAAAGGCGAACAGTTGAGGAAAGATTGTCTGGCAGGTCATTTATGTAAAGTAGGAAAAGTAGGGGCCCCAGTACTGTGCCCTGTGGTACCCCAGAAATGACTTGAGTTGATGTTGACTTAGATCCATTTATAACGACCTGTTGAGTTCTTCCTGTAAGGAAGCTATTTATCCATGATGATATTGGGCCTGTGATGCCATAGTGTTTGAGTTTGTGGATTAATCTTTTATGTGGAACTTTATCGAATGCTTTGGTGAAGTCAAGGATGGCCATGTCTACAGATTTCTTCTCATCAAGTGATTTGCTTATGTCATGGATTGTTTGAATTAATTGTGTTTCAGTTGATCTTTTGGCACGGAAGCCATGTTGGTGGTCAGTTAGAATGTGGTGCTGTTCAAGATGTTTCATAATGTGACTATGTATGATGTGTTCAAGAAGTTTAGAAACCACAGGTGTTAAGGATATTGGTCTGTAGTTAGATGTTTCTGCTCTACTTCCTTTCTTAAAAATTGCTGTTACATTGGCTTCTTTCCAGGTATTGGGGACTTGTCCAGAGTCAACAGATGATTGGAAAATGTCATGTATTACTGGTGCTAGATGAGAGGCATATCTGTTTAAGAACCATGGTGGAATGCCATCTGGTCCTTGCGATTTAGAAATGTTAATTTTGGAAAGTTGATCAAGTACTCCTTTAAGTGTAATTGTTAGTTTGGGGATTTCTCCATGTGGACTTCTGGCCATATCTGGTAGGGTGGAATTTCCTTCGTGTGTGAAGACACTTTGGAACTGATTGTTTAAGGCTTCTGCTTTATGTTTGTCGTCGCTAATGATGTTACCAGCAATGTTAAGGTCCCCAATACCCTGGTTATCCTGTCTAAGTTTAGAAATGAAGCTCCAAAATGATTTAGGTTTCTCTGTTATTGTTGTTGTCAGGAATTGACTTATGTAGGATAGTCTAGCAGAACGAAGGTGTTTATGCATGTTTCTCCTGATGTCACAGAATTCTTTCCAGTCTTCTGGATTTCTAGTTCTTTTTGCTTTGTTATATAGCTGTTTCTTTATTTTGCACATTTTCTTTAAATCTTTATTGAACCAGGGAAGATTGTGTCTTGAAGTAGTAAGTCGGTGCGGTACATATTGGTTCATAATGTTGATGATTTTCGTGGAAACAAGATTCCACTTGTCATTGACAGTCATGTTTTGGTTTTGAGAGAAGTATTCATGTGTAAAGTTTTCAAGAGATTTCTGGATGTTAATATTGTCGGCTTTATTTCTAATGAAGACTTTACGTTTTGGACGATGTTTGCGTTTGGGCGAAATGTTTACATCAATAATGACTGTGCTATGGTCTGCTATTCCGTCTACTACATTTATCTTCTTTATTAACCCAGGTCTATTGGTGAAGACAAGATCTAAAATATTGTTGGCATTTCCCTGTCTGTGCGTGGGTTCCTTGACATGTTGGATCAGACCATGTTCCTCTGTAAGAGAGAGTAATTTATTGGCAGCAGCTGTACTGTATCCATTGTTAGTTGTGACTTGGTGAATTTCCCAATTGATGTTAGGGAGGTTGAAATCGCCAGTAATGATGACATTATGTGTGTTGATCTTGTTACCTAATTTAGAAAGGGCTAGGTCTAGTTCTTCGATTTGAGTTCCATGAGAGTCATTTGGGGGACGATAGAGGGTACACATGATTATTGGTTTCATTCCTGTTATCTGGGTTTCAGTCCAAATGCTCTCACTGTTAGTGTCTAGGTCTGGTAGGTGGCTTGTTATGAGGTCATCTTTTGATATTTGAAATACCCCCCCTCCAGTAGTGTCTGTTTCTCTGTCCTTTCTAAAGACGTTAAAGTTGCTTGGGAATATTTCTCCATTTTTTATTGAGGGATCTAACCATGATTCAGTGCCACAGATGATGTCTGGGTTATGCAGATTGTTTAGTGCTTCGATGTCTGAGGCTTTCTTTTTAACGCTTTGGCAGTTTATGAGGATGCATCTGAAGTTTGGTCTCTTTTTTGGTCTATATGCTTTCTTGCTATTAGTTGTATTGTTGTTGGTGGTTTCGTTTAGGTTATGACAGTTACTGTCCAGTGGATAAAAGGGATTTGCCGTTGGGATTTCTGTATCTCTGAAGAAAGAATTTGTGAAGTTGAAGTTGTTGCATTCGGGGCAGGCCCACGAACATGAGGAATTTATTAATCGTTTGTATTCATTGTCATCTATTGCACAGCATTGTGAGTGGATCCAGTTTAGGCAGTGGTCGCACTGAATTGCTTTATGGTCATTTAGGACATCTCCATGGCAAATGCCACACGGTGCTGAGCAATTTGAACAGTGCCATGGTACATTTTGGTTTCTGTAAGTGTTGTTAAATTCTTGTCTGGATATCCTGGCGCATTTGATGTGTGTGGATTTATTACAATCATTACAAGTTAGGATGAGTGCATTAGACCTTAGTGATTTCTTACATGAGTGACATTTAGAGGGGCCTGGATTTAGTTGAACATCTCCTGAGAGCATGATGCATAGAAGAATGGAGAATTTTGTTGTTGTCCTGGGTTTATACGGTAGAGGAGTGATCAGTAATCCAGTGGAGGTGCTGGATTTGAGACATTTCAATTGGGCTATGGTTTTCCATATGGGACTATAAATGTAGTAGGACGTGACAGAATGGATGTCTTGTCTAGCTTTGGCGTTGACATAGGTCTCGTTTGTGTTGCTCTGGAAACTCTCCAATTTTGTTAAATTGGGATCATTTAAAAACCTAAAAGTTATCTGCAGACATAAAATCATGAACAGGGTACATCTAAAAGTGCATCTTGTAGAGGTATGTCGTACGGAGCCTGCCATGTCACCAACTCGAGTGGTAGTGGTTTAGAGTTGATAAAACGGTCAAGTAGTTATTAAGAAACACACCCACACTTAAAACGTGTACTGAGATAATACTAAAAAATAAAAGATAAATAATTATAAAATATCTGTCCGTCTAAACGGTTTAGTGACTAGTTGTTGTTGTTGCTGTTTTTTGACAGCCTACAATGTATGTATGGTGTTATAATGACATAGTAGAGTAACGGTTGGCCAACTATCACTGAACCGAATATGTTTATGTTGTATTAAAAGGGAACGCCAGTTGGCTTCTCGTACTACATGTCTTGTGTTACGTTTTGCTTTTCGTTCATTCCAAATCTTAGTGCACATGAACCTATAACTTGCCATGTCAAATCGGATACCGCCAATTTATTAATACTTACACCCGATTTTGTGACAATCGGTGTAAATAATAATAATAATAAGCTCAGAGGCGCATCAAAACAAATGGATTGGTCAATCTCAAAATCCATAAGCACTATTCCAGTTTAACAAGATTGCCATCCAGAGAATTAACTCTAGATGGCAGGTGGACAAGGAAGCCCTTTGGCTTATCGAGAGTCCAACCCTTTTATCTACATATATCCAGCCCTTCTGAGGTATGTGTCGATTTTATTTTTAAACATTCACACTACTAGCACCCATACAATCATCAGATAATCTGTTCCATTCATTCACAGTCCTTTGTGAAAATGAAAACTTTCTCACGTCTAATCTACACTGCTCCTTTACTAATGTAACTTCATGTCCTCTAGTCTTTCTATCTTTCTTAACTGAAAAAAACATATTTCTATCAATATTTTCATAACCATTCAATATTTTAAACACTTCTATCTGATCTCCTCTCAATCTCCTGGTCTCTAGTGTTGTTAAACCACATTCTTTTAGGCGTTTTTCATAACTAAGATCCCTCAGTTTTGATATCATTTTAGTCGCTCTCCTCTGTACTCTTTCTAGCATATCTATGTCCTTCTTGCGGTATGGCCTCCACGCTTGTATACAATATTCTAAATGAGGCCTAACTATTGTTTTGTACAGCGGTATTATTAGTTCTTTTTCATTATATGCTATATTTCGCCTAATCAATCCAAGGATTTGATTTCCCTTTGAAGCTGCAATTCCACACTGCTCTGAAACCTTCATGTCAGCAGTAATTGTCAGCCCTAAGTCTTTTTCTTTTACAGTAGTACTTAGTACAGTTCCCCCCATTATATATTCTACATATTTGTTCCCATGTCCTGTGTGAAGGCATTTACATTTCCCAAAATTGAACAACATTTGCCACTTTTCAGACCATTTGATCAACCTGTCTAGATCATCTTGTAAATGCTGTCTATCCCCATCACTTTTAATCCTTCTAAACACTTTTGTATCATCTGCAAATGTCAACACCTTGCTAGCTATATCATCGTCCAAATCGTTTATATATATTAAGAATAATATAGGTCCCAGTACTGATCCATGTGGAACCCCACTCAAAACTGATTTCCAGTTTGAAGCCTCCCCATCAACAACTACCCGTTGTCTTCTGTCAATCAGCCATTTTTCTATCCAGTTAATTATACCATTTCCTATGCCATGGGCTTTTAGTTTAAGCAGTAATCTCTGATGTGGCACTTTGTCGAAAGCTTTTTGAAAATCTAAGTAGATTATATCTACTGGTGATCCATCGTCTACCCACTTAGTGATATCTTCCAAAAAACATAACATATTTGTTAAGCATGACCTCGCTTTTAGAAACCCATGTTGAGATGGGTTTATCAAGTTATGTTTAACAAGAAAATCCACCATGTGATCTTTAATTAGTCTTTCTAATAATTTACAAATCACCGATGTTAAACTAACTGGTCTATAATTATTTGACTTGTTTCTCGAACTTTTTTTAAATAACGGTATAATGTTTGCTTCTTTCCATTCTAAAGGAACCACTCCCTCTTCTAATGACAAGTTGAAAACTGTTGCAAGCGGTATGCTAATTTGTTCTACAATTTCCACTAGTAGTTTGGGTGGAATACTATCCACTCCAGGTGATTTATTTTCCTTCATAGCCCTAATTTTCTTAGCTACCATTTCTGGGGTTACAATTAACTGTCTTAAATAGTCTGATTCTGCCCCCTTGAACTTAGCCTCTGGTACTGGCAGTGAACTAGTGTCTTCTCTGGTAAACACTGAACTAAAATACTCATTTAGGTCTTCTGCCATTAAGAATCCTTCTGATATTATATTTCCAGCACTATCTTCTAGAGGACCGACCTTATCCTGAACTTTATGTTTGCTTCGAACATACGCATAAAAACTCTTGCTGTCATGTTTTATATTACAAGCTAATTTATGTTCATAGCTTCTCTTTGAATTTCTAATTTCAGCTGTAGCTTGGTTTAGTGCTTCTTTATTATAAATGTTGTAGTCTGTCATTTCCAGTACGTCTATATGACTTCCACATCATTTGTTTATACTTAATTTTTCTAATGGCTTCTTTCAATAAGTATTTCTTTCTGGTACCTTTCCCTTGTTTTTTGAAGGGAACAAATTTATCTACGATACACTCTATTTCATTCTTTAAGATATTCCAGCATTCTGTTGCTGTCTTATTCTTCAGTGTATTATTCCAGTCTATCTTTGCTAAATATTTCCTCATTTCCTTATATCTTCCTTTGTGGAAATTTCTCCTGAACTGCTTTTTATTATTTCTTTCTGATTTTACTTTGATGGTAAAATGTATCTGGCTGTGATCACTACTTCCCAGAGGCTCACATAATTTAACATTGTCAACTAATTCATTCTGTGAGGACAAAACTAAGTCTAACACATTCTCTCCCCTGGTTGGTTCTAGCACATGTTGAGAAAGGAAACTATCTTGTACTAAAACTAAAAACTTGTGGTCCTCACTACCCATACTCTGTAGAGATTTCCATTTTATATGCCCATGGTTAAAATCCCCCATAATAACACAGTCCCGTTTGCTCACTTCCCTTATAGCGTTTTGTATTTTTTCATTCTCTTCTATGCTTATGTTTGGACTTCGATAAACTAATCCAACCGTTAACGTTGAGTTTCCTGTAACTATGTTACACCAAACAGCTTCTTCGCAATCTGCTTCTCTGTCTAATTTTATTTCATAAGCCTGGATAGATTCTTTAATATATAAAATATCTCCACCTCCCTTTTTTTCCTAAACATTACATATCCTGTCAGTCCCAATTCGGCATCTGATATATCGGTGGTGGTCCAGGTTTCGGTTATACCTATTATGCGAGGGTCAATATCTTCTACCATAATGTTTAGTTCATTTCTTTTGTTTACTATACTCCTTGCGTTTAAACAAACACATTTATATCCAGTTTCAGTAGAGTTTTCCAGATTGTTCTTTGCTGATTTATTTGTGCTGTCTTTATCCATGCCTCCAGTTTCAGGCTTTTTTGTGAGTCCCCCCCCCCTGCGAATCTTGTTTACATAGATGCAACCTGTCCCACTGTCAATAGATCGCAGCAGGTTCTCTGAGAATACATAAAATATATAAAATAACTCCACCTCCCCTTCTTCCTATTCTATCTTTCCTAAACATTACATATCCTGTCAGTCCCAATTCGGTATCTGATATATCGGTGGTTGCCCATGATTCGGTTATACCTATTATGTGAGGGTCAATATCTTCTTCCATAATGTTTAGTTCATTTCTTTTGTTTACTATACTCCTTGCATTTAAACAAACACATTTATACCCAGCTTCAGAACAGTTTTCCAGACTGTTCTTTGCTGAATTATTTTTGCTGCCTTTATCTATGCCTCCAGTTTCAGGCTTCTCTGCGAGTCCCCCCTGCGAATTTAGTTTAAATAGATGCAACCTGTCCCACTGTCAACAGATCGCAGCAGATTCTCTGAGAATATTGCTGCCCCCTTTCCACTTAGATGGAGGCCATCTCTCATGTACATATCTTCTCTCCCAACAAAGTACCCCCATAAATCTAGGAATCCCACGCCCTCTTCCTCACACATCTGCTCAACTAGTGCGTTGATCGCCATCCTCTTACAGTTTCTGTATCTTGCCCCCCTTCCTCCCATTACTGGCAAAATTCCTGAGAGAATAACCTGTTCCACTCTTGTCTTCTTTAGCTTCCTCACTAGATGTCTGTACTTCTGAACTATCCCAGTTGTTCCCTCCTTGTCTGCATTGTTTGTCCCAACGTGTACTAGTATAGACCCTCCCTTGCCATGCCCCAATACCTTCTCTACCCTTTCGGTCACATGCTCTATCCTAGCCCCCGGTAGACATACAACAACGTCCTTCCCCTCGCATATAGTCTTGTCTGTTTTTCTCAGAATTGAATCGCCCATAAACACTCTCTCTTTTCTCCTTGCCCCCTCAATCACTGCCTCGGAGTAGCTCCTCCGGTTTGCATATGTCTGGTTGTTGTCTTTTCCTCTTGTCGTCTTCTCTCCTGTCACATTCTCTTCCATTCCCTTCTTTCCTGCCGCGTTTTCTCTTGTCCCCTTTCCTCCTGTCATCTTCTCTTCTAGCACATTTACTCTCACTTCCTTTCGTCCCTTCTTCTTTCCTCCCATCACATTTTCTTCTCTCCTCTCCCGTCCCTTTTCCCCGGCTACCTCCTTCACTACGGTCACTTTCTCCCCTGTCACCTTCACGCCTGTCATGTTTTCTGTTTTTTGCTGAACACTGTCTTCTTCCATCAGTCTTCTGTCTCACAGTCTTACCAACTGCCTCTGTGGTATCTACCTCTTCACCACCTGTATCGCTGTCGTGTCTCTCCTCGTTCTCTACAGTCTGACTACCTGCTGATCTATCCCCACTGGCCCGTTTTCTTTTCCTCTGCCGAACACTTTTCCTCCGTCCCTCTGTTTTCTCAATGTCTTGTTCCTTCACACCGGTCACCTTCCTTCCTCTCAGTCTCCTTTCTTCAGTCTCCGTGTCACAACTCTGCTCCTTCCATGTTGTAGAATTATCAACTCTCTCCGTGCCATCCCTCTCTGCTCCATCTATTTCTATGTTGAGTCTCGCCTCCATCTCCTTCACTATATCCGTCAACTTACACACCTCCTTCATCAGACATTCCACCCTCAAACACCCCATACACCGAAATGTGAATCCGTCATCTTTGGTCTCTGCCCATGATTTTGGACAGCCAGACAACGCAAAATCCACCCAGCTCTGGCAGTCGTTGCAAACTAGGTGTCGTTTTGCCCGGAGTTGCCGCTTGCAAGGTGCCATATCAGAATTTATTTATGTTCAAAGTAGTTTTTTATGTAGTCTTTGAAAAGACTTCTGTGTACAATTTACACCAGATTGTTTAAGTTATAGTTAGTTATATTTGTTAACACACAGTGACACACCGTGCCTTATCTAGTTACGATGTCGATGACAATGTATTCAAGTTAGGCTTAGATACAAGGTAGTCTTTACAAAGACTGTTTCCTGTGTACTATTATACACTTTAAAAGATTGTTATTTCAGGTTTTAATTACTAATCTAACTACACCGATTATCTCAAATAACGCTATTCTATTGTCGTTCACGGTACGCTAATTTCGCCAGTGACCTACTTTGTAAACAACGTTCCTATTACATTAACGTCCCCAATTATCGCTCGCAAATCGCCTACTTTTAATCTACCCTAGATTACTCCCTCTAGCTAACTTTTAACAAAAAATATTGCTTAATATATATCTATAATTACGTTATGTATGCTATACGCTCAATAATATCACTTATCTTGATCAAATATCCTTATATTTTCGCAAGTTTGCTGCACCAAATTCAAATCAATTCACCACCGGAAGTCCCCAAAATATGTTGTTTACAGATGGGTCAAGGCGCTAGGGAGCTACGGTGGATAAGCAAGGTTGTAAGGATAAGTTTTTAAATGACGACGGAATTTTGTAATATTTTCAACTGATCTAACACTAAGAGGGAGCATATTCCAAAGAGTTGGTGCAGCAAAAAAAAAAACCTAGTTCCAGTGTTAGTGTTGACTCTATGAACAAAAAGTAGGTCAGAACTAGATGATCGAAGCTGGATAGGTTTTCGTACAGGAGTAAGCAGTGAATGCAAATAAGATGGTTGCTTTCTTGACAGTGCCTGGTATGTAATGGTACAGATCTTAAATATTATACGATATCGTACAGAAAGCCAATGCAAAGACTTCAAAAGTGGTACAGAGCGAGACAAACGAGGAGATCTTGTAACTACTCTTGCTAGACAATTTTGAACACGCTGAAGTTTTGATATAGCCTTGCTAGCGATATTATAAAGGAGGGTATTGCAATAGTCAAGTATGCTGCTAACTAGCGCTGTGGCAATAGTTTTAGCAACAGAAAATGACATATACCGGCGAAGATCTCGAATATGATAAAAACAGCAGCGACATGTTTGAGAGATGTGTTGTCGGAAATTGAAGTTATTATCAAAGATCACTCCTAGATTCCGCACCAAGGTTGCTGGTGTAATATACTGATTCAAAATACGCGTAGGGAAAAACCATCCAGTTTACTACGCTGCAATGGAGTACCAATAACTATCAATTCAGTTTTATTTGCATTTAATTTCAACTTGCTGTCAGTCATCCAGTGAATAAATAAGGATAAGATTACGTTAGCGGGAGCGGCGGATTTGAACCCGGATTCTCCAAATGAGTATCCGATGTTCCAAATATTATGCTACAACGTCCCGCACTTGTTGGACTGCAGTGGCGCAGGGGATAGAGCATCGGACTCTCAAACGAGAGAACCCGTTTACGAATCCTGTGCTGCTGTGTCGAACCTTATGCACGTTCGTTCCCTCTACGTTGCTCCAGTTTACTTAGCTGTATGAATGAATACGTGGCTGTAGCAGCGGTGGATGTTTGTGTACGAATGATATTAATTACAACATGGCTGAATTCTTCCCAGATACGATGATAGTGTTCGATTGAACAGGTCTGTCAGAGAGTCAAGTGTAAAGAGCTTTGAGCAATCATGAGGACTGAATGCTGCGCTATATAAGAACTTACCTTTCTTCTTTACTTTTTAGCGGCACTCACCTGTGTAGACTGAAGCAGCGGCATCCTTTCGTAGTAGCAGAGACGGCTCGAGTTGAGGTAAGTTGGCCAGTCGAGCATCCAGAACATGTCACACTCCACAGTGCTCAGTCTACACGGGCAGTAGTTGGTGTACGTCCAGTAGTGCATGATTTGTTCCCAGTTCTTCGTTTCATTCGTGTACCACTCTTTGCACAGCGTGTCATAGTCGATGGTCAAGGTGATCAGTGCAACGGTCGATGGTGTCAAGTCTTTCATTAACGGCGTAGGTGTCACGGGTATCGGTGTTGTGGGTACCGTGGTTGTTGTTGGTTCCGTGGTTGTTGTTGTTGTTGGTTCTGTGGTTGTTGTTGTTGTTGGTTCCGTGGTTGTTGTTGTTGTTGGTTCAGTGGTTGTTGTTGGTTCGGTGGTTGTTGTGGATTTTGCGGTTGTTGTCGTTGCTGTGAACATGAAACAGAGTAGTGTTCATTCATTGAACGTAGCTACAATATTATGAGCATGCGTATTGGGTGTGTGTGCGTTTGCATATGAAGGTGCGTGGTGATGTGCGCACATACAAGTGTATGTGTGTATGTCATCTTCTCCTCATCATCATCTTCATTTTCTTCGTTACTGTCGTCGTCATCGTCATTATCATCATCATCATCATTGTTGTTATCACCATCATATCTACCATCATCACGACCATCACCACCAATAACAAAAACAACATAATCATCATTATCATCACCTCCACCAACACCACTATCACCACCACCATCACTGCCATCAGCATCATCATCGTGGTCATCATCATCATCATCATCGTCATAGTCTTCACCACTATCATAATCAACATCATTACGATTTAACCACCGCAATTGTCCATTCCATCGAAAACAACGACAACCGTCTGCCAGCTCGTCTTAGCTGTGCGAAATCTTATCATTGCCACATTTCAGATTTCCTTGTCTGGTCAGGCAACTGCAATGGTTGTTGCACAGCGCGTTCTCAGTCTTTTTCGAGAAAAAAACCTGGCGTGGCTACCCGACAGACAAATCTGGGAATGTTATGAATACACTCACAGGCAACGTGCTAAGGTAATATCACCAAAAAATATATTTAAAAATATACAATTATTAATTAAAAACCAAGCGAATGAAGCGACAGGCAATAGCTGGCAGACAGAACAGATGCGCGAACGTGCGTGCGTGATTGCGTGTGTGCGTGTGTACATATGCGTTTGTGTAGTGTTATATACGTGTATATATGTCTACAGATGCACGCACATACATTACAAGAATACTGGAATAAAGAAAAATAATGCAATGCAGACAAGCTTATGTACATGTCTAGGCAATGTTACAGTGGAACCTAACAAACAAGACAACCAGACTAATGCTACCATTTACAGTCCAGATGTAAATATATATAACACTGTTATATCAATACTGAAACCCCGTATATACGTGCTAAAGATAGCAACATCAAAATCGAAACTCCGGACACACATTTAACTGTTACAATCCTATCGGGATTACGCTCTCATTAGAAAAATATTTCTGGTGTACGTATTTAAGAGATTCCCCTGTGTATACAGAGCAGCACAGTTTTACAGGATGTGCATATTTAAGAGGTTCCACTGTCTATATATACCCGTAGGGCGTCACACAACGCACATACGGGTATGTCTTTGTATGCGTGTATTTACAAGACTGTCATCTGGGGCGCTAACTATGAGAACACACGCGCCCGACCGAGACCAAGTCCTGAAGTAACATGTTGAATGAGAGGAAAGATGACGCACCGACAGTAGGCAGAGGAGTTGGTGGTTCCAAGGGTGCTCTGATCGGCACAGCTCGCCGAACACGGTTGGTTCGGACAGATTCCAGAGGGTCAGCGTTCCCCGCTTTCTTTAACATTGCATCGACAATGACGTGAACGAATTCTGACGTTGCACGAAGAAAGTACGATTCGTGGACGCGGTCTAAGAAGAGGACGCCATGTGAACCTGTTTCACGCAGAGAACATTGGTTCTAGGAGAGTATCCCACGTTCATCCCCCGGGAAATATACCCAGGTTGTTTAGGGACAGAGCGGTACCATTGGTTCCAACTTGTGTTTGCATGTTAACGTTATTTGCCCATACTAACGAAACATTATTATACTGCCGGTAACAAAAACAAAACGTATAGTGTGTATACGACAATTTAATGCACTAATATTAACGCCCATTTGAAGGTCCTTTTGTTAAAAATAATGCGGTTTTTTAAACAATTATTTCGGAAATTAAGGTAAATATTAACAAAATATATGTAGGCACACTAGTTTTTCGTTGCACTCCAGTGACTCTTCTGGACGTACTAAGATGAAGCCATAAAACGTTCACGCGAATATAAAGCTGAATAATTTAACGAGAAAGTTACGTATATCTGTAAAGTAAATAAATACTGATAACATATGCGCGCTTGAATATGCAAAAAAATGCATTAGACATAACCTAATAGAGACCGTAGACGATGCACCAAGTATTATTATTAATACAATTTACACCCACAGTCTACATGTTTTCTCGGCATACACAAAAAAATATTTTTTTTTTTATATTTTCATGACCTTCTACACCTCTAAGTCAATAATCCGATGGGTGCCAACCAGGCACCCTTGGGCGTTTTTTTACAAACCCATTAATATGCAAATTAGTCATCGCCATTAAAATGAATACTGTTTTCCTGAATATATCGAATAGTAAACATCCAAAACAATCAAAATAAGGTGTCCAAGCAAATGTTTTCATGGTCTCTTGTTATTATTACGTCAGTGAACAAATCATGGTATGCCAATTTGTCACATGAATATGCAAATTAGCTCTTACCAATATAATCTCACACTTTTCGTGTGTATCTCCTCAATAGGCAAGCGGTAGGTATTATCTAACGCACCAACTTAAATGCCCCTCTCCCCGTACGTGCAAAACGCCCAAATGGTATATCATTTGAAAGCCCAAGATTTCACCATCACAACGAGGTTTGTCTTAGACCTGCCAAGTGATGCAGTAAGCGTGACACTAAGGTCAAACAAGGTCACCGTAAAATGAAAACATTTCGAAATTGTGCGTTTCCGTATTAACATTACAATGATTGCATATATATTTTATTTAAAAACAAAATGGGTAAGTCATATGTTTTTGGAAGATTATTGTCTCCCCGTCACAATGAGATACGACACGGAGCTGTTACATGGAATAGTAAATGTGGAGCTAAGGTCAAACAAAGTCACCGTGAAATTATGAATATTCGAACTTCTGCAATATGACACACTTCATAAAGTTACAATAACTCTGTATCTGCTTCGTTTCTATGGACATGTTATACACATTGTGAAAGAACTGTTTCTTTTCGTCAAAATGTGATATGACTTGGAGGTGTTAGGTGATGGAGTTTGTGTGGAGCGACGATCAAACAGTATCACCGTCAAGTAACAGATGTTCGAAATTACGTCATCCCGTAAACGTTATACAAAACCAATGGTGGCTTATATACGTTACCTATCTACTCATAGCCACGTCATATATCTTTGGAAATCCTACTGTCTACCCGTAAATACGCGATACCACGGGGAGCTATCAAGTGGTGCAGTAAGTGTGGAGTGAAGGTCAAGCAAAGACACCATCAAATGATGAATGTTCAAAACTGCGCAATTTCGCAGACGTTGTACAATTACAGTTGCATATCTATTTTGTCTACCTACACTAGGCCATGGTATACAACTATATGTGTACTATATCCCCGTCAAAATGAGGCAAGGCATAGATTTGTAAAGTGGTGGTCTAAGTGAGGAGTGAAGGTTGAAGGTCACTGTCAAAAGACGCATAAACCAGCATCGCCGTCAAAAGACGCATCAACCAACATCACCATCTTTGATGAGTATGCAGACATTTTCGTTCCGCACATCAAGAAGCACTTAAATCACTGCAACAATATTGCCGTCGACCGGGACACGTACCTCGCCAGCAGGATCAAATAAGCCACAAGGGAGAAGCGTGGTAACGGGATTCTGAGGAAAGTAACATTGGATAACAATGTGCCAATAAACTGGAAATATTTTCATCGCGTTGTTACCAACATACAGGAGCTATTTGCATTTCTCTCCATTAAGGTTGCAAAGCTCCACTACCTAGGTTGAAAGGAAGTGTTTGACACTTCAGACACTTCAGCCGTCATCACTAGGTGCAACTATGACATGCTACATCCAGTAAGACCTTGAAGAACCTGACTCGCAACTGTTGAGCCATTGTGCAAAATGTTTTGTGAAAAAGGGATCAAAGCCATGCATGATTCGCAATGTGTTTCCGATCGTTAGGAGTTGTGAGTTTGTCAAGTTTATATCCAGCTGCATACATGGACAGGCAATAACGTTATTCATCATAATGGCAACGGCATCCATCATGCTCTGTGAAAAGACCTGTCACGTCATTGCCAGTATGGGAAACCCAAATTCCATACCACGAAGAAACCACAGCATTCACACATCCATTTCGATCTGGATTCGCGATTCCTGGAACACATCACCATTGCCCTCTGTAAATAGAATTGCAGCGTGCGTGGTGTCCGTTATCGGGGCAATGAAAACGATATTCTGTCAAAGGAATAATATCACTAAGATATTCCAATAACCCCGGATGCTCTTTAGCAGTATTCAGAGCGCATAGCGTAACAAGCTTTTATTTGGTTGACCAGTCAACTGGTTACTCAGCAGATGCCCACTCCAGATGGCTGGGAGTGGACATAGGACGTGAAGAGGCTGTCATGTACACAAGAACCTATCAGTTAATTAATACAAATATTTTGACACAAGATTGAGTTTGTGACCCTCAAAATGACATTCATATTCAAAATTGAGGGTGGCATCCACCGTCATCTATTTTCTCATCACATGGGTGATGCAAAAATGCCTTAGAAGAATAACACCACCAACAATCTGCGGAATGGCACAATTTCAAAAATGCATGTATCTTTTGATGACGACCTTGTTCAATTTTCACTCCACAGTTAGACCACCACTTTACAATTTCATGCCAATATTTTTGACGCATAGTTGTATAACATGGCCCAGTGTAGGTAGACAAAGTAGATAATTATGCAAACATTGTAAATGTACAACGTTTGCGGAACGGCGCAGTTTTGAACACTCATCACGTGGTGATGACCTTGCTTGACCTTCACTCCACACTTACTGCACCACTTGATACCTCCCCGTGGTATCCTGTATTTAGGGGGAGACAGCAGGCTTTCAAAATGTAATTCACATGGTCATGAGTAAGTAGGTAACGTAGATAGGCTATAAGCCACCATTGGCACAGTATAAAGTTTGCCGGATGGTGCAATTTCGAACATTTACCGCTTGACGGTGACAATGTTTGGTCGCCGTCAAACACAAACTCCAACAACTGAAAGCTCCAAGTGATCTCTCATTTTGATGGGAAGAAATTGTTCTTTCGCGAAGTTTGTGACATGTCCATAGAAATGAAGTCGATACAGAGCTATCGTAACTTAATAACGTTCGCGGTATTGAGAAAGTTCGGATATTCATAATTTCATGGTGACCATGTTTGACCTTAGCTCCACACTTACTACACAGTGTATCAGCTCCATATCGTATCCTGTTTTGACCGGGAGACAATACGCTTTCCAAAAATATATGGCATGGCTATTTTATTATTAACAAAAGTTGATATGCAACCAACCTTTTTTTATAATACATTTGCGGAAGCGGACAATTTCGAAGTATTATCATTTGACGGTGACCTTGTTTGCCCTTGGGGTCACTCTAGTTCTATGATAGGCCTCGTTGTGATGATAACTTTTTGTATGGGGAGGGGGACATTTAAGTCTGTCCATTAAGTAGTGCCTATCGCTCGCCTATTGAGGAGATATAAACGAATATCATGAAGTTAAATTAGTCAGAGATAATTTGCATATTCATGCGACAAATTTGCGTACTATGATTTGTTCACTGACATAATCATAATTTTATGGTATGATTCAAGACCACTACCAGGAGGGGTTGGATGATGAACTAGTATGTAGAGTCTCATTTGCAAAAGATGTATTACATAATATAGATAATGCGGGTAGCTCTTCTTTTTTTGCCATTGACGAGCTCCGCTCATTGCTTACTGTTTTATGTACACAGTAACTTATATACATTGATTTAGTCGAATTGTACAATTTTTAGTACGAATAAATGTATTATTATTATTACACCCAGATACCCTGAAAACATGCGTTTGGCATATCATTTTGATTGTTTGGATGTTTACAATTCGAGATATTCAGAAAAGTAGTATATATTTTAAAGGCGATGACTAATTTGCATATTAAAGAGTTTATGCTAAAACGTTCAAGGGTGCCTGGGTGGCACCCGTCGGATTATTGACCTAGAAGGTTAGAAGGTCACAAAGGCAAGCAAACATCGTGCGGACCCTAATGCACGGTCCACTTTCAAAAGGTCGTTTGACTGCCGGACTAAGTATTCACAATTGTTATATTTGAAGTTCATAATACATATTGAAATGTATACATGTGTATCTATAAACGTCAAAGTACGAGTACATATAATATGTAATTGTATATATGGATGTACACCTGTTAGCTGACACGTTGAGTAATCCTCAACTATCTATTTAAGTCATATATTATTCTGATCGTTTCATGTAACAATTCGATGGGGTGGTTCCTGTGCTAGCGATATAATATATCTTAATGGGAGCCTCCCGACCTTACGTATTACTTAAGTTATTTTTTTTGTATATGTATTGTATACATAGGTCTTTTTTTATTGATTAATTGATTCTGAGTTCTAAGTTCTTGCGCATTCTTGCGCCAACGCCTCAGTGTGTTTTCTAGCAACCATTTGCGTCAATCCTACAGCTAAGCATTAATAACTTTAAGTTTTTGTAAAGCAAATGCGACTGGGCCGTGTGACGTTGATTAATAACAAGTGTGTGTTTTTGCAAGGTATAATATATCGGTTTTGGCTACTTTTGTGTCTGCGCCAGTGTTGTGACGTTAGCAGACGATAGGTCACTATGTAATACGATTTCTTTCAGGGGGAGGGTCTCAGAACGCGCCTCCTTAAGTCAACATAGCCAGCTACCAACAACGCTGCGGCTAGCCCTGTTCAGTTATACTGGAATAAGGAAGGACGGCCAGGCATACACGCACGCATAACGTACACACGAACAAACACACAAACAAACAAACAAACAAAAACATGCGCACCGCACGCTCACGCTCACGCACACAAAAGCAACGCACAAGCACACACACGCACGCACGCACGCACGCACGCACGCAAATCGGATGACGTCGGCAGGCCACTTGAATAGATGAAAGTCTGCAGACTGCCAAAGAGAGCAGTGACGGAACTCACCAATTGCAGGTAATAGTTTCTAAACCCTGCTCCACGAATTGGATTCAACCCAGGACCAATATAATTGTTTTTATAGTTAAGCTAAAGATCAACAACACATCTCAGTGAGAACACATCTTACAGGTTAAAACCTGCAGCAAGCTACAGCGAGAATATACTTCTTACAGGTTAATACTGGCAACACACCGCAGTGAGAATACTTCGTACAGGTCAAAGCCTTCAATAAACTTCAGTAAAAACATTTCTTAAACTTTTAAACCGGCACCAAACTACAGAGAGAATACTTCTTTCATGTCAAAATCAACAATAACCTGCAATGACAGTTGAGTTGAAACCTAAACGTGTTACGCCGTGAACAGCCCCTATACGACAATGCGTCTTGCACGTGGAACATAACAAAACGCCTCACTGACATTATTCCATATAGATTGAACCGGCTATTCTTTACAGAGAGATTACTTCCTTAAACCCGACAACACACTACATAAATACTACTTTCTACACGTAAAACCCGGCAACCGCAACTGATAAATACTTTGTGCAGGTTAATCCAGGCTACACGCTAAAGAGATATTACTTTCTACAGGCTAAACCCGGCAACACGCAACAGACAAACACTTCTTGCATGTTAATCCCGGATACACGCTACGGAGATACTACTTTCTAAAGGCTAAACCCTGCAACACACTGCGCACATACTACTTTCTGCATGTCAAACCCGGCAACGCACTGCAAGTATATACTTCTTACCCGTTACTACCAGTATACTTCCCACAGGGAATACAATTACCTGTCTAAATGCTAGTTCAACGGAGGTTTCGACACCCTCGCGCTGTCCTTGCCGCTTACGTCAGCCGCGTCGGCCGCGCGAGGCCGACGCTTACCGAAGGGACCGAGCCGGTGGTTTATGTCGTTGTGTGGTCAATTCTGTGAAACATATCAATCAAACCACCGGCGGGGTCCCTTCGGTAAGCGTCGGCCTCGCGGGGCCGACGCGGCTGACGTAAGCGGCGCAGAACGTTTTGACAGTTTCACAGTAAAAAGCACACCCTATGTTAATTTAAATGCACGCCGAACATCTACGCACTTCTAAATAACGATTTAATAGCGGATTTCGGTATTTTACTCCATACCGCCAGCGTCCGACCCAGTAGTGACGCCACTGCCCACGGCGTCGGCGTCGACTCTTCCCACGTCTATCAAAAAGACACGGGTTCCACTTCAACATCGCCCTATACGTATTCCACCTTCTGTATACACCACGTCGGGTAGATACCGATTCTTCGAATTAATAAACCTTTTATTAATCGCGCCTTATTATAACACTTCATTTTAGACTTGCCTTCATCAATCAAACCACCGGCTCGGGCCCTTCGGGAAACGTCTGCCTCTGACATGTGCCCGCTCGCCGACGCCGCCACCTGTATGCCACCACAGCACCGCCCTATGGTTCCGCTATAGCATCGCCCTATAGGCATTCCACGTCTCGCATACAACACTACATAGTTACCGCAGCGTTTAATTCATAACCCTTTTGTTAAACGCATTTTACACTCCCATTCATTAATCAAACCACCGCTCGGATCCCTTCGGTAAGCATCGGCTTCTTACAGCGACTCCCTCGCCGACGCAGCCACTACCGTCTGGAGTGGCGAGTGATGGTGGGGGGTCCCTACCGCCAACGACTATGGGGGCCCCCTCACCTCGCGATCACGTGACCACATTTGATGCATCTTGGGATATCGACCAGTTAAAGGTCACCGTCCAAAAACCAGGTCTGGCAAAATCCGTTAAAAGGGCCATATTAAAAGATAGAAGAAAATGGCAACTTGCGCCCAGTTTTACGGATTTAAGGAATCACATGGACACCTATTACTACTATCAGCAAAGCCATTGAGATTCGCACGAGGCGACCACCGATCAACAGAGACACCGGGTACAATCTTCCCGCGGTATTTTAGAACTGCTGCCATGTGACAACCGCCAACAACGTCACATGACTACCGAGATCGGCACATCAGAACCCTGACGAGGACATCGTGAGGTGACGAAAGCTACGCTGAACCTACACAGGATTCAGAGAGGTAACTGCACTTCCAAAGCAAAATTAATGTAATTGAATTCGGATGCGATTTACATGTTGAATACATCTTACATGTTTACGCTTGGAAACACACAGCAGCAATACTCTTTTCTACACATTACATCTGACAACACATTGCTGAGAAAGTACTTCTTTCACCTGTTATCAGTCGGAATAATTCATTATGAAATGTATTGCCATAACGTTTGTTATATATATATTTATTGTTTTTATTATGATTAATTAATGCTAACTTTTAAACCGTAACTGTTAGCAAACCTATCCAATCATTACCATTCCGTCATCACTGCCGAATTTTGAGGAAAAATTTGTAGTTGAACATGGTAAGATTTGCATATTTACGTAATTAGTTTGCTTACAAATATTGCTGCGTTAAATGTAACAGCCCGAAACGAATGATTACCATTGATAAAAATCGTACAAAATGAGAGGCTCCTCGCGGAAAATAGTTTGGCACGTCAACTGACTAATACAATCACGCATTTGTCGAGGTAGAATGTATTTTATAATACATTAATGTTGAGCGTAATAAGCAACATACGATGACAAACTAATCCGCACAGCTACGGGCCCAGGAAAGCTATTCGAAAGTCTGGTGCTCTTAGGTATACCCTTCTTCGCATTAGTACAAATGAAGATTGTCAGAGCAGCATTAGTGAAGCGTGTTGGATTATGTACAGCGAGTATTAGTGCACTTTGTACAATGGTACACATTTATGTAAGCTACAATGCAAATAATCCACAGGCTTATGTGGCAAAAACCACGTTTGTGAACATTTTGGGTAGAATCTTGGCAACAGTGCTTACGAAAAGCTCAATATTGTTGCAAACATGGAAACGATTGTTGCCATTTTTTCTTTGAGGGTTTAGTGTGGTTTGGGGCTATTTTGGGGAAATATATGAAATAAACAATTAAAAAAAGCAATTTAATATTACAAGACGTAAGATACCATGCCAACGTTTACCTAATTATTGTTGGAAACATGAGTCTTTACCGTGAGAAATTTTAACGAAAAATTAAAAATTATTCTTTAAAAAAAATATGTAAATGATATATGACCATTGCTCATCTTCACACAATGCAGTATGATGGATGTGTAACATTACATGCATGCGTAATAATTTGGAAGCGGTGTTATAAAATGTCTTAACTGTAATCCGACCGTGTTGCAGCGGTACGAGCTGATGCTGGATATAGCTGATAATCAACCAGTCTATATAAAATACGGTGGTACATGTGGGTAGAATCTTGCAAGTTATGCACTTTTCCATCTATAAACCATGAAGATTAGGACAAGTGATCTTGCCATTTTGCTCACGATGGCTTGGGGTGATCTTAGGAGGAAATAGAAAATTCTCAAAATCAATAATATGATATTCCCATGCCAGTTAAGGTTGTTATGTACGTTACTGATAGAGACATATAGCACATAAATTATAACTCTAAAATGGAGCCAGCGTAATGTAAATTGTGGGTCATCATAATTTACGAAATTACATAACGGCACTGCTGATGTATAGCTGAACAAGTCCAGTATTAGTATTCTTGCAAGTCAGGTGGTTTAGCCATAATACTAGCCTATAGGACAAAGTTGCCTTTAGTGTAATTTATCTTCAATCTTCATCTTCAGTGTGTTCTACTATCATAGTCGCTCGTGTGTTGCAACACATGTTTTCGTCCCCTTCACAGTGGCATTGCTGAGTGCATGCAACGTTATTTCGTTTGCCTGAGCACCATCGGGTAAATTTGTTCAATGATTCTAATTTAGTGGAAATCCAAATTGCAGTGGGTTGGGACATTTTGGGTGCAAGATAAGATTCTGAGACCAGCTACTTGCCTGCACATGGGCATGTCTTATGTGTTCCTACAAAGCACCCGGTGTAGGTGGACGTTTGTCTACTCCCTGGACAGACTTCAACTGCTTCAACTTATACCATTTCAGATCCTTTGCGTGTACGATTGAGGGTTTCCGTTGGCAGAACCGATGCAAAGGCATTCTTCACAACTGTATACAATGTTCTACAGCAAGGCTATAAATCGCATTGATTACTGCAGGGCTAGAAGCTAGAAAGACTGTGGTACATTCTCTCTTCCACTTTCTCTATCGTGTCACACCCAGTAAGAGCGTGCCAGTTGATCAACGTGGCTGTTTTCTCTGGACCAAGTTCGTTATTGATAGGCTGGAGCATGACTTTGTGACAGCACTCGCCAATGCCCGTAATCAATTATGTTTTCCATTTCCCTGTATTGGATCTTACTTCATACTATTATTTTTACATTATTTTTAAACTGAGTTGTAAAAGTACATTATCTTTGGCAATGTCAACATGACTTTAGTTCACATAATTTGTGTTAATATTTTTTGTTATCCATTTTTATGTTATTATTTACGTGTACTATAAATAACTGTTGTCCCACCAATATATTTACTCCGACTTGGATATTTAAAATAGTAAGTTATTTTTACACTGTGTTGTAAAAGTACATTATTTTTTGCACTGCCAATATGACTTTAGTTCACATAAATTGTGTTAATATTTTGTGTCATGCATTTTTATGTTATTATTTACGTCCACTATGTATTGTCCAGTTTGTCTTTTTTTATAAAATGGTTAAATTGTCTGACCAATTATATTTAATCCTGTGATAAACAGTCTTAAGTCAACATTATATCAGGCATTTAATTAATTATATTGATCTGCTCTCATTTCAATGTATGATTATGTTGGTTAAAACCCCTACCATGTGTTGGTTTAAAATGCATTAGAATGTTGGTTACAATGCATTAGAATGTTGGTTACAATGCATTAGAATGCACTAGAATGCATTAGCTCCTACCACTAGAAATACAGTTTTATTATTAAGTTTCTTTCTCGGGCCATCTTATCAAATGGTCCTGATTTTTTTCTATTACACCGCTTTTTTTTCTTGTATTTTTTATAAACATAACCTGGGTTTTTTTCTATCTCTGACACTTTAAGTAGCTATTTACCATGCACCGCTTTAGCTTTACCTGAACAAAATACAAATATTGTTAAAAAAAAGTCTTGTAACTCAAATACTAAAGGCACACACTTTCACTGAAACATTATTGCACATTGAATATATGCTGATCTCATTAAAATACACGTAAATGATAACTGACCAAACATTTCTCCAATTTACAGGTGGCATTACAAAACATTGTCTATAAATAATATGTTAAGCATCAGTAATACTATTGATGAAAATAATGAACTGCCAATAATATGCCAATCGTCATATTATGATTTTGAAAAATTTAAGTTATTAGTCCAAAACATTAATAAACATTTCAGTATCCTAAGCTCAAATATAACACAAAGTTTAGTGAACTCGAGGCATTTGAAAATGACTTATCTTCCTTAAATTTTAAATTCATCATGATATGTCTCCAAGAGAGCTGGCTCTCTAATAATGATGACTTATCACCAATTCAATCAAATGGATATGACTGTATATTCCAAGTAACACGTTGCAGCACTAAAGGAGGGGGATTATTAATATATATATATACACTTTGATTATGAAGTAAAGATGAAATTCAATATGTATGAACAGTGGGAGGGACAAATAATACAAGTAAATAGAGGAGGCTTACCACAGACAGTCACTATAGGAAATAAATATATACCGACCTCCAAGGCCTTTAACTGAAAACTATAACGAATTCATCAATGGATTTACAGTTGTCATATCATCTATTCAACATCATCAAAACAACAACCTTATTCTTGCAGGAGACTACAATATATTAATATGCTAAAAATAAACGAGCAAGAACACTATAGCACTTTCTTTGACATGTTAACCTCATTCAGTATCTTCCCCCAAATCACCCTTCCTACAAGGTTCACAACATGTACTGGTACACTTATTGATAATGTTTTTTTTGTAAATTAACTAAACATTTTTTTTCAAAGTACAGCAGGAATATTAATTAAAATATTTTCTGATCATCAACCATAAATTAACAAACCCTGAATCTTCCGAATATGGCATATTATTGATTAATTTTTAAACATACAATAGTATATTGAAAAGAAGTTTCCGCAAAGCAAACCAATTATATTTGGACAAATGTTTTAATCAATTTATACTTGATATAGAAAACACTTGGAAAACAATAAATGAAATCCTGTCTAAAAATAAAATTTATAAATCATTTCCAAAATATTTCAAAGAATCCGATTCTATTGTGGCAAACAAATTATAAATTGTAAATAAATTCAATACATTATTTACCAATATAGGCTGTAATCTAGCAAATGATATTAAATACACAGGCTTTCGTGATCATTCATATTATCTAAATAAAATAGTAAACTGTAATTTAATTACGTTGAAGAAGATACCATAAAAGGAATTATAATTAATCTACCCAACAAAAATAGCTGTGGATGTGATGGTATCCCCACCAAACTGCTAAAAATACTTGAACCTGCACTAACCAAACCTTTAACTTTATTAACAAATCAAGTATTAACCACAGGAATATTCCCTGATAAACTAAAAAAATTGCTAAGGTAATTCCAATTTATAAAAAGGTGAGCCAACAGAATTAAATAATTATAGGCCTATATCTCTTCTGCCAGCTATTTCAAAAATTCTTGAAAAAATTATTTTTGACCAATTATCATCTTACTTAAAATACTCTAAGCTTTTTTTGACCATCAGTATGGATTCCGACCTACACATCCAACTGAATACGCGGCTCTAGAATTAATAGATATAATAATAACCCAACTGGATAAGGATGAAATACCCATAAATATTTACATAGCCTTTGATGACATTGACCATTTAATTTTAATTGACAAATTGAAATATTATGGTATACATGGAACAGATTTGAAATTATTATGCAGTTTCCTAACAAATCGTAAACAATATACGGAAATTGACAATATAAAATCAAATATGTTTAGCAATAGCAACAGGTATACCACAAGGCTCAATCTTAGGACCTCTGTTATTCATCATACATATCAATGATTTTGCACAAGCCAGTAAAATGTTTAATTTCATAATTTATGCCGATGATAAAACTCCATCAACTACATTAACACTTTCAGCGATAACACATGACGAAAATTGATAACCTTTAATAATTGAAGAACTTTTAAAAATAAATGAATGGCTCAAAATAAATAAATTATCACTAAACATAGTAAAATCAAAATACCTGATATTTCAAAAGGCAGAGAAAAATATATAGACACTCACTCTGAAGATAGACAATGTAAATATTGAACAAGTCAAGGAATTAAATTTGTTAGGTTTAATTATAGATACAAATCTAAACGAGAAAAACATATTCAGAAATATTAAATGCTTGTTCTAAAAAATTGGCATTTTAAACAAATTGAAACGTGTTACCTCGTCATATTAAAATAATATTATATAATTCTTTAATAGTGCCACATATAAATTATTGCATCATGGGGGCTTTCAACCAAATAGAATAATAAAACTTCAAAAAAGCCCTGAAAATTATTACCTTCAGTAATTATATTTCCCACACAGAACCACATCACAACTCAACTTGTTAAAAGTAGATGACATCCTTAAATTACAACAATTAAAATTTTACTATAAATATTTACACAATGACTTACCAGTTTATTTACAAAACTGGAGGATAATGTTTAACTATGAAGTACATAATCATGATACAAGAGTCAAGAATAAAATATACACTTATAAAATTAAACGTGAATTTGCAATGAAATGTCTTAGGCATAATTTGCCACTTTTACTAAATAACATTCCCGATATAGTCAAAGAAAAGCTTAGTACACATAGTTCTCAAGTATTTGCCAAGTATGTTAAACTTTATTTTTTTACAAAATTATTAGGTAACATGTATAAGACAAAATTGCTATATTTGTATGCAAAATTAAAAACCAACAACCACATGTCAACGTTATACAGTACAAAACAGTGCCTAAACGACAAACACAATAATAATGTAAGCTTGCACACTTTACATATATATGTTCATTTTCATTTCAAGTTTGTTTCTTTGTTTTATTTTGACTCAGGTGATGTATTAATTTTTCATAAAATGTGGCTCCTCGATAGCGACTATTGTAGTCTTAGAGGACTCCTGAGTCTACTTTTTTGTTATTTACCATGCAT
This sequence comes from Paraescarpia echinospica, assembly GCA_020002185.1. Classification (NCBI taxonomy): domain Eukaryota; kingdom Metazoa; phylum Annelida; class Polychaeta; order Sabellida; family Siboglinidae; genus Paraescarpia; species Paraescarpia echinospica. The sequence continues at coordinate 18,254,033 of CM034533.1, read as the reverse complement.
TATACCATGTTTTTCATAAGGTTATATATTTTTATTATATTTTTGACATGGATGTATTGTATGTATAATCAAATGTCTGGGTCAAATAAAACCAAATTCTTCTTCTTCTTATAACATAGCCACCAGGGTGAAGTGATCAACGGCTGTCAGTGTTTCTTTCTTTAAGTTTGCAAACATTTCAAAACGACAGAACTGACTCGAACCCTTTCCCTTCAATCGATAGTACACTGTTCTAACTGGACCGACCGCGCCCGAACTGATGATGGGGGAGTTGCTCTTGTTTCATCAGTGTGTGTGTGTTTGTAGCTGTAGGTTGAGGTTTTGTTGTTGCAAGTTTGGTTGATATCGGCTCAGTTGTTGATAATTTGGTCGTTTTGTCTTATGTAGCCGATAATTAGGTTGATTTATCTTGTGTAGCTGTTCATTGCGTTGCTTCTTTTGTAGTTACATGTTTTGTCATTGTTTCGTCAGCGACTGTCGCTTCGGGTTTTGCCAGTCCCTTATTTGTTGGTTCTGACGAGGTCAATTTGGTGATTTGTGGCTTTGTGTTTTGGCACGGTGGTTGCTGTTTCAATAGTTCTTTTCCGAGGTTGGTGGCCATGTGTTTGTAGTATATATATTTATTGGCATTGCGAATGTTGCTTCTATAAATCTTGGTTGATTTGTTGACATTCCAGTTGCTGCATTTTCACTAGCTGCCGTTGTATACAATAGATAGGTGTTGGGTAGTTTTGCGAATGCTATTGTTTCACTGTTTTATCATAAATGTTAAAAGACATGATTAAAAATAAGCATTGCATAAGTACAAAAAGAAGCAATGTTACAAACGAGTGTGCATTGATATGTACGCCACCGTGCTTGCAAACCCTTCGTCCAGTATTATGACGCATGCGAATAATTGCAAATGCAACACTAAAAATACAAGGTTAATGAAGCAGATATGTACAGGTTGTACGGGTCATTATCAGATCTCTGGCGCCACACTTTCAGTGATTCGTCTACGAGCTTTCGGAAAAGGTAAAGAAGCAACGCTTGTTTTTGTTTATAAAACGTCCCCGTTAGTTACGGGTTCTTACCGGATATGGGATCGTACAGGACGTTAGACCAATCAATCGATTGTTAAGGGTTCTTACCGGTTACCGGATCGTACAGGACGTTAGACGGACGTCATTCGATTGTTCGCAATGTTACGCGTGTTTTCTGCTATTGTTCCAAACTTAGAAATACACATTTTGTCATAACTCAAATAAAGCATAATTTTCATGCTTATAATGGTGACTAGTACGTTAATATGAAATTGAGTATTTGCATGGTTTAAAAGAATAACACACAAACTTCACATGATGAGTAATTAATTACGCTCAGCGTTAATTGAGGTAACAAGTTGGGCTGCCAACCAATATAAATAATATAATTTTGTTAATTAAAACAGTACCGATTGAAAACCAGAATCTGATAATGACCTGAATAGCGGCAGCGGATACATATGCAGCGGATACACACATTTATATGTATGGATGTATGTATGTCCATACGCACGCATTTGCGCACGCACACACGAATGTGTGTATGAGTGTGTATATGTGTATGCATGCATGGATGTATGTATGCATATGTACATATATGTATATATATATATGTATATATATATATGTACATATGCATACATACATCCATGCATGCATATATATTACACAGATACACATAAACAAATACACGCGCATGCGCACACACACGCAAACGCACACACGGATCTTTCTACGTCACATTGCAATTAATTATTAACTACATTTGATTTCATAAAATGGCAATGGTTACCTGGTTCTGGCGTTGTCGATGTTGTTGTTGTTGGTTCTGGTGTTGTTGTTGGTTCTGCTGTTGTTGTTGGTTCTGTTGTGGTTGTTGGTTCTGGTGTGGTTGTTGGCTCTGGTGTTGTTGTTGGTTCTGGTGTTGTTGTTGTTGGTTCTGGAGTAGTTGTTGGCTCTGGTGTTGTTGTAGGTTCTGGTGTTGTTGTTGGTTCTGTTGTGGTTGTTGGTTCTGGTGTGGTTGTTGGTTCAGGTGTTGTTGTTGGCTCTGGTGTGGTTGTTGGTTCTGGTGTTGTTGTTGGTTCTGGTGTTGTTGTTGGCTCCGGTGTTGTTGTTGGTTCTGGTGTTGTTGTTGGTTCTGTTGTGGTCGTTGGTTCTGGTGTGGTTGTTGGTTCAGTTGTTGTTGTTGGTTCTGTTGTGGTTGTTGGTTCTGGTGTTGTTGGTTCTGTTATGGTGGTTGGTTCTGTTGTGGTTGTTGGTTCTGGAGTTGTTGGTTCTGTTGTGGTCGTTGGTTCTGGTGTTGTTGTTGGTTCTGGTGTGGTTGTTGGTTCAGGTGTTGTTGTTGGTTCTGGTGTTGTGGTTGGTTCTGGTGTGGTTGTTGGTTCTGGTGTGGTTGTTGGTTCTGGTGTGGTTGTTGGTTCTGGGGTTGTTGTTGGTTCTGGTGTTGTTGTTGATTCTTGTGTTGTTGTTGGTTCTGTTGTTGTTGTTGGTTCAGTTGTTGTTGTTGGTTCTGGTGTTGTAGGTTCTGTTGTGGTTGTTGGTTCTGTCGTGGTTGTTGGTTCTGGTGTTGTTGGTTCTGTTGTCGTTGTTGGTTCTGTCGTGGTTGTTGGTTCTGGTGTGGTTGTTGGTTCTGGTGTTGTTGGTTCTGTTGTCGTTGTTGGTTCTGTCGTGGTTGTTGGTTCTGTTGTGGTTGTTGGTTCTGTCGTTGTTGGTTCTGGTGTGGTTGTTGTTTCCGGTGTTGTTGTTGGTTCTGGTGTTGTCGTTGGTTCTGGTGTGGTTCTTGGTTCAGGTGTTGTTGTTGGTTCTGGTGTGGTCGTTGGTTCTGGTGTGGTTGTTGGTTCTGGGGTTGTTGTTGGTTCTGGTGTTGTTGTTGATTCTTGTGTTGTTGTTGGTTCTGTTGTGGTTGTTGGTTCAGTTGTTGTTGGTTCTGGTGTTGTAGGTTCTGTTGTGGTTGTTGGTTCTGGTGTGGTTGTTGGTTCTGGTGTTGTTGGTTCTGTTGTCGTTGTTGGTTCTGTCGTGGTTGTTGGTTCTGTTGTGGTTGTTGGTTCTGTCGTTGTTGTTGGTTCTGGTGTGGTTGTTGTTTCCGGTGTTGTTGTTGGTTCTGGTGTGGTCGTTGGTTCTGGTGTGGTTGTTGGTTCAGGTGTTGTTGTTGGTTCTGGTGTGGTCGTTAGTTCTGGTGTGGTTGTTGGTTCTGGTGTGGTTGTTGGTTCTGGTGTGGTTGTTGTTTCCATTGTTGTTGGTTCTGGTGTGGTTGTTGGTTCTGGTGTGGTTGTTGGTTCTGGTGTGGTTGTTGGTTCAGGTGTTGTTGTTGGTTCAGGTGTGGTCGTTGGTTCTGGTGTGGTTGTTGGTTCTAGTGTGGTTGTTGGTTCTGGTGTGGTTGTTGGTTCTGGTGTTGTTGGTTCTGGTGTGGTTGTTGGTTCTGGTGTGGTTGTTGGTTCAGTTGTTGTTGTTGGTTCTGGTGTGGTTGTTGGTTCTGGTGTGGTTGTTGTTTCTGGTGTTGTTGGTTCTGTTGTGGTTGTTGGTTCAGTCGTGGTTGTTGGTTCTGGTGTGGTTGTTGGTTCTGGTGTGGTTGTTTGTTCTGGTGTTGTTGGTTCTGTTGTGGTCGTTGGTTCTGGTGTGGTTGTTGGTTCTGGTGTGATTGTTGTCTCTGGTGTGGTTGTTGGTTCTGGTGTGGTTGTTGGTTCTGTCGTGGTTGTTGGTTCTGTTGTGGTTGTTGGTTCTGGTGTGGTTGTTGGTTCTGTTGTGGTTGTTGGTTCTGTTGTGGTTGTTGGTTCTGTCGTTGTTGGTTCTGGTGTGGTTGTTGGTTCAGGTGTTGTTGGTTCTGTTGTGGTTGTTGGTTCTGTCGTGGTTGTTGGTTCTATTGTGGTTGTTGGTTCTGTTGTGGTTGTTGGTTCTGGTGTGGTTGTTGTTTCCGGTGTTGTTGTTGGTTCTGTTGTGGTTGTTGGTTCCGTCGTGGTTGTTGGTTCTGTTGTGGTTGTTGGTTCTGTTGTGGTTGTTGGTTCTGGAGTGGTTGTTGTTTCCGGTGTTGTTGTTGGTTCTGTTGTTGTTGTTGGTTCTGTCGTGGTTGTTGGTTCTGTCGTGGTTGTTGGTTCTGTTGTGGTTGTTGGTTCTGGTGTGGTTGTTGTTTCCGGTGTGGTTGTTGGTTCTGTTGTGGTTGTTGGTTCTGTTGTGGTTGTTGATTCTGGCGTTGTCGATTCTTCTGCTGTGGTCATTTTATCATCTTCTGCTGCAGTTGTTTCACCTGAAAATTAGTTTTTATTGTCTTTATTAGTTAAGTTTCTTTTTTCTGTTAAGACGTTTCTCTACTCAACTGTTGCCTGAAACTTGTATTATTATATAGTAACGCAATATGGGGTCATCAATTATTTAGGCACTAACAAACACGTACGTCAGAAATTATTTAAAATTTGAATAATGTATACCTGCCGTCTGTTACCCAGAAGAAAGTTTTGATGATTGCATCGGTATCATAGTTTAGTAGTATATCGACATCTATGATGATATAAGTTTGACATTTCATGGGAAAAATAAGTACTCATATTGTAAAGATCACCTGTGTGTATCGTTAGAAACAAATAAACCAGAAATGATGTTGAAACCATTATGAAAATCACGTATTATAACGAATCACCTTCTAACTGTTGCAATTAGTATTAAATAGGCTGTATTTCCATCATAACGTTTTATACGTCATTGCATTATAGTAATGACAAAAGTGCTTGTATGGAGGATATGCTGATATAAAATCTGGACAAAATGTGCCTCCTCTACTGTAAGATGTTGCAACACATTTAAAACCGTACAATTATATTTATTCAAACTTTATACACTTTAATATCCAGAAGTATAATTTCATGTACGTACATACGAAAATACAAGCATAAATGCATACACTCATACATGCACACTTACATGCACACATAAATACGTACATACTTATACACTTACATATATGCATGCATACAAGCACACACTCATACATGCATACACGCATACACGCATAAACGCGTACACGCGTATGTACGTACAAACATACGTACGTACATAGTACATTCGTACATACGGACATACGTACACACGAACATACCGACATACATACGTACATTCGTGCGTACGTACCTACATACGTACACACGTACGTACACACACATACATATACATACACACATACATACATACATACATTCATATATACATACATGTATACATACATAAATACATACATACACACATACACACACGCATACACGCTTACACGCATACACACATACGTACATACATACACACACTCATACATAAATATATGTGAGCATGGACATTCCTGCAATCATGACCCACACTTTTGAGTTTCGCTGGTACAAACAAGAAGCTGTGCTTACCTGCCGTCTGAAGCGATGTCGCTAGTATTAGCAACATCACGACGTAAAACGACGTGTGTATATATGTGTCTTTCTTCATGTTTCTGCAATGACGCAGTGGCAATCGTGAGAGTTAGTTAATTAGTTAGTATATATATGTATATATATATATATGTGTGTGTGTGTGTGTGTGCGTGCGTGCGTGCGTGTGTGTGTGTGTGAGCAGGATCTTTAAAGCAGACGTCTTTCAACACACCTTGTTGCTGCGTCTGTCGGCGTTGACGCAAATAATACATAGTAATTGGCATTCACTTTTCAACAAAGGCGTTCTTGAAATATTATTATAATTATATATATATATATATATAAACTTGTTTAGTTATAAGATGCTTATGATAATGTAATTGTTATGTGAAATAACATCGGAAACGTTATATATATATATATATACATACATACTATATATATATATATATATCGTTGCGTGTGTGCGCACACACACAACGAAATGTTATATATATATATACACACATCGAAGGCAAAACATCTGACTGGAAGCCAGTGTTGTCAGGTGTACCACAAGGTTAACAAATTGGACCACTTCTGTTTATTTTGTATGTTAACGAACTCATTAATCATGTTGATTCATGTGAAATGTCATTGTATGCTGATGATTCCAACTTGTTTAAAGAAATTACGTCGGTGGCCGATTGTCAGTTGGTGCAGACGGATCTGGACAGTGTATGTCTTTGGTGTGAGACATGGCAACTTAACGTTGAGAAATGCTGCATAATGTCATTCACTAACAAAAAGAAACGTATATCCTATGACTACACGATTTTAAGCCAGTCTCTGCCCAAGGTCACCGCTGTCAAAGATTTCGGTATCATATTGACCGACAGTTTGACTTTTAAAGATCATATTAATCGTTGTGTTTGTAAAGCTTTTAAGATGAGTGGTTTTATTAAGCGCGTTTGCACAACTTTACCGATGTACAGGCTTTGCGATCCTTGTATATATCTCTAGTTAGAAGCCAGTTGGAGTATTGCAGTGTTATCTGGAATCCCTGGCAACGTACGTTTATTGACAAAATCGAACGAGTTCAAAAGAAATTCAATAAATATCTATGTTACAAATCCAAAATACAGTACTCCTCTGACAGTTATCCTGAGCTTTGCCATCATTTTAGACTACCTTCCCTTCAACATTGTAGGCAAGTTGTTTTTATACAAGTGTGTGCACTCCCAACTAGACTCGTCGTATCTGGTAGGGGCTATCCAATTTCACTGTCCTTCACGATCTCTACCAAACTACACCCCTTTTAGAGTTTCCAGTAGCAGAATCAACATTAGAAAACACTGAGTTTTGAATAGATGTATGACTACTTTCAACACATTGTATTTAAGTGATCCAACTTATGATATATATATATATATATTCAGGAGCTGAACCATTTAGATCGTCAATTCAAAAACATTTCTATGTATAACACATGTTTGCCTGGTATATTTGATGTTGATATTGTGTGGTTTTTATGTCTTTATTGTTTTTTATATGTATTGTTTCAGTTATCAGTCTTGTTACTGGGTCCACTGGACCTGTTGGAATCTGAATAAATACAATACAATACACATACACACACACACACACACACACACACACACACACACACACACACACACACACACACATATACATAGTATGTATATATATATAATTTCCTATGTTATTTCACATAACAATTACATTATCATAAGCACCTTATAACTAAACGAGTCTATATATATACATATATGTATATATATATATAATTATAATAATATTTCAAGAACGTCTTTGGTGAGAACGTGAATGCTAATTACTACGTATTATTTGCGTCAACGCCGATAGACACAGCAACAAGGTGTGTTGAAAGACGTCTGCTCATAAAGATCCTGTTGTGGAGTCATTGAAACAAACATTAATATCCAGGTATATTGATCCTTCTGTTATTTTCATCCACGTTCGTTTGTTTCGTCAGTCGCTTGCCGTGTTACAATTTATCATCACCATCTCCCCCTTCTTCCCCTCCCTTTTTCCCCTTCCTTCTTCCCCTCCTTTCTTTCCCCCTTCTTCCCCTCCCTCCTTCCCCTCACTTCTTCCCCTTTTCCCCTCTCTTCTTTCCCTCCCTTCTTCCCCTCCCTTCTTCCCCTCCATTCTTCCCCTCCCTTCTTCCCCTCCCTTCTTCCCCTCCTTTCTTCCCCTCCCTTCTTCCTCTCTCTTCTTCCCCTCCCTTCTTCCACTCCCGTCTTCCCCTCCCTTCCTTCCCTCCCTTCTTCCCCTTCCATCTTCCCCCCTTCGTCCCCTCCTTTCTTCCCTTCTTCCCCTCCCATCTTCCCCTCCCTTCATCCCCTTTCATCTTCCCCCCTCTTCTCCTCCTTTCTACCCCTCCCATCTTCCTCTCCCTTCTCCCCCCTTCTTCCCCTCGTTTCTTCCCCTCCTTTCTACTCATCCCATTACATGTTCCACTATCTTCCCTTTGTGGCCTCCTTCCTGTTCCCTGCAGCACGGTATGAACTAAATCGACACCTCTAAGCATTTCTCGTACGTATGTCTCATGGTCTATTTGAAAACCAACAAATTCGAAAAACAACTTATTATAATCGACTTTGTGTATGTAGGTTAACGTTTCCCTCTTAAACGGCTTGAACCTCGTGCGCCAAAGTTGCATGGATTAATCTACGACTCCTAGAATAGGACATGCCCCTGTATCTTTTCAAAATACCCCATATATGTCAAGACACCTTTCTGGGTAAACCAATTCGTTCCTTAACGGTTCTTGTGTTAAAACGTAGTGTGCGAATAGTTTTAAAACCGTTCGTAATCTAACAATTTCAGGAATCACGCGCACGCGACAAAAACTTCGGGAAAACGGTTCCTGCATCATAGACTTAGCTCCTGCTTCATAAACTTGGCATCATGGAGTAGATGCATACATAGAAATGCTTATGTCTACCCTCATGCCAATAGCATAGCAATACAAACATTATTTGATAATTCTACACTATCACGACTAGGGCCGTGAATTTCACATTCTCTCCGACAACGAGTATCTGCGAACGCGTTATGGTGTTTATTTAACGATTCTCTATGTTTTCTAACATTTTTTAAATATTACTTTCACGGCTGTCTTCTACTAAAGCATCCCGTCAGGTGACGGGCACTTTTGCTAGTGTCTATAATTTCCTCACAAGCTTGATTTCTTTTTGTACGCCTGATGTCAGACTGATTTGGCAACAAGTCATTCTTATGTACACTACAATTAATTGCCCGTTTACACGAATTTATCATTTACATTTAGTTAAATCGTCTGGCAAACTAGTCAACTATGTTAAATTTGACCGGGTCAACGACGAGCGAAACCGTTGCAAGTTGTCCAGCAATAATTATCCGTTCTGACGATCGGTATATGTTCTTTCGAGGATATTTGCAACAATTCGCATACTTATTCTGTCAGCTTTGCACATACCTTAGATGCATACACTACTCATCTGAGCATGGACGAAATTGATATGTTATGAATTAAATAAAATGTAGAAGAAGTCCTATACACGTATAGTTATTCACTATAATTGTTTCCAAAGATACCATCAACGACGTATGCCATTACGTGAAAACGTTGCATATTGAAGTTACGATACACAGCACTACATACCCGGTGTTTCTTCGAGTAGTCCACGTGTGTGTAATCGTTCTCTGGGCAGGCGTCTTACTCGACGCGACTCGCTTACATCGCACGTTCATCTGTTGGGTCAGTTGCCCGTCTCTTGTGTTATAAGCTTTCTCCTGTGGGCGTGGTGCCACTAAAGCAGTCACGACGTCGACGACGATCTTCCACGCTTCACAAGCCGTCTGTCACTTGTCACCTACGGTTAAAGAGCCGTGGCGTGTCTACTATGAGAGCATAAGGCTCGTACGCGAGTGCGCGTAAGTGTCAGTGTTTATTTACTGTTGTATAATGAGCGTGCATCAATTCGTTTATGAACACGCGTGCGTGTGTGCGTGCGTGCGCGCGCCTGGGCATATTAGTATGTGTGTGTGTGTGTTTGTTGGTTTGTTCGTTTCGTTGTTTTGTTTACTAGTGTTATATAATAGGCGTATGTCTGTGAGCGTGTGTACGTGTGTGTGCACGCGCGTGTACATGTGTGCGTACGCGCGCGTAGATCAAGACAACCATGTTTGATATTTGTAGGGAGCCATTCCTTCATAGACCTGGAACAACAGAACGTGGCTATTGTTTTCCAAATTGTGCAGGACACCAAAATGATCACGCTGTTGTATTCTGTATACGTTCTGTGAAACCTAAATAATTGAGTTTTTACATTATTCATTCATTGTAATAGAATGAGTTAGTATTGATATAGTAGTACTATAAAGTAGCAATTGAAGAATGTGTGTGTGGGTGGGTGGGTGCGTAAGTGAGTGAGTGAGTGAGTGAGTGAGTGAGTGAGTGAGTGAGTGAGTGAGTGAGTGCGTGTGTGAGTGCGTGAGTGCGTGCGTGAGTGAGTGAGTGAGTGAGTGTGTAAATGGGTGACTGGATGACTAGATGAGTGACGGTGTCGGTGAGTGAATATATGGATGAGTGAATGAGTAGATGAGTGAGTCGGTGATTAATGAATGACTGAATAAATTAATGAATGAGAGGATGAGTGAATACAGTCAATAATTTGCTGTTTGTAATAACATTTACCGACGTCGCCAACTCGGAATAGTGGTACTGGATATTCCTGTATAGACGATCTGCAGAATTTGTGTACGACTGTTTTCTGTTATGTCAGGTCTTACAGTAAATGTCAGTTTGGTAACTACGGAATCAAAATTTTCGTCATACATATGGTGGTCATCGTAGGACTTTAAACGGGGTGATAGTGTTATATAGCGTTAACATTTTACGAAATAAAATGCTTACGTTTCCTCGACAAGTAATTATAGGTTGTGACATAAAATTGTACCATGTCTTCGGGATCGTTCGTCACGCTTAACACCAGTTTATTTTAACACCAAATCGATTTATCTGGCAATCACTCACCTATACAACAATTACTCCAGAAAGATCACTCGTCCACATGACATAACTATATGTGTGTGTGCGTGCGTGCGTTCGTGCGCGCGTGTGTGTGTGAATGTGTGGGTAGTATGTACATAGTTGATTGAACTAAAGGGACGTAGAGCGAATCAAACTGTCCAAGCTTTGAAATGACGCAAGATGATTCGAATTTCGATTCTCTCAATAAATAGTCTTTTGTTCTAACTACTGCGATAACACACGCCACATATAATCTATGTTACATAGCAAGTTGATATTTACGTTACACTTGGAATACGTGTACTAATCATGATAGTGAAAAGAGTCGCGCATGACGTAATATCTTCGAGCCGGTTTTGCAAATAACAATGCTAATGCTACTAGGTGAGTAAGTGATCGCGACGGTTCAGTTATTTCGCAAGTTACAATCGCAACACAAACAATATGCGTAAACGACTTGCCACGAAACGTTAACATTTGGTTTGATTTCCTTTCAAAGTACAGAAGTGAAATAACATTTAAGAGCTCATTGTACTTTATTTGGTTAATGAATAAATGTTCGATCGAACGAACGAACGAATAAATGCATGAATGAAAATAATAATGAATGGATGAATTAATTAATGATAATTATATAAGTAATAATTTATATATATATATATAATCATGGATATCCATAAAATAAGATCAAAATATGTATGTAGATCCTTATAATGTGTACATATACATTACGCAAGTAAAGTGGATAATAATAATATACTGAAATTGTTATAGCGCCAGATCCACAACTGTTCGTAGCGTTTTACAATACAGTATAATTAATAATCAATAAATAAAATCACTAATACTAAGCCAGTCATTACAACTAACTAATATGCAATGCAATACTGATGAAACTATTGATAAATACATTAATTAAAGAGCAAATATTAGTTACAGTATAGTATCTAGATATTACCTTAAAATAAATACTGTACAGTATAATACTACTAAACTATTGATAAATTAGAATGGATAACTTGAGCAATACAATCAATAAAAATATAAATAGTATTCCGCGGGCAACGCAATATCAGACGAGCAGCCGAGTTGTGAATTCGTTGAAGATTTCGTTTATAGATGTTCCGTATATAATTACATTGTAATAGTGAAGCCGCGATGTTATACGACGGCGTTGACTGTGAGTCCCTTCGTTAATTTAGGTATAAATCGGCTTATTTAAATACTGTGTCTTAGGTGGAATGCGGACAAAAGGTGTGTGAGTGATAAATGCTTGTCCACGAATGACACTATATATCCCACACAAAACGTTGCGTGTGTGTGTGTGTGCGTGTGTGCGTGCGTGCGTGTGTGTGTGTGTGATTCGAAACTATAACTTAGACTACATTTAAAACTGTTGGGTGATCATTATCAGCAATATTCCGCTAGGAACAAGTGCATGTATAGTCTTTTTGACAGCCGCCCCGCTGCAAATGTTAATGGCACAAGCAGGTGTACCGAATAGTCAGTGTCTCGCTAAGATGTCATACCGATATAAAGCGGTAATACAGTTCATGCATAACAAAACGTAGTCCAGGATCTCGATTACTATCGCACTCCAGAAACCAATGCAAAGACCCAATACAATAACACCATAAACTAGTCTTAACAGTAGCACGAATATTCTAATGCAGCGTTTTACAATACCATTGCACAATCACCCATCTTTATAATGGAATGGAATGATATACCGTCCTTGCCGCTCGTCTGTGTCACGATTCCGTAATGGTTTATTTAATCGTCGCACCCCTGCCTGTTTTCCATTACCAAACCCTTTAAGATTCGCAAATTAAGTATGTCGCGTTTTTCCTACGCCACCGCCCCTGTTCCAGCACAGTTCCTATCCGCTACAGTCTATCTTCTAACATAAAATGTCGCACGATAGAGCAGTTCACAGGTCGAAAGTGATAAATCTGCAACGTTCGGGTTTTTCATACGTCAACATGCTTCGTATCACCTTTTCGCGACAGACGCTGACTTCTACTTCTTAAACTGTAAATTAGCCTCACCCACTCGCATTCTGTTACGCCAACGGATGCAGTCAACCGACCAGTGCGGTAGATATCTGAAACACGCCGTTTAGTGCTAAAAGCACGAAACCCCCTCTCTCCCAGGCCATCTAAGAATTTGTCTTGGACGTCGCTGGCGGCCATTTTTCAATACGTGCGTGAAAAATATAAATTTCCCATATCTTATCATTTGCTCACCTACAATGGTAATTTACGTGTCACAATATAGGTTTTCGGAGTCAACAATTTCAAACAATTTTTTATTTTTGATCCTCCGACATTCATATATTTGTTGTACTCGTGCATTTAACCTTTCTACTGTTCGTTGGTTATTCTCTACAAGCTTCATCTTCAACTACATTTTGTTCGTATCATTTCGGTAAGATTTCGCACACACACACACACACACACACACACACACACACACACACACACACACACACACACACACACACACACACACACACACACACACGCACACACACACACACACACACACACACCACACACACACACACACACATACGCACACACACACACACACACACCACACACACACACACACACATACGCACACACACACACCACACACATACGCAGCACACACACACCACACCACACACACACACACACACACATACACACACACACACATACATACACACATACGCACACACACACACACACACACACACACACATATTGCACACACACCACACACACACACATACGCACATTAATAATAATACATACGCACACACACACACACATACTGCACACACACACACATACGTACACACACACACACATACGCACACACACACACACACACATACGCACACACACACACTTCAAACACCACACATACGCATCGCACACACACACACATACGCACACACACACACACATACGCACACACACACACATACGCACACACACACACACACCACAATAATACCACACATACGCACACACACACACACACACACCAATAATAACACACACATACACACACACCACACACACACACACACACATACGCACACACACACACACATACGCACACACACACACACACACACACACACATACACACACACACACACACACACACACACACACACACACACACACACACACACACACCATTAATACACACATACACACCATTACTAATAATACACACAATAATGACACACACATATATACGCACACACACACACACACGCACACACACACATACGCACACACACACACATACGCACACACACACACACATACGCACAATATCATCATCAACACCAATAATAATAATAATATCAATATCACATACGCACACACATCATCAATATCATCATCAATAATATCATCATCATCAATCTCAATAATAATATCATCAATAATACATACGCTATCAATATCATCATTTCACACGTTATCATCATCAATAATATCAATAATAATATACGCATACACACACACACACACATAATGCCATCATCATCATCATCATCATCAATAATTCAATATCATCAATATCATCAATCAATAATATTACGCACATCATCATCATCAATATACGCATCAATAATATCATCAATAATACCAAATCGAACCTATTTGATTTTACATGTTAGGTTTTTAATTTACAAATGTGCTATGTAGTTTGATGATATTCTTGAACATGCTATTATTATTATAATATGTTGGACTGGGCCCAGTCAAATGTGACTGTGTCTCTATTTATGTTATGCCACTAACCGTACTTGCAGGATAACCGATCTAACGATCAAAGATTTTAACAAAAGTTCGACTTTTCTATCAAATCGGTAGTAAACATAACTTAACACATTAACGCACCACACATAATTATAACGAACACGCACGAACCCGATTGTCGGTTAATCAACAATATGACATTGTCTTATTTATGATATCGCTTTGGGGAATCAAATCGGGTGTCTGCTGAACACAATACCAGATGTAATACGTAGTAAATCCTTCAGAATTTCAACTGTGTAACCGGGTGTGTCAGTTATGCCACTGCTTTACTGCTGAAAGCACGCGCCACACAAGATGGATGACATCTCTACCCAAATGTAGCTGCATTCTATTAAGGAAGGGCGAACTCGCATGCGGGTGGGAAGAATCGTCAATAAACTCGGGCCCTGTTTACTGTGTAATTAATCTCCTCCGAAATAGCTGCACCACCTACACGTATTCAACAATTGTAAACAACATAGGCGCTGTCAAGGTCAATTCGACTGAAACTTTTAATGACACAGTCACTTTTAAAATATCCTCTTTGAAACTCTGTTCTATTGTACAACTCACATAAACATGTTTATTATATCGTGTATATTAAGAATAAAAAGCTTGTTAAATATAAGTGAAATATCGATATGAAAGCGATGCTTTCTCAAGGCGGCGTCAGTGTATGGTTACGCTTGATATACCGGCAGTTGTTATCGGCTGCGTCCAATGCCGTAATTGGCTATAGTGAACATAAAAGGTCGGCCGGAATTAACGTAAGATAAACCTGTAATAATATACTTGTGACAACAACTGTCTTTGGTTAGTTTATTCAAGGGTGGTTGTAAGTTATTACATTGTTAATACCCCGTTTGCTTTATTATCAAACTCGATTCGTACACAACAATTATGACATACGGTTTTGTCCCTTTGCAAGATAAATTATATATTTTATTGATTGGTCGTATTCGTATTGCCTTCAACTACCAGTAGTGGAGCTCAGTAGCGCAGAGGTAAACGTTTCGGACTCTCGACTGAGAGAACCAGGGTTCGAATCCTGTGTCGAACCTTGGGCAAATTCATTTACGCTACCTTGACTCAGTTCGCTCATTTGTGTGAATGTGTACTTTGCTATAGACAGTGTGGATATTTGTGTACGAATAGTCTTCGCGCATTAATCGTAACGTGGCTGAATGCTTCCCAGAGAAGTCGAGATGGTGCTCGATAGAACAGGGCTGCCAGGGAGTCAAGTGTAAAGCGCACCGAGCAGTCCTGAAGACTGGATACTGCGCTATATAACTATATAGAACTTACCTTTACTTTTACTTTTACCCCAAGGCCAATACGGAGGCAATACGAATGTGTTGTTGTTCTCCTTTTGATTCCCTGTCGTCAAGGGTCCGTTCCTCAATTTCAGTTATCTTTCTTTTTCTTCCTTTATCTCACTTATCTTGCACTGCTCTCTCCACCAAATGTCTCCATTCCCCTTTATCTTTTTCCCTCGTTCTCCACCCCTCTACGAATCCTTCCAAGTCTCTTTTTACAGAGTCCTCCCATCGCAGTCTATATATTCATATTATTTATTAACTAAAATTTTGTTTATTAACTGACCATTTTGTGTACGCTATCGGGAGTGTCTTTGGGTGTTAAATTGACTCTGAGCGAAGATCGACTTTTTTGAACTGCCAATGTCGTGACTATAAATTTCCGTAATTATTTCCCGTGCGCTAAGACAATGGTCTGTATATTAGTTCAGGCACACTATGAGAAAAAAATTGGTCTACCTTAAACTAATTGCAACAAAAAGCATTTGTGCTGTTTTTTACCCAGAATGGTGTCGTTAACCACCAAGAAAAAGTCTTTAAAAATCCTATCCCGGGAACACACCTAAAACATTGAAAAACCAAATGGCCGCCAAAATCATATTATTGCTCACAAGTATGGTTCTAAGTGAGGTAGATTCATGACAAAAGTATGATTCTAATGTTGTAGACATCACAAAATCCAATAAATGTAATATATAGTTTGTTTGTATATTCTGTCAAGGTTAATGGCGCAAAGTCATGGTCTTTCAATGCATTACTATGCTACAAAACACAAATATTGATTTAACATTTTCAAATATTCACTGTATCTTTGACGACAACATGTCTGCAACATAGTATGTGGTGCTTAAAGAAACATATGTATGAGAGATGAACAGACTGAATTAACACTAACGCCACCGTCACTATCCAAAGGAGACGTATTTTTTGATAAAAGCGGAAACTATGTCACATAGTTAGAAGTTATAAAGACAAAAATATTTGGACCTCGGGGCATCTCTGCATTTGGCCTGGACGCCATTGGTAGCCATTTTTAAAATGACCGTCAAAACTAATAATTCTCATATATTGAGGACTGCGTCACATGTAGCCGTCATCTTGTGCCCAAAATATAGGTTTTCGGGGATAGTGATTTCAAATGTGTTATTGGTGATCTTGTCCGACATTCACATCCGCCATTTTTAAAGATGATGACCATCGATACTATTGTCCTACATCTCTATATGAGCTACTCCACCTAGAGCCGTATTGTGTTGTGTTGATATCAAAATAAAGTTAGGTGGACAGCGATTTCAATTTATTCAGACACTTTACTTTGGACCTTCTTTGACATTCATATCTGCCATATTTTAATGGCGGCCGTTAAAACCGACTATTATATACTCTGAGAACTACGTCATATAGTAGTAGAAGACTTCCGTGTCTCTAAGGACAATAGGTTCTGCGCCTGAAGAGTCAATGACTGATGGGGCAGCGTCTGCTGTGACTATGCAAGCCAATCATTGAGTGACAGTCCCTTGCACAGTTTCTGCAGAGGTAGTTCGATGGCAAAACTGGTCCGCCGCTCTCACGATCCCTTCGTTGTCGTCTCTTCTCCATCCAGGTTGCATTCCGCTTTTCCTCGCTGGTTTTCACCCCCTCACGCACTGTTGCGCGCCATGTACTGCGATCTATGGTAGCTATCTCCTATGATGTTGTGTCGATGCTGCATGCCTTCATATCGCATCGACACACATCCTTGAAGCGAAGCAACGGGCGGCCGGTGGGTCTGGATCCTACCTCAAGCTCACAACAGAGAATGTCTTTAGGGATTCTACCATCCTCCATCCAACATACGTGGCCGAGCCATCGCATGCGACGTTCGCAGAGGAGAGCGTACATTCTGGGAGTGTTTGCTTGCTTGAGCACTTCTGCATTTGGGGTGCGATCCTGCCATTCCACTCCAAGAATGCGCCTTAGACAACGTAAGTGGAATGTGTTGAGACGAATCTCCTGCCTTGTGTATGCTGTCCATGTCTCACTGCTGTACAACAGGATGCTGATGACACAGGCTGTGTATACTTGAACCCTGGTGGTCAGTGTAAGTGCGTCGTTTTCCCATACCCTCGACATTGCAGAAGAAGTTTTACCTATACGTTTGTTGATATCAGCATCAATGGAAAGGTTGCTGGTGATAGTTGAGCACAGGTAGGTGAAGTCTTGGACAACTTCTAAGCTGTGCTCATTGATGTTGGTGGATGGAGCATTGCAAGCATCCTGGCCCTTGATGTTCGTTTTCTTAATGCTGATGGTTAACCCAAATTCTTTGCAGGCATCAGCAAACCTGTCTGTCATTCTCTGGAGGCTTTCTGCAGAGTGGGATGTAAGAGCAGCAAAAAGAAGTTCTCGAATGAGGCATTTGCGGATCTTGGTCTTTGCTTTCAGACGGGCCAGACTGAGGAGCTTGCCGTCTGATCTGGTGTGAATGTAGATTCCATATTCAGAGGTTCTGAAAGCGTGCGATAGTACTATTGAGAAGAAGGTGCCGAATAGGGTCGCAAGCATGCAGCCCTGTTTATCCCAGCTCTTGGTGGGGAAAGCTTTCGAAGTTGCTCCTTCATACCGTACTGTGGCTTCCATGTTGTCGTGGAAGGCTATGCCCATGTTCATCAGTTTTGGCGGGCAATGGGTCTTTTCAAGGAGTTTGGTCAGATCGATGAAGGCTATATAGAGTGGTGCTTGCTGTTCGCGACATTTCTCCTGCATTTGGCGCAAGGAGAAGAAGGTATCTGCGAAAGCCACACTGAACTTCGGGGTACACTCGCTCTGCCAGTTTCTGCAGTCTTTTCAGAGTGACTCGTGCAAAGGTTTTGCCCACAACACTGAACAGCGAGATACCGCGGTAGTCGTTACAGTCGCTACGGTCACCTTTGTTTTTGTACAGATTGATGATATTGGCGTCCCGCATGTCTTGAGGCACTTTTCCCTCCTCCCAGCACTGGGTTGGAAGTTCATGGAGCATGGTGAGTAGCACAGGCTTGGCGCACTTAATGATCTCTGTTTGGTGGAATGCCGTCACTTCCAGGGGCTTTTTCATGAACCAAGCAGTCTATGGCAGCACCAAGCTCTTCCACCGAAGGGGGTTCATCGAGCTCATGCATGACGGGCAACGTTTCAGCTGCATCTATGGCAGCTTCGGCGACTACATTTTCCCGGAGTTGAGAGTCTAGATAGTGCTCATCCCATCGGTCTATCTGCTTGTTTGGTTATGTGATAGCTTCTCCTGTTTTGCTCTTCAGCGGGGCAGATTCCTTGGTGGTAGGTCCAAAAGCTTTCTTTATTCTCTCGTACATCCCTCGGATGTCGCCAGTGTCGGATGACAACTGAATACTGTTGCAGAGACTTTGCCAATAGGTATTGGCGCATTTCCTAGCTGTTCTTTGCGTTGTAGATCTTGCTGTTCTGAAAGCAGCAAGTGTGGCTGCGTTGGGGTTCTTCTAGTAGTTCAATAGTGCTGTGCCTTTCGCTTCAATGGCGGGCTCCATTTCGGATATAAGGGTCTCAAACCGGTCTGCACTGCTTTTTGCCGAAAGTTGTCAAAGCGGCTTTGTATATGCTGTCTCTGATGTGTGACCATTTGGCTTCCATACCTCTTCATGGGGTGCGATGCAGAGCCTGTTCAAGGGAATGTATATACCTTTCAGTCAGCAATGGAATTGAGGTATAGGCAGCGTTGATACGAGGATGACACTTCTGCTTGGAATGATGAATCTTCTTTGGCCTGAGTTTAATCTTGCTGCATACCAGGGCGTGGTCAGTGTCGCAGTCCGCACTGTGAAAGCTGCGTGTGATGAGCACATTGTTGAGAGAAGTCCGCCTGGTAATGACAAGATCCAACTGGTGCTAGCGATGGGATCGTGGATGTTTCCATGAGACTCTCTGGTGGGGATTGGTTTTGAAGAATGTTTGGTGATGCAGAGGTTGTGATAAGAGCACAGCTTGAGTAATCGCTGTCCGTTTTCATTCATTTTCACAGTGCGTAGTGACCAAGACAGGTTGGCCAAGGATTGTGGTCGCCACCGACCCTAGCATTGAGAATTTCCAACAAGAATAGATGTTCAGAGTGGGGAATGTCGTTGATGACAGAGTGGAGTTGTTCGTAGAACAGGTCTTTGACTTCCGGTGGGGAACAGAGTGTTGGCGCATATATATGCTCAGCAAGTTCACATTGCCTGATTCAGTAAACAGACGGAGGGATATGATGCATTCTGAGCCATTTGTTGGTGGTTCAATTGTGCTCAGAAGGGAGTTCATGACAACAAACCACACTCCATGTAGGCGGGTTTCATTGGGTTGTTTTCCTTGCCAGAAGAAGGTGTAATATTTCCCCGCAGCGAACGGTTTGCTGCGAGGCGTGTCTCTTGAAGAGATGCAATGTCCACATTTAGTTTGCTGAGCTCTCTGTCGATAACAGCTGTCTTCCGTGTGTCCGTAATCTGCGTGAGGTCTTCGGACAGGCCAGGACACATGGTCCTGACATTCCAGCTTGCGATTCGAAGGGCTGGTACCTTCTTGACATTTTACTTTGTTTTGCCTCGTGCAGTATTTCTGTCCACTTGTTAGGTGAGAACCCTAAGCTCCAAGCACCCATTGAAACAGATGGACAGTGGCGGGAAAGCACCTTTACTGACCGGGGGCTGCCTGGTTTGAGGCGGGCGGTAGCTGTCCAGTGAGATGCGAAGATATCTCCCACCGTCGAAGGCAGCCCGTGGCGTCCGTTCTCTACGCCAAACGAGTTGGACTTATAACCCGTCATGTGCTGCCTTCCATGTTGTACAGTCGCGTTGAGTCGACTATGGAATGACTCTCTTCATGGCGCATGCCTGGGCAAGATATGTGGGGGTCCTGGGTTGTCCAAGCGGCAAGATCCCCCTCTCGGCCTCATTAGTGGGATAGTGCAGAGCACGACATTTGGCACAATTTTGGCTGCAGGAGCTGTCGGAAGATGTCATGATGACATATGACAGTCTTCGTGGCTCCACTCCGGATTTTTTGTCTGGATTTACTCCCATAGCCTTTTTCTCTCCCGAGACTCCCACAAGGCAGGTTTATGAGTTTTCCGTCTCCTAGACTGGTTGCCATCCAAGGCCAGTGAGCTCAGTCTGCTCAATGCTATTTACCCATAGCTGGAGGTTGGATTAGTGAGCGTTGAGACATGTCCACACACCGGTGGGCCCAGCTCACTGCACCTGAGGGCTCCAGCGTGCTCCCCGATCCCCAGCACATTTGCCTGAGCCCGCAAGGTGCCCAGTATCCGTACTGCATCACAAGGAGGTTGTGCTAGGGTCTTGCCTGTGGAGAGGCTATGTACCAGCAGAGGAGACGTACACGTTCGGCTCCCTTTTCACTCCCAAAAAGGGATCTAGCTGGCGACTGAAACTGACACTACAGCACATGACACATCACACAGACCTGTGCTACAGCACCACATTGCAATAGCTTACACTACAGCACTTGACACATCACACAGACCTGTGCTTCTGCACCAACATTGCTATAGCTTACACTACAGCACTTGACACATCACACAGACCTGTGCTCCTGCACCACATTGCTATAGCTTACACTACAGCACATGACACATCACACAGGCCTGTGCTCCTGCACCACATTGCTATAGCTTACACTACAGCACTTGACACATCACACAGACCTGTGCTCCTGCACCACCTTGCTAAAGCTTACACTACAGCATTTGACAAATCACACAGACATGTGCTACTGCACCACATTACTAAAGCTTACACTACAGCACTTGACACATCACACAGACCTGTGCTCTTGCACCACATTGCTATAGCTTACACTACAGAACTAGACACATCACACAGACCTGTGCTACTGCACCGCATTGCTATAGCTAACACTATATCACTTGATCCACACCACACAGACCTGTACTCCTGCACCGCATTGCTAAAGCTTACACTACAGCATTTGACAAATCACACAGACATGTGCTACTGCACCACATTACTAAAGCTTACACTACAGCACTTGACACATCACACAGACCTGTGCTCCTGCACCACCTTGCTAAAGCTTACACTACAGCACTTGACACATCACACAGACTTGTGCTCCTGCACAACCTTGCTAAAGCTTACACTACAGCACTTGACACATCATACAGATATGTGCTACTGCACCACATTGCTACAGCTTACACTACACCACTTGACGCACACCACACATACCTGTGCTCCTGCACCACCTTGCTAAAGCTTACACTACAGCACTTGACACATCACACAGACCTGTGCTACTGCACCGCATTGCTATAGCTTACACTACATCACTTGATGCACACCACACAGATCTGTGCTCCTACATCACCTTACTAAAGCTTACACTACAGCACTTGACACATCACACAGACTTGTGCTACTGCACCACATTGCTATAGCTTACACTACACCACTTGACGAACACCACACAGACCTGTGCTCCTGCACCACCTTGATAAAGCTTACACTACAGCACTTGACACATCACACAGACATGTGTTACTGAACCACATTGCTAAAGCTTACACTACAGCACTTGACACATCACACAGACCTGTGCTACTGCACCGCATTGCTATAGCTTACACTACATCACTTGATGCACACCACACAGACCTGTGCTCCTACATCACCTTACTAAAGCTTACACTACAGCACTTGACACATCACACAGACTTGTGCTACTGCACCACATTGCTATAGCTTACACTACACCACTTGACGAACACCACACATACCTGTGCTCCTGCACCACCTTGATAAAGCTTACACTACAGCACTTGACACATCACACAGACCTGTGCTACTGCACCACATTGCTAAAGCTTACACTACAGCACTTGACACATCACACAGACCTGTGCTACTGCACCGCATTGCTATAGCTAACACTACATCACTTGATGCACACCACATAGACCTGTTCTCCTACATCACCTTGCTAAAGCTTACACTACAGCACTTGACACATCACACAGACCTGTGATACTGCACCACATTGCTATAGCTTACACTACACCACTTGACGCACATCACACAGACCTGTGCTCCTGCACCACCTTGCTAAAGCTTACACTACAGCATTTGACACATCACACAGACCTGTGCTTATGCACCACATTGCTAAAGCTTACATTACAGCACTTGACACATCACACATACCTGTGCTCCTGCACCGCATTGCTATAGCTTACACTACAGTACTTGACACATCACCCAGACCTGTGCTACTGCACCGCATTGCTATAGCTTACAATACATCACTTGACGCACACCACACAGACCTGTGCTCCTGCACTACCTTGCTAAAGCATACACTACAGCACTTGACACATCACACAGACATGTGCTCCTGCACCACCTTGCTAAAGCTTACATTACAGCACTTGACACATCACACAGACCTGTGCTACTGCACCACATTGCTATAGCTTACACTACACCACTTGACGCACACCACACAGACCTGTGCTCCTGCACCACCTTGCTAAAGCTTACATTACAGCACTTGACACATCACACAGACCTGTGCTCCTGCACCACCTTGCTAAAGCTTACACTACAGCACTTGACACATCACACAGACCTGTGCTCCTGCACCACATTGCTAAAGCTTGCACTACAGCACTTGACACATCACACATACCTGTGCTCCTGCACCACATTGCAAAAGCTTACACTACAACACTTGACACATCACACAGACCTGTGCTACTGCACCACATTGCTATAGCTTACACTACACCACTTGGCGCACATCACACAGACCTGTGCTCCTGCACCACCTTGCTAAAGCTTACATTACAGCACTTGACACATCACACACACCTGTGCTCCTCCACCACCTTGCTAAAACTTACACTACAGCACTTGACACATCACACAGACCTGTGCTCCTGCACCACATTCCTAAAGGTTACACTACAGCACTTGACACATCACACAGACCTGTGCTCCTGCACCACATTGCTAAAGCTTGCACTACAGCACTTGACACATCACACAGACCTGTGCTCCTGCACCACATTGCAAAAGCTTACACTACAACACTTGACACATCACACAGACCTGTGCTACTGCACCACATTGCTATAGCTTACACTACACCACTTGGCGCACATCACACAGACCTGTGCTCCTGCACCACCTTGCTAAAGCTTACATTACAGCACTTGACACATCACACACACCTGTGCTCCTCCACCACCTTGCTAAAGCTTACACTACAGCACTTGACACATCACACAGACCTGTGCTCCTGCACCACATTGCTAAAGCATACATTACAGCACTTGACACATCACACAGACCTGTGCTCCTGCACCGCATTGCTATAGCTTACACTACAGCACTTGACACATCACCCAGACCTGTGCTACTGCACCGCATTGCTATAGCTTACAATACATCACTTGACGCACACCACACAGACCTGTGCTCCTGCACCACCTTGCTAAAGCTTACACTACAGCACTTGACACATCACACAGACCTGTGCTCCTGCACCACCATGCTAAAGCTTACACTACAGCACTTGACACATCACACAGACATGTGCTACTGCACCACATTGCTATAACTTACACTACACAACTTGACGCACACCACACAGACCTGTGCTCCTGCACCACCTTGTTAAAGCTTACATTACAGCACTTGACACATCACACACACCTGTGCTCCTCCACCACCTTGCTTAAGCTTACACTACAGCACTTGACACATCACACAGACCTGTGCTCCTGCACCACATTCCTAAAGCTTACACTACACCACTTGACACATCACACAGACCTGTGCTCCTCCACCACCTTGCTAAAGCTTACACTACAGCACTTGACACATCACACAGACCAGTGCTACTGCACCACATTTCTAAAGCTTACAATACAACACTTGACACATCACACAGACCTGTGCTACTGCACCGCATTGCTATAGCTTACACTACATCACTTGACGAACACCACACATACCTGTGCTCCTGCACCACCTTGATGAAGCTTACACTACAGCACTTGACACATCACACAGACCTGTGCAACTGCACCACATTGCTAAAGCTTACACTACAGCACTTGACACATCACACAGACCTGTGCTACTGCACCGCATTGCTATAGCTAACACTACATCACTTGATGCACACCACATAGACCTGTTCTCCTACATCACCTTGCTAAAGCTTACACTACAGCACTTGACACATCACACAGACTTGTGCTACTACACCGCATTGCTATAGCTTACACTACATCACTTGATGCACACCTCACAGACCTGTGCTCCTGCACCACATTGCTAAAGCTTACACTACAGCACTTTACACATCACACAGACCTGTGCTACTGCACCGCATTGCTATAGCTTACACTACAGCACTTGACACATCACACAGACCTGTGTTACTGCACCACTTTGCTAAAGCTTACACTACAGCACTTGACACATCACACAGACCTGTGCTACTACACCGCATTGCTATAGCTTACACTACATCACTTGATGCACACCTCACAGACCTGTGCTCCTGTACCACCTTGCTAAAGCTTACACTACAGCACTTGACACATCACACAGACCTGTGTTACTGCACCACTTTGCTAAAGCTTACACTACAGCACTTGACACATCGCACAGACCTGTGCTACTGCACCACATTGCTGAAGCTTACACTACTGCACTTGACACATCACACAGACCTGTGCTCCTGCACCGCATTGCTATAGCTTACATTACAGCACTTGACACATCACACAGACCTGTGCTACTGCACCGCCTTGCTAAATCTTACACTACAGCACTTGACACATCACACAGACTTGTGTTACTGCACCACTTTGCTAATGCTTACACTACAGCACTTGACACATCACACAGACCTGTGCTACTACACCGCATTGCTATAGCTTACACTACATCACTTGATGCACACCTCACAGACCTGTGCTCCTGCATCACATTGTTAAAGCTTACACTACAGCACTTTACACATCACATAGACCTGTGCTACTTCACCGCATTGCTATAGCTTACACTACAGCATTTGACACATCACACAGACCTGTGCTACTGCACCACATTGCTATAGCTTACACTACACCACTTGACGCACACAACACAGACCAGTGCTCCTACACCACCTTGCTAAAGCTTACATTACAGCACTTGACACATCACACAGACCTGTGCTCCTGCACCGCATTGCTATAGCTTACACTACAGCACTTGACACATCACCCATACCTGTGCTACTGCACCGCATTGCTATAGCTTACAATACATCACTTGACGCACACCACACAGACCTGTGCTCCTGCACCATTTTGCTAAAGCTTACATTAGAGCACTTGACACATCACACAGACCTGTGCTCCTGCACCACCTTGCTAAAGCTTACACTACAGCACTTGACACATCACACAGACCTGTGCTACTGCACCACATTGCTATAGCTTACACTACACCACTTGACGCACACCACACAGACCTGTGCTCCTGTACCACCTTGCTAAAGCTTACATTACAGCACTTGACACATCACACTAACCTGTGCTCCTCCACCACCTTGCTAAAGCTTACACTACAGCACTTGACACATCACACAGACCTGTGCTCTTGCACCACATTGCTAAAGCTTACACTACAGCACTTGACACATCACACAGACCTGTGCTCCTCCACCACCTTGCTAAAGCTTACACTACAGCACTTGACACATCACACAGACCTGTGCTCCTGCACCACATTGCAAAAGCTTACACTACAGCACTTGACACATCACACAGACCTGTGTTATTTCATCACTTTGCTATAGCTTACACTCCAGCACTTGACATATCACACACACTTGTGTTACTGCACCACTTTGCTAAAGCTTACACTACAGCACTTGACACATCACACAGACCTGTGCTACTACACCGCATTGCTATAGCTTACACTACATCACTTGATGCACACTTCACAGACTTGTGCTCCTGCACCACATTGCTAAAGCTTACACTACAGCACTTTACACATTACACAGACCTGTGCTACTGCACCGCATTGCTATAGCTTACACTACAGCACTTGACACATCACACAGACATGTGCTACTGCACCACATTGCTATAGCTTACACTACACCACTTGACGCACACAACAGAGACCTGTGCTCCTACACCACCTTGCTAAAGCTTACACTACAGCACTTGACACATAACACAGACCTGTGTTACTGCACCGCATTGCTAAAGCTTACAATACAGCACTTGACACATCACACAGACCTGTGCTACTGCACCGCATTGCTATAGCTTACACTACAGCACTTGACACATCACACAGACCTGTGTAACTGCACCACTTTGCTAAAGCTTACACTACAGCACTTGACACATCACACAGACCTGTGCTACTACACCGCATTGCTATAGCTTACACTACATCACTTGATGCACACCTCACAGACCTGTGCTCCTGTACCACCTTGCTAAAGCTTACACCACAGCACTTGACACATCACACAGACCTGTGATACTGCACAATATTGCTATAGCTTACACTACACCACTTGACGCATACCACACAGACCTGTCCTTCAGAACCACCTTGCTAAAGCTTACACTACAGCACTTGACACATCACACAGATCTGTGTTATTGCACAGCATTGCTAAAGCTTACACTACAGCACTTGACACATCACACAGACCTGTGCTACTGTACCGAATTGCTATAGCTTACACTTCAGCACTTGACACATCACACAAACCTGTGCTATTGCACCGCAGTGCTGTAGATTACACTACAGCACTTGACACATCACACAGACCTGTGTTACTGCACCACTTTGCTAAAGCTTACACTACAGCACTTGACACATCACACAGACCTGTGCTACTACACCGCATTGCTATAGCTTACACTACATCACTTGATGCACACCTCACAGACCTGTGCTCCTGTACCACCTTGCTAAAGCTTACACTACAGCACTTGACACATCACACAGACCTATGATACTGCACCACATTGCTATAGCTTACACTACACCACTTGACGCATACCACACAGACCTGTCCTTCTGAACCACCTTGCTAAAGCTTACACTACAGCACTTGACACATCACACAGACCTGAGTTATTGCACCGCATTGCTAAAGCTTACACTACAGCACTTGAAACATCACACAGACCTGTGCTACTGTACCGAATTGCTATAGCTTACACTACAGCACTTGACACATCACACACAGACCTGTGTTACTGCACCACTTTACTAAAGCTTACACTACAGCACTTGACACATCGCACAGACCTGTGCTACTGCATCACATTGCTGAAGCTTACACTACAGCACTTGACACATCACACAGACCTGTGCTCCTGCACCGCATTGCTAAAGCTTACACTACAGCACTTGACACATCACACAGACCTGTGCTACTGCACCGCCTTCCTAAAGCTTACACTACAGCACTTGACACATCACACAGACTTGTGTTACTGCACCACTTTGCTAATGCTTACACTACAGCACTTGACACATCACACAGACCTGTGCTACTACACCGCATTGCTATTGCTTACACTACATCACTTGATGCACACCTCACAGACCTGTGCTCCTGCACCACATTCCTAAAGCTTACACTACACCACTTGACACATCACACAGACCTGTGCTCCTCCACCACCTTGCTAAAGCTTACACTACAGCACTTGACACATCACACAGACCTGTGCTACTGCACCACATTTCTAAAGCTTACAATACAGCACTTGACACATCACACAGACCTGTGCTACTGCACCGCATTGCTATAGCTTACACTACATCACTTGACGAACACCACACATACCTGTGCTCCTGCACCTCCTTGATGAAGCTTACACTGCAGCACTTGACACATCACACAGACCTGTGCAACTGCACCACATTGCTAAAGCTTACACTACAGCACTTGACACATCACACAGACCTGTGCTACTGCACCGCATTGCTATAGCTAACACTACATCATTTGATGCACACCACATAGACCTGTTCTCCTACATCACCTTGCTAAAGCTTACACTACAGCACTTGACACATCACACAGACCTGTGTAACTGCACCACTTTGCTAAAGCTTACACTACAGCACTTGACACATCACACAGACCTGTGCTACTACACCGCATTGCTATAGCTTACACTACATCACTTGACGAACACCACACATACCTGTGCTCCTGCACCACCTTGATGAAGCTTACACTGCAGCACTTGACACATCACACAGACCTGTGCAACTGCACCACATTGCTAAAGCTTACACTGCAGCACTTGACACATCACACAGACCTGTGCTACTGCACCGCATTGCTATAGCTAACACTACATCATTTGATGCACACCACATAGACCTGTTCTCCTACATCACCTTGCTAAAGCTTACACTACAGCACTTGACACATCACACAGACCTGTGCTACTGTACCGAATTGCTATAGCTTACACTACAGCACTTGACACATCACACAGACCTGTGCTACTACACCGCATTGCTATAGCTTACACTACAGCACTTGACACATCACACAGACCTGTGTTACTGCACCACTTTGCTAAAGCTTACACTACAGCACTTGACACATCACACAGACCTGTGCTACTACACCGCATTGCTATAGCTTACACTACATCACTTGATGCACACCTCACAGACCTGTGCTCCTGTACCACCTTGCTAAAGCTTACACTACAGCACTTGACACATCACACAGACCTGTGATACTGCACCACATTGCTATAGCTTACACTACACCACTTGACGCATACCACACAGACCTGTCCTTCTGAACCACCTTGCTAAAGCTTACACTACAGCACTTGACACATCACACAGACCTGTGTTATTGCACCGCATTGCTAAAGCTTACACTACAGCACTTGAAACATCACACAGACCTGTGCTACTGTACCGAATTGCTATAGCTTACACTACAGCACTTGACACATCACACAGACCTGTGTTACTGCACCACTTTGCTAAAGCTTACACTACAGCACTTGACACATCGCACAGACCTGTGCTACTGCACCACATTGCTGAAGCTTACACTACAGCACTTGACACATCACACAGACCTGTGCTCCTGCACCGCATTGCTATAGCTTACACTACAGCACTTGACACATCACACAGACCTGTGCTACTGCACCGCCTTCCTAAAGCTTACACTACAGCACTTGACACATCACACAGACTTGTGTTACTGCACCACTTTGCTAATGCTTACACTACAGCACTTGACACATCACACAGACCTGTGCTACTACACCGCATTGCTATAGCTTACACTACATCACTTGATGCACACCTCACAGACCTGTGCTCCTGCACCACATTCCTAAAGCTTACACTACACCACTTGACACATCACACAGACCTGTGCTCCTCCACCACCTTGCTAAAGCTTACACTACAGCACTTGACACATCACACAGACCAGTGCTACTGCACCACATTTCTAAAGCTTACAATACAACACTTGACACATCACACAGACCTGTGCTACTGCACCGCATTGCTATAGCTTACACTACATCACTTGACGAACACCACACATACCTGTGCTCCTGCACCACCTTGATGAAGCTTACACTACAGCACTTGACACATCACACAGACCTGTGCAACTGCACCACATTGCTAAAGCTTACACTACAGCACTTGACACATCACACAGACCTGTGCTACTGCACCGCATTGCTATAGCTAACACTACATCACTTGATGCACACCACATAGACCTGTTCTCCTACATCACCTTGCTAAAGCTTACACTACAGCACTTGACACATCACACAGACACATCACACAGACCTGTGTAACTGCACCACTTTGCTAAAGCTTACACTACAGCACTTGACACATCACACAGACCTGTGCTACTACACCGCATTGCTATAGCTTACACTACATCACTTGACGAACACCACACATACCTGTGCTCCTGCACCACCTTGATGAAGCTTACACTGCAGCACTTGACACATCACACAGACCTGTGCAACTGCACCACATTGCTAAAGCTTACACTGCAGCACTTGACACATCACACAGACCTGTGCTACTGCACCGCATTGCTATAGCTAACACTACATCATTTGATGCACACCACATAGACCTGTTCTCCTACATCACCTTGCTAAAGCTTACACTACAGCACTTGACACATCACACAGACTTGTGCTACTACACCGCATTGCTATAGCTTACACTACATCACTTGATGCACACCTCACAGACCTGTGCTCCTGCACCACATTGCTAAAGCTTACACTACAGCACTTTACACATCACACAGACCTGTGCTACTGCACCGCATTGCTATAGCTTACACTACAGCACTTGACACATCACACAGACCTGTGTTACTGCACCACTTTGCTAAAGCTTACACTACAGCACTTGACACATCACACAGACCTGTGCTACTACACCGCATTGCTATAGCTTACACTACATCACTTGATGCACACCTCACAGACCTGTGCTCCTGTACCACCTTGCTAAAGCTTACACTACAGCACTTGACACATCACACAGACCTGTGATACTGCACCACATTGCTATAGCTTACACTACACCACTTGACGCATACCACACACACCTGTCCTTCTGAACCACCTTGCTAAAGCTTACACTACAGCACTTGACACATCACACAGACCTGTGTTATTGAACCGCATTGCTAAAGCTTACACTACAGCACTTGAAACATCACACAGACCTGTGCTACTGTACCGAATTGCTATAGCTTACACTACAGCACTTGACACATCACACAGACCTGTGTTACTGCACCACTTTACTAAAGCTTACACTACAGCACTTGACACATCGCACAGACCTGTGCTACTGCACCACATTGCTGAAGCTTACACTACTGCACTTGATACATCACACAGACCTGTGCTCCTGCACCGCATTGCTAAAGCTTACATTACAGCACTTGACACACCTCACACAGACCTGTGCTACTGCACCGCATTGCTAAAGCTTACATTACAGCACTTGACACATCACACAGACCTGTGCTACTGCACCGCCTTGCTAAAGCTTACACTACAGCACTTGACACATCACACAGACTTGTGTTACTGCACCACTTTGCTAATGCTTACACTACAGCACTTGACACATCACACAGACCTGTGCTACTACACCGCATTGCTATAGCTTACACTACATCACTTGATGCACACCTCACAGACCTGTGCTCCTGCATCACATTGTTAAAGCTTACACTACAGCACTTTACACATCACATAGACCTGTGCTACTTCACCGCATTGCTATAGCTTACACTACAGCATTTGACACATCACACAGACCTGTGCTACTGCACCACATTGCTATAGCTTACACTACACCACTTGACGCACACTACACAGACCTGTGCTCCTACACCACCTTGCTAAAGCTTACATTACAGCACTTGACACACCACACAGACCTGTGCTCCTGCACCGCATTGCTATAGCTTACACTACAGCACTTGACACACCACCCATACCTGTGCTACTGCACCGCATTGCTATAGCTTACAATACATCACTTGACGCACACCACACAGACCTGTGCTCCTGCACCACCTTGCTAAAGCTTACACTAGAGCACTTGACACATCACACAGACCTGTGCTCCTGCACCACCTTGCTAAAGCTTACACTACAGCACTTGACACATCACACAAACCTGTGCTACTGCACCACATTGCTATAGCTTACACTACACCACTTGACGCACACCACACAGACCTGTGCTCCTGTACCACCTTGCTAAAGCTTACATTACAGCACTTGACACATCACACTAACCTGTGCTCCTCCACCACCTTGCTAAAGCTTACACTACAGCACTTGACATATCACACAGACCTGTGCTCTTGCACCACATTGCTAAAGCTTACACTACAGCACTTGACACAGCACACAGACCTGTGCTCCTCCACCACCTTGCTAAAGCTTACACTACAGCACTTGACACATCACACAGACCTGTGCTCCTCCACCACATTGCAAAAGCTTACACTACAGCACTTGACACATCACACAGACCTGTGTTATTTCATCACTTTGCTAAAGCTTACACTCCAGCACTTGACATATCACACACATTTGTGTTACTGCACCACTTTGCTAAAGCTTACACTACAGCACTTGACACATCACACAGACCTGTGCTACTACACCGCATTACCATAGCTTACACTACATCACTT
Organism: Paraescarpia echinospica; assembly: GCA_020002185.1. NCBI lineage: Eukaryota > Metazoa > Annelida > Polychaeta > Sabellida > Siboglinidae > Paraescarpia > Paraescarpia echinospica. The sequence goes on along the minus strand of CM034533.1, from coordinate 18,221,153 downwards.
GATGCACACTTCACAGAATTGTGCTCCTACACCACATTGCTAAAGCTTACACTACAACACTTTACACATTACACAGACCTGTGCTACTGCACCGCATTGCTATAGCTTACACTACAGCACTTGACACATCACACAGACATGTGCTACTGCACCACATTGCTATAGCTTACACTACACCACTTGACGCACACAACACAGACCTGAGCTCCTACACCACCTTGCTAAAGCTTACACTACAGCACTTGACACATAACACAGACCTGTGTTACTGCACCGCATTGCTAAAGCTTACACTACAGCACTTGACACATCACACAGACCTGTGCTACTGCACCGCATTGCTATAGCTTACACTACAGCACTTGACACATCACACAGACCTGTGTAACTGCACCACTTTGCTAAAGCTTACACTACAGCACTTGACACATCACACAGACCTGTGCTACTACACCGCATTGCTATAGCTTACACTACATCACTTGATGCACACCTCACAGACCTGTGCTCCTGTACCACCTTGCTAAAGCTTACACCACAGCACTTGACACATCACACAGACCTGTGATACTGCACAATATTGCTATAGCTTACACTACACCACTTGACGCATACCACACAGACCTGTCCTTCAGAACCACCTTGCTAAAGCTTACACTACAGCACTTGACACATCACACAGATCTGTGTTATTGCACAGCATTGCTAAAGCTTACACTACAGCACTTGACACATCACACAGACCTGTGCTACTGTACCGAATTGCTATAGCTTACACTTCAGCACTTGACACATCACACAAACCTGTGCTATTGCACCGCAGTGCTGTAGATTACACTACAGCACTTGACACATCACACAGACCTGTGTTACTGCACCACTTTGCTAAAGCTTACACTACAGCACTTGACACATCACACAGACCTGTGCTACTACACCGCATTGCTATAGCTTACACTACATCACTTGATGCACACCTCACAGACCTGTGCTCCTGTACCACCTTGCTAAAGCTTACACTACAGCACTTGACACATCACACAGACCTGTGATACTGCACCACATTGCTATAGCTTACACTACACCACTTGACGCATACCACACAGACCTGTCCTTCTGAACCACCTTGCTAAAGATTACACTACAGCACTTGACACATCACACAGACCTGTGTTATTGCACCGCATTGCTAAAGCTTACACTACAGCACTTGAAACATCACACAGACCTGTGCTACTGTACCGAATTGCTATAGCTTACACTACAGCACTTGACACATCACACAGACCTGTGTTACTGCACCACCTTACTAAAGCTTACACTACAGCACTTGACACATCGCACAGACCTGTGCTACTGCATCACATTGCTGAAGCTTACACTACAGCACTTGACACATCACACAGACCGGTGCTCCTGCACCGCATTGCTAAAGCTTACACTACAGCACTTGACACATCACACAGACCTGTGCTACTGCACCGCCTTGCTAAAGCTTACACTACAGCACTTGACACATCACACAGACTTGTGTTACTGCACCACTTTGCTAATGCTTACACTACAGCACTTGACACATCACACAGACCTGTGCTACTACACCGCATTGCTATAGCTTACACTACATCACTTGATGCACACCTCACAGACCTGTGCTCCTGCACCACATTCCTAAAGCTTACACTACACCACTTGACACATCACACAGACCTGTGCTCCTCCACCACCTTGCTAAAGCTTACACTACAGCACTTGACACATCACACAGACCTGTGCTACTGCACCACATTTCTAAAGCTTACAATACAGCACTTGACACATCACACAGACCTGTGCTACTGCACCGCATTGCTATAGCTTACACTACATCACTTGACGAACACCACACATACCTGTGCTCCTGCACCACCTTGATGAAGCTTACACTGCAGCACTTGACACATCACACAGACCTGTGCAACTGCACCACATTGCTAAAGCTTACACTACAGCACTTGACACATCACACAGACCTGTGCTACTGCACCGCATTGCTATAGCTAACACTACATCATTTGATGCACACCACATAGACCTGTTCTCCTACATCACCTTGCTAAAGCTTACACTACACCACTTGACGCATACCACACAGACCTGTCCTTCTGAACCACCTTGCTAAAGCTTACACTACAGCACTTGACACATCACACAGACCTGTGTTATTGCACCGCATTGCCAAAGCTTACACTACAGCACTTGAAACATCACACAGACCTGTGCTACTGTACCGAATTGCTATAGCTTACACTACAGCACTTGACACATCACACAGACCTGTGTTACTGCACCACTTTACTAAAGCTTACACTACAGCACTTGACACATCGCACAGACCTGTGCTACTGCATCACATTGCTGAAGCTTACACTACAGCACTTGACACATCACACAGACCTGTGCTCCTGCACCGCATTGCTAAAGCTTACACTACAGCACTTGACACATCACACAGACCTGTGCTACTGCACCGCCTTGCTAAAGCTTACACTACAGCACTTGACACATCACACAGACTTGTGTTACTGCACCACTTTGCTAATGCTTACACTACAGCACTTGACACATCACACAGACCTGTGCTACTACACCGCATTGCTATAGCTTACACTACATCACTTGATGCACACCTCACAGACCTGTGCTCCTGCATCACATTGTTAAAGCTTACACTACAGCACTTTACACATCACATAGACCTGTGCTACTTCACCGCATTGCTATAGCTTACACTACAGCATTTGACACATCACACAGACCTGTGCTACTGCACCACATTGCTATAGCTTACACTACACCACTTGACGCACACAACACAGACCTGTGCTCCTACACCACCTTGCTAAAGCTTACATTACAGTACTTGACACATCACACAGACCTGTGCTCCTGCACCGCATTGCTATAGCTTACACTACAGCACTTGACACATCACCCAGACCTGTGCTACTGCACCGCATTGCTATAGCTTACAATACATCACTTGACGCACACCACACAGACCTGTGCTCCTGCACCACCTTGCTAAAGCTTACACTAGAGCACTTGACACATCACACAGACCTGTGCTCCTGCACCACCTTGCTAAAGCTTACACTACAGCACTTGACACATCACACAGACCTGTGCTACTGCACCACATTGCTATAGCTTACACTACACCACTTGACGCACACCACACAGACCTCTGCTCCTGTACCACCTTGCTAAAGCTTACATTACAGCACTTGACACATCACACTAACCTGTGCTCCTCCACCACCTTGCTAAAGCTTACACTACAGCACTTGACACATCACACAGACCTGTGCTCTTGCACCACATTGCTAAAGCTTACACTACATCACTTGACACATCACACAGACCTGTGCTCCTCCACCACCTTGCTAAAGCTTACACTACAGCACTTGACACATCACACAGACCTGTGCTCCTGCACCACATTGCAAAAGCTTACACTACAGCACTTGACACATCACACAGACCTGTGTTATTTCATCACTTTGCTAAAGCTTACACTCCAGCACTTGACATATCACACACACTTGTGTTACTGCACCACTTTGCTAAAGCTTACACTACAGCACTTGACACATCACACAGACCTGTGCTACTACAACGCATTGCTATAGCTTACACTACATCACTTGTTGCACACTTCACAGACCTGTGCTCCTGCACCACATTGCTAAAGCTTACACTACAGCACTTTACACATCACACAGACCTGTGCTACTGCACCGCATTGCTATAGCTTACACTACAGCACTTGACACATCACACAGACATGTGCTACTGCACCACATTGCTATAGCTTACACTACACCACTTGACGCACACAACACAGACCTGTGCTCCTACACCACTTTGCTAAAGCTTACACTACAGCACTTGACACATAACACAGACCTGTGTTACTGCACCGCATTGCTAAAGCTTACACTACAGCACTTGACACATCACACAGACCTGTGCTACTGCACCGCATTGCTATAGCTTACACTACAGCACTTGACACATCACACAGACCTGTGTTACTGCACCACTTTGCTAAAGCTTACACTACAGCACTTGACACATCACACAGACCTGTGCTACTACACCGCATTGCTATAGCTTACACTACATCACTTGATGCACACCTCACAGACCTGTGCTCCTGTACCACCTTGCTAAAGCTTACACTACAGCACTTGACACATCACACAGACCTGTGATACTGCACCACATTGCTATAGCTTACACTACACCACTTGACGCATACAACACAGACCTGTCCTTCTGAACCACCTTGCTAAAGCTTACACTACAGCACTTGACACATCACACAGACCTGTGTTATTGCACCGAATTGCTAAAGCTTACACTACAGCACTTGACACATCACACAGACCTGTGCTACTGTACCGAATTGCTATAGCTTACACTACAGCACTTGACACATCACACAGACCTGTGTTACTGCACCACTTTACTAAAGCTTACACTACAGCACTTGACACATCGCACAGACCTGTGCTCCTCCACCACATTGCTAAAGCTTACACTATAGCACTTGACACATCACACAGACCTGTGTTATTGCACCGCATTGCTAAAGCTTACACTACAGCACTTGACACATCACACAGACCTGTGCTACTGCACCGCATTGCTATAGCTTACACTACATCACTTGATACACACCACACAGACCTGTACTCCTGCACCACCTTGCTAAAGCTTACACTACAGCACTTCACACATCACACAGACCTGTGCTCCTGCACCGCATTGCTAAAGCTTACACTACAGCACTTGACACATCACACAGACCTGTGCTACTGCACCGCCTTGCTATAGCTTACACTACAGCACTTGACACATCACACAGACCTGTGTTACTGCACCACTTTGCTAAAGCTTACTCTACAGCACTTGACACATCACACAGACCTCTGCTACTGCACCGCATTGCTATAGCTTACACTACATCACTTGATGCACCCCACACAGACCTGTGCTCCTGCACCACCTTGCTAAAGCTTACACTACAACATTTGACAAATCACACAGACCTGTGCTACTGCACCACATTACTAAAGCTTACACTAGAGCACTTGACACATCACACAGAACAGTGCTCCTGCACCACAATGCTAAACCTTACACTACAGCACTTCACACATCACGCAGACCTGTGCTACTGCACCACATTGCTATGGCTTACAGTACAGCACTTGACGCACACCACACAGACCTGTGCTCCTGCACCACCTTGCTAAAGCTTACACTACAGCATTTGTCACATCTCACAGACCTGTGCTACTGCACCACATTGCTAAAGCTTACATTACAGCACTTTACACATCACATAGACCTGTGCTACTTCACCGCATTGCTATAGCTTACACTACAGCATTTGACACATCACACAGACCAGTGCTACTGCACCACATTGCTATAACTTACACTACACCACTTGACGCACACAACACAGACCTGTGCTCCTACACCACCTTGCTAAAGCTTACATTACAGTACTTGATACATCACACATACCTGTGCTCCTGCACCGCATTGCTATAGCTTACACTACAGCACTTGACACATCACCCAGACCTGTGCTACTGCACCGCATTGCTATAGCTTACAATACATCACTTGACGCACACCACACAGACCTGTGCTCCTGCACCACCTTGCTAAAGCTTACACTAGAGCACTTGACACATCACACAGACCTGTGCTCCTGCACCACCTTGCTAAAGCTTACACTACAGCACTTGACACATCACACAGACCTGTGCTACTGCACCACATTGCTATAGCTTACACTACACCACTTGACGCACACCACACAGACCTGTGCTCCTGTACCACCTTGCTAAAGCTTACATTACAGCACTTGACACATCACACTAACCTGTGCTCCTCCACCACCTTGCTAAAGCTTACACTACATCACTTGACACATCACACAGACCTGTGCTCTTGCACCACATTGCTAAAGCTTACACTACAGCACTTGACACATCACACAGACCTGTGCTCCTCCACCACCTTGCTATAGCTTACACTACAGCATTTGACACATCACACAGACCAGTGCTACTGCACCACATTGCTATAACTTACACTACACCACTTGACGCACACAACACAGACCTGTGCTCCTACACCACCTTGCTAAAGCTTACATTACAGTACTTGATACATCACACAGACCTGTGCTCCTGCACCGCATTGCTATAGCTTACACTACAGCACTTGACACATCACCCAGACCTGTGCTACTGCACCGCATTGCTATAGCTTACAATACATCACTTGACGCACACCACACAGACCTGTGCTCCTGCACCACCTTGCTAAAGCTTACACTAGAGCACTTGACACATCACACAGACCTGTGCTCCTGCACCACCTTGCTAAAGCTTACACTACAGCACTTGACACATCACACAGACCTGTGCTACTGCACCACATTGCTATAGCTTACACTACACCACTTGACGCACACCACACAGACCTCTGCTCCTGTACCACCTTGCTAAAGCTTACATTACAGCACTTGACACATCACACTAACCTGTGCTCCTCCACCACCTTGCTAAAGCTTACACTACAGCACTTGACACATCACACAGACCTGTGCTCTTGCACCACATTGCTAAAGCTTACACTACATCACTTGACACATCACACAGACCTGTGCTCCTCCACCACCTTGCTAAAGCTTACACTACAGCACTTGACACATCACACAGACCTGTGCTCCTGCACCACATTGCAAAAGCTTACACTACAGCACTTGACACATCACACAGACCTGTGTTATTTCATCACTTTGCTAAAGCTTACACTCCAGCACTTGACATATCACACACACTTGTGTTACTGCACCACTTTGCTAAAGCTTACACTACAGCACTTGACACATCACACAGACCTGTGCTACTACACCGCATTGCTATAGCTTACACTACATCACTTGTTGCACACTTCACAGACCTGTGCTCCTGCACCACATTGCTAAAGCTTACACTACAGCACTTTACACATCACACAGACCTGTGCTACTGCACCGCATTGCTATAGCTTACACTACAGCACTTGACACATCACACAGACATGTGCTACTGCACCACATTGCTATAGCTTACACTACACCACTTGACGCACACAACACAGACCTGTGCTCCTACACCACCTTGCTAAAGCTTACACTACAGCACTTGACACATAACACAGACCTGTGTTACTGCACCGCATTGCTAAAGCTTACACTACAGCACTTGACACATCACACAGACCTGTGCTACTGCACCGCATTGCTATAGCTTACACTACAGCACTTGACACATCACACAGACCTGTGTTACTGCACCACTTTGCTAAAGCTTACACTACAGCACTTGACACATCACACAGACCTGTGCTACTACACCGCATTGCTATAGCTTACACTACATCACTTGATGCACACCTCACAGACCTGTGCTCCTGTACCACCTTGCTCAAGCTTACACTACAGCACTTGACACATCACACAGACCTGTGATACTGCACCACATTGCTATAGCTTATACTACACCACTTGACGCATACCACACATACCTGTCCTTCTGAACCACCTTGCTAAAGCTTACACTACAGCACTTGACACATCACACAGACCTGTGTTATTGCACCGCATTGCTAAAGCTTACACTACAGCACTTGACACATCACACAGACCTGTGCTACTGTACCGAATTGCTATAGCTTACACTACAGCACTTGACACATCACACAGACCTGTGTTACTGCACCACTTTACTAAAGCTTACACTACAGCACTTGACACATCGCACAGACCTGTGCTCCTCCACCACATTGCTAAAGCTTACACTATAGCACTTGACACATCACACAGACCTGTGTTATTGCACCGCATTGCTAAAGCTTACACTACAGCACTTGACACATCACACAGACCTGTGCTACTGCACCGCATTGCTATAGCTTACACTACATCACTTGATGCACACCACACAGACCTGTGCTCCTGCACCACCTTGCTAAAGCTTACACTACAGCACTTGACACATCACACAGACCTGTGCTCCTGCACCGCATTGCTAAAGCTTACACTACAGCACTTGACACATCACACAGACCTGTGCTACTGCACCGCCTTGCTATAGCTTACACTACAGCACTTGACACATCACACAGACCTGTGTTACTGCACCACTTTGCTAAAGCTTACTCTACAGCACTTAACACATCACACAGACCTGTGCTACTGCACCGCATTGCTATAGCTTACACTACATCACTTGATGCACACCACACAGACCTGTGCTCCTGCACCACCTTGCTAAAGCTTACACTACCGCATTTGACAAATCACACAGACCTGTGCTACTGCACCACATTACTAAAGCTTACACTAGAGCACTTGACACATCACACAGACCTGTGCTCCTGCACCACAATGCTAAACCTTACACTACAGCACTTCACACATCACGCAGACCTGTGCTACTGCACCACATTGCTATAGCTTACAGTACAGCACTTGACGCACACCACACAGACCTCTGCTCCTGCACCATCTTGCTAAAGCTTACAGTACAGCATTTGTCACATCTCACAGACCTGTGCTACTGCACCACATTGCTAAAGCTTACATTACAGCACTTGACACATCACACAGACCTGTGCTCCTGCACCGCATTGCTATAGCTTACACTACAGCACTTGACACATAACACAGACCTGTGCTACAGCACCGCATTGCTATAGCTTACACTACATCACTTGATGCACACCACACATACCTGTGCTCCTGCACCACCTTGCTCAAGCTTACACTACAGCACTTGACACATCACACAGACCTGTGATACTGCACCACATTGCTATAGCTTACACTACACCACTTGACGCACACCACACAGACCTGTGCTCCTGCACCCCCTTGCTAAAGCTTACACTACAGCACTTGACACATCACACAGACCTGTGCTCCTGCACCACATTGCAAAAAGCTTACACTACAGCACTTGACACATCACACAGACCTGTGTTATTTCATCACTTTGCTAAAGCTTACCCTACAGCACTTGACACATCACACAGACCTGCGATACTGCACCACATTTCTAAAGCTTACACTACAGCACTTGACACATCACACAGACCTGTGCTACTGCACCACATTGCTATAGCTTACACTACACCACTTGACGCACACCACACAGACCTGTGCTCCTACACCACCTTGCTAAAGCTTACACTACAGCACTTGACACCTCACACAGACCTGTTTTACTGCACCGCATTGCTAAACCTTACACTACAGCACTTGACACATCACACATACCTGTGCTACTGCACCGCATTGCTATAGCTTACACTACAGCACTTGACACATCACACAGACTTGTGTTACTGCACCACTTTGCTAAAGCTTATACTACAGCACTTGACACATCACACAGACCTGCGATACTGCACCACATTGCTAAATCTTACACTACAGCACTTGACACATCACACAGACCTGTGCTACTGCACCACATTGCTATAGCTTACACTACACCACTTGACGCACACCACACAGACCTGTGCTCCTACACCACCTTGCTAAAGCTTACACTACAGCACTTGACACATCACACAGACCTGTGTTATTTCATCACTTTGCTAAAGCTTACACTACAGCACTTGACACATCTCACAGACCTGCGATACTGCACCACATTGCTAAAGCTTACACTACAGCACTTGACACATCACACAGACCTGTGCTACTGCACCACATTGCTATAGCTTACACTACACCACTTGACGCACACCACACAAACCTGTGCTCCTACACCACCTTGCTAAAGCTTACACTACAGCACTTGACACATCGCACAGACCTGTGTTAATGCACCGCATTGCTAAACCTTACACTACAGCACTTGACACATCACACAGACCTGTGCTACTGCACCGCATTGCAATAGCTTAAACTACAGCACTTGACGCACACCACACAGACCTGTGCTCCTACACCACCTTGCTACAGCTTACACTACAGCACTTGACACATCACACAGACCTGTTTTACTGCACCGCATTGCTAAACCTTACACTACAGCACTTGACACATCACACATACCTGTGCTACTGCGCCGCATTGCTATAGCTTACACTACAGCACTTGACACATCACACAGATTTGTGTTACTGCACCACTTTGCTAAAGCTTACACTACAGCACTTGACACATCACTCAGACCTGCGATACTGCACCACATTGCTAAAGCTTACACTACAGCACTTAACACATCACACAGACCTGTGCTACTGCACACCATTGCTATAGCTTACACTACATCACTTGACGCACACCACACAGACCTGTGCTCCTACACCACCTTGCTAAAGCTTACACTATAGCACTTGACACATCACACAGACCTGTGCTCCTGCACCACATTGCAAAAGCTTACACTACAGCACTTGACACATCACACAGACCTGTGTTATTTCATCACTTTGCTAAAGCTTACACTACAGCACTTGACACATCACACAGACCTGCGATACTGCACCACATTGCTAAAGTTTACACTACAGCACTTGACACATCACACAGACCTGTGCTACTGCACCACATTGCTATAGCTTACACTACACCACTTGACGCACACCACACAAACCTGTGCTCCTACACCACCTTGCTAAAGCTTACACTACAGCACTTGACACATCGCACAGACCTGTGTTACTGCACCGCATTGCTAAACCTTACACTACAGCACTTGACACATCACACAGACCTGTGCTACTGCACCGCATTGCTATAGCTCAAACTACAGCACTTGACACATCACACAGACTTGTGTTACTGCACCACTTTGATAAAGCTTACACTACAGCACTTGACACATCACACAGACCTGTGCTACTACACCGCATTGCTATAGTTTACACTACATCAATTGATGCACACCTCACAGACCTGTGCTCCTGCACCACCTTGCTAAAGCTTACACTACAGCATTTGTCACATCTCACAGACCTGTGCTACTGCACCACATTGCTAAAGCTTACATTACAGCACTTGACACATCACACAGACCTGTGCTCCTGCACCGCATTGCTATAGCTTACACTACAGCACTTGACACATCACACAGACCTGTGCTACAGCAACGCATTGCTATAGCTTACACTACATCACTTGATGCACACCACACAGACCTGTGCTCCTGAACCACCTTTCTAAAGCTTACACTACAGCACTTGACACATCACACAGACCTGTGCTCCTGCACCACAATGCTATAGCTTACACTACACCACTTGACGCACACCACACAGTCATGTGCTCCTGCACCACCTTGCTGAAGCTTACACTACAGCACTTGACACATCACAAAGACCTGTGCTCCTGCACCGCATTGCTAAAGCTTACACTACAGCACTTGACACATCACACAGACCTGTGCTACTGCACCGCCTAGCTATAGCTTACACTACAGCACTTGACACATCACACAGACCTGTGTTACTGCACCACTTTGCTAAAGCTTACTCTACAGCACTTGACACATCACACAGAACTGTGCTACTGCACCGCATTGCTATAGCTTACACTACATCACTTGATGCACACCACACAGACCTGTGCTCCTGCACCACCTTGCTAAAGCTTACACTACAGCATTTGACAAATCACACAGACCTGTGCTACTGCACCACATTATTAAAGCTTACACTAGAGCACTTGACACATCACACAGACCTGTGCTCCTGCACCACATTGCTATAGCTTACACTACAGCACTTGACACATCACACAGACCTGTGCTACTGCACCGCATTGCTATAGCTTACACTACATCACTTGATGCACACCACACATACCTGTGCTCCTGCACCCCCTTGCTAAAGCTTACACTACAGCACTTGACACATCACACAGACCTGTGCTCCTGCACCACATTGCAAAAAGCTTACACTACAGCACTTGACACATCACACAGACCTGTTATTTCATCACTTTGCTAAAGCTTACCCTACAGCACTTGACACATCACACAGACCTGCGATACTGCACCACATTTCTAAAGCTTACACTACAGCACTTGACACATCACACAGACCTGTGCTACTGCACCACATTGCTATAGCTTACACTACACCACTTGACGCACACCACACAGACCTGTGCTCCTACACCACCTTGCTAAAGCTTACACTACAGCACTTGACACATCACACAGACCTGTTTTACTGCACCGCATTGCTAAACCTTACACTACAGCACTTGACACATCACACATACCTGTGCTACTGCACCGCATTGCTATAGCTTACACTACAGCACTTGACACATCACACAGACTTGTGTTACTGCACCACTTTGCTAACGCTTACACTACAGCACTTGACACATCACACAGACCTGCGATGCTGCACCACATTGCTAAATCTTACACTACAGCACTTGACACATCACACAGACCTGTGCTACTGCACCACATTGCTATAGCTTACACTACACCACTTGACGCACACCACACAGACCTGTGCTCCTACACCACCTTGCTAAAGCTTACACTACACACTTGACACATCACACAGACCTGTGCTCCTGCACCACATTGCAAAAGCTTACACTACAGCACTTGACACATCACACAGACCTGTGTTATTTCATCACTTTGCTAAAGCTTACACTACAGCACTTGACACATCACACAGACCTGCGATACTGCACCACATTGCTAAAGCTTACACTACAGCACTTGACACATCACACAGACCTGTGCTACTGCACCACATTGCTATTGCTTACACTACACCATTTGACGCACACCACACAAACCTGTGCTCCTACACCACCTTGCTAAAGCTTACACTACAGCACTTGACACATCGCACAGACCTGTGTTACTGCACCGCATTGCTAAACCTTACACTACAGCACTTGACACATCACACAGACCTGTGCTACTGCACCGCATTGCTATAGCTTAAACTACAGCACTTGACACATCACACAGACTTGTGTTACTGCACCACTTTGATAAAGCTTACACTACAGCACTTGACACATCACACAGACCTGTGCTACTACACCGCATTGCTATAGTTTACACTACATCAATTGATGCACACCTCACAGACCTGTGCTCCTGCACCACCTTGCTAAAGCTTACACTACAGCATTTGTCACATCTCACAGACCTGTGCTACTGCACCACATTGCTAAATCTTACATTACAGCACTTGACACATCACACAGACCTGTGCTCCTGCACCGCATTGCTATAGCTTACACTACAGCACTTGACACATCACACAGACCTGTGCTACAGCAACGCATTGCTATAGCTTACACTACATCACTTGATGCACACCACACAGACCTGTGCTCCTGAACAACCTTTCTAAAGCTTACACTACAGCACTTGACACATCACACAGACCTGTGCTCCTGCACCACAATGCTATAGCTTACTCTACACCACTTGACGCACACCACACAGTCATGTGCTCCTGCACCACCTTGCTGAAGCTTACACTACAGCACTTGACACATCACACAGACCTGTGCTCCTGCACCGCATTGCTAAAGCTTACACTACAGCACTTGACACATCACACAGACCTGTGCTACTGCACCGCCTTGCTATAGCTTACACTACAGCACTTGACACATCACACAGACCTGTGTTACTGCACCACTTTGCTAAAGCTTACTCTACAGCACTTGACACATCACACAGAACTGTGCTACTGCACCGCATTGCTATAGCTTACACTACATCACTTGATGCACACCACATAGACCTGTGCTCCTGCACCACCTTGCTAAAGCTTACACTACAGCACTTGACACATCACACAGACCTGTGCTCCTGCACCGCATTGCTAAAGCTTACACTACAGCACTTGACACATCACACAGACCTGTGCTACTGCACCGCCTTGCTATAGCTTACACTACAGCACTTGACACATCACACAGACCTGTGTTACTGCACCACTTTGCTAAAGCTTACTCTACAGCACTTGACACATCACACAGAACTGTGCTACTGCACCGCATTGCTATAGCTTACACTACATCACTTGATGCACACCACATAGACCTGTGCTCCTGCACCACCTTGCTAAAGCTTACACTACAGCATTTGACAAATCACACAGACCTGTGCTACTGCACCACATTATTAAAGCTTACACTAGAGCACTTGACACATCACACAGACCTGTGCTCCTGCACCACATTGCTATAGCTTACACTACAGCACTTGACACATCACACAGACCTGTGCTACTGCACCGCATTGCTATAGCTTACACTACATCACTTGATGCACACCACACAGACCTGTGCTCCTGCACCACCTTGCTAAAGCTTACACTACAGCACTTGACACATCACACAGACCTGTGCTCCTGCACCACAATGCTAAACCTTACACTACAGCACTTCACTCATCACGCAGACATGTGCTACTGTACCACATTGCTATAGCTTACAGTACACCACTTGACGCACACCACACAGACCTGTGCTCCTGCACCACTTTGCTAAAGCTTACACTACAGCATTTGTCACATCTCGCAGACCTGTGCTACTGCACCACATTGCTAAAGCTTACATTACAGCACTTGACACATCACACAGACCTGTGCTCCTGCACCGCATTGCTATAGCTTACACTACAGCACTTGACATATCACACAGACCTGTGCTACAGCACCGCATTGCTATAGCTTACACTACATCACTTGATGCACACCACACAGACCTGTGCTCCTGCACCACCTTGCTAAAGCTTACACTACAGCACTTGACACATCACACAGACCTGTGCTCCTGCACCACCTTGTTAAGCTTACAATACAGCACTTGACACATCACACAGACCTGTGCTACTGCACCACATTGCAATAGCTTACACTACACCACTTGTCGCACACCACACAGACCTGTGCTCCTGCACCACCTTGCTAAAGCTTACACTATAGCACTTGACACATCACACAGACCTGTGCTCCTCCACCACCTTGCTAAAGCTTACATTACAGCACTTGACACATCACACAGACCTGTGCTCCTGCACCACATTGCTAAAGCTTACACTACAGCACTTGACACATCACACAGACCTGTGCTCCTGCACCTCATTGCAAAAGCTTACACTACAGCACTTGACACATCACACAGACCTGTGTTATTTCATCACTTTGCTAAAGCTTACACTACAGCACTTGACACATCACACAGACCTGTGCTCCTGCACCACCTTGCTAAAGCTTACACTATAGCACTTGACACATCACACAGACCTGTGCTCCTTCACCACCTTGCTAAAGCTTACATTACAGCACTTGACACATAACACAGACCTGTGCTCCTGCACCACATTGCTAAAGCTTACACTACAGCACTTGACACATCACACAGACCTGTGCTCCTGCACCTCATTGCAAAAGCTTACACTACAACACTTGACACATCACACAGACCTGTGTTATTTCATCACTTTGCTAAAGCTTACACTACAGCACTTGACACATCACACAGACCTGCGATACTGCACCACATTGCTAAAGCTTACACTACAGCACTTGACACATCACACAGACCTGTGCTACTGCACCACATTGCTATAGCTTACACTACACCACTTGACGCACACCACACAGACCTGTGCTCCTACACCACCTTGCTAAAGCTTACACTACAGCACTTGACACATCACGCAGACCTGTTTTACTGCACCGCATTGCTAAACCTTACACTACAGCACTTGACACATCACACATACCTGTGCTACTGCGCCGCATTGCTATAGCTTACACTACAGCACTTGACACATCACACAGACTTGTGTTACTGCACCACTTTGCTAAAGCTTACACTACAGCACTTGACACATCACTCAGACCTGCGATACTGCACCACATTGCTAAAGCTTACACTACAGCACTTAACACATCACACAGACCTGTGCTACTGCACACCATTGCTATAGCTTACACTACATCACTTGACGCACACCACACAGACCTGTGCTCCTACACCACCTTGCTAATGCTTACACTACAGCACTTGACACATCACACAGACCTGTGCTCCTGCACCACATTGCAAAAGCTTACACTACAGCACTTGACACATCACACAGACCTGTGTTATTTCATCACTTTGCTAAAGCTTACACTACAGCACTTGACACATCACACAGACCTGCGATACTGCACCACATTGCTAAAGCTTACACTACAGCACTTGACACATCACACAGACCTGTGCTACTGCACCACATTGCTATAGCTTACACTACACCACTTGACGCACACCACACAGACCTGTGCTCCTACACCACCTTGCTAAAGCTTACACTACAGCACTTGACACATCACACAGACCTGTTTTACTGCACCGCATTGCTAAACCTTACACTACAGCACTTGACACATCACACATACCTGTGCTACTGCACCGCATTGCTATAGCTTACACTACAGCACTTGACACATCACACAGACTTGTGTTACTGCACCACTTTGCTAAAGCTTACACTACAGCACTTGACACATCACACAGACCTGCGATACTTCACCACATTGCTAAAGCTTACACTACAGCACTTGACACATCACACAGACCTGTGCTACTGCACCACATTGCTAAAGCTTACATTACAGCACTTGACACATCACACAGACCTGTGCTCCTGCACCACATTGCTAAAGCTTACACTACAGCACTTGACACATCACACAGACCTGTGCTCCTGCACCTCATTGCAAAAGCTTACACTACAGCACTTGACACATCACACAGACCTGTGTTATTTCATCACTTTGCTAAAGCTTACACTACAGCACTTGACACATCACACAGACCTGTGCTCCTGCACCACCTTGCTAAAGCTTACACTGTAGCACTTGACACATCACACAGACCTGTGCTCCTCCACCACCTTGCTAAAGCTTACATTACAGCACTTGACACATCACACAGACCTGTGCTCCTGCACCACATTGCTAAAGCTTACACTACAGCACTTGACACATCACACAGACCTGTGCTCCTGCACCTCATTGCAAAAGCTTACACTACAACACTTGACACACCACACAGACCTGTGTTATTTCATCACTTTGCTAAAGCTTACACTACAGCACTTGACACATCACACAGACCTGCGATACTGCACAACATTGCTAAATCTTACACTACAGCACTTGACACATCACACAGACCTGTGCTACTGCACCACATTGCTATAGCTTACACTACACCACTTGACGCACACCACACAGACCTGTGCTCCTACACCACCTTGCTAAAGCTTACACTACAGCACTTGACACATCACGCAGACCTGTTTTACTGCACCGCATTGCTAAACCTTACACTACAGCACTTGACACATCACACATACCTGTGCTACTGCGCCGCATTGCTATAGCTTACACTACAGCACTTGACACATCACACAGACTTGTGTTACTGCACCACTTTGCTAAAGCTTACACTACAGCACTTGACACATCACTCAGACCTGCGATACTGCACCACATTCCTAAAGCTTACACTACAGCACTTAACACATCACACAGACCTGTGCTACTGCACACCATTGCTATAGCTTACACTACATCACTTGACGCACACCACACAGACCTGTGCTCCTACACCACCTTGCTAATGCTTACACTACAGCACTTGACACATCACACAGACCTGTGCTCCTGCACCACATTGCAAAAGCTTACACTACAGCACTTGACACATCACACAGACCTGTGTTATTTCATCACTTTGCTAAAGCTTACACTACAGCACTTGACACATCACACAGACCTGCGATACTGCACCACATTGGTAAAGCTTACACTACAGCACTTGACACATCACACAGACCTGTGCTACTGCACCACATTGCTATAGCTTACACTACACCACTTGACGCACACCACACAGACCTGTGCTCCTACACCATCTTGCTAAAGCTTACACTACAGCACTTGACACATCACACAGACCTGTTTTACTGCACCGCATTGCTAAACCTTACACTACAGCACTTGACACATCAAACATACCTGTGCTACTGCACCGCATTGCTATAGCTTACACTACAGCACTTGACACATCACACAGACTTGTGTTACTGCACCACTTTGCTAAAGCTTACACTACAGCACTTGACACATCACACAGACCTGCGATACTTCACCACATTGCTAAAGCTTACACTACAGCACTTGACACATCACACAGACCTGTGCTACTGCACCACATTGCTATAGCTTACAATACATCACTTGACGCACACCACACAGTCCTGTGCTCCTACACCACCTTGCTAAAGCTTACACTACAGCACTTGACACATCACACAGACCTGTGCTCCTGCACCACATTGCAAAAGCTTACACTACAGCACTTGACACATCACACAGACCTGTGTTATTTCATCACTTTGCTAAAGCTTACACTACAGCACTTGACACATCACACACACCTGCGATACTGGACCACATTGCTAAAGCTTACACTACAGCACTTGACACATCACACAGACCTGTGATACTGCACCACATTGCTATAGCTTACACTACACCACTTGACGCACACCACACAAACCTGTGCTCCTACACCACCTTGCTAAAGCTTACACTACAGCACTTGACACATCACACAGACCTGTGTTACTGCACCGCATTGCTAAACCTTACACTACAGCACTTGACACATCACACAGACCTGTGCTACTGCACCGCATTGCTATAGCTTACACTACAGCACTTGACACATCACACAGACTTGTGTTACTGCACCACTTTGCTAAAGCTTACACTACAGCACTTGACACATCACACAAACCTGTGCTACTACACCGCACTGCTATAGTTTACATTACATCAATTGATGCACACCTCACAGACCTGTGCTGCTGCACCACCTTGCTAAAGCTTACACTACAGCACTTGACACATCACAGAGACCTGTGCTACTGCACCACATTGCTATAGCTTACACTACACCACTTGACGCACACCACACAGACCTATGCTCCTGCACCACCTTGCTAAAACTTACACTACAGCACTTGACACATCACACAGACCTGTGTTATTGCACCGCATTGCTAAAGCTTACACTACAGCACTTGACACATCACACAGACCTATGCTACTGCACCGCATTGCTATAGCTTACACTACATCACTTGATGCACACCACACAGACCTGTGCTCCTGCACCACCTTGCTAAAGCTTACACTACAGCACTTGACACATCACACAGTCCTGTGCTCCTGCTCCACAATGCTATAGCTTACACTACACCACTTGACGCTCACCACACAATCATGTGCTCCTGCACCACCTTGCTAAAGCTTACACTACAGCACTTGACACATCACACAGACCTGTTCTCCTGCACCGCGTTGCTAAAGCTTACACTACAGCACTTGACACATCACACAGACCTTTGCTACTGCACCACCTTGCTATAGCTTATACTACAGCACTTGACACATCACACAGACCTGTGTTACTGCACCACTTTGCTAAAGCTTACTCTACAGCACTTGACACATCACACAGACCTATGCTACTGCACCGCATTGCTATAGCTTACACTACATCACTTGATGCACACCACACAGACCTGTGCTCCTGCACCACCTTGCTAAAGCTTACACTACTGCATTTGACAAATCACACAGACCTGTGCTACTGCACCACATTGCTATAGCTTACACTACACCACTTGACGCACACCACACAGACCTGTGCTCCTACACCACCTTGCTAAAGCTTACACTACAGCACTTGACACATCACACAGACCTGTTTTACTGCACCGCATTGCTAAAGCTTACACTACAGCACTTGACACATCACACATACCTGTGCTACAGCACCGCATTGCTCTAGCTTACACTACAGCACTTGACACATCACACAGACTTGTGTTACTGCACCACTTTGCTCAAGCTTACACTACAGCACTTGACACATCACACAGACCTGCGATACTGCACCACATTGCTAAAGCTTACACTACAGCACTTGACACATCACACAGACCTGTATTATTTCATCACTTTGCTAAAGCTTACACTACAGCACTTGACACATCACACAGACCTGCGATATTGCACCACATTGCTAAAGCTTACACTACAGCACTTGACACATCACACAGACCTGTGCTACTGCACCACATTGCTATAGCTTACACTACACCACTTGACGCACACCACACAAACCTGTGCTCCTACACCACCTTGCTAAAGCTTACACTACAGCACTTGACACATCACACAGACCTGTGTTACTGCACCGCATTGCTAAACCTTACACTACAGCACTTGACACATCACACAGACCTGTGCTACTGCACCGCATTGCTATAGCTTACACTACAGCACTTGACACATCACACAGACTTGTGTTATTGCACCACTTTGCTATAGTTTACACTACATCAATTGATGCACACCTCACAGACCTGTGCTGCTGCACCACCTTGCTAAAGCTTACACTACAGCACTTGACACATCACAGAGACCTGTGTTACTGCACCACATTGCTATAGCTTACACTACACCACTTGACGCACACCACACAGACCTATGCTCCTGCACCACCTTGCTAAAACTTACACTACAGCACTTGACACATCACACAGACCTGTGTTATTGCACCGCATTGCTAAAGCTTACACTACAGCACTTGACACATCACACAGACCTGTGCTACTGCACCGCATTGCTATAGCTTACACTACATCACTTGATGCACACCACACAGACCTGTGCTCCTGCACCACCTTGCTAAAGCTTACACTACAACACTTGACACATCACACAGTCCTGTGCTCCTGCACCACAATGCTATAGCTTACAATACACCACTTGACGCTCACCACACAGTCATGTGCTCCTGCACCACCTTGCTAAAGCTTACACTACAGCACTTGACACATCACACAGACCTGTTCTCCTCCACCACCTTGCTAAAGCTTACACTACAGCACTTGACACATCACACAGACCTGTGCTCCTGCACCACATTGCTAAAGCTTACACTACAGCACTTGACACATCACACAGACCTGTGCTCCTGCACCTCATTGCAAAAGCTTACACTACAGCACTTGACACATCACACAGACCTGTGTTATTTCATCACTTTGCTAAAGCTTACACTACAGCACTTGACACATCACACAGACCTGCGATACTGCACCACATTGCTAAAGCTTACACTACAGCACTTGACACATCACACAGATCTGTGCTACTGCACCACATTGCTATAGCTTACACTACACCACTTGACGCACACCACACAGACCTGTGCTCCTACACCACCATGCTAAAGCTTACACTACAGCACTTGACACATCACACAGACCTGTTTTACTGCACCGCATTGCTAAAGCTTACACTACAGCACTTGACACATCACACATACCTGTGCTACTGCACCGCATTGCTATAGCTTACACTACAGCACTTGACACATCACACAGACCTGCGATACTGCACCTCATTGCTAAAGCTTACACTACAGCACTTGACGCACTCCACACAGACCTGTGCTCCTACACCACCTTGCTAAAGCTTACACTACAGCACTTGACACATCACACAGACCTGTGCTCCTGCACCACATTGCAAAAGCTTACACTACAGCACTTGACACATCACACAGACCTGTGTTATTTCATCACTTTGCTAAAGCTTACACTACAGCACTTGACACATCACACAGACCTGCGATATTGCACCACATTGCTAAAGCTTACACTACAGCACTTGACACATCACACAGACCTGTGCTACTGCACCACATTGCTGTAGCTTACACTACACCACTTGACGCACACCACACAAACCTGTGCTCCTACACCACCTTGCTAAAGCTTACACTACAGCACTTGACACATCACACAGACCTGTGTTACTGCACCGCATTGCTAAACCTTACACTACAGCACTTGACACATCACACAGACCTGTGCTACTGCACCGCATTGCTATAGCTTACACTACAGCACTTGACACATCACACAGACTTGTGTTACTGCACCACTTTGCTAAAGCTTACACTACAGCACTTGACACATCAAACAGACCTGTGCTACTACACCGCATTGTTATAGTTTACACTACATCAATTGATGCACACCTCACAGACCTGTGCTGCTGCATCACCTTGCTAAAGCTTACACTACAGCACTTGACACATCACAGAGACCTTTGCTACTGCACCACATTGCAATAGCTTACACTACACCACTTGACGCACACCACACAGACCTATCCTCTTGCACCACCTTGCTAAAACTTACACTACAGCACTTGACACATCACACAGACCTGTGTTATTGCACCGCATTGCTAAAGCTTACACTACAGCACTTGACACATCACACAGACCTGTGCTACTGCACCGCATTGCTATAGCTTACACTACATCACTTGATGCACACCACACAGACCTGTGCTCCTGCACCACCTTGCTAAAGCTTACACTACAGCACTTGACACATCACACAGTCCTCTGCTCCTGCACCACAATGCTATAGCTTACACTACACCACTTGACGCTCACCACACAGTCATGTGCTCCTGCACCACCTTGCTAAAGCTTACACTACAGCACGTGACACATCACACAGACCTGTTCTCCTGCACCGCATTGCTAAAGCTTACACTACAGCACTTGACACATCACACAGACCTGTGCTACTGCACCGCCTTGCTATAGCTTACACTACAGCACTTGACACATCACACAGACCTGTGTTACTGCACCACTTTGCTAAAGCTTACTCTACAGCACTTGACACATCACACAGACCTATGCTACTGCACCGCATTGCTATAGCTTACACTACATCACTTGATGCACACCACACAGACCTGATCTCCTGCACCACCTTGCTAAAGCTTACACTACAGCATTTGACAAATCACACAGACCTGTGCTACTGCACCACATTACTAAAGCTTACACTAGAGCACTTGACACATCACACAGACCTGTGCTCCTGCACCACATTGCTATAGCTTACACTACAGCACTTGACACATCACACAGAACTGTGCTACTGCACCGCATTGCTATAGCTTACACTGCATCACTTGATGCACTCCACACAGACCTGTGCTCCTGCACCACCTTGCTAAAGCTTACACTACAGCACTTGACACATCACACAGACCTGTGCTCCTTCACCACAATGCTAAACCTTACACTACAGCACTTCACACATCACGCAGACCTGTGCTACTGCACCACTTTGCTATAGCTTACAGTACTCCACTTGACGCACACCACACAGACCTGTGCTCCTGCACCACCTCCTTGCTAAAGCTTACACTACAGCATTTGTCACATCTCACAGACCTGTGCTACTGCACCACATTGCTAAAGCTTACATTACAGACTTGACACATCACACAGACCTGTGCTCCTGCACCGCATTGCTATAGCTTACACTACAGCACTTGACACATCACACAGACCTGTGCTACAGCAACGCATTGCTATAGCTTACACTACACCACTTGATGCACACCACACAGACCTGTGCTCCTGCACCACCTTGCTAAAGCTTACACTACAGCACTTGACACATCACACAGACCTGTGCTCCTGCACCACCTTGTTAAGCTTACACTACAGCACTTGACTCATCACACAGACCTGTGCTACTGCACCACATTGCCATAGCTTACATACACCACTTGACGCACACCACACGGACCTGTGCTCCTGCACCACATTGCTAAAGCTTACACTACAGCACTTGACACATCACACAGACCTGTGCTCCTCCACCACCTTGCTAAAGCTTACACTACAGCACTTGACACATCACACAGACCTGTGCTCCTGCACCACATTGCTAAAGCTTACACTACAGCACTTGACACATCACACAGACCTGTGCTCCTGCACCACATTGCAAAAGCTTACACTACAGCACTTGACACATCACACAGACCTGTGTTATTTCATCACTTTGCTAAAGCTTACACTACAGCACTTGACACATCACACAGACCTGCGATACTGCACCACATTGCTAAAGCTTACACTACAGCACTTGACACATCACACAGACCTGTGCTACTGCACCACATTGCTATAGCTTACACTACACCACTTGACGCACACCACACAGACCTGTGCTCCTACACCACCTTGCTAAAGCTTACACTACAGCACTTGACACATCACACAGACCTGTTTTACTGCACCTCACTGCTAAACCTTACACTACAGCACTTGACACATCACACATACCTGTGCTACTGCACCGCCTTGCTATAGCTTACACTACAGCACTTGACACATCACACAGACCTGTTCTACTACACCGCATTGCTATAGCTTACACTACATCACTTGACGCACACCACACAGACCTATGCTCCTGCACCATCTTGCTAAAACTTACACTACAGCACTTGACACATCACACAGACCTGTGTTATTGCACCGCATTGCTAAAGCTTACACTACAGCACTTGACACATCGCACAGACCTGTGCTACTGCACCGCATTGCTATAGCTTACACTACATAACTTGATGCACACCACACAGACTTGTGCTCCTGCACCACCTTGCTAAAGCTTACACTACAGCACTTGACACATCACACATACCTGTGCTCCTGCACCACAATGCTATAGCTTACACTACACCACTTGACGCACACCACACAGTCATGTGCTCCTGCACCACCTTGCTAAAGCTTACACTACAGCACTTGACACATCACACAGACCTGTGTTACTGCACCGCATTGCTAAAGCTTACACTACAGCACTTGACACATCACACAGACCTGTGCTACTGCACCGCATTGCTATAGCTTACACTACAGCACTTGACACATCACACAGACCTGTGATACTGCACCACTTTACTAAAGCTTATACTACAGCACTTGACACATCACACAGACCTGTGCTACTGCACCACATTGCTATAGCTTCCACTACACCACTTGACGCACACCACACAGACCTGTGCTCCTGCACCACCTTGCTATAGCTTACACTACAGTACTTGACACATCACACAGACCTGTGTTACTGCACCACATTGCTAAAGCTTACACTACAGCACTTGACACATCACACAGACCTGTGCTCCTGCACCACATTGCTATAGCTTACACTACAGTAATTGACACATCACACAGACCTGTGTTACTTCACCACATTGCTAAAGCTTACACTACAGCACTTGACACATAACACAGACCTGTGCTACTGCACCTCATTGCTAAAGCTTACACTACAGCACTTGACACATCACACAGACCTGTACTACTGCACCACATTGCTAAAGCTTGCACTACAGCACTTGACACATCACACAGACTTGTGCTACTGCACCACATAGCTAAAGCTTGCACTACAGCACTTGACTCATCACACAGATCTGTGCTACTGCACCACATTGCTAAAGCTTACACTACAGCACTTGACTCATCACACAGACCTGTGCTCCTGCACCACATTGCTAAAGCTTACACTACAGCACTTGACACATCACACAGATCTGTGCTACTGCACCACATTGCTAAAGCTTACACTACAGCTCTTGACACATTACACAGACCTGTGTTACTGCACCACATTGCTAAACTTACACTACAGCATTTGACACATCACACATACCTGTGCTACTGCACTGCATTGCCATAGCTTACACTACAGCACTTGACACATCACACAGACCTGTGCTCCTGCACCACATTGCTATAGCTTACACTACAGCACTTGACACATCACACCGACCTGTGCTATTGCACGACATTGCTAAATCTTACACTACAGCACTTGACACATCACACAGACCTCTGCTCCTGCACCACATTGCTATAGCTTACACTACAGCACTTGACACATCACACAGACCTGTGCTACTGCACCACATTGCTATAACTTACACTACATCACTTGACGCACACCACACAGATCTGTGCTCCTGCACCACCTTGCTAAAGCTAACACTACAGCATTTGACACATCGCACAGACCTGTGCTACTGCACCACATTGCTAAAGCTTACACTACAGCACTTGACACATCACACAGACCTGTGCTCCTGCACCGCATTGCTATAGCTTACACTACAGCACTTGACACATCACACAGACCTGTGCTACTGCACCGCATTGCTATAGCTTACACTACATCACTCGATGCACATCACACAGACCTGTGCTCCTGCACCACCTTGCTAAAGCTTACACTACAGCACTTGACACATCACACAGACCTGTGCTACTGCACCACATTGCTATAGCTTACACTACACCACTTGACGCACACCACACAGACCTGTGCTCCTGCACCACCTTGCTAAAACTTACACTACAGCACTTGACACATCACACAGACCTATGCTCCTCCACCACCTTGCTAAAGCTTACACTACAGCAATTGACACATCACACAGACCTGTGCTCCTGCACCACATTGCTATAGCTTACACTACAGTAATTGACACATCACACAGACCTGTGTTACTGCACCACATTGCTAAAGCTTACACTACAGCACTTGACACATAACACAGACCTGTGCTACTGCACCTCATTGCTAAAGCTTACACTACAGCACTTGACACATCACACAGACTTGTACTACTGCACCACATTGCTAAAGCTTGCACTACAGCACTTGACACATCACACAGACTTGTGCTTCTGCACCACATAGCTAAAGCTTGCACTACAGCACTTGACTCATCACACAGATCTGTGCTACTGCACCACATTGCTAAAGCTTACACTACAGCACTTGACTCATCACACAGACCTGTGCTGCTGCACCACATTGCTAAAGCTTACACTACAGCACTTGACACATCACACAGATCTGTGCTACTGCACCACATTGCTAAAGCTTACACTACAGCTCTTGACACATTACACAGACCTGTGTTACTGCACCACATTGCTAAACTTACACTACAGCATTTGACACATCACACATACCTGTGCTACTGCACCGCATTGCCATAGCTTACACTACAGCACTTGACACATCACACAGACCTGTGCTCCTGCACCACATTGCAATAGCTTACACTACAGCACTTGACACATCACACCGACCTGTGCTATTGCACGACATTGCTAAAGCTTACACTACTGCACTTGACACATCACACAGACCTGTGCTACTGCACCACATTGCTATAGCTTACACTACACCACTTGACGCACACCACACAGACCTGTGCTCCTGCACCACCTTGCTAAAACTTACACTACAGCACTTGACACATCACACAGACCTATGCTCCTCCACCACCTTGCTAAAGCTTACACTACAGCACTTGACACATCACACAGACCTGTGCTCCTGCACCACATTGCTAAAGCTTACACTACAGCTCTTGACTCATCACACAGACCTGTGCTCCTCCACCACCTTGCTAAAGCTTACACTACAGCACTTGACATATCACGCAGACCTGTGCTCCTGCACCACATTGCTAACGCTTACACTACAGCACTTGACACATCATACAGACCTGTGCTCCTGCACCACATTGCTAAAGCTTACACTACAGCACTTGACACATCACACAGACCTATGTTACTGCACCAGATTGCTATAGCTTACACTACAGCACTTGACACATCACACCGACCTGTGCTATTGCACGACATTGCTAAAGCTTACACTACAGCACTTGACACATCACACAGACCTCTGCTCCTGCACCACATTGCTATAGCTTACACTACAGTACTTGACACATCACACCGACCTGTGCTATTGCACGACATTGCTAAAGCTTACACTACAGCACTTGACACATCACACAGACCTCTGCTCCTGCACCACATTGCTATAGCTTACACTACAGTACTTGACACATCACACAGACCTGTGCTACTGCACCACATTGCTATAGCTTACACTACACCACTTGACGCACACCACACATATCTGTGCTCCTGCACCACCTTGCTAAAGCTAACACTACAGCATTTGACACATCGCACAGACCTGTGCTACTGCACCACATTGCTAAAGCTTACACTACAGCACTTGACACATCACACAGACCTGTGCTCCTGCACCGCATTGCTATAGCTTACACTACAGCACTTGACACATCACACAGACCTGTGCTACTGCACCGCATTGCTATAGCTTACACTACATCACTCGACGCACATCACACAGACCTGTGCTCCTGCACCACCTTGCTAAAACTTACACTACAGCACTTGACACATCACACAGACCTGTGCTCCTCCACCACCTTGCTAAAGCTTACACTACAGCACTTGACACATCACACAGACCTGTGCTCCTGCACCACATTGCTAAAGCTTACACTACAGCACTTGACACATCACACAGACCTGTGTTACTGCACCAAATTGCTATAGCTTACACTACAGAACTTGACACATTTCACAGACCTGTGCTACTGCACCGCATTACGTCATATACAACTGTTATAATTTTTATCAAAATATAGGTATTCTGGGGTAATAATTTATTATATGCTACTTTTAACCTTGTCCGATTTACATGTCAGGCATATAAAAAAAACTGGCTGACGTGAAACCCAAATTATACCAAAAACTACTTCATGTAATGCATTCATGTTTAAGTCAAAATATAGGTAATCGGACTGCGATTTAAAATGTCTGAAACATGTTTTAGTTGACCTTCGCTGACATTAGCATCATCCATTTTAAATATGATGCCCGTCAAAACAAATGTTTTCACATTTTAAGAAATACGTCGTACAGAACATAAACGTTGATGCCAAAATGCAGGTTTGAGAGATGTTGATTTAAAATATTATAATGTCCACCAAGTGTAAAGATGCCACCTGCCAAAACCCTATTATCCGATAAAAACCCAGGCCCTGACTACCTTTCAAATAGGACATTTTTATTAGATTTATCAGTGACTTCTGCCTGTACGTGGAAACGCTGAAAAGTCTGGCACCATGATGTTTCCCCCTGGATTGTGTGCGCTACGCCTAGTCCTGCCCTTGTCTGACTGCACTTCGCCGATGGATGATATCCGGTCCAGAGATAGTGCGGCACATCGGGGAATTTGAATCTTCTTCAGAGTCAACTACAGACGATGAGGTACATTGTTACCACCAACTGTCTACAAGCATCCAAGCAAACTTCTCTAGGATGTTACCTCTCTGACAGATACATTTCAAGAATGTGGCAATCCGTTTTGTAAACAAAGACAATATATGCTGGCTATAGACGCCCGAGATATTCGCCAGGAGAGTGTTGTTGACAGTGTGATGAGTATAGAAAAGATCGGCCAGGGGCAGAACAACACATTTGTCAAAGAGCGCCCGACAGATTGCATCAAACATCTGGGAGGCCCAATCAAGGACGTCCGAAAGTGAGAAATCAAACTCCAAGATCCAACTATCGGCTGTCCGAAGTGACTGCTCGTTGTTTTCCTAACTGTATGTCGCTTGTCAAGTATGAAACAATCACATTGTCGCTATCAGGCAATGGAAGATATCACATGCCGATTGGAGAAAGTTGTCCCGCCTTCGATAACTACATTCGGTACCATAATGACAGCTTTATGTGACGCACTTCTTAATATTTCAAAAACATTCAATTTAACGGCCGCCATTTTTTTTATACAAATGACGGATGTGAATGTCGGACAAGGTCAAACGTAAACTATTTGAAATCGCTACCCAGGAAAACCTACATTTCGACATCAAATAACAGCTTTATATGATGTAGTTCTTAATGTATGGAAATAATTGGTTTGGCGGCCGACATTTTCTATAATGCCGGATAAGAATGTCAATGAAGGTCAAATGCAAAACATTTGAAAAAATTGAAATCGGTGTCCATACATCGTTATTCTGACACCAACATTGCGGCTCTGGGTGACGTAGTTCATAAGATATAGAAACAATAGTATCGATGGACGCCATTTTTAAAATAGCTGATGTGAATATTGGACAAGGTCACCAATAACACATTTCACATCCCTACCCCGAAAACCTATATATTGATCCCACGAAGACAGCTGTATGTGACACAGTTCTCAAGATATGAGGTTTATTACTTTGACGGCCATTTGAAAAACGGCCACCAATGGCAATGCTCCGGGGTTTAAATATTGTTTCTTGATAACCTCTAACTATGTGCCGAGACTCTTGCAATTATTCAGTAGTGCACGGTTCGTCAAAACAATGCAGTTGTGTGCGGTACTAATTTGGACCAGACGTCTCCTGTGGACAGTAAAGGTGGCGTTGATTTGAATCCAATCAGTTCACCTCTCATTATATAGCGTGTGCATGCATGTTTCCCTACGTACCACAGAACAAAGGGTGGTAGAGAAAGTAATGCAATAGAAGAGAAGGGTGGTAGAGAAAGTAATGCAATAGAAGAGAAGGGTGGTAGAGAAAGTAATGCAATAGAAGAGGAGGGTGGTAGAGAAAGTAATGCAATAGAAGAGAAGGGTGGTAGATAAAGTAATGCAATAGAAGAGAAGGGTGGTAGAGAAAGTAATGCAATAGAAGAGAAGGGTGGTAGAGAAAGTAATGCAATAGAAGAGAAGGGTGGTAGAGAAAGTAATGCAATAGAAGAGAAGGGTGGTAGAGAAAGTAATGCAATAGAAGAGAAGGGTGGTAGAGAAAGTAATGCAGTAGAAGAGAAGGGTGGTAGAGAAAGTAATGTAATAGAAGAGAAGGGTGGTAGAGAAAGCAGTGCAATAGAAGAGAAGGGTGGTAGAGAAAGCAGTGCAAGCGTAATGAGGAAAAAGAGAAATAAAATAAAATGTCGACGTATCCAAACCAGCCTCACCCCTGAAGGCAGGGAACGACGAGGAGAAGTGAATATTTGAATATGTGAAGTCAGTATTTGTGTTTTTGCAGCATCATGTTGTATTGAATGACCTTGACTTTGCACCATTGACCTTCACATTCACACTTATATTCAAACGATATTCATATTACATTTGTTGGATATTGTGATGTCTAAAACATTAGAATCAGACCATAAATCATGAATCTACCTCACTTAGAACCATAGTTGTGAGTAATAATATGATTTATGGCGGCCATTTTGTTTGTCGATGTTCCCGGGCTAGGATTTCTTAGGACTTATATTTCCTGGCCTATATGCCGAAGCATAATGGCGTTTGAAATTAAGCTAACGTCATAGTTTAACATTTTTAATGAACTCGGTCAATACAGATGAACTCAGCCGCAATACGGATGAACTCGGCCGCAATACGATTGAATCCGGCCGCTATACGGATGAACTCGGCCGCAACACGAATGAACTCGGCCAATATGGATGAACTCGGCCGCAATACAGATGAACTCGGCCGCAATACGGATGAACTCGACCACAATACGGATGAACTCGACCACAATACGGATGAACTCGGCCAATTCGGAGTCTGACAACGCGTTGTACTGAAACATTTCGTCTTGAAATATATGGTCGATTTTCAATTGTGCGCATGCGCGGTGACCTATATGGGACATATTGAGTCACGTGCAAATTTCCCGGCAAGCTTACTGAAATATTCGGTCGTCGGAAGTTGCAGCGTGCCCAGGTGACTGTAAGTTCCGAATGATATTGGAATTACCATTTGCATGTACACCTGCAGGGTTAGAGCTATAGTTGGACGTGGTCGCTGTACCCATCTGATCTGTCATTCTGTGGCCCACACGTGGATAGCCTAGGGCTAGGCTCTAGCGTGTTCACTGACACTGTCAGTGACAGTGTCACTGACTGACTGACGCTGTGACCTGCATGACTCCATGCCCCACCCCCGGCTGCAATACTTCTTCCACTTTGTTTAGGTTTAGCCTTAGGCTTAAGCTGAGTTTGAGACTAGTCTTAATCTGATACTAAGACTGCCTGTTATGCCCGCAATGCCTATAACCTATGACTATGTCATGGTTACAGCTATGGCCTATGGCTTATGCCATGACTATGCCTATGCCATGGCTATGTATGCCATGGGCATAGGGACATAGCCATGGGTTAGTTTCAGGGTTGTAGGTTAAGTTAAGGTTACGTTATCAACAACAATATTTTTGTTTTTCCCAAGCCTCGACCTATAATTGATTACCTTATATCATGACCATGGCTGTGTAGGGTACAGGCTGATGGCAATGATTATACCTAAATTATGCAATTAAGGTCTAAGCCTATAAAGTTTAGCATACACGACATAAAAGTAAAGGTAAGTTCTTATATAGCGCAGTGTCCGGACCAGTCCTCAGGACTGCTTAAGGCGCTTTACACTTTACTCCCCTGGCAGACCTGTTCAGTCGAACACCATCTCAACTTCTGTGGGAAGCATCCAGCCACGCTGCAATTGATGCACGAAGACTAATCGTACATAAATATCCACCACTGTCTATAGCCAGGTACTCATTCATACATCTGAGTGAACTGATCAACACGGCAGCTCAGGACTCTACCCCTGAACCACTGCGCCGTACATAGACATAGTCATAGCTGCCATAGCCAAGCCCAAGGCATAGCCATTGGCCATGGCATGTGCATAGGCATGGACATGGTTATTCTATAGGCATACCCAAAGGCAGTCTAGGCTATTGACACGACGATCAGCACGAACAGATAGATTTATATACAATGCTAGTGTAAATAGAAACATAGTGCTACCTTAATTATTTCCAAATAACCTTACGAAAGGCTAAACCTAACCCTACACTTTCTCCCTGGCATATGGAAGAGTTATGCCTCATGTTTTTGGTGACCAATAATGGTTAGCTAGTCCGCCTACTTAACATTGACCGTGACAGTGTGAATAGTCGGTCCAAAATCTAAAATGCTATAAGTTACTGTACTGTACACATAACTATTGAGCCGGAATCTGATAATAGTATACTATAGCTTGTAGTAATACTATTTGCCATGTTGCCCATGACATGGCATACCCATGTGTAGGGTTGGCGATTTAAATCAAGCTGATTTAAATCACGATTGAATGTTTCGTCTAAGTACTGAAACATTCGGTTATCTATTTCCGCTTGTGCGCATATGACTTCTGCGCCGACCAGATATTTCAACAACGAAATGTTTTGTTAAAACATAATTCATTGTGCTTTATTTGTTCTATACCTTCCTTTCTTTTTTAATAACCTTTCGGTTTTGATGCATTGCTCATAGACAAGGGTATTTATTTATTTATTTAAAGCCGACACATTTCACATGTTTTAGGTTGCGGCAGCACGGCTTATGCACGTAAAGCAGGCATGCGAGACCACAACATAAACAGCGATATACTCCACCGAAACGCGGTATCTGGTGCCAGACAGTTTGAGAAAATTGTCATCTCTGTAAGTTATAAGAATAATTGATCTAATTATGCATGGATATATGTACGTCCAAGTTATGGCAGTCATTACTTTGTTTAACTCAGTGCACTACATCTTACTAGCACCTGGATTGTGAAGCTTTTAAGGTGAAAGTAGGTATAATCTAACGATAAATGCTTACTAGATGTCATATCGCTACAATCTTTTAAAAGTGCTGTCTCTATGCAATGGCTCGTCAAATATAACGTTCTTTTGCGCCGAACTCTACTAATTGAATAGCCTATTTGAAAATTTCATAGTCAGAATAATGAAGGTGCACGAGCGGATGCAAAAATCTGCATTTCATTGACACATCACTAACTTCAAGTAACAAATTCATTAAGCAACACATTTGTAAGGGATGTGTTATTCTAACACTGATTCCTTGGAGACTACTTGATCGATTTAAATAATGCAAATGGGAAATAGTGTAGTTTTTTATGTGTTAATTGTATGTATCTTCTGTATCAGGCTGTACATGATTTCTTTTTAGATATGTTAATTCATTCCATTGCAGAGCATCGTACAAGAGGCTTGTAATAGAGCTGTTTCTGTTTGGGCGAACCCTTGAAGCCCTCGGCCTGAACGAAGAACATCCAGTTAGGCAGGTGTGACACCGTCAAGGAATCTTCAACGTGGTGTTGGCCCACAAGACATTGCGGTACGACCTCGCTGGAAGTCGATTACACAGAGCCTCGCTTCCGATCTCCAGCAGGTTGCGCCCGGTGTTGTTGTAGAACAAGTTATAAACTTCTGTGGCAAAACAAAATGGCTCAGTGACGTTATCGTGGAATGGACTGGCACCGTGTCATTCAGTTCACGTTCGCCTCGAGGATGGGAGAGTAGTGCGTAGACACATTGACCATGTGAGGAGTCGTGTGATTGGTGATAGCTCGGTGCCGGAGAAGACACCCTCTTCTGAACTGTCTCTTGAATTGTCTCCCAAACTGCCTCCGGAGGAACCTGTTCATGCAGAACTGCCTAACGTACCGCTTGTCGTATCACGTGACGTACCGCCTGACATACCACATGACATATCACGTGACGTACCGCATGACGTAACTCAGCCAGAGATTGAATCTCCCCACACATCCGGACAGAACTTTAACCAATGCAAATCTTCGTAGATCAGGGAGAATCCATAGAGCACGTGAGAAACTTAACTTATGAAGTGACATTCATGATCACTCGTAGGAAAGTGATTGGAAAAGAAATTGTGAACGGTGGTAGTGGCATGTTGAATAACTTTAGTTAAAACTGAACGTTTGGTATAGATATGCGTTTAGTTATTATCATTATTATTCTTGAGTACTAGAACTCTACGAACATTGCGTTAGAGAACTCCAGGGACATTGAATTATAACACTATAAGGACACTGAGTCATATTTGTTTAGCAAAGCAGTTATAATAGTATAATTAAGATGGTGTGCATGAATAAACTGTGTGACAATTGATTTGATGTTTACATCTACTCAATTAATGCACTCACAATCTAGGCTAAATATGATCAAAGCTAAACATGTATCATTGGACATAACAATACAATTATTATGATCACAGGTAGATTAGATTTATGAAAGCCATTTTTATAAATTGTACACATTCATTCATGACTAATAGGTACACATTCTCTCCCAATTCAATTGTCAGTACAAAACAAACACCATCAGACGGTGAATCTATAGATTTTGCCCAGTATAGTAATTATAATATCCTAATAATAATACTATCTTTAATAAATTCATTATTTGTTATTATTATCAAAATTATTTGATACATGCAGCCTACAACTTTTAATTGAACTTAGCTATGCACAATCATGTGCATACTTACAGTTATCAACTTATAATGAACACGAACTATATAACAGCAAAAAACGGTCGTTCCCATATTTTTTAATGTAGGCTAATTCAGTAATTGCAGTGAAATTGGCCCCATTTAATTATTCAAGCATTAATAACACAGTTCGTGTATGATGATATCATCAAAAGCAAGCTTGCATTCACAGCGACAACTGGCAACGTAACAGTAAAATATTTCAGACCAAAACTATTTGTTTCCTCTCGTGCGTTTCGACTCTACACAATACGTAAAGGCCATAGGTCAAAATCTACCAAATATTTCGGCGACCAAATGTTTCGCTTAAGTAATGAAATATTCGGTTATCTATTTCCGCTCGTGCGCATACGACTTCTGCACCGACCAGATATTTCAACGACGAAATGTTTCGCTACAGCGTCAAGCAGCAATACGAGCGGGAAAGCGATGACGTTATTAGTCGGCCGTTCACGTCGTATTCGGGCAATAACTTACCCAGTCACTTAATAAAACACAATTAAATACAACCCTCGACGTACGTAGTTCCGCTGTTCTTGCACACTCCATACCGAATTGAAGCGTGAAATTGCAAGTTACGTGTCCACGATTTTTATTTCCTTCCATTTCTCTAATTTATTCTGAATTCGGAGAAAACGTAGAGTAAATTAATTGCCATTCCATCCATTCCTTCCTTCATTCCATGCTCCTTTCATTTCCTTCTCCCTTCTATATATTCCTTCCATGGCCCCACTATCATTCCATTTCCATGCCATTATATTCCATATTTTCCATTCCTTGTGTCCTTATGTTCCTTCATTCCATTCATTCCTTTTCCACCATTATATTTTATATTTCTTTCTATATTTTCATTGCATTGTCTTTTTTTCCACATTGCTGATATATATGTGGTTTCTTCTATTTCTACCATCACGTATTTTCCATCCACTATTTATTCATTATATGTTTTCATCGAGTTCCGGATTTTCTGCCGCACTGCGTGATGATTACCCGATGTATTTTATTTCGTTCTTCCCACTCATATTATGTGTGTCACCCGCTTTATGTGTGTCCATTCCATTTATTTTCGTCAAACTTTCAAAGGCTTATTTTTCTTTTTCTGAATATGAAAAAGATGACATTCCTTCTGTGTGTGTGTGTATGTGAAGCGGCTTCTCTTCTTTATCCATGTCCCTTTCCATGTGGCCACTACCACTTTTCCATTCCTATCCGTGTCTGTCTTTCTTCTCGGGTCCTGTGACTGTTCTGTCATTCATGTCCTTCTCTGGTGTGTCAGTGTCGGTGGATTCTGTGTGTGTCTGTGTGTGTGGTGGTGGCTGGTGTGTGTGTGTGTTGATGTGTGTCCTGTGTGTCTGTGTTCCTGTGTATGTGTGAGTATATATGGAAAGGATATGTGTGTTGTGTCCATCTGTCTGCTGTGCACCTCAGTCGGTCTGGATCATTCCTATGGGTGTGTGTGTTCCACTTCTTCATGTTCCTTGTGTGTGTGGTCCTGGTCAGTCCTTCCACATTTGGTCCTGTCCTCATTTATTCCTGTCTTTTTGTGTGTGTTGTGTCTGTTCCTGTTCCGTGTGTCCGTTCCATCCACCTGTGTCATGTCAGTTTCCTTGTGTGTGTGTCTCTCTTTCTCTCATGTCTCTCTCTGTCTCTCTCTTTCTCTCTCTCTCTCTCTCTCTCTCTTCTTTCTCCTTGCTCCTCATCTCTCTCTCTCTCTCTCTCTCTCTCTCTCTCTGTCTCATGTCTCATCTCATCTGTCTCTCTCATATGTCATCTCTGTCATCTCTGTCATATGATGTGAATGAATAATGTGTCCGTCACACATGTGTGTGTATGTGTGTGAAGCGATTAATGTGTGTGTGTGTAAATGTAAATGTGTGTGTGTCTTGGTGTGTGTGTGTAAGTGTGTGTGCGTGTGTGTGGTGTATGGATAATATGTGTGTGTGTGTAGATGTGTGATATGTATGTGTAATAAATATGTGTGAATAGTAGTAAATATGTGAAATGTGTAAAATGTGTATTAAATGTGTGTGTGTTGTGTGTAGTGTGTGTGTGTGAAATAGAAATATTAAATGTGTGTGTGTGTGTGTGTATGTGTGTGTGTGTGTGTGTGTAAATATGTGTGTGTGTGTAGTATTAATATTAAAATGAAATGTAAATGTGTAATATGTAATGCTTGTGTGTGTGTGTATGTGTATGTGTGTGTGTGTGTAGTAATATGTGAATGGAATATTATTGTGTGTGGTGTATGCCTGTATGTTTTAGTAGATTATTGGTGTAAATATGTGTAAATGTGTGTTTGTGTGTAATAGTGTGTAGTGCCTGTGTGTGTGTGTGTGATCCAGGTGATGTAATATGTGGTGTGTGTGTGTGTAAATGTGTGATGTGTATTAATGGTATTAAATGTGAAATATTGGTATGTGATTAAATATGTGTTAAAATGTGTGTGTGTGTGCTTAAGTGTGTGTGTGTGTGTGGTAAATGTGTGTGCTGTGTGTGCATTAATATTAAATGTGAAAATAAATGTGTGTGTGTGTGTGTGAAATAGATGTTTATGTGTAAATATGTAATGATGTGGTAAATGTGAATGTGTAATGTGTAAATGTATGTGTATGTGTGTATAACATGTATGTATGTAATAAACATTGTGTCTCACCGTTAATATCCTCATCCGTCCGGTCCGTCCGTCTAAAATATCCAGGCAAAATATCCGTCCGTGTGTGTGTGTATGTGTGTATGCGTGTGTGTGTGTATGCGTATGTGTATGTATGTGTGTGTGCATATGTGCTATATATGTGTGTTAGTAAGCTGTTCATGAAGAGTTTGCCATCAACTCTGGTTGACCCATCATCGTCTTGACCAATATTGCTGACATACTAAAATAAATGAAATGAATGAAAGTTTATTTAAAACATCGGCAACAATATATACAAAACAAACAAGTGTAACTATAATACAAGTGAGAATGTACAATGTTTGAATGGTGTAAATAACATAATTCTACTTATGTATATATATATATATATATATTACCGTATTTCTTTGATAGATCTGTGCGCTTTATAAAATTTTGATTAATCACTGTAATAAAAAAATCAGTGCGCATAGCAATAATTCAGTAAACATGTTACGTCTCATTAATAACACTGGCATTGCCACGGGCGTGGCTGGTGACACGCACACGGGGGAAGTCTACACAAAAACTGACCGCTTTAAGAGTTTAAAGTTTTTGTCGTCGAGTGACGCTTCTGTTTCTAAAGAAGGCTAGTTAGGTTCTGGCTGGCGTTCGGCGTTTTCTATGAGGACTTGAATAGCTTGACAAATTTCTCCCAGTAGGCGACTCCCTTGCCCCGCCCGAGTGTCAAACGTCCTGTACTTTCTCTAGCATCTCAACGTTAATTGCGTGACTAGGTAAAATTTCGCAATGATCACGTTGTATTAATCATGTTCGTGTTTTATACAGATCACCGTTGAAGGCGAGAGCTCGGAGCGATGAATTGTCGCTGCTTTTAACTTCTTGCATTTTGTTGAGTGTATATGATGAGACAGCATATATAGTGTAACGAATAATATTCCACAATAGCGGAATAGAAGAGAGGTGTTCGCGTAATATGATGATCGCGTTATAATAAAAATTACACAACATCGCTTAACACTTGACAGTGGAATGCTTGCGCTGAACACTACATGGGACAATGTGTGCCTCAGCTTCCTACTACGATGTGAAATAAATCAACCATAGAAAAGGGGGTAGCTGGTTCTTTACTTTTGAATAAGCCACAAAACAACTGAATAATCAAAGAAGAACTGCTAAGACTGATCGAAGAGCTGATTCCGTTTACCTATGCCAAACGCAAACACATATGATTTGATAACACTGCATTACTATATGATTGCGTGGACAGCGAATAGACGCGTTTAGCAACAATGAACAACAGCAGGAGGTAATACTAAAATAATGTCCAACATTATGCTGGCTTTCACGATAATTTTGAAACCGTATTTTTATTCCAGTACAGGTTACTTCGCGCCGTAATGTTTTAATATACACTACCAACAAATCGGCATTGTTCTTGGCTGCCAAATAACTTTTGGAATACAATTGTCGTGCAGACATGGCGTCCACCTATACCTCGTTGAGTTGACTGACGCAGAAGTGGTACACCGACGTATTATTTTATCTCTCAGCGCAGCATTCAGTAAAGCCTTTTGGAAAATGTACGAGATCGTAAATTGAGTCACTTAAGCATGGTGTTTTTGTATGTCATGTGTGCGTGCGTTCCCAAATGTATGTACATATGTC
Organism: Paraescarpia echinospica; assembly: GCA_020002185.1. Classification (NCBI taxonomy): domain Eukaryota; kingdom Metazoa; phylum Annelida; class Polychaeta; order Sabellida; family Siboglinidae; genus Paraescarpia; species Paraescarpia echinospica. Next base: position 18,181,557 of record CM034533.1, on the reverse strand, counting down.
CGGTGTCTATTGAGTCTACTTAACATAAAATGTACCCGAGCTTGAAGGCTGGCGCTAGTACAAGCCACATGATTGACGATGAATCGCGTGCCACATTGTACCGGTCCAATAAAAAGGGCGTGTACAATAGCCATCGCAATGCTTTTTTATCACTCACAATTTACCCCGTCGTCCTAAATATTAAACCCTGCAATCTAATGTTCCTGTGATATACTGAGTTGTGTTGCCTTTTTTGTCATAACGAGTCCGTTTTCAGATCTTGCCAGACGTTAGAATTCCGGCGTAATCTCCATGATTCGGGGCGGCGTATTTCTGGCGTGACGTGAAGACGAAGAATCACCGTTACCTCAGACTATTATGTTCTTGGATACGATTGCTGCTGACTCTCGTAAAAACGCGGTGACAACGATTGTGTAGCTCGGTGGCATCACAGCGTGTATCTTTGACCGAGTAGCACACGGAACAAGGCGACAGTGTTTGTCAGGCATTGTACTACTGATGTACATCTGTGTTACGTAGACATTACTTGTGCCAACAACATGTGGAATGAACAGTAAAGTAACCTACAATGGTAGTTATGTAATATGTTACACAACAAAAGAGTCCAATATGATAAATTATACAACGAAGAACAGGCATATAAGTTAACTGCACCACACGAATAAGATTATGGTTTTAAAATATTATTAAGTATAATATTAAAGGTGAATTAAATATTTGTTTGCAAAAAAGCAAACCTGTGTAGTATCCATAACGACATGCCAGTTCGTCTCTGCATCTTGTGATTGATTAAATCATCAAACCAACTGCAAATTATTTAATTCTTACTTAATAATCAATTTAAATGGTATTCAGACTTTTAATCATAATGTGAATGCGCGATACAATTATGCATGTGTTTATGTGTTACTGGTGTCTACTTTTCTAGCTCTCTCAACAATGTCACTGACAGATTGTGTACTTTCAAGGCTAAATGTTGGCCAGTCATTTGGTTTTGATAAATCACCTGATGAAACGATCAAAATAAAATATTTGAGTGGACACTCTTATTAGTTACATGACAGCGGATATTCTGTAAAATATTTACACATTTCATATTTTGACATCAAAGAACCTGATTCGTGGTGGGCTAGACCCGTTAAGGAAGCAGCTTTAACAGTCAGAACACGACGGAACACAAACTAAATAACATGTACTGGCGTACGCGCATTCACGTAACTCTAAACGAATTTTAGTGGTGCTGAAGCTCCGGTACCCCCCAATATGAATTTCGTTCCCGGTGTCGCGCTTACATTTATCCGGGCGTTAAATTTTTCCGGGTGATGTTTACATGCATATGTAAGGCATAATATTAGGCACCAGTAGATCAGGTAGTAATAAATAATATACAGTAATTCAATATGTTGCGTTTATTGTCGTAATACGAGCGTTATAGTTAGAATACATAATTATAATTTGCTGTTTCAGATTTGTGACCAATTATAAGAGTAAGTCACGTGACGTGTGCGTGGAGAGGAAACTGTTTTACGACAGAAATTGTTTATGTCTGTGGGAAGCAAACATTTAATAATTTATGTATATACATACATATATATAAATATAAATATATATATATATATATATATATATATAAACATACATATAACGCCTGGATAAATGAAAACGCGACAGTCGTAGCTGGTGCTAAATAGATACGCGCACGCGCAGAAACGTCACCCGGATATTATTTAATGCCGGGATAAATGTAAGCGCGACACCGCGCCACTGGTAATGCCCGTTTGGAAACTCCCAGCATGTCAATCCTGGGTACGCCCCTGAATTTAAGTCGTCAATTACGGCATGCTAAATAGTGGCACCCTCTTGAGTATGTCTCACCAGCATCTGCAAACACGCAATAAGTACTAAATTTATGGTAGCTATGTGCACTGGTTTTATATAGCTCAACTTTTAACCTATTTTCTTAAAACGTTATTTTTTCAGTTTACTGATTTGTTAGCAGTAAACCAAAACTACTAAAGGTACATCAACGAATTAGGTATATTTCTAAAGCTTGTGATATGTGGAATCCCAAAAGGTACACAACTGTATTTCATAATTTTGCGATTTTTATACTAATTTTCCTGTGGCAGATCACACACAGATATTCGTTCCATATCAACGACAAAAGGAGGAACTAATCTAATGAATCTGCACACCGCTGCAGAACAGATACGCTAAACACGTAATAACTGTCCAAAATATCAAACGGCATTATATGTGCGTGGGAAAGCGCTGCAGCAAAATGCCACTCACAGTGTGCTAATGTACAGATTTATTACCGTGTGAGATTTGCAAATACAGAAAGCTTGCAAATGCTCTTACTAGACGATCGTGCGGAATCCCATAACGGCAGAACTATGGAAAGTAGACCTATGCTACATCAAAGCGACACTTTTTTAGCACACTGTAGTTACAACGCTACATTGTAAAATATACATTTATCTTGTTTAGGCGCCATAGGGCGCACACCTACTACAGTGATTGTATTTAATGTCTGCAGTCCTGTCAGTTAGCAGTTCATCATGTCACGAGTTCACCTCTCTGAAAAAAACATATCAGCCCTGCATCAGAACAATGTGTGGCCTTCCACAGCAAATTTGGAATTAAGCTGCAAATTCGTGAAATAAATTTGTGTTAGTTGATTTTTTCCACAGATCATAAGCTTTAAAATTATATATCATTTGTTGAAATGTCTTCAGTAGTTCTTTACTTATCGCCACAGTTGAAGAAGCGGACTCTAGAAAGCGATGTTTCGAGAAACGAGGTCATTTTGACGCTGATCGTCTGCTGTTATTCATTATGTGAGATCGTAAATGGAGGTTGTTTATTAGTTTCGGATGATTTGTTGGGGAAATTAAATTGGATGTTGAAAGTTGAGATTATAAGGCAAGCATTTCTGTCAAAATCACAACATTGATGGGACATGACCGAGACAGCTATTTTTTTTCGTGTACAGATAAGGTGTGTGGAACTTAATAGCCGGTTCGCTGTAGCGGGTCACGTGTATGTATTAATACGCTAACTTCGTAGTATCGTAAGTGCCTCTCATCCGAAGCGCCGAGGTCCACTCGTCATTTATCCTGATGATTCGCTTTGGTGGTCTTTGATGTGCCAATTGGCGATGTAGAGCTGTATTATAGAAAACATAACTATGGTTATGTAGTTACTTATGTACACCTATTACATACGTGTCTTTCCTCGGGGCCTTTCTCCAACCTGAGACGATTGAGTGGTGATCATTTTTCTTCAGATGGCAGCACTGTAAACCTGCGGTTTGTTGCTCAGTTGTATGCTGGTATGACTAGTTGTTCCGAGAACTCGCAGTAGAGCCGGTGACTGTGCATTTGCTCACTCAGCGGCAGCATTGTGGAACGCTCTGCCGTCAAGTGTTACCAGCAAAACATCACTGGAATCATTTAAATCTGGCCTGAAGACTCACCTGTTCTCTGCAGCGTGTATGTAACTCGGTTACCAACACTGTTTTATCATAGCTGATTGATGTTTAACGTTTATTTATTATTTATTTATCTATTTATTTAATTTTCATATACATTTTAGCCTAATTTATTGATGTTTACATTAATTTTAGTTTATTTATTGAAATAATAATAATATGATCTTAACTATTTTATTTTATGATATTTTATACTACATTCCTTTTCTACTTCTACTATATTTATTTTCTTAATTACTATTGTTATTAGTTCATTTTATCTATGATATAACAACTATTGTGTTTTATTCAAATGCATTATTTTTAACTTACATTTGTATATTGTTGTAAAACCCTGTGAACAATATTGGATGTGGCGCTTAACAAAATAAAATATTAATATTATTCCTCACTTGAATAATACAATTATTTGAATGCTACATGCCAACATTATGCAATCATTTTAGTTTATTTTTCACGGTTTAGTTTTCACGGTTTTTTATTTATGGCAGTGTGCGATTTAAATGTTGGCAGGTTCATCATAATTACAATGTTTTAATTTGTATTCGATGTCTATATAACGATAGTAATGCCATCTGCAAATAAGACATTGGTTGTACACAAAACTGTTGAAAAGTTTACATATTGTTGCAGTTTGTGTGTGAATGCAAATGTTAGCCAGGCTATGATAGTAATTGCCAAAAGACTCTGAAGACACTATTATAATGTTGATTATACGTCAACTTGCATCACTTTCAGTGTTGCAGCGGGCGGGTAGCCATGTCGACGAATTACGTAATTCAATTTGTTTTAATTATTTTGCTGTGTATATTGTGTTTAATAGATAACTCAGCATTCAGATTTTGTAGACGGAACGAAATAATAATACAGTTATTATAAAATAACAAAATATATTACCAGTACGTAGTTACGTGGAAACAAAGTGACAGTCGGCCGATTGAATTAGCGGCGTTTCTCTTGAGAGCATGTTTCATAGCTTCCACAAACTGTGCAAGTGACTAAGAATGTGTCACAATTTGCTTATATATATCGTCGAACATTACCGCGCTATGCGCATTGGCAAAATACAACGCGGCATGCCGGCTTCCTTCGAGGTGTACCATTATCGTCGCGAACTAGGTATTTTTTTATCAAGATCAAGGTTGTCTAAAAACTACAACAAATGAGCAGAAATCAATTACCAAACGGGTGCGCTCCATTTTAAACGCACTGCATTTTACATCTCGGCCGCATTTAAATTATAACAAAAACACTGTTGTGTACAAAATGGAGATACGATTTCAATGCAAATTGCTTGAGGGTACACATGATTTCCGGAATGTTCTCTAAGTTTGAATGTGTAGATATCCATTAGCATAGACTCGACCTTATTTGGAAAATGTCTCTTCCCCGTGCAAAGCCGGGTTACTCTGCTAATTAGTAATAAATCGTTATATACCATAAATATAATAAAAATTTCACGATATCAGATACTTTAAATTAACAAAATAACCGAGATCTATGGCCCAACAGTAACATCACATAGTAACGTACAACCGTTTTTTTTTAACAACAAGAGTAATCATTTCGTATTTATAGCATAACTGTTACTCCATACGTCAGCACACTATATAATGAAGGGTATTAAAACAGATAATTAATTCTGCGCAATAGTCATGCCGACGTCTGTTAATCACGCTGATAGATTGAGTGTAAGTGACGTAAGAAACATAGTGTGGGTGACGAAACAATGATACAGACTCTAAATTGGGTGTTTATTGTGACGGACACATGGTTGGGAAGACGTCAGAGCGTGGGAATGTGTGACGAGGGACACGCACTGTGAACTTCATAATAATGTACTTTGATGAATTGCCTTAGACACATGCAGAAGAAGGCCCCGGAACGAGTACAAACGTGATTGATTATATAGCCATACTGGCGACCGTATGAGTTCTTCAAATCAAGTGATATCGATTAGTTGCAGGAAAGTAGCAAACACACTTAATTCACAAAAAATTAGATTGGTAATTCAAGAGTACAATTTTCCCCATTTTTATACAGTTTTGCATCCTCTAGCACAGTGATAGTTAACCCTTTTGGCACTGTTACCCCTTGAGCGAGCCAACAAAACCGTAATTACCCCTCCATTTTAAATATGAAACTCGAGAAAAGGAATTTTTTTGAAAATACATTAATTTTAGTCACATAACTGATACTTTTAAAGTTTTAGTAATGTACTAGTCAACTATAACACTAGCTATACCTTAGTTTCCCAACGTTTAAAGCTAGATCAAACGTATGACAAACATTACTTTAGAGATGAATGTATATATCTGTGTATGGCTAAAGTTGCACCTTCTTGATAAGTTTTGAGATGCGAGTCTTTGCCGCAGCTACACTATACCACAGAGTTTCAGCAAGATCCAGTATATTTGGGGGCTTTGTTTTAATGTTGATCCTTGTAGAAATGCCAGTTCCCCACAGGAATACAGTGGGATGAGGACAGTGAGAACCCAGTTAGAACTAATTGGGTATTCACCGCCAGCCTTCTGTCAGCAAATTACCAGGTCAGATTCAGATTTAAGCGTGCTACATTCTCGCAAGCCAAGTCTTCCGTTTTGACTACTCCTCCAACCACTGAAAAAGTATCACTATCCGTGCATTCTTCTCACAGTGCCCCAGATACGAGAACTATCCAAGGATGGCATCTTCCATGGAAATTATGTGCAGCATGATATCGCCAGCAAACAGACATTAATGTTCGTTCTCATCAAGTGGCGTTGAAATCATAGAGATCACATTAGCCTGAAATTAATGTTGTTAAAACTGGATTTGCGAACGGAGCTGGCAAACTTGCCTTGAGTGGTGAGAATGTGCGATATATTCCTTTCTTGTGAGAGGTTAAAAGCTGATTTATATCACCAAAAGATGTGTAATATACCACACCATATTTATAATAACTATGTGACCTCTTTGTGTGACATTGTCTGTAGCGGTTCTGTAGAAGTTCTCCCCTTTCAAGAATATGACAGTGTTTTCTCTTAATTCGAACACACGATGAAATGGTGTCCCCATGATAACTTGCGATCATCCATAAGGAATAGAAGAACACTGATGGAAAGAAAACAGACAGTCCTCTTTTGGAGAGTTTTGTTTCGTGCACAAGCAATTGTGCACAATAAACATCATAATAAATATGTTGATTAATTCAATTGAAGTGCAAACCTTTGAGGGGTCTGCTAACACTACTGCAACTAAAACAGCCTGATCCAAAAGTGTCCTCATTCGTCTCAGATATTCAGTTTCCATGGTTGTGTCCTAAAGTGATTTCTGGCTCATCTGTCTCCATTGTTCTTTGCCAAGGACGAGCCTCGATGCTTCAACTAGACACGCCTTGATAATAATATATAAATATATATATAAAATGATATAAATCATATAAAAATAAATTAACAGGTATTCTCAGATCCACGAAGAAACAGTATTATAGCAGTTTATTCGCACAGAAGAAAAATGACATTGCTGGCACTTGGAAAGTACTTAAAACTGTAATGGGAACACCTCGCTTAGGAAATCACTACCCAGATCAGTTTGTTAATGATGGCGTAACCATTAGTAATAAGGAAGATGTAGTGAACATGTTTAACAAATATTTTACTAATATCGGTCCGGAGCTGTCAAAGGATATAACGGCACCAACAAATGTTTCTATTTATGACTACCTAGAAAAAAGAAATAATAACAATTTATTTCTAACTCCAGTTAATGAAGATGAAGTTATCCGAGCTGTGAACAATTGGGAAAGTAAAACATCCAAAGATTGCGAAGACATAAGTATGCATTTGGTCAAAGAAGTTATTAACTCCATTGCAAAACCTATCACTTATATTTGTAATATATCTTTCACTTCTGGAGTATTCCCGGAGAAAATGAAAATAGCAAAGGTTATCCCACTCTTTAAGTCTGGGGATAAGTATATGTGCACTAATTACAGGCCTATTTCACTATTACTACAATTCTCAAAAATATTAGAAAAATTGTTCAGTTCTCGTTTAGATAGCTTTATTACCAAACACAAACTAATAAACCCAAGCCAATATGGATTTCAACAAAATATGTCAACATGTCACGCACTAATAGATCTTGTTGATGCAATAACCCAATCATTGGATGCCCAAAAATATGCTATTGGTGTTTTTATCGATTTAAAAAAGGCATTTGACACTGTCAATCACAAACTGTTGTGTAAAAAAATGTAATTTCTTGGTATCCGTGGTGGGGCATTTAACTGGTTAAATAGTTATCTAGAAAACAGAAAACAATTTGTGTCCATTGACAATTGTAATTCTACTGTGCGCAATATTTCATGTGGTGTCCCACAGGGTTCGATCCTGGGCCCCAAACTATTCATTCTATACGTTAATGATATGTGTAACATATCTAATCTAGTAAAATACATTCTCTTTGCAGACGATACTAATATATTTTATGCAAATAGTAACATCAATAAACTAAACGAAACTGTATGTAACGTACTGGACCAAATGTATACGTGGTTTGCAGTAAATAAATTAACTCTGAACATATCTAAAACCAATTATATGTTATTTGGAAATCGTATGCTAAACAAAGAAATTAATCTAAAAATACGAAATGTTAATATCGAAAGAGTAAGGGTCACCAAGTTTTTGGGTGTGTTTATTGATGATCTACTAAATTGGAAAGCTCATATAAAATACGTACAATCAAAGCTTTCAAAAAGTACTGCTATAATGCATAGATGCAGTCATCTACTTGATAGAAATAGTAGACGTATTCTATACAGTTCTCTCTTTTTGCCATATTTAAATTACTGTGCAGAGATATGGGGAAACACGTACCCAACAAATACTAACTGTATTTTCTTATTACAAAAAAGAGTAATCCGCATTATATTTGGTGCAAGACGGTTGGATCATACAAACTCACTTTTCCAACAATTACATGTTCTAAAATTTCCAGATATCATAGAACTGAAAACATCATTATTTATGTACAAAGCTTACTACAGCTGTTTGCCATCAAATATTCAGTGTTTGTTTACTAGACGGGAAATAGCATACTCAATGCGAGCTAATCATGACCTAGAACGACAGAGAGTCTGTTCTACCATGCGATCAATGCCTCTTTGTGTAAAGGGAGTGCAATTATGGAATTATCTACGTGATCATTTAAAAACTACTAATACTATTACTGAATTTAAGCGTAAATGCAAGAACCTTTTATTTGATAAATATCTGGTTGTGGAAATCTAAATAAAATCATACACAAATATAATCATGCCATTGAGGAAACTACAATATGTGTAAAGATGTGTACTTATCACATACTTTAAATTATGAATATGCACATATTCCATTACATGTTTTCTATTATTGTAGCTAGATGGTTAGATGAATAACAAATTCGAATAATATAATATTTATGTCTCAAAATACATGTACGTATGTATGTGAATGTGTATATATATATATGTATGTATATATGTGTGTATATGTATGTATATGGGTGTATACATACAGGTATATAATTATATATAAATATATGTCAGGGGTAAATTTATACAAAAGTCAATGACTTCGTATTTACCCCCTTCAAACATTGTATATTCTCATTTGTATTATATTTAAACTTGTTTGGTTGACTTGTCTTGTATATATATTGTTATCAATGTTCTGAATAAACGTTCATTCAAGATCCTCTCCGACTGTAAGGGACTTATATCTTTCAGTACAAGACATTCTTAATTTGTGGTACGTCGTTCCACAACATACATCTTCAATGTAGCGCGTTAGAAAAGTGCAGTCGTAATAAATTAATTACTGAAAGTCATACTTTAAAAAGCTTGTGTTACCCCAAAAAATGCCTGAATTACCCCCAAGGGGTATTTAGCCCCCAGGTTGAATACCGCTGCTCTAGCAGAACCCGCAAACATAAACCCCTTTTGCACATTACGCCAACCATCTGATGTACTAGTGGAGAATTAACCCAACGTTAAATTTCATTTTCATTTCAGGTTGTTGTAAATGTTTACTTTTCGGTACCGCCTGATACGTTGGAGCATAAATAACATTTTTGGTCCGAGTGTACAACGATCATTCCTTTGGGAGGGGGGCCGTGGTTGGCACCTTTATGCAACAATCTTGAAATGGCCCTAACGTCTGAACCGTTCATCCTACATCAGCGTGTTATGTCTCTATCGATTCGAAAGGTGGAGTTGCAACTGTTACGTTCAGTGCAATTTTTGCGTGGAGGCAGCTATATTGAAGTTATTTGCAAAAACCCGTAAAATCATGTAATTTTCACGATAATATTCCTCACTATTTCAATCATTAACCAGTCAATTTAACTCTCAACATCGCCTAACCTAGATTAAATTGCAAAAGAAACCTCGAACTCCTGCCAAAAAAAAATGATACTAAATCGGCAAAAATAACGAATTTTGCATGTTTATAGCTATCATGTCAGAGCAATATTAACATGACGCCTCCCGGCGGATTATTCGTAAAACGGACATAATTTATGAACCGCTCTTCCTACATCTTCGCATGGTATATCTAAAGATATGAAATTAGGAATAGCAACTTTCGTGTTATGTATTTTGTGCGTAACTGCAACCAAATTGATGTTATTTGTGAAAACCCGCAACATCTTGTAATGTCTACGTTTGTTTCGTTTTGAGAAACATACAAAACATGTAATGTTGGACGGTGTACCGCTTGCGTTTGTCCTGCTTATATATTGTGTCATAGCATGTTTTGAATATCAAATATGCAATTCAAATAAAAGTTGCAACAACCTGCCTCAGAAACAAAGCAACTCGTCCATTTGCTCCATCATTGTTGACCAAACATATTAAGGGCCCGGTCACACATAAGTGAAATTTTTACTGGTATCGAGAATTCATGCCAAAAAGTCAGTTGGGGCATCCTTTGATGTTACCTTGATATGACAATGCAGGAGGCAGGGGAATATTCATGCCAGAATAGAACAAACTCCTCGAGGTATTCTCCTCGGCTCTCATGCACAATGAAAGCTTGCCCGTGCTGGTTAACGTGATCTGTGAAGTGCTGGATTTTCCTCTTGGTAAGCTTTAACGTTCTGCTATCTGTGTTATTGGATAAGTTTTTTCGAATTAAGCACCCTTTCCATGACGCTGTCGCGTTACTCCTGTCCCTTCGATTCAAGCTCACCAACATACGCGACGCACCCCTTGTTGTCCAAAGTAATTGAATCCTCACGCTCTTTTTCAAAATGATATTCTCTGTTCATCAAGGCTTCTAACAAATTCCTACGTTGGCGTAGAAAACGTTCCTGGTATGGACAGCCTTCTTCGTAGCACTTCGTTGTCATCGTCGTCGTTATTATCACTGGTAAATTCCCCAACTACTCAGCTGATCTCCGGGCCAGAAACTGTCCAACACTTTAACAGGTGCTGAAGCCGATCATATCGCGAACTCCCTTTACCCTTGTGTTGACGTGCTCATGGGCTTGGCCAATCGGTGTGGTCGAGAACCGTCGACTGCTCCTCGTTATCGTCTACTGACCCACGTCTCACTCATCTTGCATGCTCGGAAGAAACACGCCGAGGTCTTGAATGATGAGGGAAATCCACCGGACAATGAGCAATGGGATTTTCTTGTTAATCGACAGAAAAGAACAGAGGTGTGACCAGCCTCAGTGTGTCAACCATATCTTGTATTTCCTCTCTCAGTGTGCTCGACCGAACATGAAGATAATCTGTTGGAACGTGTGCACCAGTAGCCAGCAGGGATTGACTACAACGTGCAACCACGGCGATCATATCTTCAAGAGGCAACTCAGTTCCACTATAATTGTGCACCCGCGAAGATTATCCAGTACAATTATCACTTTGTGAAGGTATAATATGGATGCTGACACACTCTCAGTGATCCTGGCCTCGGTTAGAACATCAGGCCATCTAGCGGAAACCTACCATGGTGGCCCACAAAGTCAGTTCGATGTGCATGCCTCCTAACATCGCGACAAACTTGTCTTCACTGACAGTTTCGGGGAATGTCATTTGATTTTCCGTTGGACTGTTTTAAACTGGTTTATCCACCACCAGCAGGGGGACGAGTTGCAGATTGGGGCGCTTGGTACTGTATTGTTTGAATCATGTCTAGAACAGCTGCGTGTGGGCGAGTGTGCTTTAATGTATTTTCACTGATCTTCCAACAACGTCGAATCGAGAATCATGGTACGAATACCACATGACCAGAGCATCTGCATCCGCTTTTGGCTCTCCACGAATCTCCTGAAGTATTGTATCTACCAAAGCTACTTCGTCCGTCTTCTCTTTATTGAACAAACTCGTTTAATTGTCATTGGCTCCTTTCGCAGGTGAAGCGCTTTCAACCTACTGTTGGAATGAATGTACAGTATATGAGTGAGGAAGGATGGACTCACAGGTATCTAATCGTTCAGATTGTGAACCAATTTTAAGCGGTCCTTGAGCGCTATGAAATTAACTTTACAAGTAGAGTCTCAGACTTCGTGTTCAAAAGAAGTGAATACATATTTATCATTGCAACCTGACTCCCGAAGAAGATCTTCGTACACTGTTTTCTGCAGTCGACGAATTAGGTCCTGCTAGAAGTTGTACTTCATCATTGGTGGAAGGACTGACTCTTCACAACCTTGAGGGACCGACCATCGGTATGTGGAAATTGCTTCATGATCTGCTTTACGTGTGAATAAGTGTGATTTTGTTTTATTTAGTTTGCGTATTTATTTTAAGATGAAAACATGCTTTCACATATATTTCACACATATAACTTATATAAGCAGGACAAAATCAAGCCGTATCGCCTGCATAAGTGGTATGTTTTTAATAAGAAACAAAATTAAAATGACATGATTTTACAGGTTTTCGTAAATAACATCAGTATGACTGCCTTAATGCACAAACCATATAAACGTAAAGTTGCTACTCCTTATTTTGAATCTACAGAGACATTACACTTTGATGTATAATGAACGGTTAAGACATTAAGCCCGATTCACGTTGTTTGCTTACAAGTATCCCCATGATACACATCAATATAAAACATAAGTAACTTTCTCCCATTTACTACCAATTATATTAGCTATATTTTGTTCGGAAGGAGCCTGGTATTTCTTTTTCGATTTAATCTAGGATAGGTGATGTTTACTCCTAAATTGATCGGCTATAAGTGAAAATAGTGAAGGGGATTTTATAGATTGTTTCGCAAATAACATCAATATGGTTGTTATTACTCACAAATTACATAATCTAATAGCTGCTACTCCTCCTTTCGAATCTCTTGATACATCATACGTTGATGTAGGATGAACGGTTCATAAATCAGGGCCGTTTTACGAATATTCCGCCAGGTGGCGTAATGTTAATGTTGTTCTGACATGGTGGCAATCGACATGCAAAACGAGTTATTTTCTCTCATATAGTATCAATTCTTTTTTGCGTTCAGGGTTTCTTTTGCAAATTTAGTCTAGGTTAGGCGATGTTTAGAGTTAAATTGATTGGAAATAGTTCGGAAATTATCTTGAAAATTATATGATTTTACGTGTTTTCGCAAATAACGTCGATATTGCTGCCTCCACACAGAAATTGCATTCAACATAAAAGTTGCTACTCTAAATTTCGAATCCACGGAGACATGTTGATGTAGAATGAACGGGTCAGAAGTTAAGGCCATTTCAAGACTGTTGCTTAAATGTGCCCTCACGGCCCCATGGGGAAGATCGTTGTAAACTCGGACCAAAAATGTTATTTATGCGCCAACCTATAAGTAAACCGAAACGTAAACTTTTACAACAACTACAAATAACTGATGGTCTGGTGAACCAACTATACATGAAGTGTAGCAGGAAGAGTCCTTCTGTAGCACGCTGTTACCTGGTGCCATATTTTTGAATTAGGTACGGATACTCCAGTCGCTCTACCTGGCGAACGAATATGTTACAATGTTAAGCATTGTCGGCACAGGAACTGTAGACAGGCATCCACCATAACCGGAGTCTACTGCTGAGTATGAATGATATGTCATTTTGAACTATATCATCACATTCTGGCTGACCGGTGATTACTGTGCGGCAAATTGTTAACCCATCACCGAGCGGGAGAGATTTGTCATAATCGAAAGGTAGATTTGGCGTGCAACCAGGCACCAGTGAATAGTCGCACTGCAGATACTGATCCTTACACGTATAATATTATCATAAGGCTACCACTCGCGTTATGATAATTGCATGTGTTGACATACATATGACAGGTGAGGCTGCACACGTGAAAACCAACAACAATATTATGACGATATTGCTAATTGCAAATGTGACGGTGAACATTAAATAAATACAAATAAAAATGTGGTTAAATAAATATGACGTTAATTACATTATAATTGCTTTTGACAATAACTTACTTTGCTATAATGTTTTAACAACTACCATAAATTGTGTGTGTGTGTGCGTGTGCGTGTGCGTGTGCGTGTGCGTGTGCGTGTGCGTGTGCGTTGTGTGTGCGTGTGCGTGTGTGTTGTGTGGGTGTGTTGTGTGCGTGTGCGTGTGTGTTGTGTGTGTTGTGTGCGTGTGCTTGTGCGTGTGTTTATTTTTCTCTAGATGGTAATATCAAAGTACTGCCTTCGGGAGACCGTTTTAGGTGTTAAACAAATACGAAAACCGCTAGACTTTCCTCTTTATTTGTGATTCTCAGCTTACAATCTTTTGAAATGCCATCGGTTACATTTATTTTAAAGTAATCTTTTACGAAACCTTCCGTCATACTACCCAAGAACCTGTCATTTTTAGATAATGGAAACGCCCCAGATGCACAACTTAGTCCCATGAGCAAACCCTGGATTTTCTTAAGGAAGGGATATACAGATAACGTTGAATGTTGTGCCGATTATATAATAGAACTAACGAATCGATTGTAGCGGGAATTAATCGATGGAATCCTAATTTCTTGGAGCGGAATGTCTCTGCTGGCGAATATTCATTGTATGCGGTGCCGTGCCGACCACTGCAGAGGCTACGGGCAAAATCGATACGACATCAGTTCAGAGGCGCGCCGCCACCACGTTCGCTGTGGCCCGGCATATATTCGCTGTTCTCCAGTTTCCGCTGTGCGGTTGGATCAGCTTCTGGTCTGCCGGTGACTGCTTGTGGGCAATGACGATGGCACGTTGAACGAACCACCACGCAGGTCGGATTTTCTTACGTCTCTCACGCTGAACAGTGAACTCCGAATGCAGCCTCTCGACGCGTAAGTGTTGGACTTACGGGCTTGATTGATGTGTTTTTGTTCCCAGACATTGATCCCTGTAGAATCACTGATGCCGATTGCTGTAGAAACGTTTAGCAGGACCAGCAGCTAGGCGGATAAACCGCGGGATCACATAAACGCGTGAATTAAGACGTGTAATTAAGGGCGTACGCGATACGTATGTATTAGAGCGGTCTATAGAAAACGTTTTGGACGCGGCTTGTACCCGTCCGTCGCATAGAATATATATATATGTGTGTGTGTGTGTGAGTGTGTGTGCGTGCGTGCGTGCGTGTGTGTGTTGTTTTGGTAAACAGTACTCTGCTCTCTTGTTCGCTTGTCACCAATGCTGTACGATGCCTGCTGGTTCACTGCTGTCGAGATCGCGCAGTAACATTGGGTTGCCTGGGTAGGAGTTTCATTTTGAAAAAAGTCAATGTATTTGGCTGAAAGTGAGGGCGATCAGGTATAAGACCACATTTTAGCAATCGTTATGTCACCTGTACTAAATAATCGAACACCAAGTAATGTAGCGGCTTATTTATTATGCAGATTAATAAGGAAAAAATCGTCATGAAACTGCCGAGGCATAACTGTGGTCGCCAACGCTAAACAACCCACGCATATCCCCATGCTAGTGTAAATACATCAAATGATATTTAATCATAAACGCACCAACGATTTATCTCTAGTATCTGCGTTGTTACGGTTCTTACATATCCCATCTCATATACGACGGATTTTACACTGACCTGGAAACCAACGCAAGTAAATGTCGACTCAAACAGAAGACTTCGTGGAAAACCCACAAGAACCGACGCCCATTGCAGCAACTCAATTTATCGTTCTCGATGAACCAATTATGAACCCAACGAATAATCAATGTGGACTGTGCTCCGCGCTTACGACAGTCTGGTCGATAGCGACTGGTTACCCATCGATGAAGAGACGCGAGTATAGACGTAGCGGCAACTGTAAGGTTGGACATGTGTTTTCGCCATCCCCGTTTTATCTGTGTCGTCAGTGACAACCTCTCTGCTGATTACGTAAGAGGTAGGCACCCACACGCGCACACGCACGCAAGGACGCACGCATGCACGCACACACGAACATACAAACACTCACACACAACCTCTGACGGTTAGTGGTCTTCCTCCTCGTTCCCACTACAAGTGCGAGGTCAGGCATACAATAGTTGAACCACTCGTACTGTTCGTTCTCTCCATAGCTTCTAGTCAGCATCTTCCTATCTTCATCGTCTCATGTCCCTCCTCACACAGTCCTCCCATCTCAGTTGTGACCTGCCCCGTCTCCTGCGTTCATGTTGTGGTTCTGCCTCTGCTCTCTTTGCAAATTTTCCTTCATCCATCCTTGCCACGTGGGTAGCTTAGGAAATAAATAATGGTTAAGTCACTATGAGCCGTGACCTTTAATGATACCGTTGGTGGCCATCTTACTATCGGTGGTCTTCTGTGATACCAACGGTGGTCGTCTAGGGTACCAGTTCTGGCCTTCTGTGATACCATTGGTGCCCTTTCTAGCAGTAGAGGTCTTCTATGATACCAGTGATGACGCATATTTTATTAATTAACTGATCTGTTTGATTAAACTCTCCGTAGTCCACACACCCGACCGGACGCAGTAGCCTAATATACGAAGCCATATTCTACTTATATTCCGCTTATTCTGCTAGATTCACAGTAGGTGGCGTAATAACATATCGCCTATGGTTCACAGCGTGCAAGAGGCGGCATTGCACGCCGTGTGTTCCAGCACGGTTTGGTTTAATCAGCGGCCAGATGTTGGTGTGTTGGCAACAATGAAACGCGGGGGTTTTGTTGTTATCGTCGGGACTACTACATATTATATTCAGCCTGTACGTAGAGTAGTCCTTCAACTGGCTCCATATGGAGTTGTGCAATAGTATAATTATTATTGACTTCAGTTTCCTGTTTTGATTGTGATGCTACTAATTGCGTAAGAGTTAGACACTCACACGCACACATGCACGCAAGGACGCACGCGTGCACGCACATACGCACATACACGCACACACACACACCATCTCTCTCTCTCTCTCTCTCTCTCTCTCTCTCTCTCTCTCTCTCACACACACACACGCGCGCGCGCACACACACACACACACACACACACACCGACCTTGTCAAAATAAATGATAACACTATAATCTTATCAACGCCATGCATGTGCATTCTATGGCGATATTTGTGCAGCAATCAACGTCTATCACAAACGTTTTAACAGCTGTCCACAGACATTCCTTCAAGCAATCAGTGTCACGTGTGTTCGCTTTACAACAATGCCGACATACCCTGGGGATTCGCGAGGTGCGATGCGAATTATGCGGCATGCGAAACCTGTTAGTTCGCCAATCTGAACATGTTCTTAGATGGTATTAGTGCACGTTCCGTAATTGGTCGAGGGAGAGAGGAAGTCATACGGGGAGACCTAATACACTTGATCGATACCGCGCTTGTCTCTCATAACACATGATACTGGTTCGCCGGCCGACTACGAGGTCGGCTGCCTACGCGCTCCGTGTAACGCACTAGTTTAAACAAATACTATGAAGTTCATGAATGATTGATTGCGCTTTTGCGTGCGCTATGAATCTATAATGGTGAGACACGCTCGCGTCGTTTATTTTTATATCTCGGAACACTGACATGGGAACATGGTGAATATTGGTGTGCTGAAGCTCTCCAAAAACCTAGATTTGTACCGCCTCCCCTTGAGACTCGCCAAAACTACACATCTTCAGGATCTCCAAAATCTCAATTTGCATCCTCCCTTGAGGCTTGCCAAAAACCCACTTTAAAGCTCTCCGAAAACCTCGATTTACACTCCCCCGAGGCTTCCTAAAATACCCACCTTGAGACTGTACACAAATATCATTATGCACCCCTCCCCCTTAAGATTCTCCAAAAACCTCAAATTGCACTCAAAAATCCAACAACGTTCCCTAAATATTATCCCCAGCCCCCCCCCCCCCCACTTAGATTATTCCTAACTCAACCTCTCCCCGGTGCGCAATTTTCTTGAAAATATTGACAACAACGCCTGACGTCGTTGCCAGTTTTCGTTTAATAAGCCCGACATATCTTTCGCAGTTCGAGTACCTCTCCCACGAAAAATGCAGATAAAAACGCACGCTCTCGGACACTGGCGGGACTGACCGCATGTGAGTGCAACTGCCCTTTGATGCACGATTGGTTCCCACAGTCAAAGCCGGCGACGACGGCAAGTGGGACGAAGTACGATTGACTCAGCGAATTAAATTGCCACTCCTGTTTAGAGAATGTGGTTCCCGGCCAGACACTGTCGCCTAAAAAGGATTACACAGACCTTTCTAATGATTGGCGCAACTCAGCATGTCCACTACCAATGTTCGCCAGTCACGACGCGAGCCAGTCTCAAGTGTGGTGTGTGCTTAAACAATGCTAATCACCTGCTGCAATTACCGCTATTCGTCAGGCGAATCTCTACAAGGTGCGGATACTAGGGCTACCCGCTCGGCTAATAAATAACTACCAACTCAGTATTGGCACTAAAACAGACAGGCGATAGAACGCCTTTATTTCGTACACAAACCCTGCCTGGTGTATAACGCCAGAGAGACCTGTACAACATATCATGTTCTTTTTTAAGAAAACATTTCAAATGCATTATGTTCTGCATTTCACGTGTGAGCACTGTGACAAATGTTAGCGCCAATTAGTGACGTAATGCATTAAGTGTGTACGTGAAGAGCCAATTCAAGAAATGCGATCTCATCGCCCATATTCGTTTGTTTTCAGAATGGCTTCGATAAGTATTTACCGGTGGCTGTAGCCAAGACGTTGACGCAAGGCGACGTCGTGTTGAACTGGTAGGCGGGAACATAACGAGACATCACGATGACAGCCGAACCGGACATCCGAGCCGAGCCGACCTACGGCTATGGCGCCGATGACGTCGGCACAACGAAGCCGACCCAGTGGCCCGGCGTCGCACAACCGACGGAGAAAAAGAAGCATCGCGACGCCATCGATTCCCTCTTCAGTGACATCAGTCATCCGCTGCTTGTCTCCAAGTCGTTCTACTTTTTCTTTTTCGCCGCCTTCGGCTCGCTCTTTCCCCTCATCGCTGTCTACTTCAAGCAGATCGGCATGAACGCGACACAGGTCGGTCTGCTGCTCGGATTTCGACCCTTCATCGAGTTCGCCAGCGCTCCGTTCTGGGGAACGATGGTCGAGCGGTTCCGCCGCGCTAAGGAGGTGATGCTAGTGTCTCTCTTCTGCTGGGTCGTCTTCACCTTGGCCCTCGCCTTCGTACAGCCGACCCCCGACTCCTGCATCAGTCACAACACGTCGCACATACTCCTGTCTCCGCCTTGGCAAGACAGGCCGAAACGATGGGCGGAGACGGCCGCAACGGACACTTCCGGTAGGACCAAGAGATGGGCTCGGTTTGGACCGGAAGAACAACTGCAAACGGTGTCCGAGGTATCGCGTGGTCGGTACGTCAGAGCGGCACCTAGTGGCACTCCTCCCGCAAATGACGCCAACGACGAGGTGAAGTACACAACTCTCGACGCAATTCTGCCCCACCCGAAGATCACGCAGTTCGGTAAGTCTCCCCTCCCACTCGACCACGAGGACATCGCCAATCGCCAAAGGTCAGAGATCATTGGACTGGTTAGTCCGCCATTCAGCAGCGTCGTCTACCGGCAGACGGACATCAACAAGGCGTTCCTCCTAATCCTCCTCCTCATGGTCATCGGCGAGTTCTTCAGCTCCCCGGCCCTCATGCTCGCGGACACGGCCACGCTCGGTTACCTCGGCGACGACCTCGAGAACTACGGTCGTCAGCGCATGCTCGGTTCGCTCGGGTGGGCCGTAGCAATGTTCTTCATCGGAATCGCGCTCGACAACTCGAACATGTTCCGCAGCCACCCGTGCGGCCACGAACAGAGCGTCGAGCGTAACTATACCATCTGCTTCGCCGTCTTCTCCGTGCTCATGTCGTGCGCCTTCATCGCCGCTACACAGTTCGTCTTCCAACAGCCGGGCTACGCCGACCAGAAGGGCGGCAACTACCCAATGAGAGAAGTCGAACACCCGGATGTGAAAGACGCGGCGCAGCGCGCAGGCGCGGACGAGAAGGTTCACATATCCCTCCGCACGCCCCCGGATGACGCCATCAGTGACGTCACCAACTCGGGCGTCGGCGAGCGTCCGAGTCCGTTCGTGCCGCGGGGCAAGCCGGGACAGGAGGGGACCATTCCGGAGTGGGTGAACGTGTTGAAGATCTTCGGAACCGTTCCGTACGGCGCCGTGATTTTCGTCACGTGGTTCATGGGTTTCGCCGTCGGCCTCGTGTTCACGTTCTTATTCTGGCATCTGCAGGACCTCGGCGGCACACCAACGCTCTTCGGCATCGCGTCCGTGATCAACCACATCTCTGAGATCGTGGCGTACTTCTTCAGCAAGAAGCTCATCAAGTCAGTAGGTAAGGACGATATGACTAACATTATAATGTGATATAATATACTATAATGTGATATGATATAATATAATGTAATATGATATAATGTGATATAATGTGATATAATATAATGTAATATGATATAATGTGATATGATATAATATAATATAATATAATATGATATAATGTGATATAATATAATATAATGTAATATGAAATAATATAATATAATGTAATGTAATGTGATATGATATAATATAATGTAATGTAATGTAATGTAATATGATATAATATAACATAATGTAATATGACATAACAATATGAAAAATTACATAGCGCCATTTCCAACATAAACTGTTCATAGGCTCTTTACAAGTTCACTGAAACAAGTCATACATATTACATTACAAAAAAACTCAAAAGTAAAAAACTAGTGTATTTAAAAAAAACACTGCAGAACATTAAAACTAGATATCTAAGATGTGCAACTTACAAAGTATCTCTAAAATAAACGCATACAAAACTGTCTATGAAATATGCAATACAAATATCATAAATAAGTAAAGGTCTTCTGAACAAGCACCAACAGCAATGGACACTCAACGCACTTTTTTGTAATGTTAAGAGCACAAACGAGACTTGCAATGTAAAGATTTCTCGAAATATAACATAACACACATCATTAGCAAACGGAACATGTCTGCCAAAGCTGAGCATTGTAATGATTGGCGGCCAACCCCTTAACCAGGATTGTGATTTTTTCCCATTTACCCGTTTTCATTTTTGTATTTACCAGTTACGCTTATGAAAAAACCCGTTACACAGGCAACGGAATTAGCGTCGGAACATGGTGAATATTCACGGGGCTGAAGCTCTCCAAAAACATCCAACTGCAGCCTGCCTCCCGACGCTCATAAAATACTCAAATTTCAAACTGCACTCCTGCGACCACTTTCACATGTTGTACAAGGGCCGTTTTATGATAACGAAAACACTGTTTTGACCTTGTTATTGCGAAAATGAAACCGCGGTATGGTCCAACTCAAAATCATGGTGTCCGAAAAATAAAAATTCCGTTATCCACAGAACAAAAGACCCGGTATTTGAAAAAGAAAAACAATTTGCGGTTTTCAAAAAAACCGTTCCAATAACGTGGCAACGGATCTCTGGCTAAGGGCTTGCTGATGGTGACACTCGTTGTATGCAAGTGTCTGCCCACGCCCAGGACTTCAATTGTGGCTGTGTCACAAGCAGTCACAAAGATATATTTAGTCCCAATCGATGAATGACGCAGAAGCGTACATCAATCCACACGGCTCACAACTCGCCGATTACAGCAGCCAATAAGATCATTGATACACGCCAGTGCAAGAGAGTATAATCGATGCGCGACGGACATTTACCCGCCTCTATGCATTGTTGACTCTGTATGCGTCGTTAAATGTGCAGGGTAAAGCTACGCTTTGGCGTCGATCTTTCTGTTGTCAATTGACTAAGTATCGCGTTAAACCGTTACAAAAGTAAACGGTAAAATGTACAGCGATTAGAACTGGTCCACGCAATTTGTCTTTTACCCCATGGCAGACATAGTAGTGTAAACACAGAGTCTGCTTCCCTAGAAAACAATAAACCTCTATGCAATTAGTGATATGTGTTCAACTATACCCACTGTTATCCTTAGTTAGATATTCGTCCATATGGCTAAGCAATTGAGTGAATTGCGACAACGTGGAGTAAACGATATTGCACAAGCACCACAACACCGATAACAGGATTTGCACCCGGTTGTCTCGATTAAGAATCTGACCATCTGACAACTGGGCTATTGAATGTTTCCATTCAAGTTGAACAGCGTAATTGCCCACCGAGGAACCAGCCACATCGCTCACTGTCTAAAAATACAAGGCGCACATGCCCCGCAGAGAGTAATTATTTTCGGTCTCCCAACAGACTGGTATGCACCTACTGATTCGCGCCATAATGGCCACGGAGTATACAATTGGTCATAATGTTTGACTACTCTGCATCAGTCATTCTTATGCCTTTCAATAATAAATGCTAGAAATAAATGCTGAAGCGTAATACAATTTGTGATTCCGTATAATGGAATGCGGGAATGTCTAGACACATACATTTTAACTTGCGCATGTTAGTATCTCTAATTAGAAGGATACATATTTGTTGTGATTTGACATCGATGCCCTTGGCAACAATAATATACGATCACCAGTTTCGATTGAACTTGTGACAAGTAACAACAGCGAAATGGCTGTTTCCAGAATGCAAATAATATGTTTTCATACAATAACTGAATCTAACACCATGACAAATTTATAAATAAAGGAGGTTATATGAGTAAATGAGGTTACATCAGAAAATACATCTACCACATGACCCCTTTTAGACTTATCTACCACATGACCCCTTTTAGACTTATCCATCACGTGACCTATTGTTTGGAAAAAAGATCCGTCAAACCATCAAAAATGTATCTCGGACATTCTGTTGTATTTTTGGTTGAAATTCTGGCCCCCAAATGGTTTTCTTTATAACGTAGACATAAGGCAAATTAGCTTAAGCGATAACGTCATGCCGGAAATGTTGATTTAGAACTTGTCTTGCTGCCTTAGTGATGTCATGCAAGTACGTTACATATATGCCCAGTGTTGGCGAGGCAAAGCTTGACCGATGCCAAAAGCATGCACAAATGTTGACAATAACACGTGCATTATATTACAAGAGTGGCCTGACATCTGCTAGATCAAACATTCCCGAATACAGTTGTTGCGTTAACAACTTTGCCTTATGTTTTTGTCATAAAGACAAACGTTTGGGGCCAGATTTTCAACAAAGTATACAACGGAATGTCGGAATGCTTCACGTCACCGGAATCCATTTGTGATTGCTTGACGAACCTTTTGCTAGGCAACATATCGTGTGATGGATCCATCAATTCTGTCTCCATTGCAGGTCACGTGCGTGTGTTATATCTGGGTCTGGTTGGAAACATATGTCGTTTTCTCTACATATCGTGGCTACGTGACCCTTGGTGGGTTCTGCCCTTCGAATTCGTCACAGGTAAGCATTTCATGTCGTCAGCAAACACACACACACACACACACACACACACACACACACACACACACACACACACACACACACACACACACACACACACACACACACACACACATACACACACGCGCACGCGCGCGCGCGCGCACACACACACACACATAGTAGATCATGTACATCAATGTTACTCTGAGCTGAAATGATCGGCTGTCGAATTTGCACACTGTACGCGCACGCACATGCACGCACACGCAACGCACACACGCACATACACACACGCACGCATGCACGTACACACACGCACACGCACACGCGCACACACACACACATACACACACTACCCCATACGTTACAGTTGCACCATCGGCATCTGCTAGTTTTACTGGGATGACACACGCTTCGCTTTCCACATGGTAGTCATACAATTCTTTCTCGTTCCCGACGGCGTGTGCGATGCTGTCAAGTCGCCATTGCCACCACCAGGTGGCGCCCTGACTACGGTTCACACGGCACCTATCCCCAAGCGCCATGTTGGTGTCCTTCTCCCGTTCCACGTACATCTTGTACGCTGTATTCTATATGTTTTTCTCTGAGGACAACGTCATTATATAACTAGAAAGTTACGTTTCTGTGGTCGCCAGCCAGAGGCTCACACCTGGCCCACATTGGATAGCGTTGTTCGTTTCCTGTTGTTCGCTTCCTGCCGTTCGTGCCTGCGCTCGCATCCTAGAAAGAACAACATTTCCTTGTACTCAACAGAACTGATTGCATTCCGTGCTGATTGCGTTGGCAGTGTCTTATGCGTAGCGCGCGTTCAGGCCCTCGGCGCCACCCAATGCAACTCAATCAAGTTGTTCATTAAGGGGTCAGCACACTGTTGAACTTCCTGCTTGATTACAGACGAAAAAAAGTGCATTATATTTTTGAGAAATGATTTTTTACAATGTTCACTTGCTCTGACATAAGTACATTTGAGTAGTCAGATTTCTAGATGTAATTGTAGCAGCTGTTGACAGTAAAATGGTGTCTTTTTAGCTGATTTTACTAAGCGGAAGGGTATCTGGCAGCAATTTGGCTAGTTGACACTTTAGCCGGATTACTGCCTGCATGCATTTGTAAATATTGACGGGTGTCATACATACAGGCATTTTGCAAGAGCTAGAGATATTAGATTTTGACTAAAATCGACCAGCATGTCAAAGAGATGATAATAACAGCAGGTGGGCAGTTTAAGAAACTTTATAGGTCACGTTTTCTTATAATCACACAAAACATTAACATGGTCGCCAATGGGAAAACTGACAGTGTGCTGAGCCCAAGTAGAGAGCCTGGCAACGAAAGCACGCTATAGTCATTGCACAATGTCGGAGGATGCGTTTTATTTCAAATATCTTGAAACAATTACTGAAAATACGTGTATGGCAAAACTACAGTTGAATGGGACAAACCGTTTTTGGATATTACAGACTTCTCATCAGTCTGCAAGTCAAAATGACAGTGACGGAACACATGTCTTATAAGGGGGGTGGGGTGCGTATGCCAGTAGTTAAGCCTCAATTTGAAAATCTGAATGAAAATGAACCAATAACATTGCAGCAGGGTGATTCATCAATCGTTTTTTGTTTACTTCAGCTAATTAAACACAAGTGAATATGTTGTCATTGACCCTAATGAAGTCTGAGGACAGTGATTAGCTGGAGTAGGCCATAGCCGGAGCCTGTTATCAGATTTGTCTATTGACTGGACCTTCTGGCCAATTAAGCAAGTGGCATTGTTTTCTGAATGTCTGCTAATTAAGCTGTGTAATATTATGTAATTTAATTGCTTGAGACGTCTGGCCTTTGAGGATTTCACACCCTAAGGTGACTTTTTGTTGATGTTTACCTTTGTAAATAGGGCACAAGGTAAACAAAATCAATATTCATTTGAATGTAACGTAACAACTGCCTGTATTGAATTTTCTTATAAAACACTTATTGGATTTTCTGGAAAACTGTATCAGGAGTTCACAGTGCCACCTGAGAACGTTGTGCTGGATTACAAATTGTCCAACAGCGAAGTGCTGATTTTTCTGGTGCCTTGCCAAGTTTGGTGGCATCTTTGAAATGTACATAAAACACAAACACCTGGAGGGATTACACAAATTAAAATTGCAGAGTGCTTGTAACATTGGTGCCTATAAAGTGTGTTGTTTTCAACATTTTTCTCCAAAATCACCATGCCTATTTAGTGCACATGTTCTTTCCGTGACTCCCTCTTCGACGCACCAAAGCCGCTCGACTGCATCTATCTCAACCAGCGCAGCGTATTTGATCCGACAGGCAATACATGGTTTGTGCATTACGCAGCGTCGGCGCCCGGAACACGTATGTGGATAGACAATGAGCTCGTAACGAAAATCCACCATTAAACAGAATCCGTTGTCACATTTTCAGGAGCGTTTTCGAAATGCAAACCGCAGCCATATGACAGAGAATAATGTGTCTGTGATAAACCGACGACGACGTCCCAGTGGCACATCCGGGTATTGATCATTTTTAGCTCACAATATCACTGTTAAGGAGCGGAATCTACGTTACAGAGAAGAGCTCATAAGAACGTTAACGAACCGACCCCCGGTGCTGTGAAGGCCGCAGATGCGTTAGAATTGTGTCTATCAACATTTTATTTGAATCACGGCACATCTCCGAAAGTGCGATGCACTCGGTGTAGGTAACGTCTTTTATCAGTTATAACAAACTCTGTGCATGTTAGCAGAGCAGGTGTCAATCTGCTTTCACGTGGTTATGAAATGAGTATAAATGACGCACGTTGTATTGATTAATGTCGTAACTATAGTTATCGCAATGGCTGTGGAAGCGAAATGACTTGTACAATGGAAACAGTCGCTGCGACGAATTGCCTCACTGTTATTTCTTCACATGCCCTTTCCTATAAACTTTATTACTTCGTGACTGTTACCAACATTGAGTGGTGTCGTCATCCACTTCATGTGTGTATGTCGTCATCCACTTCATGTGTGTATGTCGTCATCCACTTCATGTGTGTATGTCGTCATCCACTTCTTGTGTGTATGTCGTCATCCACTTCATGTGTGTATGTCGTCATCCACTTCATGTGTGTATGTCGTCATCCACTTCGTGTGTGTATGTCGTCATCCACTTCATGTGTGTATGTCGTCATCCACTTCATGTGTGTATGTCGTCATCCACTTCATGTGTGTATGTCGTCATCCACTTCATGTGTGTATGTCGTCATCCACTTCATGTGTGTATGTCGTCATCCACTTCATGTGTGTATGTCGTCATCCACTTCATGTGTGTATGTCGTCATTCACTTCATGTGTGTATGTCGTCATCCACTTCTTGTGTGTATGTCGTCATCCACTTCGTGTGTGTATGTCGTCATCCACTTCATGTGTGTATGTCATCATCCACTTCGTGTGTGTATGTCGTCATCCACTTCATGTGTGTATGTCGTCATCCACTTCATGTGTGTATGTCGTCATCCACTTCATGTGTGTATGTCGTCATCCACTTCATGTGTGTATGTCGTCATCCACTTCATGTGTGTATGTCGTCATCCACTTCATGTGTGTATGTCGTCATCCACTTCGTGTGTGTATGTCGTCATCCACTTCGTGTGTGTATGTCGTCATCCACTTCATGTGTGTATGTCGTCATCCACTTCATGTGTTTATGTCGTCATCCACTTCATATGTCGTCATCCACTTCATGTGTGTATGTCGTCATCCACTTCATGTGTGTCGTCATCCACTTCATATGTCGTCATCCACTTCATGTGTTTATGTCGTCATCCACTTCATGTGTGTATGTCGTCATCCACTTCATGTGTGTATGTCGTCATCCACTTCATGTGTGTATGTCGTCATCCACTTCGTGCGTGTATGTCGTCATCCACTTCATCCACTTCATGTGTGTATGTCGTCATCCACTTCATGTGTGTATGTCGTCATCCACTTCATGTGTGTATGTCGTCATCCACTTCATGTGTGTATGTCGTCATCCACTTCATGTGTGTATGTCGTCATCCACTTCATGTGTGTATGTCGTCATCCACTTCTTGTGTGTATGTCGTCATCCACTTCATGTGTGTATGTCGTCATCCACTTCATGTGTGTATGTCGTCATCCACTTCGTGTGTGTATGTCGTCATCCACTTCGTGTGTGTATGTCGTCATCCACTTCGTGTGTTTATGTCGTCATTCACTTCGTGTGTGTATGTCGTCATCCACTTCATGTGTTTATGTCGTCATCCACTTCATATGTTTATGTCGTCATCCACTTCATGTGTGTATGTCGTCATCCACTTCATGTGTTTATGTCGTCATCCACTTCATATGTTTATGTCGTCATCCACTTCATGTGTTTATGTCGTCATCCACTTCATGTGTGTATGTCGTCATCCACTTCATGTGTGTATGTCGTCATCCACTTCATGTGTGTATGTCGTCATCCACTTCGTGCGTGTATGTCGTCATCCACTTCGTGTGTGTATGTCGTCATCCACTTCATGTGTGTATGTCGTCATCCACTTCGTGTGTGTATGTCGTCATCCACTTCATGTGTGTATGTCGTCATCCACTTCATGTGTGTATGTCGTCATCCACTTCGTGTGTGTATGTCGTCATCCACTTCATGTGTGTATGTCGTCATCCTCTTCATGTGTGTATGTATATTGCATTGGAATCGATCTTCTAAGACCAACAAAACCAGACATCTAGTTGCATGTGTCTGTCGCACGTATTGATTTCATTGTAGGAAGACATTTGCATGAACCGCATGCGTATTTTATGAATACTACAAATGACAAGTAGACTTTTTCTCTCCATCAATCAGTTACGTGTCTGCTGCAGGGTTGACGCATGCGGCGGTGTGGGCAGCGTGTTGTTCCTACGTCACACAGGCGATGCCGGCGAAGCACCGGGCCACAGCACAATTGATCATTCAGGGAATACATCATGGTCTCGGGCGTGGATGCGGCTCCATTGTCGGGGGGATACTCGTGTGCAGCTATGGTGAGTAAGTGAGGGATATCATTGGAATTACAGTTTCTCTATATCTTAAACACTTAGTCATATAGAGCCATAATCTTGGGTTCAAAATATAGGTTTTCGGGGGTACAGCTTTCAAATATTTTAACTTTTACCTTGTCCGACAGTCAAAACCGTCATTTTTAAGAGGGCAACCGTCAAAACTAATGTCCTTTTATTTTATGAACTATGCCACCTATAGTCGAAATATTGTATAAAGTGCATGAATTGTTTTCAAATAATGGACTATATAACACAATTGATATAGTAACCAATCGTCGTTCTGTTGCTAGGCACGGAGTACATGTTTCGTGGCTACGGCATCGCCTGCATCGCCGTGCTGGTCGCCTATCTCGCGCTCGACTACTTCTACCTGCGCCAGCTCGGGAAGACGGCGACGATGGCGGAGCCGCTTCACATCCTCGAGGAGACGGCCCACCTCGCACCGTGCGGCGTGCCCATGTCGCTGTCTCGCAACCTCTCGTCCAGCAGACTCGACACCATGTCGGACGGTGAGACATCCGGTATATTGTAACCATACCTAACAACAACTGTTGGCAGGTAACTTGCTAAATACGTGAACTAATTTGAGCATTATATACGGTATTGTATACAAAATTGTAGTGTGTGTGTCACAAGACCTTTACTTATTTATGACATTTTTATGGCATATTTCAGAGACAGTTTTGTATGCGTTTATTTTAGAGATACTTTGTAAGTTGCACATCTTAGATATCTAGTTTTAATGTTCTGCAGTGCTTTTTTAATACACTATTTTTCTACTTTTGAGTTTTTTTGTAATGTAATATGTATGACTTGTTTCAGTGTGTGTGTGTGTGTGTGTGTGTGTGTGTGTGTGTGTGTGTGTGTGTGTGTGTGTGTGTGTGTGTGTGTGTGTGTGTGTGTGTGTGTGTGTGTGCGTGTCTGTGTGTGT
Source organism: Paraescarpia echinospica (assembly GCA_020002185.1). NCBI lineage: Eukaryota > Metazoa > Annelida > Polychaeta > Sabellida > Siboglinidae > Paraescarpia > Paraescarpia echinospica. The sequence goes on along the minus strand of CM034533.1, from coordinate 18,152,225 downwards.
GCGGGGGTGGGTGCGTGCGTGTGTGTGTGTGCGCGCGCGCGCGCGTGTGTGTGTGTGTGTGTGTGTGTGTGTGTGTGTGTGCGTATGCGTGTCTGTGTGTGAGTGTGTGTGTGTGTGTGCGTGTGTGCATACGACAATATGTGTGGTACATTAATATGTGATCTGCATATGTACCTGACTGTGCGCAAGCTATGGCGACCACTGTGTACTGTATGTGCACAGCGGCAATCCCTGTTCATTGTTATTAAGATGGATTGCCCATTACTAACCTACACAATAGTTGGTGTATCGCAATACAAACAGAGAAAGGGCTCTATGAACTTATACATAACACGGACGTATAACACAGATACACCGGGGGTAATGGGGCATCGGGCGGAGGAAGCGCACGAATTGGTATTATTACACTGCGTTTTGAGAATTCTATTGACTATCGTTAATATTCAAAAGCACTATAATGTCACATATCGGCGATCTGGTGAAGTGTCACCAGATCGCCGGTCCATTATGTTAATTAACCATGCTTCTGTGTACTTTTTGAGCGGCAGTTTGAGTGGAACGAACTTCTCATCCAATATACTGCATAATAATAATACCAACCCAGAGCAACAGATGGCGCTACCCATCATTCAATTCAATACGGCCTATCGCCGAGTGACTCTGCGTCTTCACGCAAGTGCTTTAGACGTAGATATCGACGTAGGGAGATCGGAACGAAAGATTACAGGGCAAAACGAGATATACCTACTTTTTGTTTTTGACAGAAACTAACCCCTGTGCTTCGTCATCCGGGCGTAAGTCGAAAACATATACATGATATTGTATTACACTAAAAATAAGACATCCTAGCAACTGAACAGAAGTGCCGATCTATTGGTTCTATTATTTCAAAACTGAAATTTCACCCAGTCAAAGGTGTGATCCGTAACCGAGTAGCGTGGACTTATTTTCTATAAATTAGTGGGTTATCTCTTCATTGTATATAGAGAACGCATAGAACCAATCGAATACCATATATTTATTTTCTATAAATTATTGCATTATCTCTATATAGAATGAACGTGTAGAAGCAACCGAATAATATAGCCTTATTTTCTATAAATTGATGTCATTTCTATATAGAGAACTCATAGCACAAACCGGATAGTATAAAAATGGCATACTATGTCCGTTGGGTTGTTGGTAACTGTATAATTGTAATGGACAGTATGATAAATTATGTATTTGTAATTACCTAACTTGGGAGTCAGTCATCGTTTGGCTTTTTTCACCCGCATACCTGGCGAATGCCGGCTTGTGGTGTACATGACTTATTCATTATGCTGAGGTCAACGAACTATTTTGCATAAATCACTTTTCCAGATATAATTATGCCAAGTGTTGAATAATAATTGTATCGTGTAAGCACGCCCGTGTGTACGCGTGTAGGTGTGTACGTATGTAGTATTTATGCATGTAGTTGTGCCATGCATTTATGCCTACATGTGTGGGGGAGGGGGTGGGGCAAAGTGGACACTCTTTATGTGACATCAAAAGCCAACCCAGCCAAGCTAGAAAACGAACGAAAACGGAACGAAGACGAAATTATGATCTGGTCATAAACAGCACTTCTAAAACATTACGTGAATCAAGTATTACTATTCAACGGATACATACATAAAACGCGTTGCATTCGCTTTTTTATTATCAATAACTAATGATAAATGTGTCAACTAATATGGTAAACATTCTTAATGTAACTAATAACAAATTAGATGTACTTATATGTCCTTACATAACTCAACAAATACAAACGTGTAATTGGTTGTTGTTGTTGACTTTAAACTGTTTTGCACAAATCATATGCAAAAGTACGTTCGTCGTCGATGCCGCTGCGTGTATCTTAGACCTACTAATTGCAGTGCAAACAGGTGTGTGTGTGTGCGTGTGCGTGTGCGTGTGCGTGTGCGTGTGCGTGTGCGTGTGCGAGTGCGTGTGTGTGTATTTATGTATGTATGTATGCATGTATGTATGTTTGTAAGGCATATTCTTATATTTATATTATACATAACTTACTACCTCAGGAGGGATATTTCCATGAAGCTCTTTGTTATGCACATATATTATTTATACTAACCAATTACATGTTAGTATTTATTGCTTACTCGATCGGGTGACTTGTTTCCTCGCAGCGGCTCCTCACGCTTACGGCACAACGACGACTAATGGCTTCCTGGATCCCGGAAACAGAGGGGAGCACACAGTCCAAGGTAGCGTGCTAACTAATATTTAACCACTTCCGGTGTACACGAATATACCGGTCTCCGTCACTAGACTGTTGGCTTAAGCGGCAAGAGACCGAGACGATGATTTGCCGAGTGTATATGTTACAAAGAGACAGTCTGTTCTTAGTTTTTCATTTATTTATTAATATAATGTTCTTAAGACTACAACAACTATGATCAGTGTGTACTGACCGCCAAATTGTGTTTAGTAAACTCGCGACAACGTTCGCAATTTGGAAGGCACCCCCCCCCCCCCGGAGCATGTCCAAAGTTGTAAACAAAACATCCAGTTTCAAAACGAGCTTTATTGGCAATATGGCAGATTCGGGCTGAGTTAACTGTTATACCCTTTGATGTCCAACGATGTCCCATATTCCCACGTTCAATATAGCAGACTTCCTCTTACAAATTACGACGCTGGCTAATTCCGGGTAGAGGAACAGACTGCATACCTTTAACAGGAAACAGGATGTGTGGGCATTGTGGATGTCGGCGCTATGAGACGTGCTAGAGAGGATGCAGTTGGTGGACACACACACTTAGACAAAGGAGGTATCCGGACGGTAGAAGTCATATAAATTATTTGAATAGTGGTATGGAATTAATCGAGAATAGCTGTCGAAAGTGTGACGAATCGCAAACAACTTGTGAAACGAATTAGGTTTGCAGGAGGGCAAATAACCATAGCAGTGTCAGATAACACGAACATAAATACGTGATCATTCGGATGAGTATATGCTTGAAAATTTCATGATGCAACCATCACCCACCCCAAAAAAAACGATTATAAATCACTATACAACTACTGACATGGTTCAGTACTGTTGGAGATGGTCTATACTTCTTAAAGCTAGAATTTCATATGCACGGAAACGATATGTGGATGCGGTATGCGGCAAAACAATGGATACAGTGCCCAATTGGAAATCAATAGATGTAGTTCCATCTGTAGTTAGACGATTGCCTTTTTTCAGGCGGATGCCAAAACGGAAAATTTTATTGCTCCATGTAGAGATTCGCATCGTATGAGCACAGGAATTAGATAGGGAATTCCCAGAATTGACGTCACTATAGAGGTATTTTCCATTCCGCATGTCGTTTCTGTACATACGGTAACCTAGCTTTATCCTGTGAAGTATGTCGGAACTACGTCGTCTCCAACAACACGCGAATGAATTAGATATGAAGCATTAAGCTGCCTTCCTGGCACATGCGTAGACACGCTGATTCGATCTAAGTGCGTGCATATGAAACACGCTTGTCCATAATTTAGCCGTCTGTGGTTAGTCTATGCCTACGGTCTCGCCTGAAGCTGGTGGAATGGTCCGTCATCAGACGTTCACACTACTTGGTCTGACATTAGACCAGCTCTGGTGGACTTTGTTCTTCCGAGAAATGCGTTGGTGGCCTGATTCTGCCATTTGACCTTAGCACACGCCTACCTTTGGTTGTTGAAATGGCGCTGACATATTATCCGTGGCTATAAACCTGAGAGGAAAATCGGTAGGACGATCTCTACCGTTTGTGACAGTTTATGATCGTAGACGAAGCGAAGACTTAATGGCCAAACAGAGTCTGACAAACGGACTGCGATTTTTCTTGATCAAACACTGTGCAATCGTCATATTACAACACATATGCACGGCAATAATAATAGTCAACAACCACCACATAAACACAAGACATCGTGTTGACGAGTGGAGGCAGTTTCACCATTCGACCAGCGAACAAGAGGCACCGGCGCCGGCCACTCGGCAACGAGATCGTTGTCACAAGATTGACAAGAAACACACTGTCTGTGGCCGTAGACAAGCGTATTCAGTCAGAGATAATGGCACTTGTAACGAAGCACAACACATACGGTTCTATATTGCTTACCAGATTTCTTGCTCACAATCAACAACCTGTGTTGCACTCTACAAGGTGTCTTAGTTAGATATTGTTACGTGTTTATAAAACATCCAAGGTAGTATATACATATTACAATTAGAAGAACCGCAAGAAAAGCAGACTGGAAACGAACACTAACTAATGTCTTATTGGAGAATGCTAATTCACACACACTCACACGTCCGCACGTCCGCACGCCCGCACGCCCACACGCGAAATTGTTTTCCAACCACTTGTTAGTTACTGCTGCCTTAGGATATTCGCATACAGTTTCCCACCTCATAAATAGAAGTGGACGCAGTTACGCATTGTGCGGTGGGAATTGTCATTATCCGATCTTACTGTATAATAACAAATAATGTATGCTGTCTCAGTCTACTTATATTGTAGTCACGACATATTGTCGTTGTTAAGTTACCATCATAATTGCATTATGCACCGCGTCTCGTGCAGATTCTGCCAGAGACATTGGGATGTACAACTCACGTGATACCTACCAGGAGGCGCCACAAGTTCTTCCTTTGAAACCGCCACCCTCCAGTAGTCGGCGCCACCGACAGGTGAGTGTCTTCAACGTCCACGACTCGCGTTCATACAACGCGTTCAGACATGGCCTTTGTTGAAATCAGTATTTTTTACTTTAGATTCTCGATAAATCTGTATTGTGTTTTACATTGGTTAACTAGCCAGTAGCATTCCGGGTCCGATAGCGTCGCCATCTACCAGGCTATTACGTATTGTTTTCAATTTCGAAGAGAGAACATTCAAAATGCGTGTTCTGGGCCAGACTGTCTGCTCGGCGAGTTCACGGTGGACGCACAAGCGAGAGTAGATTAACACATTCTTTGCTAAATTGAACGTCAGTCATATGCCACCATTGTGTTGCAAATACATACTCATTTACAGAGTAGTACCTTCCGAAGGCAACCGCGTTCAGTGTGCAGAGTACGGTGAAACCTCACTGTCGAGACTGGCCTAAAATGACCTGACTAGCGAGGTGACCGCATTAACGGGACTAATTTCCTATAATTATGTTACTGTTGTTGAAATAATGTCGTACTGTCCTGTAGTGACCTGAATTGCGGTGTGGCTGTATTAACGAGGTGACTATAAAACGAGGTTTGACTGTACGTGTTGTTCCAGCACCACCGCCAGCAACAGCCGCAGGACGCCCCGGCACACACGCTCATTATGTCCGCCGCCCCAATCCCCGCTACAGAACCCGTCATGCAGCAGCCAGATAACGTGTACGAAGATCACAGTCGAGAGTGGTACCAGTGAACAATCTATAATCACGGAGAGAACAAAACAAGATCAATAGTAGTAGAGTAGAACCCCGCCAAAGCGGCCACCCAACTGTCTGATACAAAATGGTTCGATTAAAGGGGTGGCCTCTCTAGAGAGGCTTGACAGATATCTAAATGTGCAGATCGGTCAAAACTGTCTTATACGTTATAAAATGCAAACGTGGTAAGAGTTGTTATTATATAACACTGTGTATAGTTAATAACATGCTTTTTGTGGCATTCGTTTGGAATTAATTTGACTAGAAGGTCTGCAATAACTGGTATTGTATTTAAGTGTATACTGGCCCGTGCTGCGAGATATAGTCGACCTTTTTAAACTATTATAGCTGGCGGCATTAGGGAGTAGAGGGGTTAGCATAGCAAGTGTTTCAATGGAACTATCAAACATTCTGTGATAGAGTGGCCGTTTTCATGGGGTGACCGTTTCCGCGAGGTGGCTGCTTTGAGGGGTTCCATTGTACACGTGCCTACACATATACTATTAGGCGAATTGGAAAACAGAACATCAATTGATGATTGCTAGTAAATGAGAAGTAGTGATATTCGCAAAATGTATAAAATACTCAGATGATAAGATACGAGTTTGCTTTGTGGTGTAATAATGTGTCGGTAAAAGAAGCGTTCAGGTTTTAGCAATTAGAAGAACCTTGCATCGTGAGTTGAACGCAGTTACCGAAGCTTCGAACGCTAAAGACAGAATCAGAACACCGCAACATTTGTGACACTTGCATGTTGTTTGTAGTTAGTGGCACTGCATTAATACTCATAACTTGTTATATCAAATATACACTTAAAATAAGCTTGTACAGTGAAAAGAAGCTTTCGAAGATGTATAACGTGTGTACCGAAAAGGTGTCTGCATTTTTGTACAATCGTGTTATTCATTTGGGTCTGATATTTGCATGCAAACTTGCGCCATGGTATGATTAATAATGTAATGACTCTAAAGGTTAATGTTACGTTATGACCCTTTAAATAATGCATTTATTATTGTCATGTTTCACCTTACAATTACAATGATATTAACTAGTATTTGTTTAGTAATGTTACGGTACGACATCGCTATTGGATCAAACACCTATGCCTGATGGGTTATGCATATTGTTTATCATACTAATAATAAACTAACTATGAGTATGGCAAATAAAGTAGCATATTCAAGTCAGTAAATGTATACATATTACAATTCATATCTTATTAAATATCTAAGTAACATAGAACAGATTGTTTGATGTAAAAAGTATGTATTGATATGGAGACAATTATGTCGAAAAGAGTAAGTTACTGACTATGGCAGATGTCTATAGTGGTCATTCAGTATATGTAACAGGTTGGGAGTTGGCCAAATCGTCCCCAGTATCCCATGTTCCATGCAAAAGAACAAATGCAAGTGCATGACGTAACGGGACTGAATGTCATTTCTTAGATAGGAAATATATAGTGCGAGAGTCAACTATAGACGCAACGCGTCGTATTCATTGACTTATATAATCGATACCTGTTTACATGTTGGATCTCTGTTTTAACTTTCACAACCTTTGGGGTAGCAAACACGATGCGAAGTATTTATGATGCAAGTTATGGTGGATCAAAACCGTAACATGTGACATGATTAATTTGTTAGAAATATGTCGATATGCACAATGACGTAATTGTAACCGACGAGGTGAAACGACATAAGCGTAGCATGTCGTATATCGTGCACGGCTATAAAATGCACAGGAATTGCTGATATATGGCAAAGGAGGTCGATGTAGCGGGCATTCTTTTTTGAAAGGCGTATAAACAGGGTCCGCAATATGTATACGTCACCACGCTTACATGTGGATCGTAGTACAGTTTATCGTAGACTAAACAATTACCATGCACCTTGGCAGACTGAATGTAGGCTAATGTACATTACTGGTTATGTACAATTTGCGATCCGTCCAGGGACGACATGCGTGTGTAGATGTTGTGTATGCTAGGACGTAGTTTAAGTGTCGCAATTAGGAATCATTGTATATAGTGATATGTGTCATGTAGTGTTTTTTCTTTGTGACGTAAAGTGCATAGTTGAGGTAGACAATTCAGTGTTGTTCATTTATTTAAAAAATCGATCCATTTGCCAACGTGAATCTACAACATGTTGCCATGTTTCTGTGTACGTATGGGAGAAGAACGGATAGCAAAGAAACCAGATACCCGGAGAGGGGAAGGCAAATGAAGACGACGAAGACCTAGACTGCGATGGGAGGATTGCGTAAAAAGAGATTTGGAAAGATCGGGTGAGGAGTGGAGAAAGAGAGTGAAAGATAGAGGGGAGTGGAGACAGTTGGTGGAGAGAGCAGCGCAAAAACAATGAGGGGAAAAAATAAAAAATAAATTATATCGACGACCGTTATCGAGGCCGGCCACAAACCATACATACTGGGAAACAATGTGTGCGTGTGTTTGCGTGTGTGTGTGTGTGTGTGTGTGTGTGGATGTGCGTGTGTGTGTGGATGTGCGTGTGTGCGTGTGTGCGTGCCTGCTTGGGTGCGTGCGTGTATGTGTTTGTGTTACAGTGCAACTGTGCAGTTCAAGTAATTGTTTAACCTAATGCACAATCCTAACCGCCTGTTTTGTTTACAGTTATTTGAAGACTATTTAATTGATTAACACATCGGCCTAGACCATTATAATTGTCTAGTGTTCACAATATATTCGAGGTAATTGAAACCGCATCATCCTATTTACACGTGGAGCAATTAACAACGGGCAGAAGTCATCCCCATTTAACACCAGGTGGGGGTGGGAAATCTGGCAACAACGAACTGCGTGCGACATTCCGTGAGTAGTCGGTATTAACTCTGTTAAGTTTGGCTCAATGGATTGAAGCCAAAAATGCAACTTGAAGATGGATCCTGGTTAGATGTTCTTGAAAGAATTTAGAAATGCATGGTTATCCTCAATAAATCTGTTCCCTTTTTACAATGAAAAATGGCCTCTTGGAACATTGTCCCACTGCTCTGGTACAGTTCCTAGTTGGTGTTTTTTGTTAGACTAGAGTGCACTGACGATCGTCTGGAGACATCTATTCTGTGTAGGCTCCAGTTTGAGTGTTATGCTCTAGCAGCAGTACACATATATGTTCAGAACGTTGCTTTTGTTGTTTTATTAAATCAAACTCTTCGCGAACTCGAAGTCACTGTACGTGTGTCTCTTCCCATGCACCGAGGTCCACTTGTCTCTTTGTATGTTCCTTCACTTCCTTTGACCATTGGCCCCCGATCTACCAATCGGCGATCCATTTCAAAAACAAAACGATTGTTAGTTATTTATTATTTTCAATTGGCAAATTGAGTGGTCAGCCATTCCACAGGTGGCGCCACAATTTCATGATAATGAAATGGTGATAACTGCTGCCCTTGTTTGTTTGCACCACGGGTGGTGTGAATTAGTTTATATTAATATTCTTATCGGATATGTGAGATGGGTAGTTATTGTGAGTATAATATCACACTCTTAGAACATTCCGCATCAGCTTGACTACTGTTATATTTATGATTTGTTTTAAGCTAATGCTATGTTACTTATTGCGTGTTCGAATAAACCATGATGGTATGTACTGAATTGTGTACACAGTTCAGTTAGGTATACCTTATATGGTTTGTACGCTCTCTTGTACAGTTGTAGGCACTTTGTGGTGTACGCTCTGTAGTTGTAGACACGCTGTGGTATGGTATGCGCAACAGGTCATCTACCGTTGTAGACACCGTGTGGATTGGATAAAAAAGAGGCTGATTGATCGTGACTGAATACAATAGGCAGTTGTGGGCGGTAGGCTTCAAATGGGAAGTCTATTTTGAATGAGGTACCTGTAGATCTATGACTCAGAGAGATAGAGGGAGAACTAGAGAGGGAAAGAAAGAGAGAGAGAGAGAGAAAGAGAGAGAAAGAGAGAGAGAGTGAAAGAGAGAGAGAAAGAGAGAGAGAGAGAGACAGACAGACAGACAGACAGGCAGGCAGACAGACAGACAGACAGACAGACAGACAGACAGACAGACAGAAAGACAGAGACAGAAACAGAGACAGTGAGACAATGACAAAAAAATGGACAGAGAGAGAGGAGGGAGAAGGAGAGATAGATGGACAGGGAGAGGTAGAGAGAGAGAGCGAGAGCGAGAGAGAGAGAGAGAGCGAGAGCGAGAGAGAGCGAGAGGGGGAGGGAGAGGGACAGTGAAACGGCGCACGATCGCAGCACGTGGCATGCGGTCATTTGACAAGCAGCCGTCAATGCTGAAACAACACGGGCAGCCGGTGTAGAAACAAGAAGACTGCGTCGACACCAACGAGTGAGCACACCTCAAAGCCCGTGTTGGACTAGTGTCACACGAGCGCGCATGTCGACATAAGCAATAAGAAAACACACACAAAACGGGACAATAGATGACATCATCAAAAACGAGGAGACCGCCGATGATGATGATATAGACCAGTTTCAATGTTTATCAACAAACGTGACGGATTTGGATACGCACGCATTCTGGCGGCAGAAGACGCCTCTGTGTACACCAGAAAGGTGAGCCGCTAGGTAAAAAATAGCTAGGCGGATTAGCACAAAGATGTTGCATTTTGGCATACAATTGTGACACTTTGCATCCATATACTCCTTGGGGCCCTGATAATTTCCTGATGTAATGCCAACTGAACAGCGCTCCTAGTGGCATACAGCGCCACCTCGTGGTCGAACTTTACCGTATTACATTTTTGGTCTGCAGCATTAAATTTGTTTGATCAATTAGAACGAAAAATGGTTTAAGCTGATTCACATGTATATACCATTAGATGACAATCACATTTAGGTGCATCTAAGGACTTTCTAGTTATTCAAAATAGAGATTAAAGCAAACTTTTGTGAGAAAATGTATGTTGGTTATATATATATATATATATATAAAGTTCAATATGTTATTACACACAAATTTACATATGCAGGCATTGCGTATATATGTATAACGCAAACTTCCAGGGCAACTTGGAGCATCACTGGCTCATTTCTAGGCCCCTTTTTCGATTAAACCAGTGAAAACGCAGTAACGTCGTATAGCGTAAAATTGAAGCCTGGCACCTAGCGAACATTTAGGCAGCTTAGCATACAAATTGTGCACTTATGTATGCAATTGCGAAACTTTCCATACACATACTGCATGCAGTCCTAGAAATATGGTGACATAGTTCCAACTTAACAGCACCCATTGGTGGCATACAGCGCATACATATATATAGCCTTGATCACCACCCTCACGACAATCTGCAACAAAATCTGGTGGACAGGAGAATGGCCCACCTCATCGACACAGTCACTGATCATCATGCTTCCCAGGAAAGGTAACCTACAGCTGTGCCAAAATTATAGAACAATCAGCCTTATTAGTCACCCGAGCAAAGTCATGCTGAACATCCTATTCAACAGATTCAAACTTCAGGCAGAAAAGATCATCGCAGAAGAACAGGCGGGTTTTCGAACAGGACTGAGCACCAGTGAACAGATCTTCAACCTTACAATCCTTTGCGAGAAACATCTTCAACACCAGCAAAGTCTGTACCACGTCTTCATAAACTTTCAGAAGGCCTTTGATAGGGTATGGCATGCGGCCCTATGGGCGACCATGAGGAACTACAACGGTGGCTCCAATATTGTCCGAACCATTGAACACCTGTATGGCAAGGCCTCTAGTGCAGTCATATTCAATGGCAGCATAGGAGACTGGCTTTGAACAACAGTGGGGTTCGACAAGGATGCCTACTATCACCCACCATCTTCAACATCTTTCTGGAAAGGATCATGAATGATGTCTTGGAAAACCATCAAGGCATTATCAGCATTGGAGGCAGGACAGTCACCAACCTTCGCTTCGCTGATGATATTGACAGCCTAGCAGGAGAAGAACAAGAACTAGCCAACTTGGTGGAGTGCCTTGAAAGGAGATCAGTGCCGAAAAGACCAAACTGATGACAAACAACATACAAGGCATCAACACAGAGGTCATAGTTAACGGACAGAGACTTGAAACAGTAACAAGCTTCAAGTACCTGGGATCAATCATCACAGATGAGGGTTCCAAACCTGATATATTTGCCAGGGTTGCACAGACAACAGCAGCACCTACATGGTTGAAACCCATATGGAATGGCAGTAACATCAATGCTAGTTCGAAAATAAGGCTGATGCGCTCCCTTGTCATGTCCATCTTTCTATACTCTTGTGAAACATGGACCCTATCAGCAGAACTACAGAAGAGGATACAAACCATGGAAATGAGGTGCTTTCGGAAGATCTTGCGCTTATCATACAAAGACCATGTTACTAACGAAGACGTTCGAAACAAGATCAAACAAAACAACTCAAGTGGTATGGCCACGTCTAACGATCATCTGGCCTTGCAAAGACCATCTTGCAAGCTACCGTGAGAGGGGGGAGAAGAAGAGGTAGACAGAAAAAGAGATGGGAAGACAACATCAAAAAGTGGATGGTACTGGAGTTCGCCGACTCCCAGAGGGCTATGGAGAACACGGAAGCGTGGAGAGAGAGCTGGTTAAGAAGTCATCAGTGGTGGCCCAACGATCCTTACGGGTTATGGGAAAGTGAAGTGATATGTATATATATATATATATATACATATATATATATAGTGGTAATTCAACTACGTTTTGGTACTTGAGTAGAAGTACAAGTATTCATGTCAAAATACTACTTGAGTACAAAGTACAAGTACATCTCATAAAATACTACTTGAGTAGAAAGTAAAAACGAAAAGTCAAACATAAATTTATTCAGTGCAACACAATAACATTTCGTGCAACAAGGGTGCATCAAAACGACGGTGTGCAAAAGCAATTACTACAATCAACTACTACATGTTAGTAAAAACGGAAAACTCAAAGCATAATTTTATTTGGTGCAACATGATAAGACAATGGATGTTATGCGAAACAAGTCACTACAGTCAGCTAAAACGTGCACACTACACCGGCGTTCAGCTTCAGCAGAAGCTGATGCTCGAAGTGAGCGTCTCCGATGCGGCCTGCAGCGCTAAACAGGCGCTCGCAGGCGGCACTGGCCGGCAGGGCAGTGTTCGTCTTCACAAATACCGCCTTCGTCCAGGCGGTCAATACAGTCAGCTGGGGGCTCTTGCTCGCTAAGTACTGTTCCAGCTGCAGCTGGCCGGACGAGTGACGCGACTTCCTCACGAAGAAGCCGTCATCGTCGTAGTCGGCGTCGGTCTCTATGGAGTCGATGGGATTCCGCCCAAACTACTATTGGAAATGATAGAACAAATTAGCGTACCGCTTGCAATAGTTTTCAATTTGTCATTAAAAGAAGGAGTGGTTCCTTTAGAATGGAAAAAAGCAAACATTATACTGTTATTTAAAAAAGGTTCAAGAAACAAGTCAGAGAACTACAGACAAGTGAGTCTAATACCGTGATTTACAAATTATTACAAAGGCTAATTAAAGATCACATGGTGGATTTTCTTGTTAAACATAACTTGATAAACCCATCTCAACATGGGTTTCTAAAAGCGAGGTCATGCTTAACAAATATGTTATGTTTCTTGTAAGATATCACTAAATGGGTAGACGAGGGATCACCAGTAGATTTCATATACTTATATTTTTAAAAAGCTTTCGACAAAGTGCCACATCAAAGATTACTGCTTAAACAAAAGGCCCATGGTATAGGAAATGGTACAGTTAACTGGATAGACAAATGGCTGATTGACAGAAGACAACGGGTAGTTGTTGATGGGGAGGCTTCAAACTGGAAATCAGTTTTGAGTGGGGTTCCACAGGGATCAGTACTGGGACCTATATTATTCTTAATATATATAAACGCAGCAATGAAACCTCACAACACCATCAAAATTTCACTGGTAAGACCAACAAACAAAGTGGAACCACACAAGATGTGTGAAGGAGTGTACGCTATATCATGTAAGAACGGCAATGCCACATACATCGGAGAAACTAAACGCACACTTGGAACCCGCATCAGAGAACACAGAGATGACGCAGTCAAAGCAACAATGAACCGACCCTACACCAGAAACAACAGCAAAACATCATATGGTAGACTGGGAGAGGCCAACTTTGTGGACATGGAGTCGGACTGGAGGACAAGAGGCATCAAAGAAGCGATCTGGATTAGAAAAACCAAGGACTGCATGAACCGAGACAAGGGACGGTACCGGCTCTCAGTCATACATGACGATCTCTTGAAGAGCCACCCAGGACGCAGCCGTGGGGGCATACATCGGAGTGACTACGTGTGCGCTGAAGGACTACCATCTAGCGGTAGTCGTCTGAAGAAGACTCCTGAAAGCAGTCGAAACGTCACGAGAACAAAAGGTAAACTGGCTGTGAAATAAGTAAAAATATCGACCTTGTGTGTAGTTTAGAACTGTTCAAACACCACGGTTTCTAAATAGTAACAAATGCCTCAGCTAAAATTAATCGTTAGATGCAATAGAATAAGATGATCAAAATGTACCTGGCTACATACTTTTATGAATATTACGTTATTATTTTTGTTGGTAAATGTGTGTTGAACCAATGCACTTCTGAACTAAACCATTTATTCGATGACGTGGCTACCTTTACCTAAAATAACATGGTTTTGTAAGAATGTTCCTTTATGGAACAGTGCAATATCCAATCCTTAGGACTGCTCAAAACGCTTTACACCCTGGCTGACGTGTTCAATTGAACACCATCTCAACTTCTCTGGGAAGCATTCAGCCTTGCTGCAGTTACTATGTGGATACTATTTGTACACAACTACTACCTAAAGCCAGGTACTCGTTCATACAGATGAGTGAACTGGAGCAGCGAGGAGTGAGTGAACATGTCCAAGGTTTGAAACGGCAGCAAGAAGAATCAAATAAGGAAACTCTCGACGGAGAATCGGACGCTCTAACCAGTACTCCACCACGCTCAATACATAATTACGTGTCACAGTAGGAGTAGCTGATAACCAAACAGTCCAATTTTGGTAGCTGTTAGAGAACCTTTTTACTTTTTAATTATTATTTGTATCATGTATCTTACGCGTTGTTTATTTATTATTTTGCCATATAAAATAGTAATAAATATTTAATTAGAAAACTGTTCCCAATGATGTTCTGCATACAAATATGGACAACATTTAACATTATGCAATGTGTATCGAATATGACTTATTAAAACCAACCGTTTATTAATAAAAAAACATGATTCAAATGCATGAACTTGCACGCTAATTAACTTACAGTATCAGTCGTTGTGATGTTCTGGTGTCGATGTGTCCAACGTACAACGGATAAGAAACGCGGCGCTAATGTAGGCCCCTGCTAGGGCGATAAAGGGGAAAAGCCTACGATATACTTCCCAAATTAATAACTAAAAGTTCTGGTTTATTTTTGTTCTTTTTAAAACTTAGATTCTAAAGTTTATAATGAATGTGAAGATGCCTAAATGATGTTTAGATAGCTAACAACTTAAATTTAAATAGCAGCCTTAAAACCCACCGACTGGGCGGAGCTTAACATGTAAACATTTAGTGCGCATGACCAGAGCCAGCCAACTTCCTCTGGCGACGACTGATGTAAACCACACTGATATAAACATACAAAATATTTCAGTTTATTAGACGAAAATGTTACTAACTATGCCCATTCTTGTTAACTACCACAAGAATATTATGAAGCAGACCCACGATGTTTAAACATTTAAGGAATTTTTGTCTTGTGTTACAGTTTCAAAGAGGTTTTTGTGAACACGACTCAGCAGAACTATCTTTCAGTAATCATATAATTTCACTAAAAGCAATATCGACCTAACCATTTTTTGAAATCCATCGATAAAATAACTGATACTGATTCACAATATCAATATCACGCACAACAGTAGATTTTTGTGAAAACAGTATATTCGATTAATATACATTAAAACTGTTACGATACATGGTAGGATCGACGCTCGCGCACATCAACGCGGCAATTTTGTTGCGTTAAATGTTCAAACATTTTAGTCACGTACCCAGTCCAATTATATTTATTTAACATATTTCGATCGTCGTGATTTCTAGGAATCCAATTAGAAAACGTGTTGACGTTCTATGCAGATGTTTCACGAAATTGATGCCGTCGGCGTCACTTAGAGAAACGAAAGTTATGATGAATTGAACTTCATTTGTAGTGTAAACTTATCGATTGAGTTCCAAACCTTCTCTATAAACAGTTCGTGAAAGTTGAGGTGAAAATAAATGGCATTCCAAGATGTATCCGTAATTTCGTAAAATGTATCTAGACATCTAAATTCAGACTAAAGACTAATACAAGTATTCGTATTCGTATACAACCGTATAACAACTGGCGAAATGTGCCTTTGGCCTTGACAAAGTAGTTCATAATTTCCTAATTGTTTTATGTCTTTATATGAGTTTCTACATGTGTTAAAAGTCTACAAGTATAATAAGGAATAGATTATTTAAAAAAACAGAATTACATTGGACAAGATCTACTGCTAAATGATGTCCTAACTACGGTTTGCATGGGCGGTTAATAAATAAACACCATTAGCTAACGCAATAAGCACAAACCTGACGCCAAAACATACGCCAAACGCAAAGTTAATTGAGTTCTACGTCACAGCTTTTGCGATCCAATCAGAGGTTTACGCGGGATCTGCCGTTCGACTTCGCGTATGAAGGCCAAACATGGATATTTCGCGTAAGTACAAACGCCGATTTATTTCGTACAGAAATAGTTATGATTAAAATGTAACTATACAGAGTAATGGCTACACCTTTTAGAAACACATGCTTATCAAGAAAGTTGAGTTATAAATTACATGTATGCATGTTTAACGACTTTTAAAAAGACCTACGACTTGCTTGTTTTCATCTGCAGCGATGCAGTGAGGCGCAATAACAGTGCAATACACATTTGTTTATTGGATTCCACATGCGTAGCTTTGGCTTATGCATGTCTAAGCGTACCTATATACCATATTGTAACACATGTCTATCTAATGTTTATTAAGCCCACACAGATAATTATATGGGCTTACTATATATATTAACCTAAACTTATTTATTTATTTTGTAAACGTAGTTGAGTCATTGGTTGCATGATGTATACTTTGGCTATGTTGCAATGCTGGCATATCACGTTTTTGTGCAATTACGAACATAAATATATTTAAACAGAAATCTAAGCATTGTATTTGGCGTTTATATAAAATGTAGGTTTATGGCCTATTTACGTTGCCGACTGGACTAGATGCAGACAGTTGATTGAAAAAAACTATTACTGAAAAAAATTGTTATTGAGCAAAGTGCGCTGCCCAGCTATCAATCAATGACAGCTGTGGTGTTTTTTGTAATCTGTTCCCATCCCATGTAACGTATTGTCACATACACTCGTCATGTCTAAGCTTGACATACTTTACGGATGTCCTCTAATACCTTAGACAAATTAAAGAAGCCCATTACGGTACCCCATGCTGTGGTATACAAACATCGTGATTAGGTTATGTTATTGCATAAGATGACTCGAACACACATTTTTGTTTGCTTAGCCTAATCATACGGAATGATTGCATTGGGGTTCGCGTTTGCCGTTCTTGCGTCCTAAATTCTACCTTCCTGCGATTATCGATTGCGATAAAGGTAAAAAATTTCCGTCAACACATTTATACATATATCTATATGTTTCGTACACGCATTTTATTGTTAGTAACACACAGAAAATCACTACATATATAAACAATTACCTGCTGGAGCCTATCGTAAAACCGCTCACTGCGCTCTTAGCTAACAGTGTTTTATATCGGCGTCGACGCGAGATCTGCGGTTTACTTCAAATTTGAGGTCGCGTTCAAATTTGGCGTACGGTCGCGGCGCTTAATTGCGTTAGCTAATGGTCTCTAGTGGCTAGAGCATCGGACTCTCAATCGAGAGAACTCTTTGTGTACGAATAGTCTTCGCGCATTAATTGTAGTGCGGCTAAATGCTTCCCAAAGACGTTGAAATTGGTGTTCGATTGATCAGGTCTGCCAGGGGATAATGTGTGTAAAGTGCTTTGAGCAGTCCTGAGGACTGAACACTGCGTTATACAAGAACGTACCTTTACAACCTGCGGTCTCAGGCCAATACTGCTATCCTCAGGCCAATACAAAGGCAATGCAAATGTGACCAATCAAAAACTTGTAGTAGTTATTCTATTACCCATAATATATGTGCGTTCGAGTGGACATATATTATATGTCCACTCGTACGCACAAATGCGAGTGTTCTTCAAACGTACATGAAATTTAATAGTTTGCGTCCATCAGCTCTACTCTAGATACCTTTGCTTATTAAATAGTTTATATCTAAATGGGGAATTTTACATCTCCTCCCAGAAGAAAATTCGAAGAAATGACCCAGAATTACTCAATACAGCACACACTTCCAGGGAACGTTTCGCACGGTTAAGTTATAACATGTGAAAGGCAAAGTAAATTAGAATCCGAACCATTTCATAATTCTCAACTTAAGTAATTTACGTTGGAAAAGAGTTAAAAAAGTGAGAGTATTACAATATAATAATACACTATGAAGTCAGGAATTATGAAGAAAACCTTTGATACGACGAAACCCAAAGCCTGCTGTTTCAAACTCCACCGAAGTTCTATCGATTCTATCACGAAGAATAACGACTAAACCCTTGAGACAACGAGGATAACCAGAAAGCCGTTTTAGCCTGAAAGATAAAGTGAAAATGGCGAGCATAAAAAGTGATGCAGGAGAAGGTGGGGAAAGACGATCTACTGTCTAACACGTTGGTTATTGTAGTGACGGTGGTGATTGTGGTGATGATGGTGACTGTGGTGATGATGGTGATAATGGTGATGGTGGTGATGGTGGTGATGGTGGTGATGGTGGTGATGATGGTGATTGTGGTGATAATGGTGATGGTGGTGATGGTGGTGATGGTGGTGATTGTGGTGATTGTGGTGACGGTGGTGATTGTGGTGATGGTGGTGATTGTGGTGATGATGGTGATTATGGTGATGGTGGTGATTGATGGTAATTGTGGTGAGGGTGGTGAGGGAGGTGATTGTGGTGATGATGGTGATATTAGTGATGGTGGTGATGGTGGTAGTGGAGGTGATGGCGTTGACGGTTGTAGTGCATGTGGTGCTGGTGGCTATGGCGATATAGATGGCGGTTGTGTTTGGGGGTGACGAAGACAGTGGCGGCGACGGTGGAGGTGGTGGTTGTGATGTTGTTGTGGTGGTGTCGGTAATGGTGATGATTAACTTTACTGACTGTACTTATAAATATATTCTAGACGCCGCAAAGCCCGTGACGCTGCAGTGGCTGCGAAAGAGGAAATGCGTAGTAACCATGACGCTGAGATGCAGAGTATTCACAGTGTGACAGCTAAACAGCAGGATGGCGAAGCGCTGAGTATACTAACGGTAGATATGCAACCGACTAAGAAGGATGATGATGCGCAGAGCATACGGAGTAATCGGAGTAACCGGAGTACAAAAGACGATGATGTGCGGAGTTTGCGAGATTGGGAAGTGCGGAGTATTCGGAGTAAGCGAGAATACGAAGAGCGGAATGTTCGGAGTATGCGATAGGAGGAAGAGGAAGAGCTGTGAAGATGAGAGGCAGATGAGAACGAGACGTCAATGTGATACGTAACAGAGGAAGAGTGATGAACAAGTGATGGGTAGAAGACGAACAGTGGTGAAGGCGAGAGGCAGAAGAGGAAGAGCCGGAAAGGTTAGAGGCAGAAGAGGAAGATCGGTGAATGTGAGAGGTATAAAAGGAAGAGCCCATTCATGTAACATATATACTTTCTGATCAATAAATGTATTGATTCCCTCAGTGTTGTGCAGTGTTGTTACAACTTACCACACCTAAAATAATAAGCCTCCAGAGAAAATGTGTGTGCGTGCGTGCGTGTGTGTGTGTGTATGAGTGTGTGTGTGTGTGTGTGTGTGTGTGTGTGTGTGTGTGTGTGTGTGTGTGTGTGTATGTGTGTGTGTGAAGTGTGAAGGTCCCACTGCAGATGTTGTATGTGGGTGCATCACAGTAGTAAATCGCGGCTATTAATATGACGTTTAGGGTGCGCAGCGCAAATGTATAAAACAAAGATAGTTTATGCAGCACAGGCAATTAAGATATGGCAGAAACTAATTTTTGGTAATCTGCTCAAAAATCTTCATTTATGTAGTGTCTTCCCGTAATGGCTCGTCTTACGCTAAACACCCGGCGTGCCATCAAACGAGACAGCATTCACACATCACATGCACCGAATTGTTTAGGTGGTTATTTTTATTGAGTCAGCCCAGCTCCAATTGTGTTATTTATACAATATTTACGAACATGCATTTGTGCGAGTTGGATCTGTAGACGAATATAAATATATAATGGAGTCTGTGCCAATAACACCCATAATAATAATAATGATGCGTTTTTACTATATCTCTGGTATCGGCCTCTGAGAAGGCGCTAATAAGCGCGCATATGTTTTTTTGTAGATCGAGACCATAAGCTATGTGATTCCACGAACTGGTTTTCCAATTCTTGCAAAGGAAACTTACATCCCACGGTATGTACAACAGGTAGAAGGAACCATGCAGTGGATTTCGGTGTCTCTTCCTACCAACAAGATCCACGGTTTGTGCGTTGCAGGTCACCCACCGCACCTAACTTAACAGTCACATCAGCAGAGGGCAAACGTATACATTACATACCTCAGTCCCCGTGAACGAGTAGATGGCATGATAATGTGGTGTTAGTAACGGCGCTGGAGTCAAATTATAATTTTTTTTGTACCTATAATCCCTACACATGCTATTATATGGAGAGTATAGCCAAGCAAGTAGCGCCATAGCTGTGCAAAGATGGTAAGATACTATTTCTACTGCATCATTTGTCCAAAGACGATTGGGTCAATGGGGTTGGTTAGCCAAGCTAGTAGCGCCATAGATGTGCAAATATGGTAAGATACTATTTCTACTGTATCATTTGTCCAAAGACGATTGGGTGAATGGGGTTGGTTAGCCAAGCTAGTAGCGTCATAGCTGTGCAAAGATGGTAAGATACTATTTCTACAGTATCATTTGTCCAAAGACGATTGGGTCAATGGGGTTGGTTAGCCAAGCTAGTAGCGTCATAGCTGTGCAAAGATGGTAAGATACTATTTCTACTCTATCATTTGTCCAAAGACGATTGGGTCAATGGGGTTGGTTAGCCAAGCTAGTAGCGCCATAGATGTGCAAAGATGGTAAGATACTATTTCTACTGTATCATTTGTCCAAAGACGATTGGGTGAATGGGGTTGGTTAGCCAAGCTAGTAGCGTCATAGCTGTGCAAAGATGGTAAGATACTATTTCTACAGTATCATTTGTCCAAAGACGATTGGGTCAATGGGGTTGGTTAGCCAAGCTAGTAGCGTCATAGCTGTGCAAAGATGGTAAGATACTATTTCTACTCTATCATTTGTCCAAAGACGATTGGTTTGGGCCAATGGAGTTGGTTAGCCAAGCTAGTAGCGTCATAGCAAAGATGGTAAGATACTATTTCTACTCTATCATTTGTCCAAAGAAAATGGGGTTGGTTAGCCAAGCTAGTAGCGTCATAGCTGTGCAAAGATGGTAAGATACTAATTCTACTCTATCATTTGTCCATTGTTTATTGATGAACAGTCAAAATATTGCATCGGGGTTCCGCAACATGGCACAACAAATCACCAGGTCAACGTCGATGCAGGAACACGCAAGTAACTGAACCAGGCAGCTCATTCACTGAGCGTTCATCCGGTGAGTTGGTTAACTCTAGTTGTGAAGTGGGTGCTATCATCTCCAAGTTGTGAAGTGGGTGCTATCA
Organism: Paraescarpia echinospica; assembly: GCA_020002185.1. NCBI lineage: Eukaryota > Metazoa > Annelida > Polychaeta > Sabellida > Siboglinidae > Paraescarpia > Paraescarpia echinospica. The sequence continues at coordinate 18,130,868 of CM034533.1, read as the reverse complement.
CCTCCAAGTTGTGAAGTGGGTGCTATCATCTCCAAGTTGGCATGTATATGGGCAAAAGTGTTTGGTAAGCTGGACAAATCAAACCGAAAAATGAACATGTTGTTTAACTCTAACATTTCTTTTGTTTTCTGATTACAAACATGGTGTAGTTCATATGCCTAAAATAAGAAAGAGATACACCTGAGCAAGGGAAATGACGAACAACAGGTATAGTATTATGGCAACTGTAAAGAGAAAAGAAGAGGTAGAAGGCCACTAGGAAAATGGTAAATAAAGCGCAGAGAGACATGAAAGAGGAGCTACACAAAATGCTTGGGGAGGATAATAGAAAGACGATGGTCTATTATATGAATAAGGGATGAGGGCAGCAAGGATGTAAACGCTGAAACAGGGATCAAAGACGAGAAAGGAAAGCTAGTTAGGAACAGGAAGCATATGCTACAGATCTGGGAGGAGTATTTCAAGGCACTGTTTAAAAAAGGGAAAACAGAGAAGAGAATATATATATATATATATTAACTAACCGTTAGCTTGCTGTTGTTCAGTTATGTGTTTTGTTGCGATGACGTCGTACGCGTTGTGCGCAAGAACGCGCCGCTAAAGTCATATATATATATATATATATACAAAGTGCAATAGATAGATAAGTAAAGGAGAAGGAAATTGTAGATGCCGAGTTAGAGAAAACAATGATGAAGTTGAAGAAAGTTATTGACGAATTGCAAGTGGAGATGCTGGTGGTAGTCGAATGCGTTTGAGTTTTGTGGACAAGAAGATTACTGAACACCAGCGTGAGAGAGGGGAAGTTCCAAGATATATGGAGAACGAGGCTAACAGTTTGGATTTAGAAAAGAAAGGGAGACGAGCATGAACTTGGTAAACACAAAGGCATCACGTTGTTGAGCCATATGCTGATTATGTTGGAGTAATCCTGGATGAAAGAATAAGGTCGATAGTGGAAAGATAAACTGGAGAAGAACGACAGGCTTTCAGTAGGGGGAGAAGTGCAGCTAACGGGATGTTACTCTGAAGCAGTTAGTCGAAAAGAAATTGGAGGGACAAGAGAATAGAACTGCTAGATTTTTTTTAACCTGCGGAAAAGCTTATGATACGGTACCTAGAGAGATAGCGATAGCGACACTGAGTTGTATGTGGTCAGATATCAAGATTGTGGGTAGAACATATGCAGAATCGAAGGGCAGAGAGGAGTGAGGACTCAGAATTTCAGAAGAATTCAAAATGAACGTTGGCTTGAGAGAAGGGAGCCTCTGTTGTATTTTTTCGCAGTAGTGGAACTGATAAATAGAAAATAGCTACTGTACACAGATGATTTGGCGGTTTTAGCGGACGGGGGGAAAGGGCCTCCAAGAAAAAATGACAGAGTGGATGGATATGTTCAAAAGGCATGGGCTGAAGATAGGCTTGGAGAAGACGAAGGTACTATGGGTTGGGTTGTAAACAAAGAGCAAGAAATACAACCACCCGAAGAGCAAGCGCGTAAAACAAAGAAACATTTTTGTTTTTGTACTTAGGCGGAGCGTTAATTTGATCCTCATTATTATCCATTTGGGTTATAATTCTATCTAGTATCTAAAGCGCAGCAAATGCCGTTGAATATTTAGCTCTAAAATCATATCTATTATCAAATAAAAGCTTTGTATAATTGAAATGTGAATATAATTGAATAAATTAATTTAATTATACTTCAGAAATTGTAGGAAGAAGGGAAATTGGTCTGCTATTTTCAAATAAAGATGGATAATCTTTCTTAAAAATAGGAATAACTTTGCAATTTTTAGTTTGTCAGGGAATATCCCGGATTTAAAATAAAATTAATAAATAAATAAAAGTACTTATATAGCGCCCAATCAATTAAAATTGCCCTCGGTCGCTTTACATACATGCACACGTATATAATAGTATTATACATTTAAAAAATGCTAACTAAGAAATAAATATGTAACAAATATACCATTACCTTAAATATAATTACTAAATAAAAGAGAGATCATTAAAAAAACGTTTAAACAAATTAAGACATTCTTAAAAAACTACTATAAATACATTCATTTATACAAGAAGAATAACCATAAATATGTTAAGAAACTAATAAAATAAAATAATATTTATCAATAGAAAGCACATAAAATGTCCTCGTCGGTGAATTATAAAAACGCTTGTTTAAAAAGGTGAGTCTTCAAAAGTGTTTTAAACACTTGTAATGATGTTGCTGTCCTGAGTGTAGGAGGGAAATTGTTCCATAGAACCGCCGAGCAAACCGCGAAACGGTGATCACCATGAGTAACAGTTTGTGAGGCCGGTATGAACAAAAGGCGAGGCTGCGAAGTAGATCGTAGAGTTCTGTTGATGGGACGGTAGCCAATTAATTCACTTATGTAGTCCGGCGCTAGACAATTCAAGGCACAATACGTAAACACCAGCACTTTGTAGGTCGGTCTCAAATGAACGGGTAGCCAGTGTAAACGCTGCAACACGGGCGTGATGTGTTCGTATTTCCTCGTGCGAGTAATTAGGCGAGCGGCACAGTTCTGCACCCTTTGTAGATGTGGCATCATCGTGTGTGGGAGACCATAAAGAAGTGCATTCCCATAATCTAAACGGGATGTCACTAGTGCGTGAACAAGTGTCTTGCAAAATTCTTCCGTCAGATTTGACCGAATTCGCCCAATGTTTCTAATATGATAGTAGCAGCTTTTCACAGTGTTGGCAATCTGCTGTTCCATTTTCAGGTTGCTATCAAATAGCACACCCAAACTGCGCACGATGATGGTTGAATTCGATGGCCGGTTACTGTGATGTATACATTGGCAGGTGGACTGCCGCGTTTCTTCGCTGGAGAAAAAACGATCGCCTCGGATTTCTCTGTGTTCAGTTTTAACTGGTTTCTAGTCAACCATGCAGCCACTTCCGCAACACACAATTCCACCTTAGCCAGTGTTTAGCAACAATATCTCCGATAGGTTTGGTGTACATGCAATACAAAGTAGGGCCCAACACCGACCCTTGGGGGACGCCACACGCCAATATTGACTCAACCGACTCGGCACTTCCTACTGCCACTTTCTGATACCGTTCGCTAATGTATGATTCCAGCCACGCAAGCGCCTTATCGGTGATACCGAATGAGTGTTCAAGTCGAGTCATCAACAACTGATGATCGACTGTGTCAAACGCGGACGACAAATCAAGCATCACGAGAATTGTTGTACATTTCCTATCCAGTGTCGCGGCAATGTCATTCTTGACAAGGAGTAGAGCTGTTTCTGTGGAGTGTCCACGCCGGTACGCAGACTGAAAAGGGTCATGCAGAGCATGTTCATCAACGTGCGTGCCAATTTGTTTTGCAACGACTTTCTCAACCAATTTCGACACAAATGGCAAGTTCGACACTGGCCGGTAGTTGCTCAAAATGTCTTTATCCAGGGTAGGTTTTTTTCAGGAGTGGTTTAACAATTGCATGCTTGAAGTCAGCAGGTGCATTTGTTGAGGTGAGAGACGCATTTATCGTAGCGGTGATTAGTGGAATTAACTCATGCGAACATTGTTTTAGCAGCCACGTCGGTACTGGATCTAATTCATACGACTTAACCGGAACGGTTGCAACGTCCGATTCAGTGACTGTCTCAAAGCAGACTAGTGGCACACACTGAATGCCGCGTCGTTGCTCATAGCAGCCAACGTAATGTCCGAATGATCCTCACCGCAGTCGACGAAGTATTTTCTGATGTTAGAAACTTTCTCAATAAAGTGATCACCAAAGCGTTGTGCCATGTCCACCGGACACACATACGATGGCATTGTCGTTATGCCACTAGTGCCCATGAGGTTTCTTGTGATGCAAAATAGTTGTTTTTGGTCATTTTTGCAGTTGGCGATCTTAGCCGTGTAGTAGTTTCTGTTTGTGGTAACCAGCATGTTGTTGAAGACCACACATTGAGCGCGATACGCCTGTCGATGTACCTCAAGACGAGTTTGCAGCCATTTGCGCTCAGCTCGCCGTCGACGCTGTTTCTCGTCACGAAGCTCGTCAGTGTACCACGGACAGTCCGGTCGCAATGTTATGGTCGTCTTCCGCAGTGGGGCATGTTTGTCAACAAGCCGACGTAAGCCATTGTTGTATGTGGCAACCATGTCACTAATGGATGCCTCACTGTTTATGTCATGTAGCAAAGAGGTAATGTCACGTTTGAAATCAGGAAGACGTTTATGACGCAATCGTCGAAAAACTATCTCTTTACGCATTCGAGCAGGCTTTGTGGCATTTACACAGAACATTATGGCCATGTGATCACCGGATGGATTTCCATGTGTGTCACATAAGCACGGGTCATACACACTCGGTCGTGCAGTAACTACTGTTGTTTCGAACGATAACTACATCCAGGAGGTGACTTTTATTGTGCGTGGCATCTGTTATTATTTGGTTCATGCCACGGTCAGCGAGCGTCTCAGAAAAATGCCGTGCGTCAGGATCTGATAAAATGTCAAGATGGAAGTTCAGATCGCCGGTAATAACGATGTAATATAAAGGTATTAAAGACTATATATATTATTTAAATAAAAAAGTAAATTCTGTATTTACTTTTGAGAGTGTTGATGAAGAAACTGTTAGGAAAACTATTAATAATCTTCCCACAAAAAACAGCTGTGGATTTGATGGCATTTCTTCAAATAGTTTTGCTCAAAATAATTGATCTTGCCATTATAAAATCATTAACGCTGTTAAGAAACCAAGTTTTAAAATCCGGGATATTCCCTGACAAACTAAAAATTGCTAAAAATAGGTTATTCCTATATTTAAGAAAGATTATCCATCTTGATTTGAAAATAGCAGACCAATTCCCCTTCTTCCTACAATTTCTGAAGTATTAATTAAATTAATTTATTAAATTATATTCACATTTCAATGATACTAAGCTTTTATTTGATAATCAATATGATTTTAGAGCTAAATATTCAACGGCATTTGCTGCGCTTTAGATACTAGATAGAATTATAACTCAAATGGATAATAATGAGGATCAAATTAATGGATTTCTCGACCTTTCTAAGGCTTTTGATACTATTGACCATAACATTTTACTTATCAAATTAACATACTATGGCCTAAATGGCTTAACTTTGCAGTTATTCAAAAGTTACTTACAAAACAGAAAACAACATACTGAAATTGAACAAATAAATTCAGACATGTTACGTATAACAATCGGCGTCCCTCAAGGTTTAATCCTTTAACCACTATTAGTTATCATTTACATAAATGATTTCTCAAAATCAATGATTTCTCAAAGTCAATTATTTAATTTCGTTACCTACGTTGATGACACCACATTATCTAGCTCTTTAAAATTTCTTTACAACAACACACGCAGTAAACGCACATAATCCTTTATAAATGAAGAACTTTTTTAAAGTTAATGAATGACTAAACATTCATAAATTATCTTTAAATAAAAGCAAATTAAAAGACATGATTTTTCTTATGCCTAATAAACGTACGCAGACTCTTACGCTTAAAATATATGATAAAATATTGAAAGAATAGGTGAATCAAACAAGCACTCCCAATAAACATACACGAGATAGACACCTTCTAAAAGGACCATATAAATCATTACATAAATAGGGTGGCTTTTATGATAGAGACAATTGTGTCTTAATGGCAGTCACCGACCCCGATTGGATAAGCTATAATGATTACATTCTATGGTACAACAATACCATAATAGGTGTACATGCGCATGTATGTATTTTCCAAGAGTATGTAGGACATATAACGATATACTTATATGTATGCCTGTATAATGTTGATAATTGTTGATTCCACTGCTTAAGTGATGTATCAAAAAAATCAATGAACTGTGTACCTACATGGGGTCAAGTAAACGTCATGTTATGTTATGTTATTTATTGGTCCCACCACTGCGGAAAAACAACAGTGGCTCACTGAACTCCCCTCTCTCAAGCCAGCGTTCATTTTGAATACTTCATAAATTCCGGGTGTAAGCACCTCTCTGCTCTTCGTTTCTTCATGTGTTCTACCCACCGTCCTGATATCTGACCACTTACATATCAGTGTCGCCATCGCTATCTCTCTCGGTACGGTATCATAATTTTTATCCAGGTTTAGAAATCTAACTCTACTCTCTTGTCCCTCCAATTTCTTTTTCACTAACTGCTTCAGAGCAAACACCCCGTCAGCTGTACTTCTTCCCTTATTGAAGGCCTGTTGTTCTTCTCCAGTGTCCCTTTCCACTATCGAAAGTATTCTTCCATCCAACATATTCAGCATATAGCTCAACAACATGATGCCTTTGTGTTCACCAAGTCCATGCTCGTCTCCCTTACTTTTTTTCAAACCCAAAGTGTTAGCCTCGTTACCCATGCATCTTCCCATCTCTCGCGCTGGTGTTCAGTAATCTTCATGTCTACAACATTCAAATGCATTCGACCACCACCAGCATCTCCACCAGCACTTCGTCAATACCTTTCTTCAACTTCGACATTGTTTTCTCTAACTCAGCAACTACAATTTCCTTAACCTCCCTTTACTTATCCAACTACTGCATTTGATATATATATATATTCTTTTCTCTGTTTTCCCTTTGGTTAAATAATGCCTTGAAATACTCCTCCCAGACCTGTAGCATATGCTTCCTGTTCCTAACTAGCTTTCCGTTCTTATCTTTTATCACTGTTTCAACGTTTACATCTTTGCTGCCCTCATCCCTCATTCGTATAATAGACCATCGTCTTTTTACTATCCTCGCCTAGCATTTTGTGTAGCTCCTCTTTCATGTCTCTCTGCGCATTATTTACCATTTTCATAGTGGACTTCTTTTCTCTTTACAGTTGCCATAATACTATACCTGTTGTTCATCATTTTCCTTGCTCAGGTGTATCTCTTTCCGTACCCGCCATCTCTTTCTCTCACTCTCTCTTGCCTTTGCTACTTCTTAAGTCCACCGTGTTATATTTTCTTCATTTGTTGTATATGTATGTATGCATGGTCTTTGTGCGCGCGTGTGCGCGTGCGTGTGTGCTTGCGCGCATCTCTATTTGTCTGGTTTTCTTACTCTCTCTATATCTCCCTCTATCTCTCTATCTCTCTCTCTCTTCTGACGCTGTGTTCCTTGTTTTGGCTGGAATCTTTGATAGACACACCGGACGAAATGTACGCCTGAGGAGACTCAACAGCAAGGCTGCCTTAACGGTGGCACGTGTTTCGCGGTCACCTTGCCGACTAGACAAATGACATGCATGCAAGTACAAAGTTGCACTGCAAGTAGTAATGATAATGTTCAGTATCTGAGCATGGACGGCGAAGCTGCTAGACTACTTAAGATGTCGGTCAGTCGTTGTCGAATAATATTCAAACTGCATAGTTGCAGTACTCTCTATTTGATGAAGTAGTAATACATTATTAATATATATATATGTGTGTGTATGCATGTGTACATACATGCATGCATACTTGTATATAGATTACAAAAAATATATATAAATTAACATTGGTATTAACAAAATAGGTTCACTGGTTGTTAGGCGAGACATACACACGAACACACACACACTCTCTATCTCTCACTCACTCTCTCTCTCTATATATATATGTTATATGTATAAATATATATGATATTTATGTTAGTGTAAGTTGTTAACAAAGGTGTAATATTGCATTAGAAATGTTTTGGTTCAGTTTTTCCGCATTCAAATTGTTCACCAATATATTTGGTTCGACTTCAGATTGATTTAATTAGAGTATTTTTCTCAACAACTAATGACTTGTTCTCGAATACTGAGACCTATGCCACTAATTACTCACGCCGTCTGTTTCTCCTTTCAGTTGCACTAAGGAGTTCACGGGACGAAGATGACATCTTGTATACCGTAAATATATTTCGTTAAGCATGTAAAATATGCAAGTTAATGTACACGTGTACAGCGTATGAAGACGCAATATGAACGGAACGTGCGCACACACACATTCACTCACACACTCACTCACGTACACACTCATACACACACACACAATCTCTCTCTCTCACTCACACACACACACATTCACACACACGCGCGCACACACAAGCTCTCTCTCTCTCCCTCTCCCTGTCTCTCTCTCTCTCTCTCTCACACACACACACACATAAGCTCTCTCTCTCTCTCCTCTAATCTCTCTCCTCTCATTTCTCTCTGTCACACACACACACACACACACAAGCTCTCTCTCTCCCCTTATCTTTCACACACACGCGCCCGCACACAAACACACACTATCACACACACAAGCTCTCTCTCTCTTCTCATCTCCCTCTCTCTCTCTTCTTCCCCCACACAAACAAACACACACACACACACATACAAACACACACACACATACACGTGCGCGCGCGCTCGCTCTCTCTCTTTCCTTTAATATCTCTCTCTCTCTCCTCTCATTTCTCTCTGTCACACACACATACACAAGCTCTCACTCTCTCTTTCCTCTAATCTCTCTCTCTCCCTCTCTCTCTCCTCCAACCTCTCTCCTCTCATTTCTCTCTGTCACACACACAAACAAGCTGTCACTCTCTCTCTCTCTCTTTCCTCTAATCTCTCTCCTCTCATTTCACTCTGTCACACACACACACACACACACACACACACACACACACACACACACACACACACACACAAGCTGTCACTCTCTCCTCTTATCTTTTACACACCGGCGCGCGCTCCCAAACACACATACACACACACAAGCTCTCTCTCCTCTCATCTCCCTCTCCCTCTCTCTCTCTCTCTCACACACACACACACACACTCACACAAACATACACACACGAAACAAAATTCCACCTGAATGAGGGTTCACCGAGTAGTTCCACCAACTAGCGACAACACCAAAACACAGTATTATATATGACTATTGTTTAGTCTTTATAATTTATGTTCAGCAGCAATTTACAAGCTTGTCTCGGCTCATTGTTCAACATTGTAAACATAAAACCATCGTCTTGCGTGGCTGATTATCAAAATTCAGAGTGTAACATCGGAATATTATTGTATTTTTTCACTACGGTGATGACGGTTATTCTGTTGAGGCAGAGGCATTTTTATACAGAACAGTTTCTTTCGATTGCAGATGAAATCGAGTACAAGTTCCAATACATATATGTCCTTGGTCTGATGGCTTTCATTCCGATCATCGCCGTCGGCATCTACATGATGAGGTACGCATGACGTGTGTACGTGACGGTAACATCACCTGTATCGCAACTGATGGTTCAGTCGTACGATTGACGTGGCATGGTGACAGAGTTGATCGCCTAGTGACATAGATAATGTGACACGATGTCACATCGTTTATGCTAGTATATCACCAAATTAATTTGTTACAAAGTCTCAAGTGAAATTATGTTAATTTGTGTCGTGGTGGAAACATTAAAATACTGCAATAATGGAACAACACTATATGGTATGAAACTTAAGTGTGTGTGGGGTGTGTGTGGGGTGTGTTTGTTTGTGTGTGTGTGTGTGTGTGTGTGTGTGTGTGTGTGTGTGTGTGTGTGTGTGTGTGTGTGTGTGTGTGTGTGTGTGTGTGTGTGTGTGTGTGTGTGGTGAGTGTTCACGCTTCACAAAATGTTGAAATATTCAGTCACACTAAAGTATGCAAAAATGCATTGAATTCATTATTACTGATAGTTTGTATACGTGGCTTTCAATATTAATTTATGTAATCGAATCGAATGCAGGTGTGTGTATTGTTGTTGCTGGTGGTGATGGTGTCGTCGTCGTCATCATCATCGTCGTTGTTGTTGGTTAAAATAGTTGTTGCTGATGAAGCTGGAGTTGATGGTGGTGGTTATGGTGTGTAGTTATACTGGTGTTGTCGTTTGGTGGCGGCGAGTGTATTGCTAGCGTTGGTGAAGGTGGTGGATATCTTTGATGCAATGTTGTATGACTGGATTATATCCTCATACTCTTGCACTATGTTGTCAGCAGTGTGCCGACCCCTGAACCGTTTGCATGCAAGCACTACATACTTCATGGTCCAGTCCATGATGAAATGGCCAGTCATACCGAGGTATGAGCGCATCTGTCGACTGGACCAGATGTTGAGTGTGACGCGCACACTCTGTGCACAGTTCAGCTGCTGGATGATCTCAGAGTGCACGTTGGCAGCCTTCTCCTGGAGAAGTGAGCTGACTAGGTGTTTGCGACTGGGCACCTGATAGCGTTGATGTAGGGCATGCACAAAACCCCTGAAGTATTGACTATCCAGTTTGGAGAACGGCACAAGATCGCAAGCGATGTGTAAGACGAGGGCATTGGTTATATCCTTCTGTCACGAATCAGTGGCACTGTATTTCTTGGCATCAGTGATGAAGTCTGGGAGATTACGCTGATCTCCAGTAGGTGTAGGGTTGATGGAGGTCATGCTGAGGTGAACTACAGGGTGTTCCCTCTGTTAAAAAATTAATTTAAACATTATTAGTTTTAAATATAGAAACTGGTTTACAGTCATGTGTATATATTCAGTTGAATTGGTACTTATAAATAAACATGTAAACATATCTGCATTTTTAGTGGTCAATGAAATACACTTTTCTTTGATGAAATGGTTATTTAAAATATTTATCTGAAGAAATTAAACTAGAGATAGCATAGACTAACAATATACATTACAAACCTTCAAGTGCTTGATGAGGTTCGATGTAGCAGTTTTAGAACATGAATAATCACGATTGCAATGTATGCACTTGGCCTTAAAATTGCCAACTTTACTATCTGGTGGAATGAAATGTTTCCAAATAGCAGATGCCATCTTGGCAAAGTTATAGACAGTAAAATACTGTAGTGACAGGTGACGATTGTTCAGCAGCAATAACATTTGCAGAATATTCTGAGGTACCCATGAAACCTGGCATCTTATATACTGGCCAGCCAAGATTAACTCCAAGTACATCAACATCTAAGAATGGGTGTTAAAATCAGTGTCTTCTGATGTTGTCAATTCATTGCCAAGGATGTAAACAAAGATCATAGGAAGCCCTCTCTAGGAATTCACATCTCAAGTCAATTAGAAAAACTAAGACTCGCCCCCTACATCACAAGGAAAGACATTCAAGGAAGGTGCATCAAAGACACACCACTGCTGAGTTATCAGAATGGCTTCCACACTATTTTACACCTTAGTTGATTAGTTAAATAAGTAAAGCACTCACCACCTACATCACAAGGGAAGACATTCCAGGAAGGTGCATCAAAGCTACACCTCTGCTGAGTTGTCAAAATGGCTCTCACACTATTTTCACACCCCAGACCCTACAATCCTTGAAAATATCATGTACAAAACTTTCCTGCTCTACACTGTAGTACTTGAAAAGTACTTGCTATTTACCAAGTACTGTAGTTCAAGTACAAGTACTTTGCATTTTCACACATCAAGTACTCAAGTACTGACAAATGTGTACTTAAGTACAAGTACCTGTACTTGACCCCAACCCTGCTGCGGAGCTGTAGTAATGGTTGCTCCCACTATTTTACATAGCTTATGCCGTCTCACGAAAGAATGAATTGACAGGTCGTTCTTCACGCAGCTCCTTTTAAAGGTGGTATTTATAGTTATTACATGGGCAGATGGTAGCGATAACGCGTTTTCAGTGGCAATATAAAATACCTTGATGTGACTATGACAATGTATAATAATAATAAATAACTTCTTAAGCGTCAATATCCTCAGACAATTCGAGCACCAAAACCAAAGGATAAAGCATTCTCGTACTCGTGTGCTTGGCGAAATTCGTCAACAAATGGATGGATGTGCTAGGAAGCTAGGGAGGATAGGCGATATTGAAAAGATAGGTTTTGAGGTGACGACGAAATGTAACAATATTTTCTGCTAATTTAACATTAACGGGAAGCGAATTCCATATAGTTGGCGCGGCAAAGCTCGAGTTCCAGCCTTTGTCTTAACTCTAGGAACAGATAGCAACTTCGAACTAGACGACCGAAGTTGTCTGGCTTGTCTGGCTGGTGTGAGCATTGAGTGTAAATAACTAGGTTGTTTGGATGAAAGGGCTTGGTAGGTGATTGTGCAGATCTTAAACATAATGCGATATCGCACGGGGAGCCAGTGCAGTGATTATAGAAGTGGCACTGAGCGGGAGAATCGAGGAGATTGTGTGACTACCCTTGCTAAACAATTTTGGACGCGTTGTAGTTTTGCAATATCCTTGATAGCAATATTATGAAGGAGGGAATTGCAATAATCTAATCTGCGGCTAACAAGAGCTGTTGCGATAGTCTTAGCGACAAAAAGCGACATATGTCGGCGAATGCGGCGAAGATCTGATATGATAAAAACAGCAACGGCACGTTTGGGATATGTGTTGTCTGAAATTGAAGTCGCAATCAATGGTCACTCCTAGATTCCGTACTGATCCTGCTGGTGTGATAGTTTGACTCAGGATGCATGTTGGAAAAAAGTCATTTAGTTTACCTCGCTGCATTGGAGTATCAATGATGAGGAATTAAGTTTTGTCTGCATTTAACTTTAATTTACTATTGGTCATCCATGAAAAAACATCTTGGAGACAATCGTTGAGTCGGTTTAGAGAATGACTTGTATCGGGCGTGGCCAAGGAAATGTAGATCTGTGTGTCATCTGCATAAAGGTGATGATCCAAGTTATGACTTTGGATTACAGAGCTGAGTGGTGTAGTGTAGAGAGTGAAAAGCAAAGGCCAAAGAACGGAACCCTGGGGAATGCCACACGAAGTGGGGAGAGAGGTTGAAAAGTAATTATCTATCTTTATACATTGATGTCTATTGGTTAGATATGAAGAAAACCAGGTCAGAGCTGTGCCACATATGCCATACCACAATGATAAACGTTTGACAAGAGTGTTGTGATCAATGGTATCAAAGGCGGCAGACAGATCAAGCAAGGTAAGTGCAGTTACTTTGCCTTTATCAATGTTTAATATAACATCATTGTGTACTTTTAGGAGAGCAGTCTCTGTAGAATGAAATTGTTTGTATGCTGATTGGAGCACACTGAATAAACAAGTTGAGCTAATATGACGCCTTAGACGGCTTGCTACGACTTTCTCAAGTATCTTAGAAATAAAGCTAAGATTAGAAATTGGCCTATAATTTTTGAAATCATCTTTTGGCAGAGAATTCTTCTTGAGAACAGGATTTACATGTGCGTGTTTAAAATCATCTGGGAATTTACCCGAACTTAGTGATAAATTTATGATATTCGTTATTGTACCAAGTAAAGAGTCAAGACATGCTTTAGTAGTATGGTTGGTAATGGATCGAGATCAGACCTGGGGCGGAAGTACTCGGTACTCGTGTACTCGAGTACATTTTTGAAGTACTCGTACTCATAAAACTTATGGGTCATGTACTCGTACTCATTGTACTCAGATTTTACGAGTACATTACGAGTACATCTGAGTACTTTCTCAATATATACTGGGAACAATTAATTTATTTGCAGTTATAAAATCAAACTTTCCTGAAATATTGAAATGCTCAACTATTTTTTTAATACTTTGTTATTTCACATAGAATGCCACCGTGCCATCCCTACACATAGTACATCCTCATTCTCTGATAGCCATGAGTCCATGACTATGATACCCTAACATGGCAACAGGCAGCATCTTTCCCCAGTCAGAAACACCCTGTTAAGCAAACAATAATTGTAGGCTATCAGTTCAGGCCATAAAACAGTTTAATCAAGCCACCAGGATGTCCATAAAGAGCCAACTACTAGTAGCAGTTAACCCACCTGTTAGACAGGGAATGCATTTAATGTAGTCTGGAGACCATGCCACTTGGCACTGGCCGACAGTGCTAACTGCTAAGAACAAGAACTGCCAGTCTTCCTCTGTAGAAGTAAGGTGGCTCAAGTCAGACGTCACCTTACACTAATATAATCCGGTGCCAACTTAGTGTGACACCAGTGAAGCCATGTGGCATGATAGACTAGGTCAGAGAGAACAAGCACTGAGGGAGCAGAGATAAGAGAAATGCTAAACAAAGACATGTAGCCAGTGGGATGCCAGGTAACAAATCCTCCTGTTGGTTGCTTTGTTTTACATGCTTAACCTGGAGACAACCAGCAAAGTTCATAAATAAATGTCATTGTCGATGAAATAAAGAGGTTTTTATACAATTTTCCTCATAAAAAATTGATCAACTGCCATTGTATATTCACTTGTGCCGAGTTATATAAATTAGATTAATTTTAATAATTTTACAATACGTTATTATTTAATATTTATATTTAAAAAAATGTACTTGTACTCGTACTCGTGAGAATGTACTCGTACTCAGCTTTTAGCAATGTACTCGTCCATCATCAAAGTACTCGTACTCGTAAAAATGTACTCGGCCCCAGGTCTGATCGAGATCGCATGACTTATTTGGGGAGGACATTATTATTTTCCTCACTTCATCAACTGTGGCTGGCTCAAACAATACAAGTGGAGAATTTACTTGTGGGGAGTCCACATTTACAGTACTTAAAGTGTGACATGGAAAAGCAGAACGTATAAGACTTATTTTATCTTTGAAATGACTAGAAAACGAGTCACACAGAGATTTGACTGACACATGACTAGGTAGAGATGGAGGCGGCCGTCTATGTAAAATATGATTTATGCAGTTCCATAGCTGACGTGGGTTATCAGAGTTACTCGAGACCATGTTTGTGTAATAATTTAATTTAGCTTTGGCCATTTGTCTGTTGCAGTAGTGACACTGTTTAGAATATCGTGATCTGTCCAAAGGCGAGCGTGATTTGCGCCATATACGTTCAAGATAGCGCCAGCGCATTTTAGATTGTAGAATTTCAGGAGTCATCCATGGAGCATGTGGCTTTTGGGACACATATTTAGATCTCAGGGGTGCATGTTTATTAAGTAAATCTTTGAGTACTTGACAGTACTGTCGACACAGATCTGACAGATGTTCTTTGGGTTTACTGATGAGGTCGGATTTAGGGATGTCTGTCATTAATGCGGCAATGTCAATCTTATGGATCGGTCGGTAAAACACTTTGTTTTTGGTCTCTTCGGGAATTCTAGGAACTTTGAGATCAGCAATGACAGTGGGGTGGTCTGATAAACCATCTGAAGCAGTAGGTGTCTGAATATTGTTACAATCTAAGCGGGTGATTAAGAGATCGAGTCAGTGGTCATGTATGTGTGTTGAGAAGGTAACATGTTGTTTCATGTCATAGGATGCCAGAATGTCATTAAATGTACTTGTTGTTGATGAAGGTGTCCAGATGAAGATTAAAATCACCGAGTATATAAAATTCTAAATAAATAGTTGCCAGATTTTCAAGTAGATCCTGGAATTCTTCAAAGAAATGGGCAGGGTGTCCTGGAGGGCGATAAATGAAAGATGAATCGGAAATGTCGGCACAGATGGCCTCAAAGCTGGAGTAATCAGGGTTTGAATGCAAATTAATTTTGAACTGTTTTGAGACGAGAAATCCAACACCACCACCTCGTCCAACTGAACGTGGGCGATGATAGAAGGTGAAACTGGAAGGAGAAATGTCAGCAATGCACGCAGCTGTGTCATGTGGTCTTCTGTGTGTGAATTGTATTTGCTTAGTGTGATAATTCGCACTGCTTTCTTTTGAATTTGTGCTAATATGTTTCCTTGGTATGCCCATGTCATAATACAGTAATTAATATGAGATAGTAGCAGTGCATTATGTAAAATAATTTTATTTCTAAAGGTAGCACATGTTTCATTCCGTTCAATATTCCTATAATTTTGGAACACTTGTTTGATATGTTTTCAGTGTGTTGTTTTCTATTTAAGTTAGTATCTAAAGTTAAACCTAAGAAGTTAAATTCTTCTACTCTCTTGATGTTTATATTATCGATTGTTATAAATAAGCTCTGTATAGGTTTGCTTGGCATTTGGAAGGTCATATATTTAGATTTACTTCTATTTAGTGACAACTTATTAATATTAAGCCACTAAGTTATTTTGAGATGTTCTTCATTTATTAAAGAGTCTATATTTCTATAACTTGCTTTATCACTAAAAGTGTCAATGGTGCTAAAAAGAGTGGTATCATCAGCGTAAATTGGAAAGGTTAACATTTGGCTTGCTTGTAAAAAGTCATTTATATATATATATATATATATATATATAATAAATAACAGTGGTCCAAGGATGGAACCTTGTGGTACACCTACTTTTATAGGTAACATGTCAGATGTAGTGTCTTCAAATTCGGTGTGCTGCTTCCGGTTGCTTAAATAGCTTTTGAATAAGAGATGAGTCTTTCCATCTATGCCATAAAATATTAACTTGTTTAGTAACATCGGATGGTCAATAGTATCAAAGGTTTTGGAAAGGTTAAGAAAAACACTAATTTGTAATTTGAGTAATTATTCTATCAACTAGTTCGAGTGATGCATATTGTGTTGAATGATTAGGTCTAAATCCGTACTGATTATCATAAAATAGCTTAGAATCAATAAAATAAGCGGATAACTGAGTGTTGATTATTTTCTCTAATACTTTAGAAATAGTTGGAAGGAGAGAAATAGGCCTGTAATGTTTTAATAGAGTTGGGTCATTCTTTTTTTTAATGGTACTACTTTTGCAATTTTAAGTTTATCAGTATATATGCCTGCATTAATAACTTGGTTAATTACTAAGGTTAATGATTTAAGTATTGCCGGTTCAATTATTTTTAGCAGTTTTGATAAAATGCCATCAAATCCACTGCTGTTTTTGGTTGGAAGATCAATTATTGCTTTCCTTACTGTTTCGTCATCAACATTCTTGAATTTAAGAACAGATCTAACTTTTGTATTTAAGTAGTAGTCATATTTTGTGTTTCCTTTATATTTAATGTCTTCTGCAATAGTTTGACCTATATTAATAAAATAGTCATAGAATTTGTTTGCTATTTCTGATTTATCTGTTATGTCAGTACCATTTACTTTAATGGTTGATGAAGATGTCTTTTTTATTTTATTTTTATGAGAATTTCGTTTATTGTTTTCCATGTATTTCTTATATCTTTTTGAATTTGTTAAATCGTGATTCAAAGTAGATTTGTTTAGCTGCACGGATATTTTTTTAATATGATGTTGTAAGTTTTAAGAATCTCATAGTCTGGTGAGCTTGGGTTAGCTATTTTTAATTGTTTATAAAATATGTCACGATATATATAATAGATTTGAGCAAACCTTGGGTGCTCCATGTCGATTTTTTATGTTTGAATTTATTAAATGTCATTATTTTAGTAGGCAAGTACTTACTTTTAGCACGCATAATTTCATCATGCATTATATTGTAATTTATATACAAGAACCAATAGCAAAATAATAAACATCATAAAGTATATATATTGAGACATAATATGTGTACATCAATGTGAAGCATTCACGGTGTAATTTGTTAACAAATGAAAAGTACTAAATAATACAAGTCAATGTTTACATTTGTAGAAAAGAAAATTTATTTATACGATGTTTCTGTACTAAGATCGCAAGGTCGCTATAGTGAGAGCCACCCTTAAACATTACAGCGTTGGATTCATCAATACTTAATTAATTAAGAGTTCTATTCAACACTGATATATATATATTCATCGTTCTTATAACAAACTGGTAGAAAGGAACGAAGCGAAGAACAAAAGGAGGGTTTGCACGTACGTACGAGTATGTATGTGTGTACGCGCGGATATAAAATGAAATAAACACCATATCACAATTGGTGCAACAATATAATAATGGTCTAACACATAAGACGAATGCACAGTAAGTACCGGGTTTTATCTATGAGGAAACTGCCAATACAATTGAAAGTGATTACTAATACATTACGATAACAAACACAATATATCTCACATTTATAAGGCGAATAATGATATCTTACATGTAAAAAGTGAGGGAAACAAATCAGACGTTTTTATAAAGAAAATAAGTACAGTTCAAGTGTCATTTTATTTAGCTGGAATGTACACGTGTATAACAGTGCCTAATTCGGCAAATTGAGCTGTACCTTGAAATTAAATAGTTTTTTTGTATGTTCACTGAATCCTTTGATAGAGTGGGTGTGGATTTTGTCCGTGATTAAGTTGGGTGCATTATTATATACACGAGCGATACCATGTCTGATGCTTTTATTTGCAAATTCATTGTTAGTACTTTCGTTGTGGATATGTTCCTGACTTCTGGTACTATATGTGTGTACGTCAGAATTAAGTCTTATGGTGATATTTTTTCAATATTCAAGAAGGTTTCTATTTACATAGTTGTAATAAAATTCTAACTGTTGGCTACGTTCAGAAGACTTGTCCAGCTGTCCAGTATAAATACATGGTCCATTCATGTGCATTAACTGTGCCATCTCCATAACTTGGTCTCAGTTTTACCTTTTGATGTGTTCATGCATCATTAATTAATTTACACAGTAATCGGCTCTGGTTTATTTACTCAACTTTGCTTTCAGATGATACTGATCGTATAGATCCATGTGCACAACTTCCACTCCTGTGGTGGATGGTGATGCTGTTGTGTTCGCCATGGAGACAGCCTGAAAATATATTAAATACATGGCAGCTAGAAGAATTATTACCAACTTAAATTGTGTGATAACTGTATTTATCATATATTGAAACACTCGTAGTTTTGTTGAGTGCAATTGCACAGTGGCTAGAGCATCGGACTCTCACTCGAGAGAACCCGGGTTCGAATCCTGTGCTGCGGTGTCGAAACGTGGGCAAGGTCGCCCACTATACGTTGCTCCAGTTCATTCAGCTCTATGAATGAGTACCTGGCTATAGGCAATGGTGAATTGTTGTGTACAAATAGTCTTTGCGCATTAATTGCAGCGTGGCCGGATGCTTCCCAGAGAAGTCGAGATGGTGTTCGATTGAACAGGGCTGTCAGGGAGTAAAGTGTGAAGCGCTTTGAACAGTCCCGAGGACTGGATACAAGATATAAGAACTCACCTGTTTTAAAACATTACAATATGAATGATACACCACGTAATGATAGTCCTCCAACATTTTAAAGGAATAAATAATGGTTTGTCACAGTCACGCCCTGTTCGTACTGACACAAGCTTGGTTGCTCATGTATGTAATCTTGTCTATGTTCTTTCTTCTGAGACATACACGTAGAGCAGGCGCCAAGGCTGGGATGGTGCATTTATAATAATTAATATTCTCGTGTTGTAGTGTGTTTATTCTAGTCACATCGTTTGATTACAACAATATTTAATGAGATAGATAATTTCTTTCTAAATCCTATTCATAACATCCTACATGACACTAATATTCTTACAAAATTTATTTTTATGAAACCATTTTTATGAAACCATGGCAGCATCTTATGCGTCTACTAAATGTAAGCTCGTCAACTAACTTAGATACCTTTTAGCAGTAAGATTAATATAATAAACAAATATACACTTTTATTGTTGTATTCGTTTACCAATGTATTGGAATACCAAACTCTTGTTAAATTGACACAAACACGTTAAGTAACTGATCAGATAACATTTATTTTTAAGATAACTTTCTTACACTGTCACATGTGTATAGTACCAAAAAAGTGACCGTGTGTGTATGAGAGAAGAGGTTTGTCAGACTGGGTGATTCATATGAATGATCTTTTTATTTATTTCACAGTCAGTTTATCTTTTGTTCTCGTGACGTTGCGACTGCTTTCAGCAGTCTTTTTCAGACAACTAGATGGCGACTCGATAATCCTTCAGCGCAGACGCAGGAATCGAGGGAGGTGAAACTTCTGATCTTCCGGAAGAGTATCCACTAAATTTCTCCACAGATCATCCGTTACACCAGAATATGGGAGTGATCCGTACGCTACTAAACATATGTGAAACGCTTGTCACAGAGGAGGACAATAAACACAAAGAAAGAGAATACATCAAAGAAGTCCTAAATGGATGCGGGTATCCACAGTGGACCATATCAACGGACAGAGAAAGATGAAACAGAAGAATGAAGCGAACACCAGGAAGAAGACTGTGGAAAAAGGCAAGGGCAAAGGCATGGTGGTACTTCCGTATGTACAAGGATTATCCGAAACCAAATCACGGATCATGAAGAAATACAAGGTGAACACAGCAATGAAACCTCACAAAACCATCAAAGGTTCACTGGTAAGACCAAAAGACAAAGGGGAACCACACAATATGTGTGAAAGAGTGTACGCTATATCATGTAAGAACTGCAATGCCACATACATCGGAGAAACCAAACGCACACTGGGAACCCGTATCAGAGAACACAAATATGACGCAGATAAAGCAACAACTAACAAATCCTATACCAGAAAGAAACAACAGCAAAACATCGGAAAAGGATACGAACAAATCTGCCAATGTCGTTCTTGTGTGTAGTTTAGAACTGTTCATACACCACGGTTTCTAAATAGTAATAAATACCTCAGCTAAAACTAATCGTTGGATGCAATAGAATAAGAAGATCAAAATGTATACTTTTATTAATATTACATATAATTGTGGGTAGATGTGTGTTGAAACAATGCACTTCAGAACTAAGCCACTTATTCGATGACGTGATTACTTTTATATAAAATAACAGGGTTTTGTAAGAATGCTCTTTTATGGAACAGTGCAATATCCAATCTTTTGGACTGCTCAAAACGCTTTACTCCCTGGCTGACGTGTTCAATTGAACACCATCTCAACTTCTCTGGGAAGCATTCACCCTTGCTGCAGTTACTATGTGAAGACTATTTGTACACAACTACTGCCTAAGGCCAGGTCCTCGTTCTTACAGATGAGTGAACTGGAGCAACGAGGAGTGAATGAACATGCCCAAGGTTTGAAACGGTAGCAAGAGGAATCAAATCAGGAATCTCTCGCAGGAGAGTCTGACGCTCTAACCAGTACGCCACCACGCCCAATACATCATTACGTGTCACAGTAGGTGTGGCTAATAAGTAAATAGTCAAATTTGTTTAACTGTTAGGTAATTTAATATTTTTACTTTTTTATTATGTGTATCATGTATCTTACGTGTTGTTTATTTAGAAATTACTTTCCCATATGAAATAGTAATAAATATTTAAATAGAGAACTATTCCCAATTACGTTCTGCATAGAAATATGGGCAACATTTAAAATTATGCAATGTGTATCGAATATGCTTTATTAAAACCAACCATTTATAAATAAAAACAGGTTTCAAATACATGACCTTACACGCGAATTAACTTAAAGAATCAGTTACTGTGATGTTCTAGTGTCGATGTATCCAACGTACAACGTACAACGGATACAGATATTTCCTGACACGAAACGCGGTGTTAATGTACGTGGGCGATGAAGGAAAAAAGCCTACGATGCACTACGCAAATTAATAACTAAAAGTTCTGGTTGGTTTATTGGTCTCCCCACTCGCCAGACGTCTACTCCCATCCATTCCTCTGTGTCCTTCTCCCATTGTCTCCTAGGTCTTCCTCTGCTTCTGCTGTCTTCCACTTTTCCTTCCATTATTAGTCTCTCTAGAGATTGATGCCGTTTCGCATGGCCGAAATAACTTAGTTTATGTTTCTTTACAAAGTAGTTCAATAAAGTATCGGGTATAACACAAATCTCAACTTCAGTCCACGAAACTCGTAATATATTTCTATAACACTTTTTTTTCAAATGTATTTATACGTTTAGTAATGTTCTTATTAAGAGTCCAGGTTTCACATCCATACGTAGCAGTTGGAAATATGCAGACTCGGATAATTAGTAGATTCATATCTTTATTCCTTGTTTTCCACAGCTTCTTCATCTCCGTCAACTTTTTACTCGTCATTGCCAACCTCCGCTTGATCTCTTTCGTCCCATCTCCATCCGCTTCTATCAGTGACCCCAGATATTCAAAACTTTCCACTCGTTCTATTTCCTCGCCATCTACTATGACTTCTGATGGTTCTCGACATCCCTTCACATTCATAATCTTAGTTTTCTTTACGTTTAGTTTCAATCCTTTCATCTCACTGTGCTCTTTGATAGTAGTTGTCAGTTTATCCAATCCTTCTTTTGTATCGGATAGTAACGCTGTGTCATCGGCATATCTCAATTCATGTATCTCCTGTCCATTCATTTTCAGTCCATTAAAAAATTTGCTTCTCGTGTCAGTCTCGACCTCTCTCATGATATGCTCTGTGTATAGACTGAATAGATGGGAGACAAAATGCACCCCTGTCTCACTCCCTTGCCGACTGGGAACCAATCTGTGGTACCACACTCTAATCTCACTGCAGACTGCTGTCTAACATATAAATTTCTGATAACTGATGTAATTTTCTGGTCAAATCCTTGTTGATGACTAACATTATTAAAAGCTTTTGAATAATCTATGAAACAAATCCTAAAGTCATGGTTAAATTCTTTGCATTTCTTAATTAACATCTTCAGATTGAAAATGTGATCTCTTGTTCTTCTTCCAGTCCGGAAACCAGCTTGTGTTCTATTGACTTCACATTCTAATTTTGTTGTGATTCTCCTCATCCGCATGGCTGATGACGGATATAGTCCTGTGGTTTGAGCATTCTTGTATGTCACCTTTTTTGGTATTAGCATAAGGATGGCTCGTTTCCAGTCCATGGGCCATGTTCCACTTTTCCATATATATTATCGTTCATTCTCATACATAATTCTATCCTTTCACATTTCTTCTCCAAATATTTCTTCTTGCCTTCCTTAACCATTCGTTTAATCATCTTGCATATTCTCTGTATTTCTCATGATAATTCTCACTCCTTTCTTTGTTCATCTTTAACTCTTTCCTTTCGTCAATCATCTGCAGTGTGCCTCCTCTTTTTAGTGAAGTGTTTGTCAGCTGATTCCATAATGATATTCCTAATTTCTACTGCCAACTCCTCTGGTTCCTTCTCGTCAGCCACTGTCTGTAATACTCCGAAACGGTTGATAACCTCTACTCGGTATCCTTCTGTGATATCACTAACGTAATACCTCACTATCTCTTTCCCTCTCTTCATCTTTCTTAATTTTATCGCAACCTTGGCGCTTAGCAATTCATGATCAGAGCCACAATCGGCTCCCGGTAATGTCTTTGCATTAAACACAGACGTCCTCCATCGTTTTGTATCAGTATCAAGTCAATTTGATTTCTGTTCCGACCATCTGGTGTTGTCCAAGTGTACAGTCTTCTTTGATGTTGTTTGAAGAAAGTATTAGTGATCATCAGTTCATTCTCTACGATAAACTCAACAAGTCTATCTCCTCTCCCATTTTTCTCGCCTAGTCCATATTTCCCGATATTTTCATTCTCTTCTGCGTTTTGACAACTGCCAATTTTTGCATTGAAATCGCCCATCAGCACTACCATGTCTCGTGTTTATCTCGTCGACTGTTCGTTGCAGTGTGTCATAAAACTTTCTATTACATCGTCGTTTGCAGTTTTCGTTAGTGCATACATTTGAATACATGTTATATTCGTGGGTTTTTCTCATATTCGTATGGTAATATTTCTATCGTTGACCGGATTGTTTCCTAACAGTGCATTTTCAGTTTTCTTTGATATATAGAACGCAACACCACTCATCCCTGGTTTAATTGCTCATGGGTATACAAACCTTGCTCCTGAAAACGGGCGAACGTGTCCTTGTCCGGCCAACCTGTGTTCTACAATCCCTAATATATCTATCCCATATCTTTCGGCTACTGATGTTACCATTTGTAGTGTCCCTTGACTCGTTTTTCTGATGGTCCATGTTCCCACACGGGTTTCCCTTTTAGCTTTTTGCTGCTGGTTTTACCTGCCGCACAGTCGGGCATACTGCCGTCATCAGCGTTACTTCCAACATCTCCAAGCTCTTCCCCAGTATGTGTCGTCCTATCCAGCCTGGTGGGCTCACCACTAGGACCTCTCTTACTGTCTGTATTCTCCATCAGGTGAAAGGCTGTTGCTGTTTCGCATTTGTAGCCGGGGGTGTAGCCAATCGGCTGGGCCGCCTACTCCTCCAAAACAGTCTTTGTGTACTGAGGGCAGACGTCCCTTGACTCAATAGGCATTAGCCTACAAGCCTCATTCGAGTAGTTTTGCTGGTCAGCCGAGACCATTGCCCGGGGTGTGGCCACTGCCGAACACTAGCAGTTCCTAGGAGCCATACATGAGCTAGATAGACTGTGGGAACCAGTGGTTAGAACTTCCACAGAAGTGGAGCGGCTGCCCATCACCAATGGGACTAACGTTCCAGGATCTACCCTACACCCCTTATGTAAACACAATGATGAAAATATTATTCAGTTTATTAGACGAAAATGTTAGTAACTGTGTCCATTCATATTAATTACCACAAGAATATCATAAAGCAGACCCATGATGTTTAAACATTCAAGGCGTTGTTGTCTTGTGCTACAGTTTCAATGATGGTTTTGTGAACACGACTCGGCAGAACTATCTTTCAATAATCATAATATTTATTAAAAGCAATATCGTCCTAACCATTCGTTTGAAATCCATCAATAAAATAACTGATACCGATTCGCAATATCATTATCACGCACAACAGTAGATTTTTGTGAAAACAGTATATTCGATCAATACACATTAAAACTGTTACGAAACATGGTAGGATCGATGCTCGCGCACATCAACGCGGCAATTTCATTGCGTTAAATGTTCAACACTTGTTTGTTATGTCCCAAGTCCAATTATATTTATTTAACATATTTCGATCGTCATGGTTTCCGGGAATCCAATTAGAAAACGTGTTGACGTTCTATGCAGATGTTTCAGGAAACTGATGCCGTCGGCGACACTCAGAGAAACGAAAGTTATGATGAATTGAACTTCACTTGAAGTGTAAATTTATCGATTTAGTTCGAAGCCTTTTCTATAAACAGTTCATGAAAGTTGCGATGAAAATAAATGGCATTCCAGGATGTATCCATAATTTCGTAAAATGTATCTAGACATCTAAACTAAGACTGAAGTCTAAAAATAAAACGTATTCATATTCGTAAACAACCGGATAACAACTGGTGAAATGTGCCTTTGCCCTTGACAAAGAAGTTCATAATTTCCTCGGGCGGTTAATAACAATCTTATCGAACGGTATCTTGTAGTTTGCACTCATTGTTTCAGAATGTTGTGTTGTGGCTCGCAAGCTCGCACAGCATTCTGAAATAAGTTACAACTCGTATACACCACCCGATATCGTTCAGTAAGTGTAAATTAATAACATTGACTGTGTAAGTTTGATCGATCGAATACGACGTAAACGGCCGATTATTAACGTCGTCGCATTTTCGTCTGTACTGCTGCACGACGCACTGTCAGAATCCGTATTGGCCGAGTTCAAACCGGCTTGTGGTGAGTTCATCAGTATTGGCAGAGTTCGTAAAGAACATCAGATTATGACGTCTGCGTAATGTCAAACGCCACCACGCGTCGGCACAGATAGTTCCGTTGTTTCAGCGCAGAATAAATTTTAATCGTAGGAATTTAAAGTCATTGCCACTTCAAAATGTCGAAGGTCAGTCAGAGAGTGAACTTATCTCCTATCGACACTCGTGATAGTGTACGCAAAATTGTTAATTAATAAAACTTTTATGATTTGGTTATATTCGAATTGCATTCGTGTTGGTCAAATGGTAGTCGTTTTAGTGGATCCCAGCGGCGCAGTAAACAGAGCATCGAACTCTCAATCCAGAGAACCCAGGCTCGAATCCTGTGCTGCCGTTTCAAACCTTGGGCAAGTTCGTTCACCCTATTCTGCTCCAGTTTACGCAGCTGTATGAATGAGTAACTGTCTATAGACAGTGGTGGATATTTGTGAACGAATAGTCTTCGCGCATTAATTGTTGCGCGGCTAAATGCTTCCCAGAGACGTTGAAATTGGTGTTCGATTGATCAGGTCTGCCAGGGAGTCATGTGTGTAAAGTGCTTTGAGCAGTCCTGCGGACTGAATACTTCGTTACATAAGTAAGTACCTCTGCAACCTTCGGCCTCAGGACAATACTGCTATCCTCAGGCCAATACAAAAGCAATGCAAATATGACCAATCAAAAACATGTAGTAGTTATTCTAGTACTCATAATAATAATTATATGTCTCCTCGCACGCACAAACGCGAGTGTTCTTCAAACGTACATGAAGCTTAATAGTTTGCGTCCATCAGCTCTACTCTAGATATCAAACCCTTGCCATTTGTCTGCCGTCGTATGCGTGCTTTGCTTATTAAATAGTTGATATATAAGTGGGGGATTTGAGATCTCCCAGAAGAAAATTCGAAGAAATAACCCAGAACTACTCAATACAGCACACACTTCCATGTTGTCCTATAACAATCTAAGGAAGTATTCGCATGGTTAAGTTATAACACGTGAAAGGCAAAGTAAATTAGAATCCAAACCGTTTCATAATTCTCAACTTAAGTAATTTACTTAGGAAAAGAGTCCGAAAAAGTGAGAATATTACAATATAACAATACATTATGAAAAAAGGAATTATGAAGAAAACCTCTGACACGACGAGACCGAAACCTACTATTTCAAAATCCACCAAAGTTAAACACCCTATTGATTCGATCACGAAGAATAACGACTAAACCCTTGAGACAACGAGGATAACCAGAATGCACAGAAAGCCGTTTTAGCCTGAAAGATAAAGTAAAAATGGCGAGCGTAAAAAGTGATACAGGGGAAGGTGGGGAAAGACGATCTACCGTCTAAGACGGTGGTAATTGTGGTAACGGTGGTGATGGTGATGGTGATTATGGTGGCAGTGGTTATTGTGGTGAAGGTGGTGATTGTGGTGATGATGGTGATTGTGATGATGGTGGTGATTGTGGTTATGCTGACAGTGGTTATTGTGGTTATGCTGACAATGGTTATTGTGGTGACGGTGGTGATTGTGGTGATGGTGGTAGTGATTTTGGTGATGGTGGTGATGGTGGTAGTGGAGGTAATGGCGTTGGCGGTTGTAGTGCTGGTGGTGCTGGTGGCTATGGCAATATAGATGGCGGTTGTGTTTGGGGGTGACGAAGACTGTGGCGGCGACGGTTGCGGTGGCGGTGGCGGTGGCGGTTGCGATGTTGTTGTGGTGGTGTCGGTAATGGTGATGATTAATTTTACTGACTGTACTTACAAATATATTCTAGACGCCGCAAAGCCCGTGACCGCTACAGCGGCTGCGAAACAGGAAATGCGTAGTATCCATGACGCTGAGGTGCGGAGTATTCATAGTAGGTCGGCTAAATGCAGGATGACGACGTGCTGAGTATACTGACGGGAGAAGTGCAACAGAATAAGAAGGATGCTGATGTGCGGAACATAGCGAGTCACAAAGACGAAGATGCGCAGAGCATTCGGAGTATACGGAGTACAAAAGACGATGATGTGCGGAGTATTCGGAGTATGCGAGATGCGGAAGTGCGGAGTATTCGGGGTTTGCGAGATTAGGAAGTGCGGAGCGTTCGGAGTATGCGATAGGAGGAAGAGGAAGAGCTGTGAAGATGAGAGGCAGATGAGAACGAGACGTCAATGTGATACGTAACAGAGGAAGAGTGATGAACGAGTGATGGGTAGAAGACGAACAGTGGTGAAGGCGAGAGGCAGAAGAGGAAGAGCCGGAAAGGTTAGAGGCAGAAGAGGAAGATCGGTGAATGTGAGAGGTATAAAAGGAAGAGCCCATTCATGTAACATATATATTTTCTGATCAATAAATGTATTGATTCCCTCAGTGTTGTGCAGTGTTGTTACAACTTACCACACCTAAAATAATAACCCTCCAGAGAAAGTGTGTGTGCGTGCGTGCGTGTGTGTGTGTGTATGCGTGTGTGTGTGTGTGTGTGTGTGTGTGTGTGTGTGTGTGTGTGTGTGTGTGTGTGTGTGTGTGTGTGTGTGTGTGTGTGTGTGTGTGTGTGTGAGTGTGTGTGTGTGTGTGTGTGTGTGTGTGTGTGTGTGTGTGTGTGTGTGTGTGTGTGTGTGTGTGTGTGTGTGTGTGTGTGTGTGTGTGTGTGTGTGTGAAATGTGAAGGTCACACTGTAGATGTTGTACGTGGGTACATAACAGTAGTAAATCGCGGTTATTAACGTGACGTTTAGTGTGTGCGCAGCGCAAATGTAAAAAAAACTGATAGTTTATACAGCACTGTCAATTTAAAACAGCATGGGCAATGTAGTTTGCGATGAGTGAAACCCTGTGCCTCCCCACTGCAGACGAAAATGCATTGGGTGTGGGCAGGTAGATAACATCACCTCTGGGGGTGTTCCTTTCGATGACGGTCTTTACAAAGTATGAGCCTTTACATTGGTCAGTCTTGGAAGGATGTACTTTGAATTTAATTAAATAACTCGAAAAATCAATGTTTTTCTTTTCTAATACCAAAATCATACCAAATATGCACCGTATTACAAACATATTTTGTAGTTGTGTGGAGAACGTAATACTTAATACAACATTCTAAAGGTTACTGTCCTGACATTTATATTACTCAAGATTTGTTATACGCAAAACCAATAAATTACATTTCTTGTTAATGGCCGCCAAACATTGAACAACGGGATTGAACACTCGATAGAGGCATACTTTGTCCACAAAGAAATGTGATATGTGCGTACAAAACAAATTGATATCTTATGCAGCACTGTAAATTAATATATATAAGTTAACTGTCTTGGTTGTAAACAAACAAAGCTATTGGATATGGCGGAAACTCATTTTCGGTAATCTGTTCAAAAATCGTCCGGCATGCTATCAAACGAGACAGCATTCACACATCACATGCACCGAATTGTTTTGGTGGTTATTTTTATTGAGTCAACCCAGCTCCAACTGTGTCATTTATACAATAATTATGAACATGCATTTGTGTGAGTTGGATCTGCAGACGAATTTAAATATCTAATGGAGTCTGTGCCAATAACACCCATAATAATAACAATGATGTGGTTTTATTATATATCTGGTATCGGCCTCTGAGAAGGCGCGCTCGTGCCGCTTACTCAGTCATCAATCAGAACAAATATTTTGGCAGCAGCTATTGCAGTGCGCATACGGTTTTTTGTAGATCGAGACCATTAGCTATGTGATTCCACAAGCTGGTTTTCCAATTCTTGCAAAGGAAACTTTTACATCCCATGGTATGGATAACAAGTAGAAGGAAATATGCAGTGGATTTCGGTGTCTCTTCCTACCAACGAGATCCACGGTTTGTGCGTTGCAGGTCACCCAACAGCACCTAACTTAACTGTAACATCAGCAGAGGGCATAATTATACATTACAAACAGTCCCCGTGGACGAGTAGATGGCATGATAATGTGCTGTTAGTAACGGCGCTGTTGTTAAATTATAATTGTGTTTGTACCTAGAATCCCTACATACGCTATTATATGGAGAGTGTAGCCAAGCAAGTAGTGCCATAGCTGTGCAAATATGGTAAGATACTATTTCTACTGTATCATTTGTCCAAAGACGATTGGATCAATGGGGTTGGTTATTGTGAAACATTATCGACGTGAAAGTCCTGAAGTTCATCCGCGAGCAAGCAATTTATGGAAAACGAATACTACATAAGGTAGCCGGTGTCTATAGATGACCAGTCAAAATATTGCATCGGGGTTCCGCAACATGGCACAACAAATTACCAGGTCAACGTCGATGCAGGAACGTGGCAGTAACTGAACTAGGCAGTTCATTCACAGAGCGCTGATCGGGTAAATTAGTTAACTCTAATTTTGAAGTGGTGGCTATCATTTCCAAGTTGGCATCTTTGGTATATGGGCAAAAGTGTTTTTGGTAAGCTGGACAAATGAAACCGAAAAATGAAAATGTTTTCGGATATATAGCCAACATGGTGTAATTCATAATATGCTATGCCTAAAATATCGTGAACACCACTTTTGTGTGGCATCCGCTGAAAACCCATACATGTTTTAACACTTTTAATGGTGTTTATTACGACACCCATCACCTTTGGTAACAAAGCACACTGTTGTGATGTGAAAATACATAAATTTTAAGTGTATAATGCTATCTGACTTCTACCAATACTAGTACCTTTGGAGAAACCATACAACTCGCTTTCATGACTAATACTCAACTCCAAATGATAGCATGTTTTCTGCACGACACGTTGTCACACTTTACACAAATTATACCAGACGTCATTCGTTATATCTTTTTAATGGATATCCTAAAAGCACTACTGTTTACCATATATCTTGCTTGGTGTATACCCGTGACAGACATACAATGTCAATATCATTGGTCCATATTTGTAAAAACAACAGAAACATTTGAGAACGTTCCATTTGGATGTCTTAATAAACATGAATACCGCATAGTTTCAACAATACCAACATTTTTATAAAACACGTTTCTACCTTCCATTTGGCGTTATATCACGAAAATATTGTAAACTGTGTGATTTTGCGGAATGTTTTTTAGGTTTATTTAACTGGGCTTCGAAGGGTGTGGAAGTGAACAACAAATGCTGTACGATTCCTTCAAAGTCTGCGTTTACAGGTCACATGATAGCGTGAAATGTTGGAGAAAGAAATCTTCGGCACCCTGAATGGCAAGATGTATGATAGTCGGGTTGCTATTTTTATGTGGCGTACGCCGAAAAATCTTATTTCTTTCAACACCTTTCTTTCTTTCATGTTCATTACGACATCCGCTACCGTTGTACGTTGTTTGTTTTACTTCGAGTATGATAAGACATAAAAAGAAAGTTTGGAATGCGTTTTGAGTGTTTCCATGACTATTACCTTTGATAAAACAACACATAGGAAAGTGGTTGTTCTTTCTTTCACGATAAATAATCTACTCATAGTGATACCATATTTTCTGCACTGTACATTTTATTCAAATTAGACCAAACATCATTCTATACTTGTTTAATGGGTAAGGGAAAATACCTATTGTTTATCAAATATATTGCATACATACAAGACAGACTTACAATGTCAGTTTCATTGATGAATATTGTGAAAACAATAGAACATTATGTAAGTGTACCATTTGTAGTAAACGGTACCAACAACATACTATATAATGTTTTTGCCTTCCATTTGGCAATATGTCATCAAAATATCTTCAACGATGTGCACTGAATATTTTCTGGTCGGTTTGCTTAGCACCAGTACTGCACCTTGAAGCATGTTGTAGAAACACCATATGCAGGCCACTAAAACAATTAAAATTTTGAAGAAAGAAATATTCGCGACACGCTGAGTGGAGAGATGCGCATCTCTCTCAGTGGCTACACTGATATTGGCTTTCACTGCAGCTTAGAAAACATGGCAGTGGTCTTTCCCAAGTCCTGCTTCAAACAACTGCCAGGACTACTTCGGCCCAAAGACAGACCGCCATGCTGCACTGAAACCTGCTGCATACACATTTGAAATGCTATCATTTTTATAATAAAACTAACGAAACTCAACAGTTGGTTTTTCTGTTTTAAAAGGTTAAATTTATGTTGACACTGTCATTTTCCTTCCCAAGAGAGACGTTTACTTGTTCCTATCATTAAAAGACAAAATCCGTATTTAGCAAATACGAAAAATCATACCAAAAATAAAGTATTTATCATCAAATTCCAATATTTAATTTTTCCGGTTAGCTAATACAATATTGCACTTGGGCTGGAATTACCATTAAAACCACTTCAACCATTTTTGTTGGAAGTATTTTCATAGCATATTTGCATTAGTAACAAAAATGCTTATTTTGATGTATATTACTACGGGACCACATGCCAATATTCTAAATGTATTTTACTATTTCATTATGATAGTGTGTGTACCTCATTCGTGCATATTATCAAAAATAGATAAGCGAGCAAAAAATGAACAACTGTCAAACACGTTCCAAAAACGCCTTTTGAACGACTAGCTAGTACCATTACGGTTCGTCGGATCCCAACAGTATTTATGTCGTATAAAAGTTTAAGCTTTCTGCTATTCAAACATATAAATGGTTTCCTGATAATCATTCCTAAAATTAACTAAGAACGGACCTACAACCGGGCCCGTTCCGGTGTCGTAGACACTGCGAACTATGTTGTTTCGTCGACACAGTTCACCAATCTACCGATTGAGGCACCACTGTCTGATTTCATGATATAAGCTCCACCCACTTTCAAACGGCTGCTAAAATGACATACGCGAAGTAGGCGTGACGTCACAATCACGTATATCAACCAATCAACGCAACGAATTTAGACCCGTTGGGTGGCGTACGTTATTGTGACGTCACGCCGACGTAGAGATATATCGGTTTCGCTGCGATTAAAGTACATCAATTTCGCCGCGGTTTAAAAGTGGGTGGAGCTTATAACATGAAATCAAGAAATGGTGAAGTGCGCATGTCTGAACCTATGCAAATGAGGAAAACAGCGCCGCAATCGGAAGATTAATGTACTGAGTACCCGCCGCCAACATCGTTCGGAACCGCACAAAACACCGAAAACGGCGTGATTGTAGGTCCATTTATCGGTGTTCTTTAAACGGTTACCGGGAAATCTAGATTACATCAGAATAACAAAAGTGCATCCTTTCAAATGATAACAAGATCGTCGGGACAGGACGAGCCGTGAGGGTGCTAGCGACCGTAGAATTTCATGTTTTGGACGTGTTCTGAGTTGTTCATTTTTCGCTCGCTTTATATCTATTTTTGATATTATGTAAAATAATAACCAAATATTGATATGTACAGTTTTTTTTAAACACGCTGATATTTTACATAAAAAAATAACTGACGCTAAACCAATGATTATTTTTAAACAATATTACTATGGTAAATAAAATAGGTACCCCTAAATCACATATAGCTGCGCCATAACATCCCGTATTACCTCACAAACGCGTCCACAAGGTCCGGATATCGTAATAAACGGCGATGTCGTATTAAACATTGTAGTGTTTTGTCATGTAGCTGAGCTTAGTACTTGTTATGTTCTAGTATAACTATAGATGTAATTATCAAGTGACAGTGGTGCACATGTTTATTTCGTATCAGCGCGACACACAGACAGACAGACAGACAGCGATAGTCCATGTCACACAAATGCGTTGTGTATAAGCTGTGTATAGTATTTGCACAAGTGTCTGCCACATACATTACAGTACTAGTAATAAATAAGATGAGAGGCATATAGTTTAGGGGAAACCGGATGTTGTAATAAACTTTTTAAAAGTTCTTAAGGATGTTGCAACATGTCCGTGATTTCAAACATGTTTAGTTCTGAAGATCGCGGACACCTTCCAGTCCAGTCACTGTCCGGTGAGGACTCAGATGAGCTGCTGGTGGAGTGGCAGGACTTCCAGGTGACTCAGGACCTGCCTTGCTTCACCGTCGACCACGTCGATCTGTGGTGGGCGTCCGTCTTGAAATGACGCGGCCTGACGGACAGCCGCGCTTCATGTGCCTAGGTCGCCTCGTCCAGGCGCTCCTCATCCTCCACTACGACCAGGCTTCGGTGGAAAAGGTGTTCAAGCGTGATGGGGATGATCGACACCAAGTTTCGGCCGTCGCTAGGGCATGAGTCCCTGAGTGCCTTGCTGGTGTGCAAAATCAATGTTTCCTCTGCATGCTACCAGTTGCAGATGTCGCCAGGTTTGCTGGAATCGGTTGGAAAGGCGACTCACCTTTACAACACTATGCTGCAGAAGCAATAAAGTGACAATTTGCATGGCGATCACAGTTTTTGTTTATCCCATTTTTCATGTTTTGCATTGTTTAATGTTGTATGTTTTGCTGGTATGTGTGTGTTTCAGTTTAGGAGGCTTTCGATAAGCGTTCCCTTTTTTTTTAATTACCGGTAAATTCCTCCTATTGTGTTTTGATAATATAGGGAGATCTCCCTATTTTGGGTTCATTCAACTTGGAAGCTCTGCACTTCTCACATTTTCACTTGGTTCTCTTGCACATTCCTACCTGCTCTGTGTTCGAGTATGATATAACATACCATGCTCGAACACAGAGCAGGTAGGAATGTGCATATTATAATTTAAATATTAAGATTAACTGATCAAATCACCAAAACACCTGTTTGTTTTCATATTGTCCCCATATCCATATTGTCCCCATATCCATATTGGTCGTTCGCGGATGTATTCCAAGACGTTCTTTCGGAAGTCTTATTTTGACTGATGATACTCAATAAATAATGTATTTCGTATCTCGCCACCTTTCCACGTGGCGCTACAGCTGAGCCACCATAATAGTACCACGTATATGCGTTCCACGTCCATGCCAAGTAGACACCACCAACATCATCACCAACATCACATTATCACGTTTTCTATTCATCTAGGTGAATTAGGGCTGTAAAGTATAGATTTTGTGGACGATCTACAGCACATAAACTAGTCGGATAATATTGTCACGGTCCATAGGCGGATCCAGGGGGCCTGTGGGCACGTGCTCCCTGGATTTGGTGTGCCCGTATACTTTTCTATAATGGGCCCACGCGAGCGTGCCCCCCTAGACCATTTGAAATGTGCCTCCGGTCAGGTTACAATAAGCTGAAGTTATGCAGACGAGGCTACAGAAAATGGTCAACACAGCACCTCCCCGTCTTCCGATGCATGCCACCAGTCCAGCTGAGACAGCGGAGAAGCTGAAGTTACGGCGGCGCGGTAGCGAAATCATTTCTACAGTACCATTTGGTTCTGCCGCCAGTGGAGGTTTGTGTGCCCCCCTCTCTGGATCCGCCCATGCGGTCGGCTTCATGTATACAGTAGATATTATTATATTTAATTTAAAGAGATTCAAATTCATGCTCATAGTTTTTGTTTAAATGACAAAGTCGGAACTGGGATGATTTGGTAGGGGTGTATTTTAGAACAATAACCCAAACAGTATCGTATGATGAGGGGATACTGTCTCGTTTGATTGTTCACCGGATACTTAGCGTAGGTATTTATAACGAAAAAAAACATGTTTTGACGATGGGCTTTTATTAAAAATAAAGTATATAACTTATAAATGAATTTATGCAAATCAACAAGTTGCATAACAGATTTCATGCAATGGGCAGAGCAAGTCCTCCGCAGTGTGCTTGAGCCAACGACAGCTCCTGGATTATCTCACTAGATCACATCACCCTGTAAGATAATCCACCAATCACAGCACCGGATTAGTCCAGATGTCTTATCACTCCGGTCACGCAGTTACCCAGTGGTAGACGTGTTTTACATTCACTGATGATTTGAAATGTGTCTATCATAGACATAGTAAAAGTTATTCATTGCTCTATTTTTTTCAGTATTAAGTTGACGCTACCTTTTCTGCATAACCCGGACCGGAGGAAGACCGTCACGATCGGCATTTCAGCTGAGTATCGTTCGTTTATTTCCTATTCCTTGGTGGGGGTGGTCACAGTGTTTTTGGTGACCTTGTGGCGAATTAGCCCCACCTTGCTAAGTAGAATTTGTGTTTTTGGTGGGGAATGTATGTATTCTTGACATCTTATGTTTATACGTGTAGTGGTTTTTAGTCCATTACAAGGTAGGGACGAATCATATATATTGTTATTGTCAAGATTATAGGAATGTGGGATCTGAGAAACCGGAAGGGTGACACTACAAGGGTTCAGTGTCGTATCAGGTTTGGATTTTATAGCTCACATTCCTATTAATGTCATTCTCAAAGTGGCTGCACGATAAGCAGTCCAACTTCAATAAATAAACGTCATTCATTTGGCCAATTTCAATTAAAATTTTAGTTACATAACATCATATAGATTAAATATGATATATAAGTAATTATGATCTGTTCTGCATTCGCAATGACAGGAGATCGACCGTGCGCAAAGTATGCTATATTTTCCCAAAGCGGCAGCCATTTTGTTTGTTACCATGGCAAGGGCTGATCTGAGTGAAAAACTGTATATACATTTCATTTCCATTGACCTACTCTTTCTCATGGGAATACTGATTTATTCATAGCTACCAAAATTAGAATGGAGTGTCTCCCACGCATTTTAAATTACTCATAAACGTGGTGACTGAACATATTCCCAGACTGCCGACAAGTGTTTTTTTGTTCCTTATGGTACCCTTTAACCAGCAATACTGATGGTTTGCATAAAACCAATAAATTCCCACAGGCACCTTTTTGTTGCAGAAGCTCCCTGACTAATAAAAACACTTTATAACAAAAACATCAGGACATTTTTTTAAACTGACAAGTGTATGCGGGAATGTTTTATCTATGAGATGTCATGCCGCAATAGTAGTGTAATTGACCTATCCATTACGTGACCTGTTGCCTAACAAAATCTTAAAATTCGTCAAGTTATCCAAAAATGGAAGCCAAACACGTGGCGTGTTTGTGCAGTCCGTCGTATATTCTGTTGAAATGCTGGCCCCAAAAGTGTTTCTTTGTGACAAAAACGTAAAGCAAAGATTATAAAGTGACATATCTGTATGCGGGAATGTTTGACTTATGAGATGTCATGCAGCAATGGTAATGTAATTCACGTATATATATATATCCGTTATAAACACTGGTAGCAAAATTAAAGTTTGACGAGGTCACGCGCAAAATTTTATTCGTGGCAGGCAAGGCAAACCGCGTCGTACTGCATGCAGCAATTCACGTATATTATAACCGTTATCAGCATTGTTGGCGTGGCAAACCCTGACGGCAGTCACACGCTGAATTATGATTGTAATTCAGTTACTTGCGTCACGTGTTGCATGAACTTCAAGTTGCATATAAAAAAACTCACACCATTTACCCAGACAATCATTGCTTCAAATTTACGTCAGCATTTCCAAAGCATGTCATAGCGATCATCGCCAAACTGTAGCGGCAACGTATAATAGTTTATATGTGGTGATCGCGCTCGCTCGTTGGGATTGTAATAATGCACCATGTAGACTGACGTTTGTAGGTGATCAGGTATTGGTACTCTTTCGATTTCCTAAACGTTTGATCTACTCTTGTTGCCATGGTAATGGACAAAACAAACCAGTCTGTGTACGTGTTGCAAAGCATTATATGCGTTTATCATAAAAGTAATCAATTGCGATAATTTATTTGATAAGTAGTTTTGATAAATGAAATGAACGCTTTTATACAATGGTCGTACCACGGTAAAACAAATTATACTCATACAGTTCTCCTTACTTTAAAATATTTTTTTTCAGATACCCAGGTCTTGTTATAATACATAACTAATATAACTATTCAGTAATTTACTTATAATCGAGCTTGCGTTTTTATGCGAGTAGGTTCACGTTTTCGTAATACGCAATGTGCGCGTAATACGTAACCTACATATCACAGGAACCACGCGCGCGCGGCAAACACTTTCAGGAAAATTGCCACAGCGTCATAGACTAGGCAACATGAAGTACACGTTGACACACGCACGCACCCAACCACCCAGACGCACGCACGCACGTGCACACACGCGCGCGCGCACACACACACTCGCGCACACTCAGAAAGACTGGCGGGCATGCATGACCACTAATACATTATTCATAATTCAAACCTTTATTACGAGAGGGTATCATAAACATTTGAATGTGAACATTATTCAAAAAGGATACACAGTAAATATAACAAATAACATGTTGTTTGTATAATTAAAATACCTCTACAGTTATCGACAAATATACAACTATCTTCACTGACAATGCTTGTCAACTTAGTTTTACCTCGAAGAATGTATTCAAAAACAGTTCGCTATGAGATGTCAAGTAATGTATTTAAATATAATAACAACATTTGTACCATACGTGGAAGTCTTTCCTGAGCATAAAGAAAACCTGCTCTTGCAAACAATAATGTAATGTAAATATGTCCGTATATCTAGTATGATATAAATAGCACTATGTGGACTTCTGATACATCATCAATCCAAGTATGAATATAGCGAACATCAATGAATTCTAACAATAAATTATGCATGCACGGTTACTTTTATAATTAGAAGCAGAATTTCACCAAATAAACAACACCACAGCTTGTGAAGCATTAATTCTATTACAACAGGTATTCTCTTGTAACAGCAAAGTGCCACACAAAGAAGCTGTTACTAACAAAGATAAGACATCTGAAGAGGTTACAGCAATGACGCCTGTCTATGCAGGTATGATAACATGTCAGTTAATTACCTCAGAAAGTGTTCCGCCCAAAGAACTTAACACTGGCTCCTTACTTGTACTGGTGGGTAACACTGGCTCCTTACTTGTACTGGTGGGTAACACTGGCTCCTTACTTGTACTGGTGGGTAACACTGGCTCCTTACTTGTACTGGTGGGTAACACTGGCTCCTTACTTGTACTGGTGGGTAACACTGGCTCCTTACTTGTACTGGTGGGTAACACTGGCTCGTTACTTGTACTGGTGGGTAACACTGGCTCCTTACTTGTACTGGTGGGTAACACTGGCTCCTTACTTGTACTGGTGGTAACACAAGTCACACAACTTTTTCCTCACAGGGTCCTCAAACAGTAATGAACTTAAAAAGTAAAGTAAATTCTTATATAGCGCAGTATCCAGTCCTTAGGACTGCTCAAAGTACTTTTCACTTTACTCCCTGGCAGACCTATTCAATCGAACACCATCTCAACTTCCCTGGGAAGCATTCAGCCATAGTGCAATTAATGCGCAAAAACTATTACACAAATACCCACCAACGTCTGTAACCAGGTACTCATTAATACAGCTCAGTGAACTGGAGCAACTTAGAATGAACAAACTTATCCAACGTTCGACACCGCAGCACATGATTCAAACCTGGGTTCTCTCGATTGAGAGTCCGATGCTCTAGCCACTGCACCACCGCGCTCCACTTAAGACTTCTCAACTTCACCCTTCTTTCTCATCACATAAATGAACTCAAACCATGATCTTCCCACCTCAACGCATGAAAACACTTGGCATTTCTTCACCCTGTCCTTCTGATGTAATACATTAATAATGCAATCATCTAAACTAAGATATCTTCGTATAATAAAATAAATTAACATTTTTATTAAGACTTATTTTCTTCAAGTTTCACAACGTAATGTGTAATGACTTTACAACATATAAAAGCATAACTCGTTATATTCACACGCTGATAACTAGAATTCACCGAACTACAATTGGTCGCACTCATTCGATGGCGATGTTGTTGAAGTGGCAAGATTACTATGATCTCGTCACTGCTGAGAGACGCAAGCTGATACAGCTACTAGGATATGGCACAGCTGCTGGCAGCTCCTTGTGATGACACTGTCAAACACAACAGATACATGAAATGTTAAGATGTTTACGTGGTTTACATTTGTATTAGCGTACATCTCCTACACTGGGCAAAACTGTTTACACTGTCCTTGTAAGTCATACAATTTATAGACGATGGCACACACATCAAAATATAACTCTAGGGCCAATGGTCATGTTGATAAGGAAGCTATGAATGTGAGAACTTTAAACAGAAGTAAATTAAATTTTTAACTCTAGATTTTCTCAGTGGTGTGGATAATTGACACCGTTTTAAACTGTTTAATTATGGTTTCCAGCAATCCTGTGTTAAAAAACTTTCTCCAGTTGTTTCTCGAACAATAATTGTGCACACAAAAAAACAAATTTCATCAGCATGAGCTATTTTAGTACTAAGTAAATGGTGCTTGTTGGAAACCATGTAATGTATGTGATCTGGGAGCTAAATGCAGTTTAATCAAAGTGAACATTTCTTGGAGTTATCATCATTCTGTGGACACATGTCTAAGAGTTTGTTAGGTCTAAACTTTATTAGGAAACATCTTTTGGGTGTTTTCTTGTACTTTTATTTTGTGATGCTTATGTCCTGAATATATGACCCAGTACTGGAGATATCCACAATAAAATAATCCCTTTCTTGTTTTTACAGTCATATTTATTGTTGTTCTTTGTAACATTTCCCTTTCGCTGTTGCTGTCTGGTGAATATAGTGGCTAGCAGTTGAAACATTACAAAGAAAAAAGGTAACACTGACTGTGAAAATGATAACATGATTAACATTGTTAAATGCATAT
Source organism: Paraescarpia echinospica (assembly GCA_020002185.1). NCBI lineage: Eukaryota > Metazoa > Annelida > Polychaeta > Sabellida > Siboglinidae > Paraescarpia > Paraescarpia echinospica. Next base: position 18,090,818 of record CM034533.1, on the reverse strand, counting down.
TTTTATTTTGGAATAATAATAGTGTATATATTCTAAGGGAGACCTGTATTCTCAGTGTGAAATCTATAACAACCGGTCAGAAATGTTCTCACCATAAAACTATTTCTTGATGTACCGTTCTTCCCCAACCAGATTTAGGATTGTTTTCCGGTAATCCCCTGAAATGTCATCCTGCAAAAAGGAACAAACAGTAACTACATTAGTTCGGCATATAAATGTTTCTTTGTAACTTTCTTCCAACTAAAACTATTAAACAACTTTATTTGCATAACAAAACATAATCCTATCAGACATTTCATATTCCTAACTATTTCTTGCACACTGATGCATTGTTAAAATATTTTTGAAAAAAATAAAATTATAAAATGTTCCAACATACTTTTTCATCATCATACGTAAAAGACTAGCAGATATATATTGTATATTACACGTTTATACTGACAGTGTTAACACATGGTATAAATAATGTACAAATCAACCACACAGGACATCACAACTGCAAATTTAATCAATCTAAAACTGCCTTAATTACCTTAAACTTAATAAGTATCTTAAGACTTAAAAAGTATATTAAATAAAAAAGCATAATAATAAACATTTTATAACAATCATTTAATAATAATAATAGTTAATTTAACAATAATTCAATAGTAATTTAATATAATAATAATTTATTAATAATATTTTTTATTACTAATAACTTAACAATAATAAATATCTTAAAACATTAGGTATCAAATCAACCATCAAGTACATCACAACTGCAAATTTAATCAATTTAAAAGAGAGTGCCTTAATTATATTAAACTCAACATCTTAAGTATCTTAAAGCTATAAGCAAGGAAGGAGGGGCAGGTAGGAAACCTGTAACACAATTTTATGTAAAGAAGAAAGAGGAAGTGTGCAACTGGAGGCGAACTTACAGCAATATAAGCACCAAGTGACTGGTTGTAGTTCTTCTGGAAGAGTTCCTTGATCTGTACCATGTCGACCTCACACCGTGACACAACGACACGAACCAGAGTGTCATCGTCGGTGCCCAGGCCCTGCATGCAGTCGTAGAGGCGCTTCGCAAACTGCCCTGCCTTGTTACGAAGACATCGTACTGAAACAATGAATGAATGAATGAAGAGTTTGTTCAACAACAACAACAACAACATAATACAATTGCACAGTATGGTGAGGTAAAGAGGGAGGGGATGTGGGAGGAAGGGAGAGGGAGGGAGAGAGGGGAATGGAGGGAAGGAGGGAGGGAAAGTGGAAGGGAGAGGGAGAGAGGGTGGGAGGGGGGAAGGAGGGAAGGAAGGAGAGTGGACGGAAGGGAGGGAGAGGGAGGGAAAGAATGAGGGAGGGAGTGTGGAAGGAAGGGAGAGAGAGAGAGAGGGAGGGAGTGGGAGTGAGGGAGGGATAGATGGAGGGAGGGAGTGTAGGAGGAAGGGGAGAGAGGGAGAAAGACAAAGGGGAGTTGGAACGTGCTTTGTGCATGATTCTTGGTTCAACAATGACACCCAGTTGTGCGACATTATATAACGTTACATTCATTATACAAATATAATGCATTACTACATCAAATACGAAAATCACTTGAAAGAAACCCCTTGTACTCCCCTGCAGAAGTCATGGAAGTGAAAGTTGTGAATATGCAACTGATGCTCAGGTTTTATATTTGCAGTGATTTTGAAGTAGTGGTTTCTACGTACCTATGGTGAGCATACCCTCACGCAAATCTCCAGACATCTCTGAACTGACGACTTTCTCAATATCAGTTCCGTATGCTTTCTGGTACTCCTCAAAGGTTGCCCTCAGCTGTGGGTAGCTCCTGAGGGAAATGTAGAGCAAGAGGTGTCAAGAATAAATACCTAAATAAGCTATATACTCACGACCGGAAAATTTGAGCCAGACCAAAAATCATGTCACTGAAATCTTGTTTTAACCGTCTTGTATTTAACTCGTGAACACATGGGCAAGAATAAATACATAAATAAGCTATATACTCATATTTAGACATGACACGCTCTGCGTGAATAAGATTCACGGTTTTGACGCGGGTGTCTTTTATGAGATTTGGATTTCGCCAGTCTATATCGTAAGTACTTCACTCAAAACAACTTTTCCAACAGGTTGTTTTCAGAAATTAGATGGAATTAAAAATAGATATCTTCTGGAACATTTTGATCAGGTTTTTGATAAATAATCATAAAATAATAAATCTACACAAGCGGAAATAGACATTAAACAAACTCATTATCTTCTAAGAGTGGTGAGGATTAAGTATGTTATATTGACAGTGAATTTCTCAACTTCCTAAAAAAGAATAGTATTAAAAACTGAATGACTGTAGTCTACCTTGAACAGATGATGACATTAAATCGAGACTCGTCTGTGCCAAACTTGTCTGCTCCAGCTCCGTAGAGGGCCTTGGCATCCTTTCGGGCTTTTGTCCTGTTCACCATGTTGCCCTCCGGTCGATTAGCTTGCACCATTGACACCAGGAGGCGCTTCAAGTGGCCCGAAGTCTCCGATATGATGTCTTCTTCCAACTTACGGTTGTGCACTGTCACAAAAATAATACGTCATGAGTTAGCAAAAGAATCATACATGAGGACTGGTTGCAAAATAGTTGAAATAAAATAAAATTATGTTGTCATACTAAAAATTGGGAGTGAATCCTGTCTATAGGATTTCAATGTTACGTGATTACATTTCCTGGGAGATTTCTTTAAATAATAGCAATATCATTAGCCTCTCAATCCCCTGAATTATAACAGAATGTTTTCACTTTCCACACAAATTTTGAAACAAAATGTTTTTCAAATGACATTAGTACCCCCCCTACCACCTAAATCAATGTGTCCACAGTGGAGATTGTGTTTGCTCCTAGTTTGCTCTGTCTTCTGAAAGTTGTAAAATTGCCACACAATGACGTATGATTCAAATGGTTTCGGCATCAATTTTTTTCATTTTTTTAGCTATCTCTATGTTTCATTGGCAACAAACTCTGAGACCTTGTTTTTCAACTTGAAACCTCCTTACACATGTTGGTGTGTAGATGGTAAGATGTTTTCAATGATATGAAACATAGTTTTGTCAATAAATTTTAATTATCCTTGAATATAGTGATGATCCTTTTTCTTGGGTATATTTACCTCTCAAGAAACTGTTTGTTTTTTCTCTGTATAATTTTGACCACATTTCGCGGCCTTCTTCAGCAAACTGAATTTACGGTTGTGTCACGCTGTTAGAAATCTGTCTAAACACCACATATTTGAGTTATAATGGAGTGTTCTACAAGCAGAAGAAGGGAGCGGCCATAGGTTCACCGATGTCCCCAATAGTGGCGAAACTGTACATGGACCATTTTGAAGAAAGAACCATCAGGGATGCACCTCACACTCCAGACATCTGGTTGAGATACGTGGATGACACATTCACAGTGCTACAAGAGAGTGAAGTAGAGCACTTCACACAGCATCTGAATTCAATGGACTATAACATCAAGTTCACAGTAGAACCAGAACATGACAACACATTAGTCTTTCTAGACACATGTATGTGTCTGAAGAACAATGGATTAACCAAGGTTAAGGTGTATCGGAAGGCAACACACACTGACCATTTGAACTGGGATTCAAACCACCCATTAGAACACAAACGATCAGTGGTGAGGACACTCTTCCAAAGGGCAGAAAGTTTGGTAACTGAAGAGGAGGATGAGACCAAACCAGTGGAGCACATCAAGAAAGTTCTAAAAATGAATGGTTACAAACCTTGGATGTTTAACACCATACAATCAATGAGAAATAAGGAGAATATCAACACCAGAGAAACCAATAGAAGACAACATGCCATAGGTCTACCCTGTATCAGTAACCTGTCTGAACAATTGGCAAGGATTTTCAAGTCCAACAACAATACCCTGAGGTCACTGCTGGTACACCCAAAAGACAAAACAGACGTAGGTCATGTGACACGACCGTAAATTCAGTCTGCTGAAGAAGGCCACGAGATGCGATCAAAATCATACAGAGAAAAAACAAAAAAGTTTCTTGAGAGGTCAATATACCCAACAGATTTTAATTAGTTTGATGGTGGCTGGACTGCAGAAGGTCAGCCTAGTGTACCTTACCTAACAGTTCCTATTCAACAGGCCAGGGGCCGGTTTCATGAACTGTTCTTAAAGAGTTACGCAAATACTTAGCGTCACGTGTTTGTGTAAATTCCTATGTTCGCTTATATTAAAAAAATCATGTCATTTACTAAGACAACCATCTTAGCGTTGGAACGTTCCTAGGTGCTTCATGAAACCGGCCCCAGCGGCTAAGAATAGACTGAACGTTTTACATTTGGAGCTCTGCATTGGCAGTAGACAGCTGCAGTTGCGAGGTGCAGCTCAGGGAGGACAGTAGGGAGTTGGGGACCTGTAGGGGGACATGGGGTTGGCTAGTAGTGCCATTGGCTGGGGGTAGAAACTGGGCACGGACGGGGAGAGTTGTAGTGTGGCTGCAGAGCGATGTGGGATCATACAGCCAGAGTGCGCATTAGTAGTTGAATAAATGTGTTGTTGCCACACCCTGAAGTGCAGTAGCCCACACAAGTGTTGTTGCCACACTCTAGAGTGGAGTAGCCCACACAAGTATTGTTGCCACACTCTGAAGTGGAGTAGCCCACACAAGTATTGTTGCCTCACTCTGATGTGGAGTAGCCCACACAAGTTTTGTTGCCACACTATGAAGTGCAGTAGCCCACACAAGTGTTGTTGCCACACTATGAAGTGGAGTAGCCCACACAAGTGTTGTTGCCACACTCTGAAGTGGAGTAGCCCACACAAGTATTATTGCCTCACTCTGACGTGGAGTAGTCCACACAAGTGTTGTTGCCACATTCTGAAGTGGAGTAGCCCACACAAGTGTTGTTGCCTCACTCTGAAGTGGAATAGCCCACACAAATATTATTGCCTCACTCTGAAGTGGAGTAGCCCACACAAGTGTAGTTCCCACACTCTGAAGTGGAGTAGCCCACACAAGTGTTGTTGCCTCACTCTGAAGTGGAGTAGCCCACACAAGTGTTGTTGCCTCACCCTGAAGTGGAGTAGCCCACACAAGTGTTGTTGCCACACTCTGAAGTGGAGTAGCCCACACAAGTGTTGTTGCCTCACTCTGAAGTGGAGTAGCCCACACAAGTGTTGTTGCCACACTCAGAAGTGAAATAGCCCACACAAGTGTTGTTGCCACACTCTGAAGTGGAGTAGCCCACACAAGTGTTGTTGCCTCACTCTGAAGTGGAGTAGCCCACACAAATGTTGTTGCCACACTCTGAAGTGGAGTAGCCCACACAAGTATTATTGCCTCACTCTGACGTGGAGTAGTCCACACAAGTGTTGTTGCCACATTCTGAAGTGGAGTAGCCCACACAAGTGTTGTTGCCTCACTCTGAAGTGGAATAGCCCACACAAATATTATTGCCTCACTCTGAAGTGGAGTAGCCCACACAAGTGTAGTTCCCACACTCTGAAGTGGAGTAGCCCACACAAGTGTTGTTGCCTCACTCTGAAGTGGAGTAGCCCACACAAGTGTTGTTGCCTCACCCTGAAGTGGAGTAGCCCACACAAGTGTTGTTGCCACACTCTGAAGTGGAGTAGCCCACACAAGTGTTGTTGCCTCACTCTGAAGTGGAGTAGCCCACACAAGTGTTGTTGCCACACTCAGAAGTGAAATAGCCCACACAAGTGTTGTTGCCACACTCTGAAGTGGAGTAGCCCACACAAGTGTTGTTGCCTCACTCTGAAGTGGAGTAGCCCACACAAATGTTGTTGCCACACTCTGAAGTGGAGTAGCCCACACAAATGTTGTTGCCTCACTCTGAAGTGGAGTAGCCTACACAAGTGTTATTGCCACACTCTGAAGTGGAGTAGCCCACACAAGTGTTGTTGCCACACTATGAAGTGGAGTAGCCCACACAAGTGTTGTTGCCACACTCTGAAGTGGAGTAGCCCACACAAGTATTATTGCCTCACTCTGAAATGGAGTAGCCCACACAAGTGTTGTTGCCTCACTCTGAAGTGGAGTAGCCCACACAAGTATTATTGCCTCACTCTGAAGTGAAGTAGCCCACACAAGTGTTGTTGCCTCACTCTGAAGTGGAGTAGCCCACACAAGTGTTGTTGCTACACTCTGAAGTGGAGTAGCCCACACAAGTATTACTGCCTCACTCTGAAGTGGAGTAGCCCACACAAGTGTTGTTGCCTCACTCTGAAGTGGAGTAGCCCACACAAGTGTTGTTGCCTCACTCTGAAGTGGAGTAGCCCACACAAGTGTTGTTGCTACACTCTGAAGTGGAGTAGCCCACACAAATATTATTGCCTCACTCTGAAGTGGAGTAGCCCACACAAGTGTTGTTGCCTCACTCTGAAGTGGAGTAGCCCACACAGGTGTTGTTGCCTCACTCTGAAGTGGAGTAGCCCACACAAGTGTTGTTGCTACACTCTGAAGTGGAGTAGCCCACACACGTATTATTGCCTCACTCTGAAGTGGAGTAGCCCACACAAGTGTTGTTGCCTCACTCTGAAGTGGAGTAGCCTACACAAGTATTATTGCCTCACTCTGAAGTGGAGTAGCCCACACAAGTGTTGTTGCCTCACTCTGAAGTGGAGTAGCCCACACAAGTGTTGTTGCCTCACTCTGAAGTGGAGTAGCCCACACAAGTGTTGTTGCTACACTCTGAAGTGGAGTAGCCCACACAAGTATTATTGCCTCACTCTGAAGTGGAGTAGCCCACACAAGTGTTGTTGCCTCACTCTGAAGTGGAGTAGCCCACACAAGTGTTGTTGCTCACTCTGAAGTGGAGTAGCCTCCTCACTCTGAAGTGGAGTAGCCCACACAAGTGTTGTTGCTACACTCTGAAGTGGAGTAGCCCACACAAGTATTATTGCCTCACTCTGAAGTGGAGTAGCCCACACAAGTGTTGTTGCCTCACTCTGAAGTGGAGTAGCCCACACAAGTATTATTGCCTCACTCTGAAGTGGAGTAGCCCACACAAGTGTTGTTGCCTCACTCTGAAGTGGAGTAGCCCACACAAGTGTTGTTGCCTCACTCTGAAGTGGAGTAGCCCACACAAGTGTTGTTGCTACACTCTGAAGTGGAGTAGCCCACACAAGTATTATTGCCTCACTCTGAAGTGGAGTAGCCCACACAAGTGTTGTTGCCTCACTCTGAAGTGGAGTAGCCCACACAAGTGTTGTTGCTACACTCTGAAGTGGAGTAGCCCACACAAGTATTATTGCCTCACTCTGAAGTGGAGTAGCCCACACAAGTGTTGTTGCCTCACTCTGAAGTGGAGTAGCCCACACAAGTGTTGTTGCCTCACTCTGAAGTGGAGTAGCCCACACAAGTGTTGTTGCTACACTCTGAAGTGGAGTAGCCCACACAAGTATTATTGCCTCACTCTGAAGTGGAGTAGCCCACACAAGTGTTGTTGCCTCACTCTGAAGTGGAGTAGCCCACACAAGTGTTGTTGCTACACTCTGAAGTGGAGTAGCCCACACAAGTATTATTGCCTCACTCTGAAGTGGAGTAGCCCACACAAGTGTTGTTGCCTCACTCTGAAGTGGAGTAGCCCACACCTCACTCTGAAGTGGAGTAGCCCACACAAGTGTTGTTGCCTCACTCTGAAGTGGAGTAGCCCACACAAGTGTTGTTGCCTCACTCTGAAGTGGAGTAGCCCACACAAGTGTTGTTGCTACACTCTGAAGTGGAGTAGCCCACACAAGTATTATTGCCTCACTCTGAAGTGGAGTAGCCCACACAAGTGATGTCTAATATAAATAACGAACCTGGGATTTCGCTACATCTACTTACACTGTTGATACACCTTCACTATCTCCTTCATCTGGCTTGCTGAGCGAGTACAGATGATCTCAATGAGGCAAGCTTCATCTGTTCCGAGCCCCTGAGTAGGTACAAAGAAACATGATAGAACATGCAGGACTACATTATCAAATGAAACAGTGTGATTATTTGTTTCAATAAATAATTTTATATAAATTATATACATTCTAACATCACTACTACTAAAATATGTTTAAATGAACCATAATTTTGTAATATAATTTTACCATTATTTATCTAAGAAAACAAATCCTATCATTTCGCATGCAATGCAAACATGATATTCAGGGAATATAAATTAAACACACAACGATCAAATTAATATTGTTAAATGCAATTAATAAAAACACATTTGGGCAACACGCCATAAATTTCTTACTGGTAATAAATGTGTTTTAAAGAACACCAGTATTATCCAGAACCGTATTAAAATACAACAGTCCAGACAACTCGAACAAGAAGGCAAAGTTGACATTTACAAAGTAAGACATGCAACGACATCAACTCCCAATACCTTCATGGCTTTGCGCAGCTCATTGGCGTCAAACTCTGCTGACGTCTGACACAACCCCAGGATGGCATTACGGAAACTGCCACTGATCTCTCCCTTCAACTCCTTCTTCAAATCCTGTCAAAATAAGAACTTCTTTTTATGACTACCTCATCACCCCGTGTCAGCCATGTGTGTGAACACAATCAGCAGAACCTCCCTATTAAGGCCACCCTTGGGACTGTGCAAAAGTGACCTGAGTAGCGAGTTGACTTTATTAGCGGGACTAATTTTGGACTATCCCAGGGTGACCTTAATTGCGAGGTGGCTGTATTACCAATGTGGCCTTAATTGTGAGGTGGTTGTATTACCAGGGTAGCCATAAAGCGAGGTCCAACTGTGTGGCTAGAATGTGGTTGAGCTTGGTTTTGAGTATTTGTTCTCTAGAGATAGAGAGTCCACGACAGGTTACACATTTACCCCCCGTGTGGGATGTTGTATTTTCACTGGCATAGACACCAGGCAGAAGGCACCAACAGTGTAGTGTCTCTTCCGAAAGACACATACAGGCAACGGAGGATGAACAAAATTGCCCAAGTTTCGAAATGGCAGTCAGTGGTGGGATTTGAACCCGTCCCCTTGACCGAAAATTCACCACTCTACCACTCGACCTCCACTCCTCATGAGTTATATCTAGGAGTAAGACTGTGCAATCTTAGATTGAAACACCGAACATATCTACTGCCTTTAATGGACAACTATTGCAATTTGCTACTTCAGAATGTATTGCAAAATATGGCAGTGGAAAATTTACCAAATATTATCACGTATAATCACAATATTACTCTTATGAGGCTGGATTAAGGTTTGCAATGTGGGTAACTCACTGGCCCAATGGAAAATGACATATGCAATTTGGATTTTATCCTGGAATTTAATAAATATTATATGATGTATATTCTTGTGGTGTAGAGATGTGATGCCTGTCATGAAGTCGGCATGGATAGAAATGCATAATAAACTATACGCATACGTAAAAGATATGTCCTAGAAGTGTTTATATAGTAAATTTCAAATACCATACAAGTATGCATTATTTGTATAGGACTCCTTGATCCAAGGTAGATATGATGCTGTTTCAGAATCCAGATCCAGTTAGTTTGGCTATTATAACTACGTTCTTAAGTTATATATAATATATATATATATATATAACTTACGAATGAACTTAAGCATTGTCTCATTTGATACACATGTACTGTTTTTTCTTGATGAGCATGTTTGTGCTGGCTGCTAAGCTATTTTCTCTTTGTATATTATTATGTTGGTATAATTATTAAATGACCTCTATCAACAATTTCTGTGTGTTCCTGCAGTAAACACATTCAGATTGTGTTTACAAACCTTGCCAAACATGGTCTTGTACATGTTAACTATCTCCAGTCTCTGTTCATTGGATCGCTTCGTCAAGACGTTAATGATGGCCTCTTCATCAGTTCCTGAAGAAGAGACAGATATGTAACACTGTTGCCTGGTAGATGTAATTACTTTTAATACTAGTGTTACTAAAACAGTATTTGTGCCATGTCGGGTGGCACAAAATAAATTTGCTCAAAGATATATAAAATATAAAACCAAATGGCAGAATATTTTTAATGTATGTGTGTATGCGTGCGTGTGTGGGTGCATGTGTGTGTGATTAATAAGAACATAATATGAACAATTATTATGACAAATGTCAGTGCGACAAACATGAAGCTGATCATTGACAGTGTGAGCTGACAGGTGACAGTCTGACATACGTGACAAGCGACAGTCATACATACGTGACAGTCATAGTGATAATCATTGTAGTGACAGGTGACAGTCTGACAGACATAATAGATGACAGTCTGACAGACATGACAGGTGACAGTCTGGCAGATGTCATAAGTGACAGCCTGACAAACATGACAGCCTGACACATGAGAGAGTCTGATGGTTGCGAGCGAGACAAAGAGGATCTTGCAGCACTCACCAAAGCCTTTCATTGCCTTCTTAAGCACCTCGCAGTCTTTCTTTGGATCAAACGGGTCGGCTGGCTTCAGAGTGCCTTCCTCCTGAGACAACAGTACTGATGATGATACCATATTTAATGTCTTTACATCACTGATCACCAACACAATTGGAATATATATATGGTATATTGGTGAGAATGCGCATAATACGAGCATGTCTGTAATAATTTCCACTGTCTTGGCATGCTCCCCCTACATGTAATGATTTCCCACTGTTTTGGCATGGCCCCTCACCTCAAATAATTCATCACAGTTTTGATACAATCCCACACCACTATTGATTCCCCTTTTTATATAGCATATTCCCTCCCCTCAAATGATTCCCCACTGTTTTGACATGTTCCCTCACCTCTAATGATTCAATATTGTTTTGAACTGGTCCCTCACCTCTAATGATTCCCACTGTTTTGAGCTGGTCCCTCACCTCTAGTGATTCCCCTATTGTTTTGAGCTGGTCCCCCACCTGTAGTCATTCCCACTGTTTTGAGCTGGTCCATTACCTATTGTGACTGACCACTGTTTTGAGCTGGTCCTCACATCTAATGATTTCCAATGTTTTGAGCTGGTCCCTTACCTCTAGTGATTGTCCAGTGTTTTGAGCTGGTCCCTTGATCACCTCTAGTGATTCCCCAATGTTTTGAGCTAGTTCCTCACCTCTAGTGATCCCCCACAGTTATGAACCAGTCCCTTCACCTCTAATGATTCCCCACTGTCTTGAAATAGTCCCTCCATATAAATGATTCCCCACTGTTTTGACATGTTCCCTAGTCTCTAATGATTCCCTACTGCTTTAACACGGTTCTGACACATTCCCTCACCTCAAATGCTTCCCCAGTTTTGAGCCGGTCCCTCACCTCAAATGCTTCCCACAGTTTTGAGCTGGTCCCTCACCTCAAATGCTTCCCCATAGTTTTGAGCTGGTCCCTCACCTCAAATGCTTCCCCAGTTTTGAGCTGGTCCCCCACCTCTAGTGACTCCCCACAGTTTTGAGCTGGTCCCTCACCTCTAGTGACTCCCCACAGTTTTGAGTTGGTCCCTCACCTCTATGTTCTCCTCCTCCACCTCCTCCATCTCCTGCTCCTCTTGAGCCTCCTCTACCTCCTCGGCTGACGGGGCGGGGACCTCCCTCTCCCCAATCAGAGCCAGCAACATCTCGCTGTAGTCTCCCGAGGTGTCATCCTGAGGCAATCATGAACACAAGAACATTATAAATTTGTTTAATTAAATAATTTTAATAGCAGCAAGGATGACCTCGCATGTTATAAATTTGTTTAATTCATTTTAATAATAAAATGTGCAGAAACAAAGGGAAGAAACTTGTTGAGTGTGTGTGGTGTGTGTGTGCGCATGAATGCGCACATGATGTGTACATGTACATACGTACGCTTGTGCGTGCGTGTACATATGTATGTGTGCAGGCATGCATCAAGAGATTGTTATCAATTTGTTTAATTCACTAATTTTAATAATAAAATTTACAGAAACAAAAGGAAGAATTATGTAATGTGTGGGTGTGTTTTTGACCTATCCATCATGTGACCTGTTGCCTAGCAAAACCTCCGTCAAGCCATCAAAAATGGACGCCGAACACGTGGTGCGTTCGTGAATTCCGTCGTATATTTTGTTGAAATTCTGACCACAAAAGTATTTCTTTATGACAAAAACATAAGGCAAAGTTTCTAAAGTGACAACTGTACGTGGGAAAGTTTCATTTATGAGATATGTAGTATTAGTAATGTAAAGTAATTCACATGTACAAATGTTGTCAACATTTGTGGAAAAGGCAAAACGTGACATACTGGATACATAAATTCAGTTAAAATGAGAAATTTGAATAATAAAATATACAGACACAAAGGGAAAAAATGTGTATGTGTGTGTGCGTGCGTGTGTGTGTGTGCGTGCGTGCGTGTGTGTGGGTGGGTGAACAAAGAACACAGTACATATATAGCATATGTACATTTGATTAGTTTCTGAAATCTTCACACAGTTCTCCCATCTTAGTTGTGATCTTCCTTTTCTCCTTCTGCCCTTCTCTCCCTCTCTCTCTCACTATAATTTACCTAAATGTGTGTACTTACATTTATATATGTAAATATCTTTATGAATATAAATTGTATGCGTATGTACCCACACACATGCACGCACACACCCACGCACGCACGCACGCACATATATGCACACGCATACACACATGCATGCATGCACACAGACACACACACTCATGCAGGCATGCACGCAAGCATGCACGCACGCACAAAGGCTATTCATGCACCAATATCCACCACTGTATAAGAAGACAGACTGACCTTGATCCAGTCAGCGAGGCTGGTCTTGAACTGTTCTTGGAAGGCTGTCTTGATCTGAACCATGTCACTCTCACACCGAGAGACAGTGATCCGTACAACTGCCTGATCATCTGTGCCCAGCCCCTTCATCGCCTTCTGTAGTTTGCGGGCAAAGTAGTTTGGCTTGTAACGGATGCAGCGCACTGTAAAAGGTCAAGGTGGGTTCTTATATAGCACAGTATCCAGTCCTTAGGACTGCTCAAAGCGCTTTACACTTTACTCCCTGGCACACCTGTTCAATCGAATACCATCTCGACTTCTCTGGGAAGGATTCAGCCGCACTGCAATTAATGTGCGAAGACTATTCGTACACAAATGTCCACCACTGTCTATAGCCAGGTACTCATTCATAGCTGAGTGAACTGGAGCAATGTAGAGTAAACGAACTTGCCCAAGGTTCAACAATGCAGGACAGGATTCGAACCCGGGTTATCTAGGTCAAGAGTCCGAAGTTCTATCCACTGCACCACTGTGCTCCACATCAAATGTGGGTGAATGGGTGAGACAAATGACAAATTATTTTATTGTTTCATCCGACCCCTTTCAGAGAATAAGAAACATTTGTATCAATTTTCAAAACTTAAATGAAACAAATACAATATGTAAAAATAACATAACCACTATTTACTCAATACATAACACATTATGTAACATAACATAATTACATTTACATCAATTACATTTTCAAAAAAGGAAAGTACGGCATTATATACTTAACAAATTTAGCTAGGTTAGATAATTGTTTAACATTAAACAACTGGCTCAATTTAAGCACATTCAGTCTCACTCTGGAATATAGATGTAAATAAAACAAAAACACAGATATCTGTAAGTATTATCATAATTTTGAAGGTACAGAGAAGATTGAGGTAAATGCAAGCTAGACAACTGTTGTATTAATAGGAATTTTCATTTCATTTGAAGCCATTTAAAGTTGCATTCTGAGTTAATTACCATTTTTAACACATTTTAGGAAAGTGAATGTATACAAGGAACAATATTTGCTATTAGTATACTTGCTATCATATGTGTCACTTTGTGTGATGTGATACTTAATTTTATAAATGATGCATTTGCTAACAAATAACGAAGATGGGGTTTCCCAAGATGTTGATCTATTTTTACCTTCCAATCGAAATCTCCTGTCAACGTGATTATAAATGACATCTCGCACAAGTTTCAAACAGTAAACACGCAGACAGGGTAAACAAATGAAGTATGTGAACGATAAAGTCTGGTTTTGATTAAACAGAAACACTGACATGTAACTAAGTGCACACATAGTTAGTTTTAAAATACATTGCTTTGCTTGTTATGGCAATCACGATGTTAAAATAATGTTATTTGCTTAACGACAATTGAATCATGCGTACCAACTGGCGCTGGCCACTGCCGCGCCGAGAATGTAATGGATGCAGTCGGGGGAGCACTTGTCAATTATGTCCAACCAATCAGCGAATTAACAAAAGTTGATTACCGAAAATAATTTGTCATCTTTTGCGCCATTTTATTTTAAAATGGCAGATTATGTGAAAACAAGTTTATAGGGAGTTGAGGAAAGTGACATGTAGTGTATGAGACATGGTGACTCGCTGGAAATTTATGTCTTAAACGTGGATGAACTCAGAATGCAACTTTAAAATCAAAAACTCCCAGAAGTTTTACATAAAATTGAATAAATTAAATATATATTAGCGTTAGACAGAACTGACTAAACATTTAATAAATCGACAGCATATAACAGATATAAAACAGTACACTTATAATATATCTATATACAAAGTAGTATAAAACATCACAGTTCTCAATGTACTGTGCAGGGTCACTCAAAACACAGGAAATATGACATATTTATGGTATTAATTCCACATTAATTTAAATGTTTGAAAGCTTGATTAAAATTTTTAATTTAATGCTCATGTTTTATAATTTGAGTTGTAAATTTGAATTCTTTTGAATTGTACTTAATAAAAATGTTGTGGTTTTATATAGTGCTACATCTGGTTCTTTGGACCATTCAGTATGCTTCACACTTTTTCACCCCCGGTTCAAAAACCTCTATGGGAAGAACTAATTTCATTATTCGAAAACAATCTCAAATTCTCTGGGAAGCATTCAAACCATAATTACTGCATGAAATATATATAAATCTCCTCCTTTTGTATAAGAAGCCGAACAAACTGAAACAACATGGAGTGGACAATATAGCCTATGCTTCAAAATTATGGCAGGATTCAAACCCCAGTTTTCTCGAATAAAAGTCAGACGTTTTAACCACTGCTGAAAAACTAGATGAGAGAGTTTGAGACGAGAACCCACCGACAGTGAGCAAGCCATTCTTGATGTCTCCCGAGAACTCGCTCTTGATCACGTCGTCGATGTCTTTCTTCGAGAAAGACTTGTACTCCTCAAACACAGCTCTGAGATGAGGGAAACTTCGCTGACACAGAATGGCATTGAATCTACAGAGAAAAGTGGCATCCAACTTCATGTGACAATATGTAATAATGCATAATTCAACAAAACTATGTGCCTCAAATCACCAAAAATATTGTTCAGGCATTTTTACAAACATACAATATGGTCATAATATGCATAGGTTTAAAGCAATGTAACTTATCGTGTGATCATAGATGGAAAAGATATAGGTGTAGACCCATTTTACTTGGAGTCAAACAGGTGTGTGGGATTTAAAGTACAAAGTGGGTTATAAGTATAGTAAAATGATGGTGTAATTAACGTAGAACCTACGTCCATCCCTAACATTACAACTTGACCACAAGATGTGTTTTAATTAACATTGTTTTCATAAATATGTTTACAGTTATCGGTTTAATTTTAATGTGTAAATGGCATGTTTACATTGTACACTGAAAGGTAACACGAATATTCACAAATATAAAACTGTCAAATAAATTATTTAACATTTATGGTCGATCATAACACATTGGAGGTTTGTGTTTTATAATAGATATAATTTAGACTATATATAAAACAATTTTTGAATGGTTTTGAATGTAATTAATACCTTACTCAATTACTTTGGTAAAAATGGACAAACGTGGATGTTTTCACTGTATACCAGACTTAGTAACCTACGTAGATTCGTCAGTTCCCCATTTCTTTTCTCCAGCTTCGAAAAGTGCCTTTGCGTCTCGTTTGGCTGCTGTCCTGTCAAACGTTGGGTTCTCGTCTCGACCGGCGTTTATTTGTGCCACCAGGAGGCGCTTGAAGAACCCTGAAGTGTCGCCTTTGACGTCTTTTTCCATTTCTTTCCCATACACTGCAAGACACAATAAAAAAGTAATTTCTGTATATGGTATTGAACTATAAAAAAGTAAGTTAATAAATAGCACGGTATCCAACAGATATGCACTCTATATTTCAGAGACAAATGTCTCCCTTTTCGTTATGAAAACATTAATTTTATTTATTTGTATATTTTTATATTTAAATAAACCAAATAGAAATTGATTGATGAATGATTGATTGACTGACTGATTAACTGAATTAAAAATATGAACACTGCTTGCATACATTTCTTATATGCCGCTTTCATGGCCTTGATTTGTGCATTGGTTCTTGTACAGAGGATTTCTATCAAAGCGTCTTCATCTGTCCCAAGACCCTGAAACAAGAATGACAACGTTTGACAAAGATGATCAAATGTCTAAGTTATCACTACTTTGTCCTGTTTCTATTCACAAATTCATCCCATCGTCCATAAAGACAGCAAAAACGTGCTGCGGTTTCTATATATGATTGTCACAACACAAAACACTACCATGATCAATTACCAACACTTTGTTTATCGTTTTTTTAAAGAAAAATGGCAGAACATTTTTTTTTAAATCGGAAGTCCAAAATTGGAACTATTCGTTAAACAAGACATCTAAAACAGGCAAGATTTAATTACATGCCCATGAGAAAATCAAATCCAGGAGTCTGCTGCAACAAATGGAAGACATATATGTAAAAGATCTGCCTGAAGTTGTTAGATTGTATTATAAGTTCGATGTCGTCGGTCAATAAGCACTCATTTGTTTGGTAAATAATCCTGCATTCGGTGATGTGAAATGTGCATTTTTGTAAAAAATTAATATTACAAAAGCTTCAAAAGCAGGTGTCAGGAGTAATGACAGAAGTGTATTGTGTCACAAACATTACATAAAACAATTAAAATAAATAAATATACGTAAATAGCACAAAATCTAGTTTAAAAAATAATCCAAGGCACTATACAAGAAAAACAATAATAAACAAGCAATTAGGTAAACATAAAACAAAACATGATTTCTAAATTATCATTGTGCCGCATAAACACTCAAAAACTAATATTAAAAACAGGCTTAACACCAAATCTAAACTTCATTATAGCTGTACCAACATTGACTATAATAGTTTCTCAAAACCCTACTAAAAGCTGCCTCCCAGTTCAGTTGATGCAATGCCACTGCTGCAGTTAAAATACTGATTAAAATGTAGTGTCGTTAAAGGGAGCAGGCGAGTTCCTCAACCCTGAATTAGCAGGCATAGACTTTGTAACAGAAAGTGTGCTGTGTTGAACGTGGGGAAAAAGGGACATCGCTGAACATCAAAGAGTATTGTAGCAAACACAGCCCGACTTGGTCGTATTGCCCATAAAGCTTGTTTTGAAACTGGATGTTCTGTTTACTATTTGAACATGTTCCTGGGTCATATCTTCCATCTTACGAACATTGTTATGGGTTTATAAAATACAATTCGGCGGGCAGTGTACCTTCAACATAGTTATCAGAGTTTAACAACACTATGTTGATTAATTAATTAAAAACTTGGAACAGACTGCCTCCTTTTAGAGCACTCTTGAAGGCTGCGTCATGAGTCAGTTTACCTTGATGGCTCGTCTCACTTCACTGGCGTCGTAGGCTGGAGGGGAGAGGCACAGAGCCTTGAGTAGCTCCTTGAAGTTCCCACTCGTCTCCCCTGCCAACTCACTGCTAAGGTCCTGCAAGAAACACACTTCAAATATATAATATTATGATAATAATAACAATAGTATAATATATTTGCACAACAGAGACCCACCCGCCTGCCCGTCTTCAAGACCTGCAGAAGACTGGCCAATATGGGTAATTACAACCGATAAGACTGGTGGAATTTAGATGAAGCCAGCTGACCACTGGACTAACTAATAGTTCCAAGTCTAGGGGTCCATATTAATGACTATCGAAGGCACAACTGGTAATGAAACAAATTGAATGGATCAATATTACTTAAACAAATGGCCCAAATGACACTGGTTTGTCATTGAAAAAACTAAAAAATGGCTGCGATGGACGTAATGGTAGCTTGAGTTACAGTTATTGCGTTCACATATATCAACCACCATCTCTAGGCGAGTGCTCATTCGTACAGCTAAGTGAACTAGAGCAACATGGAAGGATCAAAAGGATGCGAATCCGGAGTCTATCATATTACAGTTCTACCCACTATGCCACCTCTAATGGGTGGAGTATAAAGCACTTTGAGAAGTCCTACCTTCACTGTCTTGTAATGCTATGAAATATTGACACCTTACCTTGCCAAACATGGTCTTGAACATGATGACAATCTCCTGCCTCTGACTGCAGGAACGATAGCCAAGTACATCCACCAAGGCCTTCTCATCTGTCCCTGTAGCAGTTGGTTAATATCTAATTAACATCTAATATCTAACATGAAAATGTCACCTATGTGTTCATATCATCACCAAACAGGTACAATGGTACAGACAAATACACATCATTTTAATGAAGAAATGACATGTTTAATGAAGAAAGTATTATTGGATTTGAAAGATGATAGGACATCCGGTAACTGTAAGGCACAGACATTTAATACTACCAGCGATGCTCCATTCAGATTCATTGAGGAATTAATAAAACAGTTGTCCTAATTCTCTGCTGGTGCTACAGTAAAAATGTGTGAACAAAACCCTGGCCATGTTATAAAATATTAAGAAAACAATTACTTAACAAATTATTAAACTGGTCGTGGGGAAAACATTGCCTCATTAAAAATTCACAACAGTCATAATTTATTTCATTTTAACTGCAAACTTAATGAATGCCAAGTTATTTCACAAAAACACATAGCTAGATGAATGTCTGTTTTGCCAGAATAATTCCATAGAATTTGTCAAGTGCCAGAATGATATGATCCTGCTCCACTAACCCATTCCTTTCATGGCACTTCGTAGTTTCTCACAGTCGCGCTCTGCATCAAACGCTGGCCACGGGTTCAACGTTCCCTTTTGCTATAGACAGAAACATCGAGTAAATATAAAAAAAACGTCACGGTTAAATTAACATTGCATCACATAAATAATTATTAATATTTTCAAAACTAGATTTCTGGCTGGTTTAACCAGCAATTAAGGAAAAAGTACCAAGAGTGTATCAAGTTGTAAGAACAAGTATGAAATTAAAGCACAGTAATTATCAATTTATGATGATATAGGATACATAAAGTCATGAGACGCATACACCAGCATGTGATAACATTTTATTCGGTCATGTGATACATACAACATTTTCATTGTTGAAATCGAAATAAATTGCGATAGCAAGACTAAATATACAGTTAGAAATAGTGTAACAGGCAGAAATAATTAATCAGGAGCTTATGGTTAGCTGATTCATATTAAATACCGACTAATTGAAAATAAGACATATGTTACTGTGCTAGTGGTGTGTTTGTTATAACACGGTGAAGGTGTGTTATGGTGTACTTTGTGCAAACACATATGGGAATCTACACTTCAATTACCTACATGAAAACACACGTAATAGGCCATATCTCAGTTAAAACATAAGGTGCTGCAAAATATCTATTGCATTTGCTAACACTAGGCTACTTTGTAAGAAACAACTCTAATAGTTCAGATCATATCATAGGGTAAAATGAAATATGCACTATTGTGTATATATTAAAATCAATTCTCAGGTGACATTGCAAATCACTTACCATTTCCAATTTAAAATAAAACATGAAAATTATATTAATAATCATGCATCATAATAACAAAATCATCAAAGTGAAATGTATGCACAGTGTATTGGAAATGCTAGTTTCATGGGTCAAGGATCACATTTCCTTGCTAATTAACCCACCATACACAAGTTGTACCAGCTGGTACATGATGGCTTAGCAAGCAAATGTATATACCGCAAGCTGTTTATTTGAAGTACTGTTACCACAAAACGTTATTCGTACACGTTTCAAATTAAGATTTCCCACAGCAAAAATACAGCCTTTTACAATAGCATTTTTAGCACAAAAAAACACAACCTTTTCAAAACTCACCTCATATTCCTCTGTCTCAAAGTACGACTCTTCTCTTGGCTCTGGTTTTGGTTTGGGTTTCTCTTTTGGTGGTTCTCGTGGCTTTGGTTTCTCATGCTGTTTACTGGCTACGGTCTTCGCTGGGGATGCCTTTTTCATTGTCTTCACTGGCTGAGTCACGCCTGCCTTAGCTATGGACACGGTCAGCAGATATGCAGTGTCTTCTTCATCAAAGTCTGCATGCAGAAGCTGCAAATATAACACATTTTAAATCATAATATTGTGCATTTCATAGTCATACAAGATAATACTTAAGCTGACATTTAAAAAAGATCAGTTCTTATATAGTGCAGGACTGCTCAAAGCGCTTCACACTTTACTCCCTGGAAGATGAACCTGTTCAATCAAACACCACCTCGACTTCTCTGGTAAGCAGTCAGCCACGCTGCAATTAATGCACAAAGACTATTCATGCACATATATCCACCACTGTCTACAGTCTCATTCACACAGCGGTAGCGCAGCAGTAACTGCTCCTGACTCTCGACTGAGAGAACGCGGGTTTGAATCCTGTGTGGCGGTGTCGAACCTTGGGCAAGTTCATTCAAAGTGAACGAACTTGCCCAAGGTTCGACACAGCAGCAAAGGTTTCAAACCAGGGTTCTCTCAATTGAGAGTCCAATGGTCTAGTCACAGCACCACATGTCATAATGTCAGATATGTCAGTCTCTAGGCTTGATATCTTATTTCATTCTTAATAGTTAAAACTGATTGTAGATACAGCCATGTTAATAATTCTTCACTACAATTTTGACATATAATTTTGGCTTGTTTGTCAAACTCACAGCAAATACCAGTAAAATGTAAGAATAGATGGAGATGGAGTCTGACATCACAATCCTAATTACAAGCATGACCTCCTCCAAGCATCGCCATGGAAGCCATGTTTACATATAATTATATACATTATTAATGGGGCATATAACTGCCAAGTCACCCTTCCCTGCATGATGTTCGCACTTGAACAACATTTCCCTTTGTTTTTTTCACAAGGAAATAGATTGGGTTAGAATTTCAATGATATATACAACAGAAGGTCCGACATTTGTGGTGGACATTTTGGTAAGCTTATCAGAACTGGTTGCTAGATAAAACATAAGGTAATTGATCCATCAACTGCTGAAACACCAGCTTACAAATATGTGCCACCATCATTAATGATCAACTTCACACTTTTTAATTAAAGGACATCTAGGCAGGGAATTGTTATACAAAAATTTGATTTAGTTTACGATAAAACATTGTGTAATGAAAATAAAAATGTACTGGCCCGAGACCGTCTCCAACACCAGACTCCACCAAGCAGCAAAACAAGAACACATCTGCCTCATTCTAAAATGGAGAAGGTGGACATGGCTTGTTTATGTCCACAGGATGAACAGGACGGTTGCCAGAAGGAAATACAAAGATGCAGACCAAAAAACTTGGTGACTTAGAACAGAGGACGAAATGAAAACTGCTGGGCTGACCTGGGGCACAGCAGGAAAGAGGGCAAGACAGAGGGGTCTGGCGAGATCTTGTGTGAGCCTTCCGTGCAATGTGGCATGAAGAGGATAAATAAGTAAAACATTGTGTAAACGTGTTAAAATGTGTATGTAATAGTTGTAACCAGTTGTAAGTTGTAACCAGCCCACCTTTCCCATTTTGGGCTGCCCAACGCTGCTCCTGAAAGCCATGTCTCTCTTGCAATGGTCCAACAGATGGGCATAGATGTGTTCCAACTGCCCCTTCCAATCTCCTGTCAGAATCAACAAACAATCTTCAAGTTCTCAAGAGTATACTGTGAAAAAGTCATCTTAAGAACATGTTATATAAGGGATGGGAGACGCCTACTTAAGAATAAATATAGGCGCAGTCGTAGGAGCCACCCATCAATTTCAATGATTATTTAACTTATATAAAAGAAGAAAATCCCTAGTAAAATTAGTGCATCATTACTACAAGAGAAATGTACACAATATTAATGTTTAAGTGTGCATGTCCTAATTAGCATAAACCCAAATTTTTTTATCAGCATCTGACGCCATGACAGCGATCTCCAAGGCCAACCTTGACTGTTGAATCTACAATTGTATTGAATTTCTACCAATGTCACACTAGATTCAAAGCTGAGTGATGAGAGAAGATCGAAATGTCTACACTCTAGCACAAACAGCGAACGTGTTGTGTTACGCCACCTGCTGAATGAAAACAAAAGTATCGCCATTTAGCGAGACAGCGAAATGGTACCAAGTAAATAGTGATTAGTGGTGTATGCTTATTAGAACGCATATTTCAACATATTGTCATGCCTCACATATTTCAAGCACACTGAACATTTAAAAGAACAAATATGGCATGTGCATACATTATAGATACTACTACTAATAATAACAATTCAAAGAAACCTAAATAGTTTCAGTTGGCAGACTCTGATCTACTTTTTATTCCCATAGTGAAGACAATTGCTGGAACTTGAGCCTTTCGGTTGCTGCACCAACTTTGTGAAACTTACTTCCTATTGGTGTTAAGTCAGTAAGAAATATAGTTAAATTTTGCCATCATCTAAAAACTTATCTTTCTAATACTGCAAATCCTCGTTACCTTCTTAGAAACTCCATCCATCTGTTGATAACCTTTGCTCTGTATGTGACAATGAGAACGCTTAATCCTTTTGGATTCTTTTATTGTGCCACTGAGCTTTGGTTTTCCTAGGATATTTGCTAAAGAAGTCATTCCATTGATATCATTATTACTACAATGTTAATAAAAGAACACATAGATCAATGTTACCATTGCCGGGACTCTGTGCCTTGAGCTCAGGCTCTGTGTGGTACTGTATGGCGGGCTGGGGGGGTGGTGGGGGTGGAGACTGTACTTGTTGTTTGCCCTGTTGCATTGTATAGTCCATCCACCTCTTCAGGTCAGCCACTGACACTGTCGGCTTCTCCAAACTCTGTAACACGGTTCATTATAGAAACAACATCCCAGTTACACTAGCAACGACAACTATTACCAACTACCCAGAGACACACTCACTCTCTCTCACTCATGTTGGCCACTGGGATCGAACATCATTGGCTTCAACCGTCCATCTCCAAATTACCCTGGTGTCATACGTTGTAGCGACAATGTTTCTCTATAGCTCCAGCTGGCCACTCCTGACACCACACTGTTACTTCTCTTAGACCACTCGTCTACCAAAGCATAGTCTACACATTGCTATTTCTCCATGGCTGGAAGCTGGATTAGCGAGCATCAGGATGTGTCCACCCGCAGGCAGGCGCAGCACCCTGCACCTAAGGGCTCCAGCCTACATCGAGATCCCCAGCACATTCGCCTGGGACTGCAAGGTATCCAGTATCCAGAGTGTACCAAGAGCAGGTATCCAGAGAAAATCAAGTACTAATGGTGCACCTGAGGACTGAACAAGGCAGACCCAGGCACTATGGACTCTAAATTACACATTGGAGAAACTGACGTGTCCTTGTGGCAAGGTTCCAATGACAGTGAAACACCACTGTCAAGACTGCTTAACACACCAGAATGTGAGGAATAAAACCTGGCCCACAGGGACATCAGAGAAAGACAAGATCTTTGACCCTCTGGAAGACCTGCAGCATACAGTGACCTACATTCGAGATACCTGAGTCATGCCGAAGAAGACTCATAGTTCATACACATTCCAGACACTTTATAATATTCACTCATAGTTCACATGCGTTCCACAGACTGAAATATTCAAATAAATTTACTAAACAATACTTAGTCGTTGCACAGAGCACAAGGCAGACAATCCTTGTGAATATATTGTTATTTTACAATCAGTTACTAATTATTTATTTCAATAGTTTAAAATTTGATTTATAAATACAAAATATATGTAGCATTTCACTTAAGAACTTTTTATTATTTCTTACAAACTCACATACTTGTTTTAATATTATTTTTGTTATTGCTTTATTCATAACTGTTGTTTTGCTGCTTTGAATGAAACCCAGATATGGTTCTTTTATAAAAAATAATAATTAAAAAGCATGAAGTTTTCACCATCCACAGATTCTGTCATATTCAATTAATCTGTCCTACCCATAGTGCTTGCTCCATCCAAGGTGTCTGCCCATCTAGGGTATTTACCCCACCTAGTGTGTTTGCCCATTCAGGGCATTTACCCCATCCAAGGTATCTACCCCACCCAGTGTGTCTGCACATCTAGAGCATTTGCCCCATTCAGGAGAGAAATCTTTACAGATATAAAAACTGCATTTACCAAGTTTTTCCCACCAAATTGGAAAAAATGAATGAATGAATTAAAAAAACTATTGAGATTGTAACCACATACTGCCAACATGTTGCTGGTCATGGGCCCGATGTGCGCAGGATTGCCATAGGGGGCCGACCAGCCATTCGTGGCTGGCATCGGAACTCCACCAGGTGGTGCCACACCCCAGAAGTTGAGTTGCGTGCCGGAGTAATTTGTCGGGTTGAACGGGCCATCTGGTACATTCACTGAACTGTTGGTGGTCATCGCATTGGTAACTGCAGAGTGGTGAAAAAACAGATTCATAATATATATCTATGTACAGGCCCTGTATATCATCATCATGGAGCCATAGTGTCCCGTGGCTGGGCAAAGGCCTCAGCATGTCGTTTCCAAATCTGACATGTACATATACATATATACATATATATGAAACTACTTTCAACATTTCTGAATACATCTAATCATATATACTGGTGTTTATAATATTAATTGTTTAGTTTAAACAATTATTTTAAACAAACATAATCTCAGAATTTATTATCTTTTATTGCCAGAGTAAATCATATGTGTGAGTGTGTTTGTGCGCACACGTGTATGTGTGTGTGTGCATGTGTGTGTGCGTGTGGTGTGTGTTTCCATAGCAACAATGATATTTCATTTGTGCAACTCTTCATTTGTTTCACCTCTTTTATTTATGTACAACTCCACCTTCCATGTGTGAAGGTGTGCGACACTGTGCACGTGCCTATGCGTGTGTGTATGTGTAAACTGCATGCATGCATGTTGTGAATTCTCTTTGGCTTCTCTCTTAGTTTATCTATTTATTCATACAATGATTTTATGTTTTTCTAGACAGGCCGTATGCTAATTCCATCATCTTCACTTACCAGGATCAAACAATGAATTGACCAGTATATTTGTATCAACCGGTGCAGCTGTTTCATCCCAGGCATTCTTCGGAGCTGTCGGGAGACTCATGCGATTCAGATTCACTGAATTCCTCAGTGGTTTCTAAACAATGGAACACAGCAAATTGACATTATTGAAAGACACATTACAGCCCTGCTATAAGTTAACAAGCAATATGTTATAGTTACTTTGTATAATTTCATCAAGTTGAAATTAGTACCTTTACTGTTACTACAGCTGGTTTTCTGTCTATTCATCTTCTTCTATTTACTAAAATGTGATTAAATGTTCAGTCACTTAGGGAATCCATTAACTACAAGTTTGTTAACTTCTTGTCTGTTCCTGTTAAATACCACTACACAAACTCATGTCAAGAGTATCGTAACCG
Organism: Paraescarpia echinospica; assembly: GCA_020002185.1. Taxonomy (NCBI): domain Eukaryota; kingdom Metazoa; phylum Annelida; class Polychaeta; order Sabellida; family Siboglinidae; genus Paraescarpia; species Paraescarpia echinospica. The sequence goes on along the minus strand of CM034533.1, from coordinate 18,065,135 downwards.
ACACTGTGTTTTATTAAGCAAATTTCTAAAATTTAACTGACTGAACTGAATATCTGATAAAAAAGGCAAAAATCTTGGAGGGTGTTTTTATACACCTGGTATTTCTACATGCATGACGCATTTTCCTATACAACACAATTCTATTCTGTATAGGTACCTTTCGCTTGTTGGCACTGTAAGGTCTCTTGAGGCTTCTGGCGGGGACTAAGCCTCCATTTTCCTCCTCCTCGAGTCCACCATTAAGTAGACTGTCAACATCATCGCTAGGTGGGCCAACATCCTCAACCACAAAGGTCTTTGTAACAATGTTACTTTCCTGCAGTTCATCCCTGAAAGCAGACGTCTCTCTCTAAATAAACCGATCAGGTTTTATTAGCCCACAATGCCTGTATATAGTTGCATCTGTCAATTTTGCTGTACGTTAAAAATCGCTACATTAAATCTCACACTAGCCATCTGTGTTTACCATTGGATTTTAAAACAGTGAGGCCGGGGCACAGTGCATGAAGACATTGCCAAACAAATGTTTTGGCAAACTCAGCTGTGAATAATCAGGTTGGTAAAGATGTGTGTGATCAATAATACAAAGTGGAATATTGTCATAAAAATTCCATGTTCTGCACATACCAAATACAACTACCATACATACTGTTGCACCAACTCTTTGGAATATGCTCCCTCTTAGTGTTAGATCAGTTGAAAATATTACAAAATACTGTCATCATTTAAAAACTTATCTTTACAACCTTGCGTATCCACCATGGAGTAACTGTTTCTTGATCAAGACAATTAAACTAAAACAGAGCTTTGCATTTTACATCAGACTCTACAAAAAATATATCATGACAACTGGTGCCATTAACAATGTATCAAGTTGTATATTTTGAAAGTATACGTTATATGCATAATGTACAACACACACAGCAGGGCGTTGTGTGGCTGGCAGCCTGGCAGAGAGAAAACATCCTACCTGGAAATTGCGATAACTTTAAGTGATCTCTTGCCAGGTTTGAGCGTGAAAGGTCCGCGGTATTTGAAGGTTGTCTCCCGGCCAGCCTGCTTCAGTTTGAACGGGGTTGGTTTTGTGCCATCAGTTGAAAAGTAAATCTTGCATCCAGGAGTTTCTGAATCATGAAGGATAGGTTTTAAAAATGCAAAAACTATTCTTCAGATGTATGTAGGTCTAAGCATATATATATGTTAGTTTTGTGTGTATGGGACTGAACATTTGATGGTGTCTTAGTCCCTTATTAGAGCAATTCGTATGTTAAGAGTGCCTCAGTGGAGTGGGATCTTGGACAAAAACTTAACTGTCTGTCGCTACCTCTTACTGATAGTGGCTGTCGGCTGCATGCAAATGTTGTATTCCTGGCAGGGTGTCAAGCAAGTACCACCACCGGGGCAGTGTATCATAGTTTGGCAGATTTATAGTAATATTGTAGTTATCCATAAGCCTTGAGGAAGCTGCTCCGCATCTCCTACATGGAGCATAAGACCAAGGAGTATGTGTTGAGCAAAGTCAAATCCCTAGTAGGCCCACAAGAAACTCTACTGGCAACTGCACTGAGAAGAAAACTGGCATGGATTGGGCAAGTAACATCACATGTCTGCCTCCCGAAGATGATCCTACAGGGCACTTTGGAGGCCAGACGCTGCCGCAGACGAAAAGCTGGATCGACAATGTTAAGGAGTGGACAGCCCTCTCCATGCCAGAGTTCCTTAATACACCCACTGACAGAGAAGTATAGAGAAATATCACAGCTGCAGTCTCGCTTATGTCCCCTCGATGACCAGGTTGGTCAAGAGGCTAAGTAACTAGGAAGCAATCTACATAGCTATATTAAAATTTAAATTATTAAAACGCAATCTTTTTATTATTTGTGTGAAGATCTCACTGCAGTGATTGTTTTACCTACCAGTGTCTAACTCGATGTACGTGGCAGTGTCAATGTGAGTGCTTGGTTGGCCAGCGACGGGTTTGCGTAGTGGAGTAATCTGGGGTGGCACAATCGCTCCGGCTGTTGGCATGGTGCTGACATATGTTGGTCAATTTCACCTACACAACCAACACAAATATATCATACATACTTGTTGTTAATAATTACTTATGTTATGAATATGTCATGTGTCTGTGATTAAGGCAAGACCTTTCAAATTAGCATGACATAAATATATATATATATATATATAGGGTTGTTACAGAGAGAGCATTGCTTGTAAGAAGTGTTAGCACATGCCCTATGAAAACAACAGCACAGGCATGTACATAATTAGTCAGTCCCATCCTAGAGTAAGCTTCTCCAGCATGGGATCTCTTTCACTTATAAAAACATCAACAAGTTAGAAGCCGGCACGCTTCACAAAAAGAGTGAAGTCCTACATCCTCTGCAGCAATGTGACAGCCATACTGGAGGAACAAAACACACTGTCAGTGTAGCGCGGTGGTCGAGCGGTAGAGCACCCGACCATCAGGGGGCCAGTCTAAATATACCAATCGCTGTTTATCTGTTAGGAAACTTGGGCAATTTCGTTCACCATGCGTTGCCTGTGTCTTTCAGAAGATACTGCATTGGTCCCTTCTAGTATCTGGTGCCTATGATTACCTGCCATTCTTTTACTTTACAACCAACTTCATTTAGTTGTGCCAAGATTTGGTCATGGGGGGGTAATCTTTGGCTTTGCCTTTGGCCTTTGCTAGGCCAAGGCCAGAGGACATAAAATTAAAAGATCCCGTCACAAGCAAGGGGTAACCGTGTAACCGGCTGTAGTGGCTTCACACAGCTGGGTTTTCAATCTATAAATTCTCATTGGCGTAAATATCCTGACAAAAGGCCTCTTCTTGTTTTAATTGCTGATATACATCATAATACATGTCACTGCAGTGCAGAAATGAATCGAAACGACCATTCCGGCTGAATGCATTGCCGGTACATTGTTGTGCGTTGTACATACCTTACGAATGCACGGTGTACTTTAAAATTACCCCAAATACTATGCGTACCTTCCTTTTATTTGCTGACGCGCAGAAGCGAGATTACCAGAAAGTGTTATAAAGAAATGTCGCGATTGTTTGTATGTGTTGACATTCCTGTTGACGGGTCGCTAAGTCGCCATTATCGTTTTTCTACCTCACCGCGCAGAGAGTTGCACGCATTTCCAGCCAACGCGCACCTTGCGGATGTGACGATTTTCCACTTCCTTTTCATGTGTATTTGTGTCGGTGTGTGCGAAGAGAAACACCAGTAAGCTAATCTGCCTTCATCTGTAGTTGATTCGCACTCAGTCGTATATTTTAGCTCGAACACCAGATATTGACTATCCGCGGAACATAATTTTGAAACAATTTCGTAGATACAAAATAGGATTTAGCTGATGAACAGAACCATCTAGTACTTGACAGGTCTTCGGCACGTTCATGTTCTATTTTTGTTCCAGTGTTACCGGGGTCTAGCTTTCTTGATATAATGGTTTCATATATACAAAACAGTAATCGTTTAGACGATGATTATCTTAGAACATTTCAACATGCTACCCCTGCTTTTATGTTAACTAGTTAGGCCCTATTTTGTTGCATGATTGGCCAGAAAATGCCAGAATAAATAGGGCCTATTTGTTTTCTAGATCCGACCTGCAATGAACTATAACTTAGTTTATGAAGTTGAATCCTTTCCTAAAATAAAATCATTTGCCCGTTTCGAGCTCCATGCTATAGCATAGGCGTCCAATTTCTAACTAGATGGTAGAGTGAGATGTAATGTTAGTTTAGCAGCTTTAGCCGCGGTAAGTCGTGGGGTGAACACCAGATTTAAAATATAAAGTTCTGACAAAATATACTGTTTTTTGGCTATAATATGTAGCACATATATTTTTGTTTGGCGGATTTATGACAAATTACACCTACAATTACAAATACTAAAATGATAGGCACTAAGTAGATGTCTTATGTTGCGTTTAATCCAACCATGCTGATTTGGCTGCAGCAATGACAACCGAGGCAGTAGAACAGCCCGTACAGGAGCAACAGCCTGCCACTGATGACAAGAAGGCCACGGAGGAGGACCCCAAGTCACAGCCGACACAGGAGGACACATCCCCTGCTGGCGGCTCTGGCACCGACTCCGATAGTGAGGGATCTGTTCCTGAGTTGGAGGAACACGATGCTGCCATTCAACAGATGCAGAGCCAAGTATGTGTAACAATTTTTGCAATTGACCTATCCATTGTGTGGCCTGAAGCCTAGCAGCATGCCAAACCATCTTTAAATGGATGCCAAACATGTGAATTGTTCTGACATTCCAACATGTATATATTTGGGTGAAATTCTGGTCCCAAATGTATCGTAGAAACAAGCAAAAAGTGACAACTCTGGGATTGTTTGACAAAGCTGATGTCATGCTGCCTTAGTTACAGCAACATAATGCATGCATAGTACAATTATCAACATTGCTGGCAAAGGTCACGCACATTTTGATTATGGTGTGGGCAAACCACGACACTAGATCCATCGGTTATGGTACATATGGCCCACTTATAAACAACCCAGATAAAATGTGTACCATAATATATTTTTGTTTTATATATTAAGTTATTAGCCAAATTCAACAAGTTATTGCTTTGGTCGAGTTTTTAGCCAAATTCAAATGAAAAACATGGATACTCCTGTTGTGTTTATGGTGGTATTTTATGTTTAATGCGATACAATGTGTTACTGTCTATAACGTATTATGCATGTTGTTCAGATGGCAGCCGCTGCTGGTCTCCCTGAGGAATTGGTGAGTCGCGCCAAGCAAAGTCGCAGCGAGAAGAAGGCACGAAAAGCCATGTCAAAACTAGGTAGGTTTGGTTTTCAAATAAAATTATGGGAAAAAAGGAGAAAAGTTAAAAGGTTATATTGGGTTCCTAGAGTCTTTCATATTGTCATTATTTAAATTGTTTATTTTATAAATAACAAAATATACCATTGGTTCAATAGTGGGTATTTTTCTGATCATCAACCATAATTTATTTTTATAAGTACTTAATCCTAACATGGCTGCAAAAAAACACAGACAGACAGATGTTTTACATAATTGTGAAGCTATTTCTAGTTTTGTAAACCAAGTTTAATCATAAATTGTATCAATATAAAAACCAGATCTTTATGATAAATACCGATTTATTGGTTTTACCTGAAATAAACATATTCTTATGATATTTGGTGCTCATATTTACCGTAAGTTACATATACTTGCTTCATACAGTGGTTCTTGCATGTTCTTATTGCAGGTTTGAAGCAGATTCAGGGTGTGACGCGGGTTACCATCCGCAAGTCAAAGAACATCTTGTTTGTTATCAACCGACCAGATGTATACAAGAGTCCAGCGTCTGACACATATATTGTATTCGGGGAGGCCAAGGTATGTGTCTCCAAAGAGTAACTATGGCAAAATCTGATGTGTTGGTCAGAAATGTCAACTCCCACCTCAACTGATTTAGCTCACTGCGACTTTGGTTTGATGAGGTTCAAAACTGAACGTGTGAATAGTTAACATAATGCCCAGTTGGTTTAATAAAGGAATAAGATTGGGGATCAGATTCTTTCTCGAGTGCAGTTATGATGTAGTTCTGCTTTTGGTGTAACAGGAGTTGTAGTTAGTATCCATTGCACAGAACCTGGTTGGATTTTTCTACACAGATTCCAGTGTGAAAACTGAAAGGATTTAATATGATGTAAATTTTAACATGTTCCTTCCATTACATTCATTATGAAGAAATAGGTATAGTTACCTCTTAAAATCCAACTTTGATGTTTGAGAGAATTCTTGAGACCTTCGCAATCCGACGCTGAAGAAGAGCCCATGAATGTCTTGCAAGCTCTGTTGAGTGTTGGAGTTAGATTACCAATACCTTGTTCAGGATTCATAATGAGGTTAAATTGTTGTTCTGGGAGGTTTGGATTCATAGAACTGTATCAATCCCTTGTTCAAGATTCACAATGAGGTTAAATTGTTGTTCTGGGAGGTTTGGATTCATAGAACTGTATCAATACCTTGTTCAATATTCATAATGATGTTAAATTGTTGTTCTGGGAGGTTTGGATTCATAGAACTGTATCAATACTTGTTCAATATTCATAATGAGGTTAAATTGTTGTTCTGGGAGGTTTGGATTCATAGAACTGTATCAATACCTTGTTCAATATTCATAATGAGGTTAAATTGTTGTTCTGGGAGGTTTGTATTCATAGAACTGTATCAATGCCTTGTTCAGGATTCATAATGAGGTTAAATTGTTGTTCTGGGAGGTTTGGATTCATAGAACTGTATCAATACCTTGTTCAGGATTCATAATGAGGTTAAATTGTTGTTCTGGGAGGTTTGGATTCATAGAACTGTATCAATACCTTGTTCAATATTCATAATGAGGTTAAATTGTTGTTCTGGGAGGTTTGGATTCATAGAACTGTATCAATACCTTGTTCAAGATTCACAATGAGGTTAAATTGTTGTTCTGGGAGGTTTGGATTCATAGAACTGTATCAATACCTTGTTCAATATTCATAATGAGGTTAAATTGTTGTTCTGGGAGGTTTGGATTCATAGAACTGTATCAATACCTTGTTCAATATTCATAATGAGGTTAAATTGTTGTTCTGGGAGGTTTGGATTCATAGTACTGTATCAATACCTTGTTCAATATTCATAATGAGGTTAAATTGTTGTTCTGGGAGGTTTGGATTCATAGAACTGTATCAATGCCTTGTTCAGGATTCATAATGAGGTTAAATTGTTGTTCTGGGAGGTTTGGATTCATAGAACTGTATCAATGCCTTGTTCAGGATTCATAATGAGGTTAAATTGTTGTTCTGGGAGGTTTGGATTCATAGAACTGTATCAATACCTTGTTCAGGATTCATAATGAGGTTAAATTGTTGTTCTGGGAGGTTTGGATTCATAGAACTGTATCAATACCTTGTTCAGGATTCATAATGAGGTTAAATTGTTGTTCTGGGAGGTTTGGATTCATAGAACTGTATCAATACCTTGTTCAATATTCATAATGAGGTTAAATTGTTGTTCTGGGAGGTTTGGATTCATAGAACTGTATCAATACCTTGTTCAATATTCATAATGAGGTTAAATTGTTGTTCTGGGAGGTTTGGATTCATAGAACTGTATCAATACCTTGTTCAATATTCATAATGAGGTTAAATTGTTGTTCTGGGAGGTTTGGATTCATAGAACTGTATCAATGCCTTGTTCAGGATTCATAATGAGGTTAAATTGTTGTTCTGGGAGGTTTGGATTCATAGAACTGTATCAATGCCTTGTTCAGGATTCATAATGAGGTTAAATTGTTGTTCTGGGAGGTTTGGATTCATAGAACTGTATCAATACCTTGTTCAATATTCATAATGAGGTTAAATTGTTGTTCTGGGAGGTTTGGATACATAGAACTGTATCAATACCTTGTTCAATATTCATAATGAGGTTAAATTGTTGTTCTGGGAGGTTTGGATTCATAGAACTGTATCAATACCTTGTTCAAGATTCATAATGAGGTTGATTGTTGTTCTGGAAGTTTTGTTCATATACAACATTTTATATAAGGCTACTGCATTGTATTGTAACAGTAGATGATAATTACTACCCTTGTGTGTGTTTGTAGATTGAGGACTTGAGCCAACAGGCCCAGATGGCAGCTGCAGAGAAGTTCAAGGCGCCGGAACCATCGGCTGCCGGTGGGGACATGCCCAGTGTAGTCACAGAGCCCACAATCCAGGAGGAATCCGACGAGGAAGAGGTTTGTGGCTCACCTTTTAGTGTTTAGATAAACATTAACTTTGTCCGTACACATGATGCGTATTTGGTGTATACTTGTGTCTGTCCCAGACCCTCCATGATTGTGTCTCCCACCACCTACGTGCTTGTGTCTGTCCCACCCCCTCCATGTTTGTGTCTGTCCCACTCCCTCCATGTTTGTGTCTGTCCCACCACCTCTGTGCTTGTGTGTCCCACCCCTCCATGCTTGTGTCTGTTCCACCACCTCCATGCTTGCATCTGTCCCACCCCCTCTGTGCTTGCGTCTGTCCACCCCTCCATGCTTGCGTCTGTCCCACCCCCTCCATGCTATCCCCCCTCTGTGCTAGCATCTGTCTCACCCCCTCTGTGCTTGTTTCTATCTTGCCTTATATATACTGATCTCTCGGCTTCTTCCCTATCAGTCTTCATGTGATGGCCTCCTATTTTATCCCTCAGTTTCCTTCCCATTACTTCTCTTATGGCAGTAACAATGCAGTATATCCAACCAAGTATTTCTGATGTTTTCTTAGTATTGCATTGTGGCCTGCAATACTAAGTCCTTTATGTGAGTACAAGCTGACATGTCCCATGCGTATTTGTTGTTTCAGATTGACGAGACGGGCATTGAGGCAAAGGATATAGAACTCGTGATGTCACAAGCAAACGTGTCGCGTGGCAGGGCGGTTAGGGCACTGAAAAATAACCAGAACGACATTGTAAACGCGATTATGGTAAGTTGTGTTGACATATCAAAAGTGTAGCTAATCACTAATTACAGTCTTATAAAACAATCAACTCCAAAAAATCAGCCGATATACCCATTGAGAGAATAGATTGAAATATTCTAATATATAAAAGTTTACGGGTAAAATCTAACTTCACACTCCAAGTCAGTCCATTTAAGTGCTTAACATTATTTGATGTTATTTATTGCTGACTACTATAACCATTCCATGATCAGCGATACTGTTTTTGTTGATGTTCTTACCTTTTTGTGATCTATAATTTGTTGTTTGATTTTTATTATGAAATCCCAAAATGTTTTCACTTCACATTAGAGTGCATTAGATTAGATGTCGGCCGTACAAAGTCTGGTAATTTTTATCATGAACTAATGTTATGTAGCACTACATTTATTATAAAATCTTTCCTGTGTTTTCATGAATCGCATTACAGTAGAACAGTGATTTAAGGTCACCTTGGTAGTGCAGCAACCTCGCAATTACGGTCAACCTAGGACAGTCCCAGATTATTTTTGTAATAGTAAAGTTTATTAAATTAGTACTGTTAATACGGCCACTTTTGACCAGTCCAGAGGGTGACCTAGCGAGGTTCCACTGTATATGTAGAAACAACTAACAAATATGTCTGTACCATTGATACAATTTTGAGTAACAACTGAAATATGAAATGGCTTCCCCAGTCCTACCACTAGGCTGCCCCCTTTCAACATGTGATTCGTTCAAAGGTGAGCAACAACAACCCTGTGGATCATGAGCTCACATTTGGGCTGTCACGAAGTTAGAACACAGTGTATTTATACTGTATTTTATACTGTATAACATAATTTATGGACGTTTTGTTTTCTTGCAGGAGTTGACCATGTGACGATGAGACGCCATAAAGGACAATCCATTCTTGTGTTTGCCTCCCTGTTTTGATACTAGTATATTATGTCCTGTGTTATATACAAAATTAAAATTGCTCTATTGATGAATCTGTGTTTGTGGTCAAAATTAGCATTACCGTGCCATTTGTGTCCAACCACAGCGAGCTGGGTATTGAGTCGACAGGCCTATCCTGCACACGAACTGGGTATTGAGTCGACAGGCCTATCCTGCACACTAACTGGGTATTGAGTCGACAGGCCTATCCTGCACACTAACTGGGTATTGAGTCGACAGGCCTATCCTGCACACGAACTGGGTATTGAGTCGACAGGCCTATCCTGCACACTAACTGGGTATTGAGTCGACAGGCCTATCCTGCACACTAACTGGGTATTGAGTCGACAGGCCTATCCTGCACACGAACTGGGTATTGAGTCGACAGGCCTATCCTGCACACTAACTGGGTATTGAGTTGACAGGCCTATCCTGTACTCGAACTGGGTATTGAGTCGATAGGCCTATCCTGCACATGAACTGGGTATTGAGTCGACATGCCTATCCTGCACACGAACTGGGTATTGAGTCGACAGGCCTATTCTGCATGGAGCCAAAAATGGCTGTCTAGGTCACGTTCCGTTAATTTTGGGAGAAATGCATACTTTAAAATCTCATCTCAAACAGTAGTTTATTTTCTTCACCAAACATTCCAAAACTAATAATATACATGCAGTTTCATAGATTAAAAAAACAGTAGACAAACTCTTCTCTCAATGTTACTTTTTAAAGTTTGTTTAAATGTTAGCAATAAATTAAACACTACTGAAGATATCTCAACAGAGGTATTATTTTGAAGCTCGTCACCTGTAGAATCCAAAAATGGACAAAACTCCCATTTTGCAAACTAATGCCCATTTCGCTGTCGCAGCTCACATGAAGGTTATATATTGTTTTTAATAGGCACAACTTGGTAGTGAATAAAGTGCCATTCAGTTAAATTATTAGCTGACGATCAGCCTAAATCGGGTTTGAGCATCCTCGTGTGCTGAGGGGGTGCTGCTCACAATAAAGAACCATTTAAACTGGTAGTCATACAAACAAAATGGCAAATAAAATATCTAAACCAATAGGCATACTAAATAACCTTAAACACTTTACTACCTAATATATTATGAACAATGCCCTTATTCTCCCTCATATTAATTATGGCATACTTTTATGGGGTCATCGGGCACAGAATTTTCAAATTACAGAAAAAAAGCAATACGAATAATATCCTTAAGTAAATACAATGCTCACACAAGTCCTATTTTTAAGACTTCGCAGTTGCTAAAGTTGGATGACATTTATAGAATCCAACAATTAAAATTTTACAATAAATTAACACTAACCCTGCTACTTCAATATTTTTTTCCAAACACATCTATGATATTGATAATTCATCAGCACTGCACACGTAAAAGAAATAATCTGTATATGTCCAGATTCAAACATGAATTTGCGACAAAAATGCATTAAACTCGACATAGTAGAAACAGTTAACAATACACCAAATAATAATTATTATTAATACAATTTATACCCACATTCTATATGGTTTTTCAACATACACAAAAAAGTTATTTTAAAATTATGAATCCGCTTGTATCCATAATTGCTTTATTTGTAATTCGTAATACGTATTAGAATGTATACCTAAATGTCCATATGTACGTCAATGTGTATACGAGTACATATAATCAGTCTTTGTATTATGTATGCATGTTGATACATTGAGTAATTATCAACTATAAAAACAAGTCGTATGCTATTCTGATTTGTGTCATGTAAATTTCATTGTTATTTACATTTATGGGGTGGCTCCTGTGCTTGCGATATTATATATCTTAATGGGAGTCTCCCGACCTTATCTATTACTTGCGTTATTCGTTGTATATGTATCGCATTTATAGGTCAAATAAATTGATTCTGAGTTCTGCTCATTACCGGGGTAGATCGCCTTGCGAAACTCGAATATAAGCTCGGCAAATAATATTGCTTGACGGAAAGTTTCAGTGGTTTGGAAAGTAGACGTAGTTAGCTATTTTAATACACAATACCGCTCAGCTGCTCGTGAAAATGATAGAATGGGTAATTATATTTGGATTCCTGGAAGTGGCCCGCAGTTCGGAGACGGGTGTCTGCACTGTTCTCACGAGGATGGGTTTGAGAGGCATGCAGCAATATTTTACGATTTTTGGGCCGAAGGTCCAACGGACTATTGCCATCACACTTTTCGACCGCCGTTAGCTGCGTGTGTCAGAAACCGTTCAGTAAATGTTTTTCTAATTTTGCATAGACATCTTAGGGTACTGCCATCATGCACGAGAAATGTGTATTTGCTTGAATCGTTCTAAGGGCCCCGATGGCCCAACAAACTGCTAAATTTTTCCATTTTGCCGATTTTTTCAAAAACTTCAGTAACTTTTTCTCTAATTTTGCATATACATTCCATGTGGTAGTGTCACTGTACACAAGAAATCTTTATCTGATTGAATCATGCTAGTGGCCCCCCAAAAAAGGAGCCCAAAACTGGTAATTTTTCACATTGTGCCTATTTTTTCAAAAACTCTTCAGTAACTATTTCTCTAATTTTGCACAGATATTCTAAGGGCACCAAAGGTCCCCTAAAATGCAAAATTTGCTAACTAAATTGTCTACTACAGGAGAACACCCCTGCAGCTCTATTTATAACTGGCTGGCTACACCCCGTCACACAACTAATCCCTTTTCCTACAACATCTGTCACATGCGGAGTCTGTGTTTTGTATGGATCAGAGGTTGTCATTTCAAAAACTGTTCAGTAACTTATTATTTAATTTTGCATAGACGTCTGTTTGGGTAGTGTCACTGCACACAAGAAATTGAGAGTGCCAACTGATTGTATATTACACCCACCCCACTGTGGAGCTGATTCTCTGCCTGCTATTGTTTGATGGAAACTGACTAATCTGTTATTGGTAACTGGCAGAGGCATGTGTCAACAGACAGCATTAGCCAAGTAGACCCCTGTTAAACTGGACAGTTGCATGTAGGTTTTAACCTGTGTCAAACAGTGGGCTGTAACTAAACGGACACTGCTCTATACGCGAAGCCGTCGTGACGTCATAATCACGTAAACTTGAAAACTTTCGAATACGTCAGACTGACACCGACTAGCCCGGACGTAGTGTAACGTTTTCAAGGTGACGTGATTATGACATTATGCCGACTTCCGGTATAGCGCGTTTGGTGTCGGTCGGTGTAGTGTATACCCTGCAGTCGGGGCGAGTCGGATTGGGCAAAACGTGCCAGTGTATTCCGGCCGCAAGATGAGTTGGAATAACTTACTGCAACAGTGGATGCTTTAAAACAGCGGTTCTTAACCATTCGGTCACCAAGCGATTTTGAGTTAGTTGCCAATATCCACACACTCTTCAGTTAGAGTGACTATGAACGTTCCTTTGTTGTCTCATTTGCCCGTACAGATGTATGGGTTACACGGTAATAATTTATGGAAATGCTACATGGAATTGATACACCATGTGCAGGGCCAGTAGCCAGCCTAAAACAATTGGAGGGCAGTAAAAAATACAGTAAAGAATAGAAATTCACGCGGGGGATCTCCCAGAAAATGTTGGACATGTGCCCCTTCTCGATGCAATCTAGCGTATTATCGGAAGAATTTCGCCCACGGCTCAAGTGTCTCGGCTGAAATGATGACATCCGAAGAGGGGGAGAGGTGCTTTGGAAATTGTTTTCGTTTTTCGCCGCCGCCCCGCCTATTATTGGGAGGGGGCAGAAAGCCATGTCTGCCTTCCAATTGCACACACCTTTCACAGTCAACAAAATACACATTAATCGTGTCATAAAATTTACATTTCCACCCGCCATTGACGCTCGTCAAAAAAACATTCACGCTCACATTTAATGGGGGGACAGAACAATGTTTGCCCCTCCAGGGAAATTCCAGGGGCAGCTACCCCGTCCCTGTTCCCGCGCCTATGGCTATGTATACACATAATATAGGTCCAACAGTTACACCCGTCTGAAATTGTATTACGAGATCACTTCATGTCGCCGCCGCGTGCAGTGATTCGCCAGTTGGCTTTACACAAACAAACCTCTTCTGTGGTGGGAAAACAGTGATATTCTATGGACATATAACATTCCGAGGCCCTTGAGCCGTCTTTCTGTCAATGTTGACCGACTCCACCATTTTAGGCGTCACAGGGCAGAAAAGGACCGCTCGCAAACAACGCTTGTGAGGAAGACGACAGTGGTGGGATTTGAGGGTCATCATACCTCTTTCGCCACTTTGCGATTTCCATAGGAAGCTCGTTTTGTTCAGCCGAATTGATATACCTACTGTAGTACTCAGTTAGTCCTGTGTCATCTAGTTTTCAATACACGTGTATTCTATATTGATGCAATAGCTGTTGATTGATCCATGTCTCCAGCATTGGCGTGATGGCGCTGAAGCTGTGCCGTTCTGGGTTTACGATTCCCAATACCTGTACAGTTGGCCACCAGCCCATCACACCCTGATGGGATGTTCCTGCAGTCCCGGATGCATTTATTCGCCAACGAAATGTCCTCGTATGCATCGCCCATATTGCACTGTTTGGCTTGAAGGTTCTTGGCCACGTACCCAAGAAAATTGAGCACCTTCTGGGCCACCACTAGGGACACGATGAATTGTGAATTTTCTAGAAGATGGCCGTACGCGGATCTAACAGGACGAAATTGCCTTTTTAAGAAAAGGTGCCCCTTTTCATAATCAGAAAAGAGCAATTAAAATACGATGTATCACTCATGCTGTGCTTGAAGAACTACCTGCACCCTTCACGCTGTCCCTTATCCACGCCTCAAGCCTGGGCATGATCGTTTTCAGGACGGATCCAGGATTTCGAGAGATATAGTACGAGCTAATTTCTGAAAACTAAGGCACTTTGACCAATAAGTGGGCATGGAATCACAACAACAGCATTGACATCAGTAATATAGGCTAGACAAATAGGGCACTTTCTGGGGGCAACTGCTCCCTCCCCCTCGCTAGCTGTGGTACAATATTGCATACCTTTTTAAATTCACGCGACATTCGGCGCAAATTGTTCGTCGCAAGCCTCTGGTATGGACAATGAATATTCTTTCAGATGTCGCCAAAAAGCATCACGCAGTAAGCGAAAATCGATGCCGTTATCGGTTGATTCCATATCGAAGCCTTCAAAGTACAGTTGAACCTCACTATTAAGATCACCCTCAAGACTGGCCGGAAGTGACCCGAATAGCAAGGTAACCGTATTAGCGGGACTAATTTCCTATACTTTACTCTAAACTACTCAACAAAAGAAAGTTATATTTCTCTTAAATGGTATATATTATAATATGTTGGGATTGCACCTCAAGATATTTGATATCAAAGGATGCAATGATCAAATATGGATTAAATGAATGCAACCAAGCAGCATTTACACCATTATCTGCACGACCAGAATGGGGTATGTACAGAGGGGGTATGTACGGGGGGTCTGGTCCCCAAAGTGGCACTTTCACAACTCTTGCACTCATTTGTTACAAGCTAGTGGACATGATCCTTTGACCACTGCCACTGGACAATGAAGTTCCCCCATTGAATGGGATTACTCATGCGAAACATGAACATGTTGCTTGCACACATTTACACAATGGTTCATAATGTCATTCATCTGTACTGGTCAGGGAGACATTGCTCTGGAATAATCTGTGTGATAACAATCATGCCACGTCTGTCCAGTTTAGAGCGGGGTAGGGCAATTGAACAAGTGCAGACTGGTGTACGACAAAAAGAGTGGGACAGGTTGCCTCAAAACAGTGTACAACGCTTGGTAAATAGTATGCGTTGTAGATGTGAGTCGTGTATTGTTGCAGCTGGTGGGCCCACTCGTTATTGATGTAATGTGCGTAATAAAATGATTTCACTGTCCATTCTGACTGTACAAAAAAGCAAAAATTGCCACTTTGGGGACCAGACCCCCCTGTACGTACCCCATTCTGGTCGTGCAGATAATGGTGTAAATGCTGCGTGGTTGCATTCATTTAATCCATATTTGATCACTGCATCCTTTGATACCAAATATCTTGGGGTGCAATCCCCACATATTATAATATATGCCATTTAAGAGAAATATAACTTTCTTTTGTTGAGTAGTTTATATGGAAATTATATGGGACTATCCTATGGTGACCTTAATTGCGTGACCGTAAAGCAAGGTTCAACTACACTTTTACAGACAAGTCCCACAACTTGAATTTGGGCCACATCCAAAAAGGTTAAGAACCGTTGTTTTAAGTGTAATATTAAAGGGAATAAAAACAAGGCATTAGCTAAAATCCGTTTTCCATGTGTACACAAAGATTAACATTGTATGTAACATTTGACAACATTTAAAAAATACAGAAAAATACGTTTGTAGACAAAATTCTATTTTAAACCTGTCTGTGTAGAGATTCCCGCAGAAAGTTGTAATTTAATGAGCTAGGTTATCACGTGGTATCGTGACGTCACGCCTGACTCTCGGTTTTGTTGACATCTATGCATCGCCATTGTTGTTCTCTCCATTCTCTTGTAACATCATGGCTAGTGGGAGTTTCCCAGAGTTTCAAGTGAAATCATACGATTTTGAGCCACTAGCGGGAACGATTACAGCGGATGATTCGTCTGATTCCGCTCTTTCTGAGCGTTTCAGCGACGGTAGCGAAGACCTCTACTCGTGCCCCCAAAACATTAAAACAAGTGCCTACACAACCCTTGTCCGACCACTCCTAGAATATTCAGCATCCGTGTTGGACCCCCACACCCAAGTCCTCATCAACAAAATAGAAATGGTCCAAAGACGGGCAGCTCGCTTCTGCCTTAACGACTATACATCCCGAGAAACTGGTTGCGTGTCACAAATGTTAACAAAAATAAACCTAGAACAACTAACAAACAGACGCCTCGCCATATTGCACAAAGCCATTTATGGCCACCTAACCTTGCCTGTTGAAAACCTCCTCCAGCCT
This sequence comes from Paraescarpia echinospica, assembly GCA_020002185.1. Classification (NCBI taxonomy): domain Eukaryota; kingdom Metazoa; phylum Annelida; class Polychaeta; order Sabellida; family Siboglinidae; genus Paraescarpia; species Paraescarpia echinospica. The sequence goes on along the minus strand of CM034533.1, from coordinate 18,048,685 downwards.
GTACAACGCCTATCACGGCATCTAAATACCAAAGCATTCAACACTATCCACACCAGCAAGAACTGTTATAAATTTTCCTATTTCCCCCGAACAATAAAAGATTGGAATTCCCTACCAGATGCAATAGTCAACATTACAGAGCCACAGAAATTCAGACAAGCATTAATACACGACTAATAACTTAGCATGCGCACCCAACCCTGAATGTATGACTCCTAAGGAGTGTTGGCCAGTACTCAACCAAGACCAAGATGATGCGGAGTCGGACAGTCACACTGTTCGCTCATGCAACACCGACTGGTAAGCTGCAACTTCATTATAATGACACGTATGGTGTGAAAACTGTCGACAACAATTATATCGTTTTAGTACACGCGTATACGACGTTATATTATAAAATGCGGTGTCAAAGCTGTACATAGAGTTAGCTAGAGGTTGTAGCTAAGTAGGTCATCGGACGAAGTAATTGTAAACAGACTTGTCAAAGACAAACTTCACAAAGTTACGAACCGTCGAACGTCGTAAGCATGGTTGTCTGGTTTATGCGGATCGAGTTTAGGACGTTATAGCTACTTACGATATCACCCCTCTGGACAAAACCCACACTTTTAGATAGGACAGTTGTTCGCGAGATGATCATAATATCATATATAATTACAGCTCTAGATTATGTCATTTATGTGGAACAATGATTTGTATTACTCTGAGTCTGACACATAACAGTATAGCTACTATATAATTAAAATAAACATTAAAACAACATGCAGAACAATTGAATAATTATAGTAATGGGTTATAGCCTGAAGGGTTATGTCCTAGACCTAGGAGTTTAGTGTAACCTTAGCCTTAGGGGTCTTATATGTGAGATGTTACCAGTATGTATGTGCCCTACGACTATGTCCATAAAAATCATAAGGACATAGCATTTTTAATCACAGTTTTGTGTGACATATTTATTACAAATTCATCAAGCAAGTTTCAGAACACAGTTTTACTGGGTTGAAACATTACAAATTCATCAAGCAAGTTTCATAACACAGTGTTACTGTGATGAATCATTCCAAATGTTGGTAACTGTGTAGACCTGGTAACACAATGTGAATCACCACACTGTGCACAGACAATGGTTATAAACCAAACAACACCCATGTGAATACTTCCCCTGCAGGCAGATGAGAATATGGCTCCTGCAAATACCTGCCCATTGATAAACAAGTTATCTAGTCCATTTTGTTGATTACTTTACCTATGACATGCTAGTAAATAGCTTAGCTTCACATCTACAGACCAATTATCTTTACAGGGCAACTTCTCATCCCTTTACGTGATAATTGTAAACATCTTGTCCACCACATAAGCTTACCTCCCAATTAGGGAGATTAACCCCAGCATATAAACCTTCATCAACTGTCATTAATTGCAATTGACATAAGACAGGGTTCGCACAATCTTGAAAAGACCTTGAATTTGAAGGTATCTCATGAAAAAGCCTTAAATTTCAAAAGGCCTTGAAAATTGATCAAATGTCCTGAAAAGCCCTTTAATTTTGCCTCAATAAATTTTCCCAAAGCTGGAATCGGAATTACATCAATGTTTATATTTTAAATGTTATGAAATTCAAAATGCAATACGTGAAAATGAATGAAACATGGAAGTCAATCTTTCGCCTTATATATATATTTATTACAAATTCGGAGTTTCTTCCCGTAACACACTTGGCTATTTCTGTTTTGCTATAATCTCACTAGGTTGACTGTCGGCTCGCCACTTGCTATTGACCGCCATTTTCATCAACACATTTCGCCAGTTCGATGTGTATTGTGTTTGACTAGGCATGCATGCAGTTGACAAATAATGGGAAAGAGCTTATTCAATTTGAAGTGGTTGACCCAGTAGGGGTGGGCGAGAGAATGGAAAGACGATCCTCACAAAGCGAACTGTTTCGCGTGTCGGAAGACCATTGATTTGGGAAAGATGGTAGAAAATGCATTGAAATTGCACATGAAGAGCTGGAAACACAAATCAAACAATTAAATGTTGGGTTTATCGAGCATGCATCTCTTCATCACTACAAGTACATCGACGAGTAACAAATTAAAAATTGATCCTAAAAGCAAAACATTGGCAAGTGATGCATCAGCAGATTTGACAACACCATGCGATATGGCAGTGCCTGTTGATATAATATATGTATATATACACATATATATATAATAGTGAATATGGTATCGTTTTTGGCCTACAAAATTGAATTTCTGACACTTGAAATGGTCCTAAAAAGGCCTTAAAATTTGTTTGCTGAAAATATGTATGAACCCTGTAAGAGTCAACAGTAGAACACAGGCTTATATGCATCAACTCCAAAATTCCTTTACTACTTCATGAGTATTTTGGTTGTTTATTTGATGCGTATATCTATATACCTGTTATCATAAATATATGTTTATAAGTTGCTGTAAATTTTAATTTTTTTAAAAGCAAACATAATATTGCGTATGGCCACATTAGACTTGAACATTGTTATTTATAAAAAAAAACAATTGTTATTCTGGAGTTATATCTTGTTACAGGTGTTCATGCGGCAACTGTCGGATTATGCCGACAGAATATGAAAGCATATGTTGTCAAGAAATCTGTGCAGTTGCCAATAAAACTGGCAATGCACAGATTAAATGCATCACAGAACATGATGGGTTTGCTCCAAATTTCCTCAATCACCATGTTGTGGAGTTGGCAGTGTTTGAGTTTAACGGTACTGATGGCCCACTTGACGACAACGATGAAATACACAAGTAAGTATCACGATAAAGTATAAAGCCAGATAAAACAACGTGGTGTAATTCAATTCAACCTTTCCCTCGTACATCTGTACTTAGGTTATACATGATAAAAATGCCAGAACTAAAATGGAAATTGGCCAATTAAAAATATACTGTCCTTGAAATTGTTAAAACCTTAAAAGTATCCACTACACAGTGTATCCTGAAACATGGTGATTACATCACTGAGGTAATCGATGATGATTAATGTTATCATGTACATCAGTACAAATCAATAGGTAATCTAATGCCATTGTTTTACAGCATCTACAGACATGTTGCGTATCGACGATTTGTCATGTGGATATGGCATCGCCTAGGACGCTACAACCGGAAGATTCTGCCATCGTGTGTTGTCAATGCAATTCGCACTGCATTTCCATCTGCAATCTACGTCGGATTTCAGTATGCACGGCCATGAATGGGGACTACTGGTTTCGGGAACGATGTCTGTCTATCAGGACTTGCTTTGGGACATGCTGGTAGGATGCTGTTAGTGGGGGTGGTGCTACGATGCCAGTCTGTGCAGCGGCTTCTAGTGCCTTGCTGTAGCTGGGGAACTCCAGGCGACGTGTCTTGACAGCGTCCATAAGCTTTATGATGTACTCTGTAATAAATACAATGCTACTATTATACCATATGACTGCGATTTCACTCAGTTGTTTCACCCTTACAGCAAACGAATAATTATCCCCAATTAATGTTCATCTGTAATCATAAATATATATTCACAGCGTGCATGATTAATGGAAGGTGCATTTTTTTACCTGACCAAAATAAATTGCAATCCTTTGATACCTCAAACTGCACACATCATTGAAAATCTAAAAACATCCAACAACACCCCTTTATTGATGCTCCAAAAAACACCAACCTCCCTTTTATTATCTATTCAAACCTATTAAAACAGTTCACACACATCATGCACCCCGCACCTACAAGCCTGAAATATACATCTGTTTAAATTTACATGGTCTTATTTTATTTAAAAAATATAGTGCAGGTCCAACATAATCATACCTCAAAACATCCAATTGCACAAGGGAAGCTGTGAACTCACCATAAGTAACCTTCTCCTTGACAGGCTTCACGACTGCTTCTTGTCCCTTCTTCGACTTTGGGTAAACCACCTTCCACTGCAATTTCCCTTCTGTCTGGGTTCTGGCCTGTGGGCGGTCCGCATTCTCATTGTAGTGCAGGATGGCCAGACATATCCTATATAGCATCATATGTAAACCAGTGAGCAGTCTAGTGATTGAACAATAATGAAGGTGTACAAGACGTCACCTACTGTGTATTGCCATTAATATAAATACATTTGTAAATTGTAATTTCAAGACAATTTCATGACAAAAACCTAAAATATGGAAGGCCATTATAACTAGAAATAGCCAGCTTACACCTGCACATGGAGCAACAAACCAAGAACATTCGAAATTCGTTTTATGTAAGATATAAGCACAACATTTAAACTAAAAACAAGTAAATACTACAATGTTTTCTCCAATACTTCACCACTTGCTACATCATAGACCAATGGTTCAATGAGCATAGAAAGGGGCAAATGAACATCGTTGAGGAATTATTTTTATCATGCTCCAAATTTAACATATCAAAGTGGGTGTTTATATATACTAAGTTTCCATAATTTTGAGCTATATGTTGACATAACACTGAAATGTTATTTGTGTGATTCAAATATGCTGTGTTTGAGGATAGCATTATAATGCATAGTGAGTGTCACCTGCACTGTGAGTGTGAGACTATGACACAGAGTGGTAGTGATCAATGAACCCACCTCACTGTCATGCCTGCATACCAGAAGTGGGTAGACTTTGGCAGGAAGTGGTTCATAACGTTGTGAAAAACCTCCAGTGCATACGTCTGGTACACTGGTGAGAGGTGCCGCACATCCTTTGTCAGAAGTCCAGCATTGACAATTTTGTCATGTACCTTGTGTGCCTTGGAGCCTGCAACACACACTCACATATATATGTATATATATATATATATCAATACACACACAGACAGACACACACACAGACACACAACAATACTAGACCTAAAAAAGCACACTATTTTACTTAACAGCCTTCATAATGTTACTAAAAATAGAGCAGACAGCATTGTATCAAAGTAATGAAATTGCTGTAACAAATTAGACTCCACTGTCAACCGTCATAAAGCAATCATTGTACTCACCCTTTGTGATCCACTGTCGTTCCTCGAGCTGTCCATGTTCACATCTTGGGAACTTGTCACTGTGTCCCTCGTGGATGTTAGTGATATGATTTACGAGAGACATCCACTTGGCACCCTTGAGGTCGCTGTCATCGCCACTTGATGTCGCAGCCCAGTACATATGATTACATATGCTTTTGATCCATGGGCGAATCACTCTGCAATCCGCCTTTTTCGCAGCTTTTTCAAGCTTCTTTCCAACACCTGGAAACAGCCACTGATATATCATCAACTACAAATATGTTGACAACGTATGTTATGAATACTTCAGCATGTATTAAATAAACACATTTGTAAGTTACAACTGAAGATTGAAATGGTTGTATCAATCAGCTATGTATTTATGAAATATAGTGTCATACAGGCAGCTTACATATATATATATATTTATATATAGTCACGTACAAACATTGAACCTTCATCCACTAATAGTGAAACAGTGTATTTCTTTCTATGTATATAATTGGGGCATTGTCCCCTAACCATTATTTTAATTTGCTATATAATGATCATTCTATCAGCAAGCAGATACTGGTTCGATATACTCAATTACAACAATTGGAACAGTCATACTTTTACTCATAGATTGTCACGTATATGTTCTTGTATGCATGCACATGTACTCTCCGCCTGTCTGCTAGCAATCTAATTAGAATATCTTTGCCTGAAAAGCGTTGGATATACAATGAACTTAATAAAAAGTTGCAGTAGAAACCAATTTGCACTGTTTCATGCAATTGACCTACCTTTGGCGACATGCCATACATCAAACTGATGTTGTATAATAGGCTGCTGTTCTCGCATGTACTTCTTTATCTGGACATGTCGGTCAGTGACAAACCTGTTTGGTTTGCATCCACGGGACTGGAGAAATGCAAGCACTCGTTTCAGGCCTTCCAGTTCCATATGCACAGAACTGCTGACCTCGTTGCTCTGAAAAAAATTTCTTAAAAAGAAATAACTACAGTTACACTTTCTGAAAGTTACACTTCTTGGGACTGTCACTCCAGGATTGGTCTGCAAGCACAACAGGCGCTGCCCACCAACCACTGACTATCCAGGCCCAGAACCTATTGTCTATAATTACCCATCAGGTTACTACTGTACCAATGGCCATTTTATTGTGTATGGTTACCCCTGCCTGAATGACAAGCCCACACAATATTTCTCTAATTAGTAATACAGACCCGTTATCCAAAAAATTTTATTTGTAAATACTTAATGAAAATTAATTGGCAATTAATTAAATTAGTATAAGTGAAAATTAATTAATAATTTAATACATGGAATTAACCCATAATTATATATATATATATATATATTTATTTATGTGCTGTACATTGTATAAAACACATGTTTAATGCGTACAGTGTATTATATGCTAGGATGTTCATAAGAATTATTAATGCAGTATTATATTGCAATAAACAAATGTAATTATATATTATAATTATGAAGGAGTTGTAATTTTAAATACCTGCACAAGCTGCACATCAATCACCCTCTGTTGCTGCAGGTCCATCACTGTATAACTGCCATACTTGGCAGAGAATCCTGGTGAGTCGCACCTGCAGTCACCTCCGACTACTAGGTTCTGGCCAGCAATACCAGATAGCATGGCACTTTGTTGGCTTTGCCATGTCTCCACAACTGCAGGCACCAGGTAGCATTTTTGCAGTTTGTTGTATGTGTGCTGTGAGAACAGTGGCAATGCAAGGTGCTTTGAGAGGGTTATGACCTGAGACACACTGCTTCCACTGAACAAGATGGCTGCAGCACACCTTAGATTGCCCCATGGCATTGTCCCATGTGTGGGCTGACTCTCCCACTGCATCTTGTGGCCTTGCAGACATCTCGCATTCACCACCACCATTGAACCGAGAAACTGCTGCACTACGACATTGGTTTGGCCACTGCAGTTTTGGCAACGTGCGAAAAGATGACGGAGTGAAGACTCTGCCACCAAGAAGTACCTCTCCTTGGAAGGGCAGCAATCTTTCCTCAAGGGAGTCGTGTTTGTAACACCCTCCTCTGTGTCAGTGTACTGGTCGACATGGTCATCGCTGTCACTGTTGCTGCTGTCACGACTAGTCGACTCATTGTCAGAGCAAACATACTCTGGATCTGCAGCAGATGTCACTTCCTCCCCGTTTGAGTCACTCGAGTCACTAATCGGACCAGTCAACAAACTGCACTGCACACTCATTGACCTCACTGCTGATGTCACCTGCACAGCAACCTGCTCTGATGCACAGACAGCTTGCACTCTTTTCGTGCGAGTTGATGGCCTGATGTCAACCTGAAAGCATTTGCTGCTCCTTTTTGGAGTGGAAGCTGTGACTGACTCAGGTGTGGAATCCTCTGTATCACAGGAATCCGTACGAGAGCTGTCATATTCACTTTCTGTATCTTCAGATGACCCAGTCTTGGTCGACGGTGGACTATCTCGAGCTGCTGCCAGAATGTCAGCAACTAACTGAAATAACAAATTAGCCTTATAGAATTTGCAAAAAAATAAATTGTAGATTTCTAACAAAATGCAAACAAAATCCTGTCTTTTACCATCTTGTCAGAAAGGAGTACATTCATTTGTCTAGTCATTTGCCCAGCTTCCAAGTGTGAAAAGACTATTTGCCTAGTTGTGAAAAATACAAAATAATAAATTAATTTCAAGTTGCAAGGTATGTATTGTTTATTCTATGATAAAAACATCATAAATAATTGATATCACGCTTACAGAATCTATACAGAGACTTAGTTACTTTTGTTATGTTACACTTTTATGCAGACAATTACCTGGAAAATGTGACAATATATTACTTGTGAACATTTTATTTTTGGTTATAACTAATCATCTACTAAATATACAATAGATAGGTTTGCAACTTGCATTGCATTTATTGTTATTGTTTCACAACAAATGACCATTTTCACACTTGGTAGCTGGGCAACAACCCACATCCAAATGTGAACATATTTATTATTTGATAAATTTACTTGATTTTTTAATAACATTATTAAGTTAAAAATCAAATAAATTCATTAATGAAATTTTGTAACATCATTAGTAGAATCCTTATCCATTGATATAGTTACTATCATAACAATATGTGACTGCAGACATGAACAATCCTGCAATACTCAATTTTATAGTCCCTATAGGAAGCCTGCTCCAGGAGTGGTGTAATAATAATAATACCTATTAGTAACAATAAGTTGAACAAAGCACAATATAATAACAGAAACAATGTAATAGTAACTGGCATATAATATATATACATGTTTATTAATATCTGTCGCATCAAAATAGAAATTTAATTATGCTTTCTGTATCCTATTGAACTAGTTTATCCAGGTTTTATGATTGCCAACATCCATCCCATGAATAATGTGGGAGCCGAATAATGGTCCTTGGTACATTTCTGAGCTTCTGTTTAAAAAACATCATGACTTGTGCCAGTAATTAGCAATGCACCAAGCAGTAAGGTGTAATTACACTGATTGCAATCTATTAAATTGCAGTGACATTTCTTTTGTCTTCCATTCATTCATGTTATACAGACATAAAATGAAAAATATGTTCTATCCGTAAACGTTGTTAGTAGATAATACAAGATACGATAGTTATATTTTTGTTCTAAATATTTATCTCAGTACATACTGTAGTTCCAATTCAAAATGTAATGATAATACCTTCAAATGTAATAGTATATATTACATGATGTACATTGTCTTCGATATTCAACTGTAATAAAATGGAAACTAGGCAATAGCAATATATGACACTGTAATGTAATTCACCATAGGCCTGTGCACTGGAGTTATGAAAATACAAATCAATAAATTACTATTGAAATATTAAAAATTCTATAGTAACAAATGTAACAGTACTTGTGTGTTACAATAGTGTGTGTTATGAAAGCTGCTCTCTACTGTAAGAATTCTATAGTAACAAATGTAACAGTACTTGTGTGTTACAATAGTGTGTGTTATGAAAGCTGCATCTACTGTAAGAATTCTATAGTAACAAATGTAACAGTACTTGTGTGTTACAATAGTGTGTGTTATGAAAGCTAACTAGTAACAAATGTAACAGTACTTGTGTGTTACAATAGTGTGTGTTATGAAAGCTGCTCTCTACTGTAAGAATTCTATAGTAACAAATGTAACAGTACTTGTGTGTTACAATAGTGTGTGTTATGAAAGCTGCATCTACTGTAAGAATTCTATAGTAACAAATGTAACAGTACTTGTGTGTTACAATAGTGTGTGTTATGAAAGCTGCATCTACTGTAAGAATTATATTTATTGAAAACATTACTTTTGAAAACTTAAACATAATATATTATTAACTCGATGAATACATACTGTAATCTACAGGGTGTTCAATGTGGTAACCATTCAATATTAATAATAATTAATCACATCTACCTGCAAGGTTTACCAATTGCAATGGTGATCAGGGTGATGTTAGGCATGGGTTAATTGCATGGGTTAATTATAGTAATAATAAGTATCTGACATGTCACATCCATGTTACCCAATTCCTGCCATTTCCACCTAGCATGCTTTAATTACCAGTAGATCAGGTTCAGATAACTATTTTAACTGCAGGGAGAATGCAGTGGGCCAGCTGGAGGTGGCTGGTGTATTTGTTATTCATAGCAGGAAAGACCTACAAAGTGCAATGTCAACTGGTAATTAATTAGATTTGATCTTTGATCAGTTGACTCAGGCAAACACTACACTTAGTTCCTCAGTCAAGTGGAGGAGTCACAACAAAGGAGTCCAATTAGCTGGATTAGCAGACAGGTGCCAAACACTAATAAACTGTTTCTACAGAGAATACTGATGGGGAATAATTCTTCAGCAAGTCATTGATGACATAAGACTTTAGTGAGTCATGTGTCAGAGGAGGAGATTGCCAGCAACTGGTTCCAACTATGAGAGTGAGACAGACCACTTCCTAATTTTATAATTTTTGTTTTAAATATCTAACTTATGCATGGTACTTTATGTGTACATATATTTGATGTTGATCAAAATGCATGGCACTTTCATAAAGTCCAAGTATTGTCATTTAAAAAACAACAAATGTTATGTATGAAAAATAATAATTAATTTATGCAAATTCAACGTTAAATACATTTGAAAATATAATTATTCTTCCATCTGCAAATTCACATTGCAATGTTCTACATCCAAGTATTGCTTCTTACGGTTTAAAAAACTTATTATAACAGACTAACCTGACTCGGCAACGAGTATAATTAAAATAATTATTTCTTATTTGCATGTAAAAGTAAATAGATTAATTAAATGCATAACTAACAAATTAGCATCAATTAATTTGCTGACGTTTTTGTTTTATTGCCTTACATTCCTGTAACCATGATAATGATAAAAACAGTCACCTGAATCGATTTGATTACACTATCAAATTTTCCACAAAACTGAGTATATGTAGATTTATTATAGTAGTATCGTGCATAACTACAACATTTAGAATATAAGATACTTAGGAAGAGTTCCGTGATAAGATTGGAACCAATGGGATACAATGACAATAAGTTGAATAACTTATTTTGACACTTGACACACACGAGACCGTCCAGTCCAGGCCTTATACTTGACCTACATAATAATAATAGTAGATATAACATGTAAGAATTACCTTGATTCGTTGCCGCTTTCGGTAAGCAGACCTCGTAAATCCACCACTCGTCGAAGGAACCTGGTACCCCAAAGAAGCCATGGGTGTAGTTGCTGAGCCGGCTGTAGTGACAGCGGCAGCGGAGCCTGCAGCGGCGACTGCGGCACTGGAACAAAGCTTGCGAGACCCGCTTGCCTTCGATTCGGGCAAAGCGGCCGTCGATCCTGCCCGTGCCGACGCCTGTCTTCTGCGGATTGATGGCATCAATGCAGCTTCTACTGCCGGGAATATTGTTGGGACTGCATCGCTTTTCAACGATATTCGAGCACCAGGATATCCAAGGGTTGCCAACATCTCCGGATCGCGATCAAAACAGCTTTTCTCAAAATGAGCGGAGCAAAGCCGGCTGTGTTTCGTCGGCTTGAAGTTAGCTCGTAGGGAACCGAAAAAAATGGTGTGTTGCTCTATGTTTAGAAGAGTTTGCATTACAACCGAATGCTGCACAATGAACCATGATGATATTCGCTTTACACAGCCACCTCTGCTGTCATATTGCTGAGAATGAATGTAAACAAGCGGTCGCTGTATCGGCAGAGTCATGTCTGACGTCACATCTTGGCATCCCGAAAAGCGCGCCAAAAATATGCATATTCGAAAATGTCCGGATGTACAGCATAAAATGTGGAATTTCTAATTCTTCGATTTTGGGGGATTTGTTTGGCTTGGTGGACATGGAAATATATAGCAGGATGTAATTTAATATGAATTCAAGCAATATATGTTTGTATTCCCTTTAAGTTTGACTTAAACATACACTGTGACACACAACTCTGAGAAAGATACTTTTATTACAATTTTACACGTAACGATGCTAAATCATATACACAATTCATAATATACATAATCATAAACACTTCGATTTTTACTTACGTTGATCAAAGTATAATCACATCAAGTTGTATTACCATTAACAAAAACAGATAAGCAAGCGAAATACGTACAACACAAAACATGTCCAAAAACAAAAAAATAACGGTCGCTAAGATCCCTTATGGCTCCTCCGATCCTCGCGACTATGGTATTGGTCGAACACTTACGCTTTCTGTTATTCTAGCATACGAATGGTTTCCCGATAATCAGTCCTAAAACAACCTATAAACTGACGCACAGTCGTGTCGTTTTCGACACTATGCAAATTAGTAACTTGATTGTAGGTCCGTTTACAGGTTGTTTTCGGAATGCTTACCAGGAAACAATGTGTCTGTTCGAATAACAGAGTGTAAGCTTTCAAATACTACCAAGACCGGCATGCTTGGATGAGCCATAAGTGGTTTAGCTACCGTTGAAATGAGTATCTCGGACGTATTTTGAGTTGTCCATTGTTCGTTCGCTTAAATATGTTTGCTATTAGCCAAAAATGCACCGTGCACCATTATGAACATTCAGCAACACATCGGGTATGACTTGTGGACTGCAAGCCCTGTGTAAAAAGTCATGTTATACTATGGAATGTAGAGAAAATAGCTGTACCAGACACTGCTGGTGAAGTGAGAGGACACAGTAAACGACTAAACGTATATCATTTAGACGTCATAAACACGCCTAAGACGAGCAGTGGAAGTAACCAGAGTTGTCTACACCAGTGGCAAACCATCACATCACAACATCTCGTCAATTGTCTGTCGTTGCCACTGCTCGTACGAGGTACAATTGAACGACTTGTCCGTGAAGTCAATTTGTTTCAACGTCCCCAGGTCCGTGAAGCCGTCGTACAGCGAATGAAACCGCAGCACAGACAAGGAGCTGTAGTGGTCCAGCCACGCCAACAGCTCCGTCGTGTTCACGCGACGACCTCGCGCGGGATGAAACACGGCGTCCGGTCGAGAGTTTGGTACGGTACGATTGCGGTAGAATGCTGTGTTAATGATCAGCACCTCGGATGTGTTCATTCGACGTGCCTCGACCAGCGGGTGCCTGAGGAAACTGTGTTCGCGATACCGTCCTCCGACCGCCTCCTGGAACCGCTTCACGTCGAGCACAGAGAGGAGGGAACAGCGTCGTCGCACGGAGGCGCACACCGCGCCCGTGCAGTCGCAGCATCGGAACGTCGGCAGGACAGCGATCCGACCAGTGAGTCGGGCCAGACGGAAGGCGTTCGTCAGCGCTGTCTTCTCCATGTGCATAGACCGCTCGCCCAGATCATATGGGTTGTCGTAGACGAGATAGCGAGTCTCGCGACTCGAGTAGTAACCGTCGTCGTCCACGTTCCACAAGAGGTTCTCCCGGAGTCGGTAGCGTTTCGCCGCCACCGTTCCGATGTAGTTACTGTGCGCCATCACGCAGTCGGGACAAGCCGGCTCGTTGTAGAAATGCCGTCCGTCGTACTCGAAGTAGTAGTAACCGCACGCGAACCGGTCGACCGGAAGTTGGTGCACGCGCAGGCGCCCCGTGCGTCGCAGCGCGTCCATCGCCGTGTTGAGGTAGGCCTGGTCGCTGGCGCGCCTGTATCGGGTGTACATATGCCAGGCGCTCGTGTACAGCGCCAGGCTCGCCGGCGTGCGGCGAACGTGCACGAAGCCACTGTTCGCCTGCACGCGGTCCATCTGCACGTGCACGTCGCACGCGCCGCACCGGATGTGCGGGCGCGGGTCGGCGAAGAGCGTGACGTCGACGTCAACGATCAACACGTCATATCCGCGAGAGAGAGCGCACAGCACGACGAGCGTCTTCAGGTTCGTCACACCGTTGTATCGCAGCGTGCCGAAGTCGCCGGCGCCGCCGATGGCGTGTTTCACGTAGAACGGCACGCACGGTACGTGTCGCGTCCCCAGGTACATCACGGCGTCGCGGTCGACACATACGAGCACGCTGCGCAGGCCGAGTCGTGTCGCCATCGTGTAGAAGTTGAGCGCGAAGTCGGCGAACTTTCCGTCGACGACCGATATCATCACGGTGCGGTTGGCGTCAGCGGCGGACCGTAGTCTATCGACGAGCGCCGACATTGCCCCGCTCTGCTCCACCAGTCTGTCCACCGACTGTACCACCTCCTGCACGTCTACATGCGTCATTTCGTCACCGACGTCGCGTGGCGTCGTTACCTCGTTGCGTGGCGTCGTCTCCACGGTTACCGGATGGCGGGTCGTCGCTGTCTGGAGGCCCGACTGCCGGCTGTCGTTCGTGAGATGTCTGACGACAGCGATGGACAGCAATAGGAGACAGACGACCGAGAGGGCACGACGTCGCCGGCGGCCGCAAAGCGACCGGAACCAGCCTGTAGGACACAACGACTAACATTTAAAGGCTGGAATACACTGGCACTTTTCGCCGACCAGACTTGACCAGGTCAGACCCAAACAGACTCCATCTGAATGCAGTGTATCCACAATACCGACGGACACCACTATTCTGGAGGCAGACGTGAGTCTTAAACACGTAAACTTAAACACTTTCGAATACCTCAGACAGACACCAACTAGTTCATACCTAGTCGAAAGTTTTGAAGCTTACGTGATTATGATGTCACGCCGACTTCCAGTAGCGCAGTCGGTATCGGTCAGTGTAGTGGATACACTGCAGTCGGAGGGACTCTGGTCTGGTCTGACCTGGCATGGTCTGGTCTGGCGAAAAGTGTCAGCGTATCCCTGCCTTAAGAACACATGTCAAGTTGTCTAGAATACCCATAGTATCACGTATGGTATGGGGGTTCAGGCCCGTACGCTGAGGAGGATACGATGGGTTTGTATATATATATACATATATAAATATATATATATATAAATATATATAAATATATATATGTATGCATATATATTATATATATATATTATATATATATATATATAGGCATCTGAGGGAAGATTTCAGCTTGGAAGGAAGTAGTTGCAAAGTTTTAAGACGTCCGAGAGAGAGATCGTGGAAATATTCAACACTACCTCCCTATACAAAGTTTTCCAGGCATTATTTGGAGAAGTGTGTTAAACAAACAACAACTGCATGTCATGGGCTGTATAGAGTGTAAATGTATGTTTTATATTCGCGAAGCATAGCAGCTCTGTGTGGTCGTTTTCATTGTTAGGTCAGAAAATAAAAGATCACTCAGTGACTTATGCCCTGCCGGTCCACTGTTTCACTTCTTATTTGGTCTAATTATGTTATCAGAGATTTCATTACTAGAATCTTCCACTCTGAGGCCATAATATTATATTCTGAATAAACCATTGACTTGAAAACTTTGAATGTAGTTGCAAATTGTTAGTTTGTAATTATTTTTAATTCATCTAAGTGCAGAACACCAAAAAGTTGTGTTTTGTTTCCCTTTAATATGCTAATTAGGAGGCATTGTAAGTCTATCTTCTCCAGCTCTGAGATACCAAGGTCCACGCCTCCTTCTAGGTGCAACTAGAGGTTTTTGGTGAACATCAGGGGGGTGCAACAAGAGGTTCTTGGTGAGCATCAGGGGGGTGCAATCAGAGGTTTTGGTGAGCATCACGGGGGTACAATTAGAGGTTTTTGGTGAGCATCAGGGGGGTACAATTAGAGGTTTTGGTGAGCATCAGGGGGGTACAATTAGAGGTTTTGGTGAGCATCAGGGGGGTACAATTAGAGGTTTTGGTGAGCATCAGGGGGGTACAACTAGAGGTTTTGGTGAGCATCAGGGGGGTACAACTAGAGGTTTTGGTGAGCATCAAAGGGGTACAACTAGAGGTTTTGGTGAGCATCACAGGGGTACAACTAGAGGTTTTGGTGAGCATCAGAGGGGTGCAACTAGAGGTTTTTGTGAGAATCAGAGGGGTACAACTAGAGGTTTAGGTGAGCATCAGAGGGTACAACTAGAGGTTTTGGTGAGCATCGGGGGGTACAACTAGAGGTTTTTGGTGAGCATCAGGGGGTGCAGGTGGAGGTACCAGTGAGGAAGTTTAGTTGTAGGTTTTCTGGTGGCCTAATATTCTCCTGGTTTTCAAAATGCAAAAGTTGACAGATCAGTTTTTACACCATCAGAATGTGGGCAGAACTTGCCGGGCCAAATTCAACATGGGCCAACATCATCAGCACATGACAGTAGGCTAAGGCTGGCTTAGTCCAGGCCAACGTCTTGGCTAGATCATATCTGACACTACATCTGTTCATTATTTAAGCACCAACTAAAGACGTGTTTATTTAAACAGACATCATATGGTGGCGAATAACATGACTCGTATGCAGCAATGACGAAATGCAGCCTAACAGGAAGACTGGAGAGAAGCCGCGTGAGATGGGCAGGCCACTTGGCAAGGACGGATGCAGGCAAACATGCAGAGTGCAGATGTGGAATAACACCAAGGACGCAGGAGAAGGCCATAACTGAGATGGGAGGACAGTGTGAGGAGGAACATGAGACGAGTGGGTGAGGATGAAAGATGGAGAGAGGAGGCTGCTGACTGAAGCTATATGAAGAAAATGAACTGGACGAGCGGTTCAACAAAATTATACCTGACTTCACCTCTCTACAGGGTACAGGGAGGAAGAACAAGTACGCCAGCGAATATTATCTTTGATTATTTTAGATGACTTTACATATATAGTGACTTTTAAGTTATTAACTTTTTTATTTTAATTGTCTTAGTTTATAATGACTAAGTTTTACATTTTGAGCGCATTGATTAACTATCAGTTGGATATGGCGCAGAAAAGAACTATATTATTATTTATCATATGAAACTGGTCTGGGGCGTTGCCGTTGGACCATCCAATCCATCCTATCCTATGCCATGCCCATGTCTACTCACTACATTGTACACTTAGTGTAAAACCAGTCTGTAAAAACAGGACACTCACCCATTATGTATTATGTAATAGTCGGCATTGCTAACATATATTGTATACGTCGAGTTCGATTGGTCGAGGATCTTTCTTACACAAGTTCCTCTTCGTTTGCGAACACTTCGAAAAGTTTTTTTCATGCCAATCATGGCCATACAATTTTCCTAATAATAATTACAATATTTATCAGCCCCCTTGTGTAACATTGCGTCAACAGGCATAAACTGGACAAAGAAATTAAACACATATTTAATCCATACGTCTACTTGCATTGTTTAGCCGTTTTAAGTTAGTTATTTAGGCCTGATATTCTCACAACAAACTGGCTTAGATGCAGTGAGCGATAATCGGCGATAATGGGGCGTTAACTGTTACGCCGCGGAATAGAATCCGACCCATTTTGTCTCAACTATCTGATTCAGACAGTCGGTCCGTAATGGTCATGCTAACATGTCACCTAAATGCTCTTACGGGACACTGCAATACTGAATTTATCAGCATAAATGTATATAACATTTCGGTTCAAAACAAAACTTTTTACTAGCGTGATGTTTTGTATTTCCCTCGCAAAACACCCAGTTTAGAACACAAATATGGTTTTAGGCCAACTATAATAGCAAAAAACGCTATAATAGTATGTGTAGATGAAATATAATTTTCTATATATGGCTCTGATCTATCTTTCTTAATTCTCGTTTTATGCAATGTATGACTGTCGATATAAAGAAAGATTAAAACATGAGGTACATTAGCTAAGAAGCCTATATTGCTAATTAATTGAGATACTTTCAGATTTAAAAAATAAAGATGCCAAGCACTCAACTATCTATAACTACCGGTTAACTGGTGAAACAAAACGGGAAACAATTGCAATGCAGCGGAATTTAACATTGGTTTTACGATGGACATATAAAACGTAAGAATACATTTTAATAAGTAATACATGTCGCGCTACTACGGTATTCTGCAGTGTCATTTGATTCGGTATATCTAAACAATACAGAGACCGAGATCTATGTCAATACAGCAGACTGCTGATCGATGGATGGACTTGACCAAGTTAATGTATTAAATGACACCTACCATATTAGAAGAATTTTTATATGATGAATATTTAAAATTGCGACTCTGACTTTGAATCATCATACATCGCCCACGAAACAAACACAACAAATGGTGCTATGGGAAAAACTTGCACTCCACCTAGTGAGTAGACCATCGTGCAACAAACTAATTGAGTTTGCTAGGTACTTGCTAACGAGACGTTTAGCGAGTGTAGGCCATTTGACCCATTTTAGACAACATCTTGCGAACTTGACTAACTATGCCGTTCTAATACATTATCTGCGGACATTGTGTGTATTCTTTCGAAAGATCTAACCACCAAATGGGGCCATAGCTGACAATTTATGTTTTCTTTAGACAGTCACGTGACTGCCATTGATTGACATCATAGGCCACTCCCTGACTACATAAAACGTAAACGCCAAGATAGAGGGGTGAGAATCAAGAAGGAAAGGAAACAGCGGGAAACCAGACAACGGCGTCACCATTGATAAGATAAATGGATACATAAGTTTATCCACATTAGTGTACTTCCCCAGACGATACATAAGACCGTGATTAATTTGGTTAGGTCTATATATCTATGCTACCCCTACGTACTATACTAGATTTCGAATTTTTATTTGGCGAGCGACATATTACAAAAGCAATGCTGTCATAGGCCTACAGATATATCCAAATTAAATTAAGTTAAATATTTAAGTTGAATTCCATAGATAAGACTTTAGTGCTTGCCGCGCTACTACCTGAACCGCACGCACGCTTCTCGGTATCTCATCGAGGAAATAATCTACACCAACAACATAACGACAACGTCATCATGGGTGCTCTCAACTGGGGCTACCGTTTGTTGGGAGTTGTTTATACCATTTGACATCGTGGAAGTTGTAAAGACACGAAGAAGACTAAGAATGAGCGAGGTCCGTTTCGTAAGCCGTGCGCTGCAGTGATCGGCAACATCACCACAACGCTCGCAGTACCGACCCAGCTTGCTCACGGCGGGCCTCGGATGTCAGGTAGCCGAATCTCTCGCACACCTCGCTGATGATTTTGGGCAATGTCGCGCTCCACGGAGAAAATAGGCGCGATACTAAGACACTTATTATTATTATTATTATTATGTGATATTCTCGCCTCCCCGACAAGTGCGCATGGTTTGAGAACATGTGGTCGCCAGAGAAAACGTTCCAAAGACACTGTCGAATGCTACATGAAGAAAGGCCAGATTAACATCCACACTTGGGAGAACATGGCTGCGGTCCGTCTACTTTGGTGCCGCAGCATCCACCAGGCAACGGCCCAATACGAGACCGACCGCTTACTACACGAGGCGGAGGAGAAAGGAGAGGGAGATGTCTCAACACCTACACGTCTCCCGTCAACTCGTAACCTACTGCCCACACTGCAACAGAGCTTCAAAGTCTCCCGATATGGCGGGAGATCTCCCGAATTTTGAGAGAATCTAGAAAATCTCGCGATCTCCCGAATTAGAATACAAATCTCCCGATTTTATTTGAAAATTAAAAAAACTGCACTACAACGCCCTCTTTTCACCAAGTAAGATTGTAGTTAGATTCATGTCATTAAAACAGTAAAAGTATTCACCCAGTAAGATTGTAGGTATATTTATGTCATTAAAACAGTAAAGTATTCACCAAGTAAGATTGTAGTTAGATTTATGTCATTAAAACAGTAAATAGTAAGATTTATGTCATTAAAAACAAAAGTATTCACCAAATATTGCTGCTTATATTTTAAATTTGGCCAAATTACATTTAAGGGCTGTCAGGCGGCTGGCTACACTACAGCAGTGAAGAAACTACTGAAGAAATTTCCATTTGAGAGTGAGGTGCTCTAGGCTGTACCTCTCTTCGATATGAACAACAGGCTGCTGTTCTCTGAACAAGGTGTAGTGTTAGATGGTTGTATTCTTTGCTTTAACTTTTGTAATGTTACACAACAGTATGGCTGCCTATAGACATCATGTCTGTAAATACATGTTCATGTTTAGTTATTGCTATGTTTTGATTGCAAATTTTAGGTGCGAAAAAAATGTTCTGCTTCTATATATATATATATATATATATACATATATACACGTATATATATATATATATATATATATATATACACGTATATATATATATTTATATATATATATATTTCTAAATCTGAATGTGTCATGGCCAGCTATATAGCACAGAGTCGCTGGTTTCATCATGCAACTAATGCGAGGTCATTAACTCAGCAGTAGGATATTTTCAGTTTCGAAGATCGCGAACACCTGTCCGATGAGGAGTCGGATGAACTGCTGGAGGAGTGGCATGACATCCAGGTGGCCCAAGACCTGCCTTCCTTCACCGATGACCACATCGACCTGTGGTGGGCGTCGTCTTGAAGATGACGCGGTCTGACGGACAGCCACGCTATAAGCGAGTAGGTCGCCTCGTCCAGGCGCTCCTCATCCTCCCTTCCGGTGGAAAGGGTGTTAAGCATGATGGGGAAGATCGACACCAAGTTTCGGCCGTCGCTAGGGAATGAGTCCCTGAGTGCCTTGCTGGTGTGCAAAATCAATGTTTCCTCTGTATGCTATCAGTTGCAGATGTCACCAGGTTTGCTGGAGTCGGTTGGAAAGGCGACTCACCTGTATTACTTTAATAACGTGACGATTGCATGGCGATCACAGTCTTTTGTTTGTCCAATTTTTCATGTTTTGATAATATAGGGAGATCTCCCTATTTTGGGTTCATTCAACTTGGAAGCTCTGCTGCAACAATATCAGCAAATTGAGAATCGGGCGCCTGAGCCACCTCAGGACCCACGACCGACCCCTAACTGAGGTCATCCTCGTTTCGGGGGACCTCTGATGATTATTATTATTATTATTTTATTTAGTAAGATACCTATTATTAGTATTGTTATTATTGTCATCATTATTATTATTACTATTATTGCACCGACTCAACAGAATAATGCTAGCTATTTAAACAGGCTTACAATGTCTGTTCGTAATATTAAATATATAACAGACCAAATGTTCCTATCCGTCTGTCCGAACATACCTCAGTAGCTTCGCACTTTGTATAGACGTGCCAGCGGAATATTCATTACTTAGACGATCAAATTAATATATTTTCAAAGTTGCATACACGCCGAATAGACTCCATACAGTCATTAAATTATATTAAATAAGCATCACTGTATAACGGGGGAGGACATCAATAAAGTAGCTTTAAG
Organism: Paraescarpia echinospica; assembly: GCA_020002185.1. Classification (NCBI taxonomy): domain Eukaryota; kingdom Metazoa; phylum Annelida; class Polychaeta; order Sabellida; family Siboglinidae; genus Paraescarpia; species Paraescarpia echinospica. The sequence continues at coordinate 18,027,871 of CM034533.1, read as the reverse complement.
ACCCCCAAGAATTCCACTTTCTCTAAATAAAAACACCCTCAAAGGTATAATTCTACAAGGGTGTGAAATATAATATAATTGGGTTATTGGTGACACAAGACCTAAACCGGTACTTCAGCTTAGCATTTACCAGAAAAAGATATTAATTATCAATATTAGACGCTAAATTCAGAAGGATTAGAAATCATCTGAAGTTGACGGAATTCCACCAAACAACTATTAGAATCAGCAGAACACGTATTATCATACAACTTCCAAAAGTGTTCAGTTTTTCGCAATGGTTCTATGAAAATGCTTATCAAATATTATGCCATAATTGAAAACAAAGTTCGAGAAATAAACTACAGAACTATACAGACCAGTGAGGTTATTATCAGTAGATTATTAGAAAGATTAATTAAATCCTAAGCGAAGGGCTTCCCTGTAAAACATACAACAATAAACCTATCTCAATATGTATAAATAAAAGCGAGGTCATGCTTAATATGTATGCTATTTTGTTAAAAGAACTAAATGGGAAGACGAGTGGATACGTGACTAAGCAACTCGTTAGCGTCAATACGGACTGGCGGCGGTGTTCTCGGACCAAGTGGAAGCCGCGGGAAACAAGACAACAACGACACCGTTGATCAGATAAATGGATGCATATTCTTATAAGTGTCATACTTTATATAATGACTTAACGCCACACTTGTGATTAGATCTCGTGACCGGGGTTTATCCTCTGGAACGCTCTGGCTGTAGATCTTCGACCGATCGAATGCATGAACACTTTATAAAGCACACCATAAAACACAATATTTGAAGCATGTGTTTATTGTTTAGTTTTGCGTTAAACATGTATGCCATTTGTATCAATTTTAGATTACATTTCGAATTTTAATTTTGGAGCCAATACATTAGTGTTATTACATTATTGTAAAGCTGTTATACAAATGTATGTGTATTACATGATGTAAAATATGTATTTAAGTTCAACGCCACTTATACATGCACGTCTTATCATGGCATGAGCTTCCGGTATGCCTAATGGGATGCCAACAACGTCATCATGTGGATAATTCAACGGGGGCTTCCGTTAGTCGCACGTTGTTTGCACCGTGTCGCTCATGTAGTGTTAATAGTGACGTCAATGTTGATCAAATTTTGGTCGAAATCCCGAAGCTGAGGATTCGGACATTCTGCAGAAAACACGACAAAGATTTTTTTTTTTTCGAAACAGTTTTTATGGGCTGACAACTTATTGGTCCGACATTTAGCCTGGTTATTCTGCCACTCGTTGATGTAGCAATGGTTTTTATTTTGAGACAGTTTTATATGGCAGAACTTCATTGCACTGGACACCGCAGACAAATCAATAATGTATCGATCCCTCACGCAGTGCTGTTTGGAAAACGCTAGTTTTAAAAATTCTAATCTTTGCTGGTATGTTTTGGCCTTTCCATGCATTTTCTAGATTATTTAGTTTCTGCGTTGCTGTGGCTATTCTACTTCTGATCTCTGATGTTGTCTTGCCGTCTCCTTGTAGTCTTGCTCCAAGGTATTCATAGTGGTTCACATTTTCAACTTGTTCCCCGTTGATTGCAATTTCTGTTTTTTCAATGCATCTGTCAGTGTCCATGATCTTTGTTTTCTTCACATTAAGTAACAAACCTTTTTTCCCACTGTGTTCTTTCACAGACATGATTAGGTTTCTTAGGCCGGTGTACGTACATAAATATGTGTGGTTGTGTGTGTGTGTGGTGTGTATGTGTGTGTGCGCGTGCGATTGCGTGTGCGCGCGCGTGTGTGGTGCGTGTGAGGGTGTGTGTGTGTGTGTGTGTTCCATAACAACAATGATATTTCAAGTCAAAAATGACACAACATGCTAGACATTGTTTGCATCTTTATCATTCTACGCCGCAAACTATCTACATCATATCCTTGCACAAAATGACACAACAATACTAAAAATGTTACCTCAGAATTCAAGATGGCGTCCGAAACTTCAGCAACTCAACAAACCTACTGTATTCTTCTAAATATTTAGGAATATAAGGCACAAAGCCTGAGGGATGATGCAGTGGATGAAGCAGTAAGTTATTCTGACCATGGAAGGTGCACCAACTGTCTTCGTACCGCGGGCCGCATTGTGTACAAATTCGCCTTTAGTCCGCGGGCCGCGTGAAATAGCTCCGCGAGCAACAGTTGGCCTGCGGGCCTCAGGTTGCCAATCCCTGACTTAGATTATGTATAGCGCATTGACGTAGTGTCGAGAGCATCGGACTCTCAATCTAGAGAAGCCGGGTGTCGAACCATGGGCAAGTTCGTTCACTCTACGTTGGGCCAGTCCACTCAACTGTACGAATGAGTACTTGGTTACAGACAGTGGTGGATACTTATGTACGAATTGTCTTCGCACATTAATTGCAGTGTCGACATGGTGATCGATTGAACAGGTCTGCCAAGAAAAAAACGTGTAAGCACTTTGAGCAGTCCGTTGGACCGGATACTGCATCATGTAAGAACTTACTTTTTTACCTTTTAGTGATAACAGCCCGTCGGAATGCCGACATCACCAAGCAGCCGTAATGTTGAGCAACGCGAAGACATGTTGGTGTGTCTTCACACCAATGGTAGATTGGGCGACGGTTGTAGGTCTACGCTATGCCCATAGAAAAAAGGCTGTAATGCAATTGGAATGGGGTTCGGAATGAAAACCGCAAAACAAACATCTTCCGCATAAGCGGCATTCATGTTTGTTTGTTTGTTTCTTTACAAATCAATGTAGTGTCGGCTGGTGTTTGGGGTTTGGATCTCTTGCTATGGCGTCGGTGTAGTGAAGCTCAAAGGGATTTCAGAATTTCATTTTCGATTTCAGTCCTGATGTCTTGGTGAGACAGCGAAGAAATCGAAACCATACGTCGCACTGGGACATCTTGCCGAATCGGCCTTGTTGTTGAGAAACCGACTGGCGTTGTGCCGACATGTTGTTGAAGCCATCATGACTCCATTTGATGGACAGGAAATAAATGTTGTCTTCATGTAAGCAGAATCATGGGGATGTCGGGATAATGATGCGTTGTCAAAGAATTGTATTCGTATGGTTATGGCAATCGTTTGGGAAATTATATTACAGCGATAAATCAGCGAAGATCTGGGGGGCCGAACAACCGGCATCGGCTCTCATGTGAAGTCCGGTTTGCCACCCTCAATGTGGGTAAAATGACGGGGAAAAGAGTGGAGATGGTTGAGCTGTTGAGCTAATGAAAAGGAGACAGCTCATGGCGTTGAGGGTCAAAGAAACAAAGTGGGAAAACGATAGAACAGTGGATCTGGGTGAAGGATTAAAGATGCTGCATGTAGGGGGAGATAGAAAGACGAACGGAGTGGGGGTGATCTTGAATGAGGAACATAGCAAGGAAGTCATCAGGATAGAGAGATGGGGAGGCAGGATAATTGCAGTGTGGATGTTAATAGGAGAGGAGATTTGTGTATGCTATCGGTATATGCACCACAGACAGATCAGAAGAAGAACGCATCAGAGATAGGAAGAAGAATGCAAGAAGACAAGGATGCATTCCAAAACTACTTGGAAGAAATTATCGGGCATGTGGAGCCAAATACAATGTTGGTTGTGGCAGGTGATATGAATGCACATGTGGGAAAGAGACACAACAGCGAGGAAACCAAAAGTATGGATTGGGAACATGAAACAGAGAGGAACAAGACCTGGCGTAGATGCTCGACGCCAGAAATCAGTTGGTGGCGGTAAACTCCTTCTTCCAGAAGAGGGAGTCACACAAGATCACCTATATAAGTGGGAACAACCAAATAGAAATTGGTCTTCTGATTGTCATAAGCAGTCAGAAGAACAAGGTTAGGGACTGCAAGGTTTTGGCGGGAGAGCATATAACGAGCCAACATAAACCACTGGTTTATGAAATGTGGATAGGAAGAGGCAAACAGAGAAGGAGGAAACAAAGGCAGGACATCAGGTAGTGGAAATGTGAAGGAGAGTTGAAGGAAAGATGCCAAGCTGAAGTACAAAGGAGAAGTTCAGGCTACTGAAAGAATAAAGGGGGGTGTGGAAGCAAAATTCACCGCATGGAGACACGCCGATACTCACTTTATAAAACATACATAACTACACGTGTTATCCTGTTATTTGTCTGATAAGTTATATACGTATTAAGTAATGTGCATAATCGTAATTGTGCAAATGCGTCAATTAACAGTGGTGTCTGTCACAGACATTCATAACAAATCTAGTTGAGTGAATTGATATGCTAAACAATACATGAACATTAATAGCACTATATTGACTAATGTACACTAACATGTTTTAAATAATATATGAACATTAATAGCACTATATTGACTAATGTACACTAACATGTATTAAATAATATATGAACATTAATAGCACTATATTGACTAATGTACACTAACATGTATTAAATAATATATGAACATTAATAGCACTATATTGACTAATGTACATTAACATGTATTAAAAATACATGAACATTAATAGCACTATATTGACTAATGTACACTAACATGTATTAAATAATATATGAACATTAATAGCACTATATTGACTAATGTACACTAACATGTATTAAATAATACATGAATATTAATAGCACTATATTGACTAATGTACACTAACATGTATTAAATAATATATGAACTTCTGCCTTACATCGCAACTGTTAGACGTGCTTACATATTATATGAATATGTACACATATGTTGCACAAAGGCATACTTTAGGCGAATAATTAGGTACCTTTATATACAAGAATGTTTCACAGTAATACAGTGAACAGCTAACACAAATTATATTACCTGTGGTAAGTAAAACAGCGACACAATGGTGCGAATGTTTCTTGTTTTGTCACTGCTGTGAAATTCGAAACTCACCATCTACGGAAACTCTTATTTATTGTTGACAGTTTCAAAATTAGAATACAATATGTCATACCATCTACGGAAACCCTTATTCATAGTAGACAGTTTCAAAATTAGAATATGTCACAAAGAAGAGCATGCTGCTATATATTTAATTATGTACAACAACCCTTTACTTTATATTGTTTCCAATGTTATTTAGAAGACTTGCATGGCGAACAGTTGCCCACGATGATTAGTAACCTGTATATTTTCATAAGTACACTCTTCTACCCTTTTGTACGTTTATCGTATAGTACTGATGCTATTAGTCAGTAGGCACAGTAGAAAGCATAGGTTTAATACAGCACTCTGCGATGTTTTCGTCTCATCCGTTGTATTTCTCAGGTGTCTTCATCACATCTTCCAGTTGTTCACGCCGTTTCTGTCCACGTCTGCAAAAAAATCAAATAATAGTTGTGTTACGTCACACATTTTGTAACGGAGTGATAACGCCAATGTATCAATACATAAACTACAACACGGTATTATTCCAAATAAATCCGATTGATTGGATTGAATGTGTCGGCAAGCGCACCGATCTCAACTCCCTTCCCATGTTGGACTGGCCCCTTACGTTCCTGTTGTGACGCGCAATTAATGTACTCAGGCACACACACACACACACACACACACACACACACACACACACACACACACACACACACACACACACACACACACACACACACACACACACACACACACACACACACACACACACACACCTCCCTGCGTTACAATCCCGTAGCTGTCTACATTAGTATGATGTACGGTAAGTTATACACACATTATGTATGCGGTTGTGTCAAACCATTCAGCTACTCACCCAGTCTTTGCTGTCGTTGGGCACGTAGTCGACCAAGGGCTGTTGGCCAGTGCCGTGCTGTGCGAAGTTGCGCATCGCGCTCCAGTCCTACAACGGAACATGCATATAGTTTTAGTTGTGTTGCCGTTACTCGCTTGCTAGATAATACAGACTTGGGGTTTATCATGATCTTAATAAAACATTTCTCACTCTGCCACTTTCGATTACGCTGACTTGATAGAGAAATTGCTAGTTTTATTTGTCTAGCATAATTTTAAAATAATGTTGAACAAAAGATAAGTGTATTCAGGCAAACACACAGACACACAGGCACAAAGGCACACAGGCACACAGGCACACAGGCACACAGGCACACAGGCACAAAGGCACACAGGCACACAGGCACACAGGCACACAGGCACACAGGCACACAGGCACACAGGCACACAGGCACACAGGCACACAGGCACACAGGCACACAGGCACACAGACACACGCGCGCGTACACCCACACACACCCACACCTACACACCTACACACACACACATATACACACACACACACACACACACACACACACACACACACACACACACACACACACACACACACACACACACACACACACACACACACACACACACACACAATACAGTTAACTAGTTATGCACATTCTACACAAGACGCACATGCATGCACATGCTTATACGAACACATAAGCACCCCCCCCCCCAACCCACACACATGCACACGCACACGCACACGCACACACACACAAACACGCGCGCGCGCGCATATCGTCTACGTGACGATGCAATGCCGAACACTCACAATGTTGGCCGCGCTCTGTCCCTGCTGGCCGTACATATCCCGAGTGGCGGTCGTGTGGTCACCGCTCATTACCGTATTGCGCCCCTGCCAGAACAACTGTCGCTTCTTGAAGGGCGGACTGTGGACACGATAACACGGCTTGATAGTGCAGCAATAACAACAGGTGTCGTGGCGGCAAAATAGAGAGTGAAGAGCATGGCGCAAGCCACTACAATGCAGCCCTATGCATGCTGTCAATGTTAACCGATGTGTAGCAGTGCTTATTGAGACGGTTGTCTCTTCTTCCTACAGCTAGAACAAAATTGCTGTTACACCTTGTGAAATAAACAACAACTACTCGTTGTAGAAATAGTTATGGTGTCACTATACAGCTGCTGTTAGTAATATTACTATTGTTATGGCTGTTTCTACACACACAACTACGTCTTTTTCTCGTTTTCCTACTACTACTACGCTGCAAATGCTGCTGTCTCGTCTTACTAATTATTGTACAACTATGTGCGCGTATAATAATCTAATATATTGACGAGTCGTCTTCAACTATGACGTCAGTGATGTCTAACCTGAAGATGACGCTGTGCTCGCTGTCTGACGTGTCGACGTAATTGAGATGTCCGAACTTGCGCGCGATGTAGAAGATGAACACAACGCTTGCGACGAGAAGGACGATGCCCAGGACAACGCCGAGTACCACTGATACCCATGGCAACCCTACAAATAACGACGTTTGATAGCATAACATGTCTATGATGATAGCAGCCTCACATATACAGTAGCTGTCGAAATAACAGCGTAATAATAAGCAATTAGCTATCGTACTTCGCGAAAACAGTTTCAGAAAGTATTGTGGGAACGAGTCAAAGCAAGCGGAAGAGAAGAAGGCTACATATCCTATGGATGAGATCAGAATACTTTCTACCCAGCAACGAAGAGGAGGAGCAACAGACAGCTCTTGGTTGGAGACAGCAGGCATGTGGCAATTAATTTGAAAAGTTAATTAATTAAATTACAGTTCCAATTAAACTAAACTAACCTCATATATTTATCAGGTCAATTAAGTTAAATTAAATTGGTGGGCCCACACTCCCTGTGGAGCTTATTCACTGATTGACACTGGCTGGACAGTGAGACTAATCAAACAAATACTGTGCCTGTAACTACCTTTGATGTCAATTGAGTAAACTTTGGTCAGTATGTAGAGTGATCCGTAAACAACAAAGGAACTCATAAAATAATGCAAAATAAAACAAAGTTAATTGAAAGATAAGTAAGATTGTGTCAGTTAATTAAAGTAAAGTAACCTCTTCCAAAAAACTTCAGTTAGATTAAATTGATTTGCGTATTTTGAGAAAGTTAATTAATTTAACTAAATTAAGTTCACTGAGTTAATTGAATTAACAAATTAACAATTGAAATTAACCCATGCGTGGATGTCACCAGAAGTCTTATGATTGGACAACAAAATAGGATTCCGAATCTGCTTTCTCTATTTTTGTAGACAATATTTACAAGCAGTGCAGTATGATATGAGTCATATATAGTGGAGAAAACATTACCTAGTCCTTCCAGGTGATCTTCTGTAACGGAAAATTTGACTTCAATTAAAATATGGCAATTGATGCAACTTATTCAATAATTTATTCGACACAAAACCAACATGAATAAAAAGAGAAAATACTATCACAACGAAAAACGCTATGCGCATGTTAATGTCATCACAAATAGTGTAACGGTTGATTGAACATTTGGGTCAACATAGGTTTAAGTCTACGATATCGACATCGATAAAAACCAAGAACAACAACATTTCAAAACAGGATAAAAACATGTAAAAAGTACCTCAGATTCTTTAAGTTATTTTCTTTTGGAATAATTGAGTGTTTTCCATAAAACAAGTCTTCTATAGAAAATTACTGTAATTTGTACTGGATTTATCGAGACAGTTATTCTTATTATATATGCATACATAGTACAATTATAACATGCATACTCATATATGCTTACTACATGCGTACATTACACACGTGCATGCGTAAAAAGGCACGCACACTCACACATATACACACACATACAGTATACATACATGCGTACATTCGTACAAGCATACATGCATATACACAGACATATATACACACATATATGCATACAATACATGCATTCACATACACACACACACACGCACACACACACACACACACATACATACATACATACATACATACATACATACATACATACATACATACATACGTACATACATACATACATACGCACATACGCACATACGCACATACGCACATACGCACATACGCACATACGCACATACATACATACATACATACATACATACATATACATACATACATATACATACATACTCACATACACACAAACACACACACACACGTATATATATATATATATATATATATATATATAAGCTCTTGCATAGATGGAACGTACCGGAGATGCGGAAGCTGTCTAAATCGATGTCTTGGCCTCGTATTTTAAGTGGTGTTTCTTGGTCTTTGAACACGTCCATCACCACATCCTTGACGACTGTGGCATCAACCCACAGAGAAAAGTCAACAATGACACTGCCCTCCCTGGGAACAAACGCATACAAACGATAGGAGAACCTGATATAATACTTATCCTAATTAACTCAAACATGTATTTCTTCAATATTATAAATGATAAATGCTGCAAATGTATTTGCATAAATATATTTAATATGTTTCGATCAGATAGCGGTTGCACAGCTGCAACATCAAATATGAAGTAAAGATGTACGAATTATACATGTTATTTATGAGCATAAACTAGAAACTAACATGAACGTTATGCTTCTCACGCCGACAAGTTTTGCCCCAACCTTGTCACTGTTACGGTAGAGGTCGTCCACCTGAAAGAATATTTTGTTCACGTTACTACAGAAAATTTGAACAAATTATATCTTCTTTATCTTCGTCAACGGACCACGCATTGGGTAGCCCAGTGTTTTAATAATTCTGCTGCCGTTGTGAGAACGACTATTCTTCGAGCAGTAATTGACTGATTGTTTTTCAGAAAAGTCTTGTTTGTGTTTGATTAAACAGGTCTTCTGAACGTTTCCAAATACTTGCTTTGTTTAACCTTTTCACGAAAGTTTTACACGTTCTCTTTGTGTCCTTATTGTTAAGATATCACCTATAGTTCTCCATTGTTTATGCAACCATTCACTATTTAATACTTAATTTGAATTGTTAAGGGCAATAATAATATTGCGCTTGACGTACCTTTGTTTTCACTTCTGTCGCCAACGTATCGTACTCTTTCGAGTTTGTGTCACCATATTTTGCTTTATACGTTAGAAGTGGCACTCGGAACTGCACGTAGAATTTCTTTGGTTTTGTCTCTGAGTGAAATGAAAGCATATACTTTGAGTAAATTAATACTGTGTACCACGGCAAGGATGGTGGCATGTCTTATTGGATGTAGTCGATATTTTGAATAAAGTGTTGATCTGTATTAACAACACAATTGCATACATTAAAATGCGTGTTCGTGCGTGTGTGCTGTGAGGGTGTGTGTTTGTGTGTGCGTGCGTGCATGTATGTGTGTGCCTCTGTGTAATCAATGCAGGTATGGACAATGACTGTCATATACTTTTTTCCGAAGCCTGTTTTGTACTTACCCTTTGTGGTCAATGATTGTGGATCTATTTTTGATCCGGCGATGGTGCCATTATACTCCGTGATGGCGTTAGCAATAGCCACTGGCGTTATAGCGTCTTTCTGCATCTCCAGCACAAAAGAGACGACAATGCTGCCAGCACTGTAAGCATAGAAACATTACTTTAGGTAGTAAAGCTAGCTAATAGAGGACAACGACTGAACGCAAGAATTTTATGTTCTACTGACTGTGCTAATGCACGGAGTAAAAGTACTGTTACTAACAAAACTCACATATTTCTCAGAAAGGCAGTTTACTCGTTACAAACAAGTGCATGATCGTTAGAGTTTCTGTAAGTCACTGTCCTTAAACCAAAGCAAACTATTTATATGGAAATTGGTCTATTTGAACGAACATACGTCTCTAATCAGGATGTCAACGTGGTTTGTAATGTTGTTCGTACAAGATGAGTTTCACGTAGTGTTATTTGTTTATTCTGGAGTATATGCCACCAATCAAATGTTTACTTTTTCTGGGGTTGTGTAACGAGATGACAGTTAAGTTTATTATCGTTGTTTGCTGTATTTGTATGCGGCAGCAAATTATCGATAAAGTATATTAACAAAGAATTACGGAACACTCAACATCACGCCAAATTGTACTGCAGGGATCGTAAGTAAGCCCACCTGAAGGTTACATCCACAATTATATAATTGCCCGCTCCCATCTTTTCATCGAGAATAGTTTTCAGCTGGAAACAAAACATATTATAAAATAACAAATCATGGTTCAGCAGGGATGCACACACAATAACTGTGAAGACTGATTGTTGAAAACTAGTAAGCATGCCCACCCCCCGGATGACACCACGTACACATAGACGCACTAGACGGTTTCCCAAAATATTGGTACACGGCAATTGTCAACGATGATATATATTGTAATAAGAACTGTTATTATAAGATTGTTGTATGCTACCGTTGCTACGAAAAGGGTCACGACTTACAGCCTGCATATATGGACGGTTTGCCTAAATGTGCATAATCACAGAGCACACACGAAAAGGTAATAGATAAAAAACGTGGAATCTCGCAAAAAAATAAAGGCATTGCTTTCCTTTCCAAGGGTTGTAGAATCCCTGGCAATATAACGCGCGAGATAGAAACCGTCTAGGAAGTAAACGTTAACATGCCCGCACAAGTACATATGTACACGCTATCTCGATTATAGTTAGAATATGTTAGCAAATAACTTTCTGCATAGAACACTTTTGTGACATTCGTGAAGTCATAACATTTGTTTCTAAGCTTTTCCGACAAGGTATTGAAAGGAAACACTTCACTTTCGTAATGCTTTTCCATAGGGGGTCTATCGTCTCAGTTCGCGTTTTAATGGAATTGTTCCTGAGCAGATATATCTAAAATACACTGAGACATTGCACATTCATTCATATTGTTTTAGTCAACATGAATGCGCATTGACGCGTTTTAATAATATACCTATCTAGCAGTCTATATACAATGTGCATCTTTATAACTTGCCGAGTCAATCACGTCTGTCTTCAGTTTCTTGTATTCGTCTGACTTCTTATCATTGAGACTTTCGATGAAGTTTTTATCCAGTAACCTCACACTGACTGTCACGCGTGTTATATTCGGGCCGGGCAACGTTGCCGTCAAACCTATACGTCAACGGCAAGTTAAATATATATAAATATACGATTCTGTTGAAATATGCACGTTTATATTTAAAGTACCGACGTGTTTAGCGTAGAATCAGGGTAAACTATACAGCCAATGTGGTAGCTCGCAGGACAACGACAAAGTCTGATATTAATAGGAGTGTTCTTACTCCAAGTTACTCATTTACATTAATAGAAACACTACTACCTATGGGCGAATACTTGATACATCTTACGTTATGAATGTGAATGCATACCTACAGTAACTGATTGTCAGTATATCTTCCTTGTGGTTGTGTGCATGCAGTACGTACAAAATCCACAATCAACATACTGACGTCGACTGCTGATTATTCCACGTTTCAATGATAACCGGATAACCCACCGGTAACTCGTGATTACCTAAATGTTTGTCGGCTACCTTCAATCACATAATTGACTTAAATGTATTGTAGTTTCAGTGTGCATAATCCGTATTGATGCTGGTGTGATAAACATAGCGTAAATGCACTAACTTTTCTCGCAGCTGTCGCCAGAGAAACTGCCGACACATTTACAAGTTTGCTTGCCGTCTGACTCGCTGCAACGTCCGCCATTTTGACACGGCTGCGCTTTGCAAAGGTCACCTTAAAATGAATCGAATACGTCGGGTACCAACAGCAGTGCAGAACAAACAAACATTTAGAGTTACCGTGAAATAACACAAATTCGGTGCAACGGATCACAGTTTAACTACGTAGTTGTGTAATGCATGACTGGATAAAAGTCGATATACCAATACACATTTCTCGACGAGCATGTTTGTGTTAGCTGTTACGCTTTTTCTCACAAATACATGTGTTATAGTTTCTCTTGCTACAGTTATTAAATTACCTTTATCAATAATTACTCTAGAGTGATTCCTGTAGCAAACGAACTATGGTTCTGACATTACACGTCAGCAGAGTTTACGTATTTGTATGTAATTTCAAACATATATCTTGGATAAACTTACCGATTTCACAGGTAATGCCGGCGAAATTGTGTGCGCAGTTGCATTTGTATGAATTCACACGGTCTTGGCACGTTCCGCCGTTTGTGCAAGGATTGCTGCCACATTCGTCCATATCTGTGGATGAAACAAATGGAATGCATTATATAAAATCATGGATGGGGAGTGCATCATATGTCTGTTTAAAATGTGCTATTTCATAATAGATGTGAACATTGTGAGGAACCAATTTATTATTTATAGTTCTAAGTCTCTGTCCCCACCCCATCTCTCTCTCTCTCTCTCTCTCTCTCTCTCTCTCTCTCTCTCTCTCTCTCTCTCTCTCTCTCTCTCTCTTTCTCTCCCTCATCTATGGGTATGCGTGTATGCGTGTGTGCATGCGTACGTGCGTTGGTGTTTCTGGTACACTCACCTGCAGCAGTGGTTTCTGGCTTGATAGAACTTGATTCACTTGTACTTTCTGGTGGCATTGTCGTAGTTTGAGCACGTGGCGATGTGGTCACTTCTGGTATATTTGTTGAAGACTGATGCGTCATCGACGGTTGCTGAGATGTTGACACACTCATTTCTGGCTGTGCTGATGATGACTCAACGGTTGTTTTCGTTTGCTGGGTGACACGTATTGTCGAAGTCGCTGGCGCGTCTGATGACGACTCGATGGGTGTATTCGTAGTTGCTGACGCATCTGATGACGACTCAACTGATGTATCCGTTTGGTGGTCGACAGGTGGTGTCGTAATTACTGACGTATCTGATGACGACTCAACTGATGTATCCGTTTGGTGGTTGACAGGTGCTGTCATAGTTACTGACGCATCTGATGACGATTCAACGGATGTATCCGTTTGATGGTTGACCGGTGCTGTCGTAGTTACTGACGCATCTGATGACGACTCAACGGATGTATCAGTTTGCAGGTTGACAGGTGATGTCGTAGTTACTGACGCATCTGATGATGACTCAACGGATGTATCCGTTTGCAGGATGACAGGTGATGTCGTAGTTACTGATGCATCTGATGACGACTCAACGGATGTATCCGTTTGCAGGTTGACAGGTGATGTCGTAGTTACTGACGCATCTGATGACCACTCAACGGATGTATCCGTTTGCAGGTTGACAGGTGATGTCATAGTTGCGGACGCATCTGATGACGAGTAGATGGATGTATTCGTATTTGGTTGCGCAATAATACTAATAACAAGGTCCCTTCTTTTGCGCCTAAATCTTCGGAAACCAAACTCAGAGGCGCATCAATACAAAAGGGTATGTCAATCTCAGAATCGATAAACCATATTAAAGTCGTCAACTGATTGATCGATACGCCAGGGAGCTAAAGTGGATGCAAAATGTTATAAAGAAAAGGTAAGTTTTTAAATGACGGCGAAATAGTGTAATATTGTCAATTGATCTAACAGTTGGAAGCTGGATAGGCATTTTTACAGGAGTAAATAATGAACATAAATATACTGGTTGCTTACATGAAAGTGACTGGTAGGTACAGATCTGTAAAACAATACGACATCTGACTGGAAGCCAGTGCAAAGACGTCAGAAGTTGTACTACTGAGTGAGAAAACCGCGGAGATCGAGTCACAAGCCTAGCTAAGCAATTTTGTACACGTTGTATCTTTGTGATATCCTTAAGGGCAGTATTGTGAACAAGGGAATTGCAGTATTCAAGCCTACTAGTAACAAGTGCTGTTGCGATCATTTTTGCAACACTATACGTCGTAAATAAAGAATATGATAATAACAGCAGCGACAAGTTTGAGAGATATGCCGTCTAAAAATTTAATTTATCATCAAAGATAACTCCGATATTTCGTGCTGAAAGTGTAGGCATAACAAACTGGCTAAGCGTAGGTGTGACAACAAACTTAGAATTTGGTCACGCTGCCTCTATGTGCCAATAATAAGAAACTTTATTTTATCAGCATTTAACTTTAATTTGCTCTTAGTCACCCAAACGGAAATGTCATTAAGACCATTTCAGAGCTGCTCTAAAGAGCAGTTAGTATTAGGCATAGATAAAGAAATGTAAATCTGGGTATCATCTGCATAAAGATGATGACTTAGATTATCACTGTTAATAACTGAGCTCAGAGTTTCTGTATAGAGGGTGACAAATAATGGTCGAAGGACAGAACCCTGAGGAACACCAAATGAAGTTGATGAAAGACAATCCCCAATTTTTACTGTCTGATGCCTACGTGTTAGATATGACAAAAATCAACTCGAAGCTGTGCCGGGTACACCATGCCATTAAGACAGAGGAGTTCTATGAACGGCGTGATCAATTGTATCAAAGGCAGCAGACAGATCTAGCAAGATAAGCGCTGTCACTTTACTTTAATCCATATTTAAAGTAACACCTTTAGGCACTTATAATAGGGCAGTTTCCATAGAATTAAGCTGTTTGTATGCAGATTGTAATTAGTTAGACAAGCAATTAGATTTAATGTGAGATCCAAAGCGTTTAGCCATAACTTTTTCAAGTATCTTGGAAATGAAACTGGGATTAGAAACTGGTCTATAATTCTTGAAATTATCCTTAGGAAGATATATCGTCTTGAGGTTTACATATGCGTGTTTAAATATCGTGTGGAAAAATACCCAAACCTTGTGATACTTTTATAATATTTGTAATGTTATCAAGTAAAGGGTTTAGACATGCTTTTAACAATAATTTTGGTAACGGATCAAGATGTTGCATCCGATGTCGCCGTTTCTGTATTACATGACAATGTTTCAGCCATTACAGACATGCATTAATCAAACTACCATCAAAACATTGGCATGCACCGTTTCATGTTTTCGTTTACATTAATTGTGCGTATTACACTTAAACAGCAAACTACTATGAATGTTAGGCTCATGGTTCATTTGTTACTAGGGACAACTGTTTTCACTCACCGGGTTGACATGTTACCAAAATTAATAATGCCGCTAGGAAGCAGCACCGTAGAAGTTGCTGTCCAACCGGTAGCAGGCAACAGTGCATCCACTTAGTTGCCGCCATGTCGGCGCTGTTCTTGAGCTGCAAATCAAAGTAATGATCGTAAATATAATTCTCTCGCAAGACTAAACGCAATTAATTCCATTGGGTAGCACCACGTTTTACACCAATGTATTTACCGAAATTACGTCTAAAGATGTACATGTACATATTTCTCGCAATTGAATATCGGCGTCTCAATTAGTAAACTAGGATTATTAAGTTAAGCTTTGCCAGATTTTCCCGATTTCTTTTTGCTAGATTACAACAAAACTATTCTGTGTAATAGTTGCTGCTGAGTATGTACACTGCATAACGTACTTATACCACGGCAAGTCGTATCTTACACCGTACGCTTGGACTGTGGAACATCCGTTAACATTGTGTCACAGAATGTCCCACTGTTAAGATCCGAGTCCCTCCATTTTGGGGATCCAGGATGGCGCACATTATTTATCAAGAAGCATCCTCCTTGTGAAACCAGGACTATCCATACTGCGTATCCAGAACCATCCACGTTACGTATCATGAACTACTGAAACGATGATCGTTTCAGTAGCTATCACTTTTTCTACACTACAGTTTCTTTGATTTGTTTTTTTCCCTGTTGCTTCTGGTAGTAGCGTAAAGATGTCGGACTGGGGAGTTTTGACTAATATGCGATACTCAATTACATTTGTAAATGGACGATGATATTGGTATTGACTGGATCCAAACAATTGACTTTTTTTTTATAGAAAGGTGTACAATGATATTAATCATTACGAAGGTGACATGTATAATGACTCTCTTTTTTCTTTAAATACAAATGATTGCAAATACTTCACCCCCATTGAATTTTCGCAATGCTTTACACCGTGATAATACATCTCTTTCGATGTTCTGTGTAAATTGTCGCAGTATGGGGAGGCACACTGGGATCCTATGCAAGAATTACTTTTTAATTTATCTTCAAATGGTCTCAAACTTGATATAATTGGTTTAACATAAATATATAAAATACGTGATTCCCAACAATACAACATAAGTGGGTACCACATTTAACCTTTTAATACAAGACTACAAAATGATGATGGTCACGGTGGAGTTGGAATATATATTAAAGAAAGCTTGACCTACTTTAAACTTGATTGATCTTTCCATATTTATTCCTTATGTATTTGTGTCTATATTTTTTAAGTTCAAGGAAATCATAACAAACCTATTATGGTAGGTATAATTTATCGTCCTAACATTCCTCCCCGTGCTGATATCGATGTATTTATAAGCAAAATTATAGAAATCCAGGATAAATTTTCAAATGAAAATAAAACTGCTTATTTAATGGGCGATTAATTGGCTAAACTTCAAAAAACCATCGACTTCGTAGATAACGTAATATCCCAAGAATTTAGTCCGCATATATATCCAAACCAACAAGAATAACATCATATTCGGCAACACGTATATATTAGTTATATTCAAATCATACTCATCCTAGTTATCAATCGGGGATTATTATAACTGATATAGCTGATCACTTTGGAATATTTCATATAATATATGGTACATCTCGACCACAAAGATCAGCATATAAGTAGGTGCGACAGTTGACCCCAAAGATATTTTACCATTTAAAAATTGATTGGCTACGGCTGATTACTCAACTGTATTATCCATTGCCAATGCGAATGAGGCTTACAATAATTTTATAATAATATACAAATCACTTTTCGAAATATCTTGTCCAATTAAATCTATTAAAGTTAAACAAATATACTAAACGTGAACTTTGGATGACATCAGGCATACTGACGTCTTCGCTAAATGAAGCAAAGTTATTCCGAAAGAAATTAAACCTACCTAATCCAAAAAATATAAATAAATATGGAGAATATTGTAGAGTTTTTAATAAGATTAAACGAGCAGCAATAAGTACTTATTACACAGACATGCTGGAGGAACGTAAGCACAATATCAAAGAAACATGGGCTGTGTTACGACAGACAATACATAAACAAAAATAATTCTCCAAACTACCTGAAACCTTCGTCATAAACGGACAAGAAAATTATAATTTAAACAAAATTGCAGAAGAATTTAATATTTTTTTTTGGAATAAGTCAATCAATAACGACTCAGTAGCTCTTCCTATTAAGCAATTTTACACACACACTTCCAAGGAAATCATTCGGTCATGTTTTTCATGCAACCCACTCAGACAACTGAAATTGAAACAATTGTTCAAAAGCTTAAAACTAAATGTACCGAAGGATTCAACGGCTTAGCCACTAAACTACTGCAAGCGACCATACATGAAGTAGCCACTCCGCTTGAGCATATATTAAATCAATCATTTGTTACGGGCACTGTTCCTGAAACTTAAAAACCGCAAAAGTAATTCCTGTTTTCAAATCAGGTAATAACAAAATGTTTATAATAATTATAGACCTATGAGTATTCTACCTGCGATTTCTAAAATAATGGAACAACAATTTATGCAATATAAACCCCAGTATGGATTTCGTGCAAACTATTCTACTATTCACCCAATACTGCATATGCTCAAGGATATTGCAGATGCAAACGATAAAAAACAAAAGACCCTACATTGGCTGTGTTTCTGGACCTTTCAAAGGCATTTGATACAATTAACCACAGTATTTTACTGTACAAATTATTTTTTTGTATGGAATTCGGGGAATAAGTAATAAATGGTTTGCCAGTTATTTATCAAACCGAAAACAATATACGGAGATACATAAATGTCAATCATCACAAAAAAATCCATTATAAGTGGAGTACCCCAAGGATCCATACTTGGACAAGTCTTATTCCTAATTTATATCAATAATATAACTAACTCTATGTCTTTGAATGTATTGTCTTTTGCGGATGACACAACTGTATATCAATCAGGTCCTCGCGTTGACACTTTAATAAACAGTATCAACCAAGAATTGATATATTTATACGACTGGCTTTGTGTCAATAAATTGTCTTTAAATATTAAAAAGACACACGTTTGCATATTCAGTCCACCAAATAGCAAAATAGCAAATACCAGGTAAATAATTGTAATAAAATAAACAGGGAAGTTGTTAATCATGTTGGTAAACAGAACAAAGAAGAAACAGTGAAGTTCTTGGGAATACTTGGTAAATATTTAACATGGAATAAACATATTAGTTTAATCAGTTCTAAAATATCTAGAGCATTTTATGCAATTAATAGATTGAAAAATGTTCTGCCACATAATGCTTTAAAAACCCTCTATTTTACCTTAATTCAAAGTAATTTAACTTACGGTGTACAAGTATGGGGAAATGGAAATATTGTAAGGAAGTTAGACATTTTACAAAAACGCGCTATACGAATAATTAATACAAAAAAGATACCGAAGTCACACCGATCCTATTTTTAAATATGAAAATATACTTAAATTCGGTAATATATACAGGTTGCACGTCTTACTATTTATGTATGACTATCAACACAACACACTGCTTAAATCATTTAAAGATTATATACCAAAACAGAACTTAGCCACTAATATCAGACTTACCAGACAATATAACCTCTTACATACTGAGAAACCCAGAATATATTTTTTTCATCCAGATTACCTAAACATAATTTAATAAAAAATATGGAATAGTCTTGATTATAAGATACAAAACACTAAATCTAGACCAAAAAAGGTGTAATAAAATAATAATAATAATAATAATGGTTTATTACAGAAACTATGATACATTCCAATCAATATATACATAGATTGCCATGGTTTCTGTAATGAGGGTATAAAGCCACTAGTGGCTGATTAGCCATCACAATACATGTGATATATATATGTAAATTTCATGGTGCAAGATAACAATTTGTGTGATTGAAGAAAGAAGAAAAACAGCAACATGAATCACAGCAGTACTACTTTCATGAATAATTCATTTAAAATTGCAACAAAGAATGTTATTTATATAAGTCATTAATATTATTTAGTAGCAACAAATTCTTAAGTTGACGTTTAAACGTTGCTAATGCATAATTACAATCCACTGTTGTCGCCGTATAGTTCCATAATTTAACACCTCGATATCTAATGGTTTTATATAATACATTACATTTTTGAAATCGGCACATGTAGTAATTCTGCGTTGCGTATCCTATGTTCGTGTAGTTCGTTATTTCTAATGAACATCCTTGTCATAACTGACGGAAACATATTCTTAACGATTTTGTATATAAACAGCACAACCGTATTCGTAGATTTTTCTTATTGGTAAAATGGACAGCTTCTTGAAGAGTTGGTCTGTATGCGCTCTGTATAGAGCTGACATAATTAACCAAATTGCATACTTTTGTAATTTGAATAAAGAACTAAGATGTGTATTATATGCTCCTCCCAACACTTCGACACAATACGTTAGATATGGATATAAAAATGTATAGATTAATGTAACAAGGGATGATCTACTCAGGGTTTTTCTAGCTTTACTTATAATTCCAACGGCTTTGGCTATTTTAGATTTTATATACTGTATATGAAAAGTCCAGGACAAATTAGCATCGGTTAAAATTCCTAAGAATTTTGTGTTTTCTACTTGAGTAATTTGTAGTCCATCAATATAGATGGCAATTGGATTGGATACCTTTTTATTTACTGACTTGAAGACAATAAAATGTGCTTTACTGATATTTAAAGATAATTTATTACTATTTAACCAAATAACTATTTTTTGCAGTTCTTGATTCATGACAGTTTCTAGCCCGCTAAGGAAGTAGGAAAGAATGATATGTTAATTTAACAATATGTGGAGTTATTAAGTCCCAACCAGGACTTGATATTTTTAGATCTTTGATTATAGTTTCTACTTCATTCAGTTCAACTGGGGAGATAAATATTGCATGGGAATTTCGACGTTTAATATATATTGACCGGTCAATAGCATATATATGCAGAACTACTCAAACCATAATTTTTATATCCAGAAATGCTAACATTGTGTATTCATGACTACCCGTATTATGCACCCTGGACTACACACATTACGTTTTCAGAATTACCCACAACGTGTATCTATGAGTATCCACTATTTATCTCCAGACCTCTAATGTATCCCTGGATACCCACACTGTGTATCCATAACTGGGCATCTTTCTCTCCAGGATTATCTCCAAGTGGCATCAATTACAACACAATTGTTTTATTCAGAACACCCCACGCTCTATATCTATGATTGTCCACTATCTATCAACGTTTACTCGGGTGTGTTATACAGGACTACCTACTCACGCTATGTTGGACTAGAGTTACAACTGCACCCGCTTGAACTCAAGATCACCTACGCTTTGTCTCCTCAACCAATCACGCCGTGTACCAAGGCTTGTCTGTAGTTTGCGTTCAGGAGTAAAATGCTGTCCACACCATATTCCTAAAAGTATTACATTCGCAGACACTTGAGTGAGTTTTGTTAATCACGTGAACAGGTGTTTTGTTTTCCCTACGACCGATGTAGATTCGCAAAAAATATGTATCCTCGAGCGGAATGTGCAAACATGCAATTAAGTGAGACGAATAATCTTTATTTTCCTTTAAAATATGTCACATGCTACACTTCGGTTTGAAGACCCGGTTGATTGCAGTGGTACTGATATCGTATACGTCTGTGCGTTCATTGGCAGCGACACAAAAACATAAGCTACCGCAACATTGGTAGATCGAAGCGTCGCCTTTATCATAGTTTTTTTTCCGGATGTTATGACAGGATTTATCTCGTTGTAGATCGTTGCAAACAACTACAAAAGATTGTTGCATGACATAACCTTCAGCGGCGACATTAGTAGAGGTTAGACTGTTGCGGCAAGATGGCAACGGGCTTTGACTGGGCCTTCCCTCCCCCCGTCCCTCCCTCACTCCTTTCGTCCCTCCCTCCTTGTCTCATTCCTTTCTTTCCTCCTTTCCTCCCTCCCTCCCTTCCATCCTCCATCCACCCTCCCCCTCTCTATATATCTCTCCCTCGCTCTCTCTCCCTATATATATATATATATATATATATTATACACACACACACACACACACACACACACACACACACACACACACACACACACACACACACACACACACACACACACACACACACACACACACACACATATATATATATGTCGTGGTTTATGGAGGTACCGGCATGTCGAATTTCACGTGGCATGTGTATTATGTTGTAATTGTTTGGGGAAAAATAACTGTGGTCTCACTTTTCCAGTTAAAAAATACATAGACTGTAATAATAGTGACATAATAGTAATAGTGCGCCAGTGACGTGGTACAGCACTAACATCCCGCAAACGAGGTCACCGGGTTACATTAAGTGATTGCAGTGTGCGATAATAAGGACTCGGCAGTGATCTCAATTCCGATATCGGATACGTGTATTGTTCAGTTAACCGTGTCAGACCCAGACTGCGCCGTGTGGGTCTGACACTGTTCATTCGTGCACGGTTCAGCTTGTACTCTCTCTAAGGCCAGTCGACGCGATAATTATCAATCCAGCAGTCAGGTGCAGGTTGACGAATCCACCGTTTGTGGATCGCTGAACACCGTTCGACCGCTCAGGAACAAGTACATGTAGTTTGTTTGACGAACTAGAGAATAACCAGTGTTGTATACTATTAATGACACTAACAATGATAATAAAAACAGTAACTGATTATTATGTGTTGTTATTAGAACGTGGTATCCAGTCCTCGGGAGAGTTCAAACTTGTTAACACTTCACCCACTGAAAGATTTGTTCATTCCAGCGTTCAGTCACGTAGCAACTACTGTGAGAAGGGTGTTTATTCACATATGTTCACCTATGTCTGCAGCAAGGTACTCATTTAAACAGCTGATTGAACATAGGTAGCGGGGAGTAAATGAATTTGTCGTAGCTTCAAAACGACAGCAAGAGTCTGAACTAGCCGGCTCTTCTCTGTGTTTATCTTTAGTGTAGGTCTTATTCACGAAAGAACGATTATAAAACCGTTCTTTAGTTTCAATCGTGTCCTCCTGCTGGGTAGTTGGTAGAGTTGATTGAACAGCGTCATAGACACTGCGGATACAAGTCACGTGGTTGAGAGTTCACAGCAGTTTACCCCCGGTGACCATTTATAAATATTTCGTTGGCACAACATCGTGACGGAAACGTTACACCCTCCCCGTGTCCACATCGTGTATGAACCCTCTACCTATATGCAGTATGCAATACGCTTCAGACCCAGTATTATTCAGCAGTATTTTTGTGAAATGCGGCTGCGTACGCACGTGATAACGGTTGAGTTGATTGGCACAGTTTTCAGACAGTTTAGAGATATTCACTAAGATGAACATTTCTGGAATGCGAACACAATTACCTATGCTTGATGAAGTCCATCTATGAATGATTTCCGAAGAATGTTGACTATTTCCATTGCTGCTTTTTTCATACTTTCATTCGAAACTAACAACAACAAATTTTTAAGTGGCATTTTGAGATCGTCCATCTTTTAGTTTTACATAAAAATTTCCAGTGAGTCAACATGCCAAAGATGTGTCATATGTCATTTTCCTCAACATCATAATATACTAAATAACACAATTTTCTTAGTACACAACTAAAAATGTTCGACTCACAATCGACGTTTCAACCGCCTTCGGCGGCCTTCATCAGGAACTCAAATTGAGCAACATTTCTAGCTGTGTACTAAGAAGTTGTGTACTATGACAATTTTTTTATTTAATTTCTTGAAACTTGATAAACAGTTTCACGAATCATAATACACTTTTTTCACATAATATGTAATTTTAAGATGGCCGTACATGGCGACCGGTAATTTTGCAAAAGCATAATTTATCGAATAAAATATCAACTGCCAATGTTATTATATGGTAGCAAGTATGGTCAAGTAAGTCAATATTGTTCATGTAGTATATGGTCTTTCTTACTGACATATAACAAGATCGTAATTTACCTCAGAGTGCAACTTTAAATCCTAAGTCATCGCGTGAGTGTTGTTAATGGGTACCAGAAAAGTATTACTATTTCTTGTTACATACTCTCACATTTTAAGATGGGTTTGAAGGACGGATTTGTTTTTATTTTATTACTTTCATGAAGTAAATAATTTAGGTTGGTAGACACCGAGCATTTTCTTGGAAATTTGTTTTGCAAACATATAATAAAATGTTCAGACCGATTTGTGATAAACATAATTCCAGTATTTCGACAGATTGAGATAAGATCGGGCAGCACATGTTTCTATGTTTCTACAAGTTGGTGGATTTACAAAGGATCGCGCGACATGTCTTGTCATGTTGTAAGTAGTTCTAGAGTCGGCACATTTAATTACCAGTTCAAATAAAGTAACACGCTCGGCCGGGGAACCGGAAATACGAGCGCATTGTGATATAACCCTACATATACCACTCACTTACAGGGTCTTCAAAACCTCAAAATGAGGCTCGCCAATGACGCTGATCGGAAACCAGTAGGTACATTTCATTTTTAACATCTAGTGATTAATCATTACGTTTCAACTAGATATATACATTTAAACTGCGTAAGTTGGTGGTACTTTTTTACTTTTTACCTTAACGTCAGATAACACGTACCGATTTGCCATTTTTAAAGTTGTTATAACTTAAAATGATTAATTCTGGTGGACATATTTATTGGGTCCTTGTGCTAGTGATGCACCCTTTTCTAATGAACACTTTGGCAATGTTCTGTGCGCTTGAAATCAACATCATTCACAAGTTTCATATGGGAGTACTAATAACCTACCATTCTCCTATATACATTTGTTGATGTCGTTGGGAAGATTAAAGAATGTAATCGAAAAATACAAGGTCGCGGTGAGAACGTGCAAGCTAACATGTACGGACAAGCTAAATGCATTCTGAATGCAAACTGCTGCAGCGGACCGAGGACTTAGGATGTGACTCACTTGACATGGCGACTGACAACATTTTTAAAAGAAACTGCTGGTTGTGAACACAAAACATATGGACATGACCTTTCAAGGCAAAGTCCATTATTAGTTTGAGTTCACCAATACAGATAAGTATGACTGGGTTCGTAGTCTCTTCGCTTGATCTGCCGAAGCCTCATGCAGGAGCCAAGGAGTTTTTTTCTGAAGGTGCGAGAGGAATTTACAAACCTAGTGAGTGACAGCACTCTCACACACTGAATGTGTTATAATTGTAAAAATTATATACCCAGTAGAATACACATTGACATGATGGTGTGCCGCGATAATCGAGCAAACTCGAAAGTGTATCGCGGCATCAAAAAGGTTGAGAAGCACTGCATTTGTGAATGATTTCCGAAGAATGATTACTATTTCCATTGCTTTATTCACATTTTCATTCGTAACTAACAGCCGAACAATTCTAAGTCATCGCGTGAGCGTTATTTACCTCTTCAAAAACCTCCAAGGAAGCGTGCCAAAAAACACCTTCGGGCTCTCCAAAACCTCACTTTGCCCCCACCTTTCAGTTCGCCAAAAACCTTTCAGCAAGACCGTAGCTGGCCTAAAACATCTGGGGGGCAGTACACAAATTACAGTAAAGCATAGAAATTCATGCGGGGGTTCCCTCCCCAAAAATGTTTAAAATGTACCACTTGGTGCAATCTAGCGTATTTTCTGGAAAATTTCGCCCACGACTCAAATATTGTTTCAGTGTCGGTCGCATGCTGTGTTAAAATGAAAAGTACAGGAAAAGAAAATATTAATATCAAATGACAATACATTTAAAAAAATCGACAGCTATGCATTATATACGGAATATCGGTCAAACAGTTACACCCGTCTGAAATAATAGTTTTACAAGTTCATTTCCTCTCGCCGTCGCGTGCAGTGATTCGCCAATTAGCTTTATACAAATACATAAACCTCTTCGGGGGTTCGGAAGATAATTTTATTTTATATGGACATATAACATTCCGAGGCCATTGAACAGTTTTTTGTCGTTGTTGACCGACTCCACCATTTGAGGCGTCGCAGGACAGAAAAGGACCGCTCGCAAACAATGCTTCTAACTGGTGTAGTGAGGAAGATGTTTACGACCTTGTTGATGACGGCAAATGTTTGACTACACGCCGAAATCAGTTCACGTGAAAGGTGGAACTTGAGGGACATCGTACCTCTTTCGTCACTTTGCGATTTCCATAGGAAGGTCGTTTTGTTCAGCCGAACTGATATACCTACTCAAGTAGTTCTGTGTCATCTAGTTTCTGTAGGTTGGACAGCAGGAGAGTCTTGAGCTGCAGTGAGTCCATGGTGGTCATTAGAAAATCGTTCAGCCAACTCATCAACGACGTAATAAATAAATGGGTAAAATATATTGATACGATACTAGTCAGCTGTTGATTGATCCGTGTCTCCAGCATTGGTGCGATGGCACTGAAGCTGTGCCGTTCTGGGTTTACGAATCCCAATACTTGTGCAGTTGGCCACCAGCCCAACACGGCGCCGTATTTCACCCCACCCTGATAGGATGGTCCGGCAGTCCCGGATGAAAACTTACAAACGTAATTGTTCTGCATTGTGTGTAATTTGTATTACAGATTCCTTCGACTCACTCTACGCATCTGGACCTTTTTTGTATTTTTCTTCCCCCCGCTAGCTACGGCCCTGTTCACTTGCACCCTCATTAAGGCTCACCAAAAAAACTTCAGGCTCACCAAAAACCCTCAATTAAACCCCAAAATGCTCCATTTACCTAAATATAGGAAGGGCTAATCCTTCTTATAGCCAAAAGTATTAGTGGGCCCAATCCCCAAGCCGGTTCCGGCACCTATGCATACTCGCCACCTACCTGCACGAGACCGAGACCGAGACCGACGGTAGAGTTTCTCGGTGCACGGTTGACGGCTGCAAATCACCGTTCCGAGACGAAAAACACGACCGGCGTCAACTGTGTCAGAATCCTTGTGCCTACACAGAGTAACGCTTGTCCAGTTAATAAACAGAGGTGGTGACTAGTTCTACATCACCTGCAGGTATGTTATCGGCACAAACATCCATGCCCATGGGTCGCTATGTTATTGGTACCGACACCGCAGGGCATAAAACATACACCTTACTAAAATTCAACAGTTCTAAGTCATACTTTTTATCTTCCAAGCGAGGCCTTTATCGCGACTAGCCATGTGTGACATTAGATAGGATCCACACCATGGTGAGCGATATTCTTCATCTATATCCGAATATCTTTGGGGCAGTTTACGGCAATAGTCGCAACAACGCGGAGAATGACTGTGAATCAGCTAGTAACAGCCATGATTTCCGGTGATTTTTTTCTCATAAAAAAGACCGGAAATCGTTGGTTTTCATTAATCACGACGAATATTATTATTACCTTTTAATAGTTAAACTTGCAACACCGATGTTTTCCGTCTTGATATTTTACGTAGTAAAGTTTCTCAAAATATTTAGGGCAGCGATTCTCAAACAGTGGGTCGCGATGCGCCGGGGGTTGCAAGCAGGTTGCCAGGGGGGTCGTGAGACGTATGTCAATGTCAATCTATAGAAGGGGGTTGCACGCTATGTATAATGGAGGACCTATATATCTATCAATAATAATTTTTGCACGTCTAACTTCGCTGCAGCGCCATCTTGCGCTTTTGCTTGCACCAATATTTGTCATGACACCGTTAAAGGCGCGAGATAGCGTTAGGAGCGTAGACATGCGAAATTCGACCATAAAGAGGTGATTAAATGTGTTTTTGTGCACGGTATGTTCAATAACTGACATGTTCCGTATAGAAATATACATTTTGTAATTTCTGTACTTTTTGCATGTTAAAAAAAGGGATTTTGAGGTGGACAGGATACTAGACTAGTAGTGCCAAATTTAGTTGTGTTTAGACACCAAATGTGACTTCTGACCTTCGCGGCTGTCCGGGCAGGGCTACTTGCATGTCTAGTATCGCAAGTGCTCGTACGAGAAGCGTTTTCGATTTAATTGTGGACAATTTTGTTCACCTCCGCGCCGCCTATTACTGGGAGGGGGTGCATAAAACAATATCTGCCCTCCAATCGCACAAACCTTTCACACGCGACAAAAATACACATTAATCGTCTCAAAAAAATTGTTTTCCACCCGCCATTGACGCTCACCACAAAAAACAAGCATTCACGCTCACATTTAATGGGGGATAGAACCATATGTCTGCACCCCCGGATAAATTCCAGGGGGCAGCTGCTCATCCTGCCCCCCTCCACCAGTTTCCGCGCCTATGATCTCAACTTTGATGTTGTGAACAATCGTTTAACATTATGGTATCATATAATACCATCACGTTATTAACACTAGGCCATAGGTTACCGTTGTCGTTGAGGTTACCGAAATGTTGTTCTCTGTAATAGTTATACGGAGGCATCATTTATGATGTTACGTTATCATGATTCATTATATGAACGAAACATATCAAACATGGCTGAAAAGTGATCGATGGAACGTATTCTTCCAATATATATTGCTGATTTTATAGGTAAGATTATTATCTTTAACATGATATAAAATAATATAAAATTCCACGATCGCAATTTTAGGTACAACCTGAAACACCAACCCACATAGATGCGCGCCATGCTATATCCTAGCGGTGCTACCTGCGGTGACGTCACCTCAACCGCTGTCTCAACAAACTGTGCAGAACATACGTAGAAAAGCGCGACCAAAAGGGGCATTGAACAGGGTGACGGAGGGGGTTAACAAATTAGTTGAATATCAGGACACTAGTTTCAGAGTATATTTAATTCAGATTGGGAATAAAAAGGTGCATTTCGCGTAGTCTTTAAGATCGCGTCTGTTTAGTCTGCTGTGCTAGAATATGGGGGCTGAATACGAAATGCTTCTCCTCCACACGGCAATGCGCTGGCTTTCTAGAGACAAAGTTCTTGTGGACATTTTTGGCAGACTCAACGTACTGAATACGTCGCTGGAGGGACGAGATATGACCATCATCGAGGCAACAGAGAACATTCATGCTTTCAATGACAAACTTGATCTTTGGGTCACGAAAGTGGAGATGCCCCGTTTCAGCGCTTTCCCTACACCAGATGAAGAACACGATCTGTGCACAGTTGCTCAAGCTAAACGTGCAACTGGGGCGATACTTTCCAGTTGTCCCCGGATTTCAAAGACTGGTTTCTCTTATTCAAAACCGGTTTCTCTGCAAATTGAAGCTGTGGAGGAAAACACCATCCAAGAAGTGCTCCCGGAGTTACGCCGTGAAAGAGATGCCAAAATGCTGCAAGAATCCGTCGTCAGTCTGATCGACCTTTGGCTGCAGATGAAGGACACATATCCTAAAATTGGCAAAGTAGCAATGCAAGTTCAAGTGATGTTCCCAACAAGTTACCTCTGCGCACTGGCTTTCTCAAGCTGGGTGGGAATCGAAACCAAAACGGGAAACAGACTGGTCGATGTCGATAGCGAGCCGTCGATGCATGGCGTCGATTCCTACGTATGTTTTCCACAGTGTGCATGGTGGGGGGGGGGTTCGCGGTGACTTAAAACCCGGACGCGTGGGTCGTTGGGTAAATCCACTTGAGAGACGCTGCATTAGTACAACTGAACTATCGCCCTTTCGACGTTACACACAGAGAGCGTCGCAGTTACGAATATGAGTCATGTAATAGTCTAGTTCATACGTCGTCGACAAAAACACACTGAACACCTGTTTCTGCAACCCACATATACACATATAGGTCGAAATTAATATAACGTTACGGCCATACAGAATATTCGGTCTGTGTGTTATTCATCTTTCAATAAACTCACATCCTCACACACAAAGGCATATGGAGTGTTCAGACATTCTGTTGTATTTTTTTATTTTCGTCCCCAAAGGTTCTCCACCTGACAATGACATAAGGCAAAGTTTTTTTTAGCGACAGTTATATGCGGTAATGTTTGATCTTGGTGTCATTCCGCAACGGTAATGCAATTTACACACACACACACACACACACACACACACACACACACACACACACACACACACACACACACACACACACACACACACACACACACACACACACACGTATACACACGCGCGCGCGCACACAGACCGCTTCTGATTATTTATAATAAATATTTAAAATGGTGCATATAAACACATGGCCGGTATCAGAAGAAGAACACACTTAAATTTGAACTGATGCATCAGACAACTGATATAGGCTGATCCAACGATAAAATTAGGCCTACTTTAGTTATAGTCACCTACTCGGTTTCTGCCCTATCTGAGTTTCTGCCTCATTACCATTATATAGCTGGAGCTCATATTAAATGCATCTTTAGTCAGAAATATATGACACAATGAGCTAAGGACGTCTACAAACTTGCAACAAAGTTATTTGTCTCAAATTAAAACGAGACAAACAGATTTTAGACAGATATTGTGATAGCGAACGCAGACCACGTGACTACAGTGCACCGTATCGGTGACGGTGATGTAAACAACCGTAATATTAAAATTTATAGGACGAAATTGTAAGCAACTATTCACCCTAATCACCACACGAAAGTTAAAGAACAGCCCGTGGAGTTAATACAGTGAATGCGTTGCGATTTGTCGAACAGTGATGATTTTGAACACGGTGAGACAGAAACCGAGAGATAGACATAGAGATAGAGAGAGGGGGAGAGATAGAGAGAGAGAGAGAGAGAGAGAGAGAGAGAGAGAGAGAGAGAGAGAGAGAGAGAGAGAGAGAGAGAGAGAGAGAGATAGCGATATATATATATATATATGTATATATAGCTAGATGAACAACACACTGGGTAGGACGGAGATAACTCAATTAAGTGGATCGTTTCATGTTCCTTGGAGGAATGGTTAGAGGGGATGGGCATCCATATGTAGAGGTGTGACGTCGGATACAAACGGGAGCGAATGCTTGGAGAAAGGTAGAGAGAGTCATGATGGACAGAAAATTCCGAATATTTTAGAAAGGAAAATCCTGACAGCGTGTGTTACACCGGCATGCCTGTCTGGAGACAGTGGCGCTGACCAAACAAAAACATCAACCAAATCTGCAAGTTTGGAAGAACAGCTGGGTTCGAAGAATCTGCAGAACAAACACAGTGAATCGAAGAATGTTGAACGACCACAGAAAAGAGGGTGGGTGCTATACAGTCTAACGGATAAGTTTTGTGTGACGCCGGATGAGAGGGGTAGGCCACTTGATAGGAAAGGATACTAAGAAACTAGAGAGCAGGGGTGGATACACGGACGCAGCGAAAGAGGAAGACTACACTGTGGTGGGATAACTGCGCGAAGAGGAACAGATGGAGGATGAAAATGGAGTCAGGGGCTGCATATAGACACCAAGGAAGAGAAAGAACTAAATAACGACAATAATATATCTGGCATTCACCTCTGTGCATTAGGGAACACGAAGGAAGAACAGAACACGGTGACGACCAGGCTATCACTCACCAATGCGTAATGTCATGTGTTATTGGGGATTTTGTGAATCCCATCCTTTACGTCAGATGCACCCGGCGTCGGACAATGGCTATCGTGCTACCATGTGTCGGCCAACGACAGTAGGCCTGTACTTCTACGCCTACCAATAGAACTATTTCAAAATCTTATTCTGTCTAACAAATGTTCACGTTATATTACGTGAATTCCGGTTCAATACTGGTTAGCCAACGCAAAGTTGTATTGCAAACATATTGTTAAATTAAAAATTAAACGTGATAGCCATTCGCGCTACCATATATGTCACTCAATATGGGTATACATTTAGCCAGTGAAGGTAGAACACTGCCCCCCCCAAAAAAAAAAAAAAAAACAATACTCTATCGCAAGACTATAATCATCACAACTGTCAAGCTTTTGATGGTGATAATTATTGATGATTGTAATGTCTCATTCATTGTTGCGTTGGACTAAGGAGTGATTCTCATCCATATGCGATGTACTCGAAACGTCGGCCGTCGATGGTGTGCTATTCATGATGCGTACGATAATGGACCACTGCTACAAGCACACTGATACACGGATACACTCTCACACGCCCGCACACATACACACGCGCGCACAAACACACACACATGCACAAACACACAATCAAACACACATGCACACACACACGCTCACACGCACAAACCAACACACGCACACACGCACACACACATACACACACACGCGCGCACGCGCTAACACACACGCAGATACACGCACACACAGACACAGACACACACACACACACACACACACACACACACACACACACACACACACACACACACACACACACACACACACACACACACACACACACACACACACACACGGACTCTTCTGCTGCGGGTCATACGCCAGTGTTAGAACTACAGACGACCATTACGTACACAGCAGGTAACACAGTTATCAAGGTGTGGACTATTGACTAATACACCCATCATGTTTATAACAATTTCAATTTGCAACGCGCAAGATGTATGATTTTTAAGGTTCTTTCCATTACGGCCAGTGCAACATGAGTGGAGATGTAGCAGCCGCACAACCAACAACTAAATACACCAGGGAGCATAATAAACGACTAAACATCCCCAGATGGTGTACATTCCGCCCTGTGTCACGGCACAACATCATATTTACACTTCACTCCCTGGCAGACCTGTCCATTCTAACACCATCTCAACGTCCATGCTGCGATTACCGTACCGAGCTGTTCGTTCACCCACCGCTGTCCATGGCCAGGTGCGTATTGTTAGAGAAATGCTGTAGTATTTGCCTCTACAGTAGATGGCGCCACATCTCTTATGCGGACCATAGCCTGGGACTGTTTCATTAAAATTCTTATCAGCTCAGTTTGCTGTGTAAAATCGATTTCGCACCTTAACAGTGATTTTGTATATTGATCATTATCAGCTCCAGGGCGCACCACGTGGACACTTTCGCCAGTGCGTCACGCAAACAGTGTCCTTGGTGATG
The DNA here is from genome assembly GCA_020002185.1 of Paraescarpia echinospica. Taxonomy (NCBI): domain Eukaryota; kingdom Metazoa; phylum Annelida; class Polychaeta; order Sabellida; family Siboglinidae; genus Paraescarpia; species Paraescarpia echinospica. Next base: position 17,995,008 of record CM034533.1, on the reverse strand, counting down.
CGGCGGCGACTTTTCCATTTTGAAACAGATCCTCAATTCAACAACCGATTCTGTTTAACATCAACATCCTACTTAAATGATCCCCTGATGTGCGGATCATAACGTTCCTCAACGCATAATGGTGAAAGCGGTGAAAATAAATTGTTGTTTTTGTAAAGATGGTCATTGATTACTGAGGCGTATAGTCACGTGTAGCTGACTTAATTGTTGATTACTCTTTAAGACCTGCATTTTGAGAAAGCGGGAGTTTTTAAAGAGTCGGATAGCAGTGATAGGAACGGAGTAGTAAGATCGTCCTCTCTAACCGGGATATGACGAGGAGTAACATACAACACCAGCAGCCGACGAACCCTCAGGTCATTCGGATGACATCTTGTTACTATGGTGGGTTTTCCTTTCACCACCAATCAACAGTACTGGTGGACGTTTCATGGAAGCAGCATAATGTTGTATCCATTCATACCTTTGGCGTAGTTAGCATAACGCCTTAAACACAGCACCGCGTTTACCTTTGTATGCTTTGTCTGCATGATTGTGTGCCTACTGGACCATCGAATGTTGATTCATGCGCATGTTATCCTTTTATAATTGTTGCGCGCGTAGGAACGTATGCACACACGCGCACAACAAACACGCGCGCGCACACACACACGCACTTCTATGTCCTAGATTTATTGTCAATCCTGTATCCTGTATAAAAGCGTGCGATCATAAGCATAAGTTCATTAATTTAAATTGTTTGACTGATTCAAATGTTACGGTATTATTTTACTTATCTTCAATGAGATGTTCGGAAGCCAGGTCTCTCCAGAAGTGGGTCCGTTTTGGAGGTATAACCAGCATAGCTGATCGATGATATCAGCTGTCTAGATTAAGGAGCCCAAACCTACAATTGCACCTCCAGGCTAGCCGAAAATGTGTTTTCACTGGCGCCATAAGGAAATGAATATTAGGTAGGCTGAGTCGGAGGTACGCTGTCGGATCATGACAATGATATCTGAAGACGGCGTGTGTCGGTGCTGGTTCTCTTGAAGACTTGCCGGGGTTTCAGCACCACTCCGCTCTCACGGCTTTCGCGGTGTCGCGGCTTTCTGTCATGACATTTGAAGTCGGGTTCTCCATTATAGTACGTTATGTACTAAACATCTATATGATGTATGTTAAACGTTTAAACATATAGGGCCTACATCCGGATTATTCCCAGATTACAAAACTCATTGAGGCAATGAAGTACCAATGACACTTATGCAGTAGCCATCTTTGGTCAAATCATGTCTTACTAGCTGGGTTTAGGGAATATTCAGACTGTAAAAATATGTTCGTGTATTTTCGTCGACCCTCGGCACGTGCATGTAGTGCCTATTAGTTAATCCGCCACTGTATAGAACAAGCTTCTTCTCGGAACTCCACCAACTGAAAAGCAGACCCTTCGAAGGATTTTCTTTCCAAATGATCACTGATGACATCCTTTTAGACATGCAGGTACATACTAAGCTGAGGAATTGGTGTAGTTGATAGAGCTTACACCATTCTCAAGACCAACACAATCTGCAACGTGCATCTCTCAACAGTCCTATCCGTTTCGCTGACGATGTCCTTGAAGTTACAGATATCGCTTACGTTTATCATCTTACGTTTATTATCTTCCTCGCATTTTTGTTTCCTCTGGGAGCAAATGTTTCATGAAACATAACAAGTCGTCTTATGAACACGCAGGTTTTACAAGTGTTTAGCCGTAATAACCACGAGGGAACAAAGCAAGTATTAGCCAATGAACTAATAACCATGACAGAAGCGAGCAACTGGACTGATACGGAACATAATGCTTCCCAAGATGGTGCATATGATAAATGAACATTCCTGCTGATTTATAAACTCTTGACACTTTTAATTACCCGAACAAGGAACATTTCAACCAATTTCATGTATTTATATTGCAGGCAGTAAAAAGTAGTCTACGGTATCGAATTATCTTCTTGAATTTGGTATGCTCCCTACTGTCTCGTAAGTGATGAAAACATATCAGCAAATTGTAACATTTTGATCTCTATAATTCAAACACATGTCACCTGAAGTAAAAACAATAGTAGGCAGCATCCCAATGACAATTTGAGACCTACAATCTGATTAATCAAAATTGGCTTATATTCCGCTGTGTGATTGGATAGTTACCTGCTTCCGTTTGTTATTATACGTCATTCATGTAAAATAATTGGGCCGCCCTATGTATTCTACAAAAAACTAATATAACATTTACCGCGAATCGTTCGTTTGGTGTCAAGTCAGTCATTCACAGCTCCTTATTTTGCGCTTTGCGACGTGATCAACGAATTAGGAGAATGTCCGTTTTATCGTTTGGCAACAAAATCATTACCATCGCTGTGCAATAACCAGCGCCAAGCCCCTATTTCGGTTCAGGCTGTCGTTCGCCTCGACGTGTCATGTTTATGTGCACGGCTGATTTAACTGTCCAAGTCTACACATCTTTACGAGCGGCAGAGCTACACTAAATCACAATAAACGTCGTCATCTTATAATGCTGTGTCACTCATTCGTGGTCGTAATAGTACCTACTTAACGAAGCCCACATGATAGAAGAAACCTGATGGTCGTTTCACTTAACGGCAGAAGAAACTACAATTACACTTATATTTGTGTTATATAATGGCGTCTGGGATGAGGGGACATGTTTGTTAGAGCATTGCGTAAGCTTCTTCATTTGTGTTCGTAACATCAATGAAATAATTTGGAAAGTATTTCTATTCATATGGATTATATATTTCGTTGGTGTCGTGAATATTCGGGGGACTGATGTTCACCAAAAACCTCCTTTGAAGCTCACCAAAAAACCGTGATACTCACCAAAACATCAAATTGCACCCCAAAAGCAATCCTCCTTCCCTAAGTATTTTGGGGCTAATCCTATCTTCAAACCCGCCACCTAAATTATTGGGGGCTCAGCCCCCAAACCGTATCGGTTCCGGCGCAAACGTATTTATAGCATAGTCACCCCAACGAAGCGTGTATAATATTATATATATATACAGGAGCCTAATATATATATATATACATACATACAGCTGTATTTCCCAAATACATGTGGTATACACATACAGGTTCGCCCTAGTCGGATAACCGCCACGTGTGTTTTGTCTACAAATTCGTCAACAAATTGATGGATGTGCTAGGAAGCTAGGGAGGATAGGCGATATTGAAAGATAGGTTTTGAGGTGACGACGAAATGTAACAATATTTTCTGCTAATTTAACATTAACGGGAAGCAAATTCCATATAGTTGGCGCGGCAACTGAAAAAGCTCGAGTTCCAGCCTTTGTCTTAACTCTAGGAACAGATAGCAACTTCGAACTAGACGACCGAAGTTGTCTGGCTTGTCTGGCTGGTATAAGCATTGAGTGTAAATAACTAGGTTGTTTGGATGAAAGGGCTTGGTAGGTGATTGTGCAGATCTTAAACATAATGCGATATCGCACGGGGAGCCAATGCAGTGATTTTAGAAGTGGCACTGAGCGGGAGAATCGAGGAGATTGTGTGACTACCCTTGCTAAACAATTTTGGACGCGTTGTAGTTTTGCAATATCCTTGATAGCAATATTATGAAGGAGGGAATTGCAATAATCTAATCTGCTGCTAACAAGAGCTGTTGCGATAGACTTAGCGACAGAAAGCGACATATGTCGGCGAATGCGGCGAAGATCACGGATATGATAAAAACAGCAACGGCACGTTTGGGATGTGTTGTCTGAAATTGAAGTCGCAATCAAAGGTCACTCCTAGATTCCGTACTGATGCTGCTGGTGTGATAGTTTGACTCAGGATGCATGTTGGAAAAAAGTCATTTAGTTTACCTCGCTGCATTGGAGTACCAATGATGAGGAATTCAGTTTTGTCTGCATTTAACTTTAATTTACTATCGGTCATCCATGAAAAAACATCTTGGAGACAATCGTTGAGTCGGTTTAGAGGATGACTTGTATCAGGCGTGGCCAAGGAAATGTAGATCTGTGTGCCATCTGCGTAAAGGTGATGATCCAAGTTATGACTTTGGATTACAGAGCTGAGTGGCGTAGTGTAGAGAGTGAAAAGCAAAGGCCCAAGAACGGAACCCTGGGGAATGCCACATGAAGTGGGGAGTGAGGTTGAAAAGTAATTATCTATCTGTATACATTGATGTCTATTGGTTAGATATGAAGAAAACCAGGTCAGAACTGTTCAACTGTGCCAGATATGCCATACCACAATGATAAACGTTTGACAAGAATGTTGTGATCAATGGTATCAAAGGCGGCAGACAGATCAAGCAAGGTAAGTGCAGTTACTTTACCTTTATCAATGTTTAATATAACATCATTGTGTACTTTTAGGAGAGCAGTCTCAGTAGAATGAAATTGTTTGTATGCTGATTGGAGCAAACTGGATAAACAAGTTGAGCTAATATGACGCCTTAGACGGCTTGCTACGACTTTCTCAAGTATCTTAGAAATAAAGCTAAGATTAGAAATTGGCCTATAATTTTTGAAATCATCTTTTGGCAGAGAAGACTTCTTGAGAAGAGGATTTACATGTGCATGTTTAAAATCATCTGGGAATTTACCCGAACTTAGTGATAAATTTATGATATTCGTTATTGTACCAAGTAAAGAGTCAAGACATGCTTTTAGTAGTATGGTTGGTAATGGATCGAGATCGCATGACTTATTTGGGGAGGACATTATTATTTTCCTCACTTCATCAACTGTGGCTGGCTCAAACAATACAAGTGGAGAATTTACTTGTGGGGAGTCCACATTTACAGTACTTAAAGTGTGACATGGAAAAGCAGAACGTATAAGACTTATTTTATCTTTGAAATGACTAGAAAACGAGTCACACAGAGATTTGACTGACACATGACTAGGTAAAGATGGAGGCGGCCGCCTATGTAAAATATGATTTATGCAGTTCCATAGCTGATGTGGATTATCAGAGTTACTCGAGACCATGTTTATGTAATAATTTGATTTAGCTTTGGCCATTTGTCTGTTGCAGTAGTGACACTGTTTAGAATATCGTGATCTGTCCAAAGGCGAGCGTGATTTGCGCCATACACGTTCAAGATAGCGCCGGCGCTTTTTAGATTGTAGAATTTCAGGAGTCATCCATGGAGCATGTGGCTTTTGGGACACATATTTATATCTCAGGGGTGCATGTTTATTAAGTAAATCTTTGAGTACTTGACAGCACTGTCGACACAGATCTGACAGATGCTCTTTGGGTTTACTGATGAGGTCTGATTTAAGGATGTCTGTCATTAATGCGGCAATGTCAATCTTATGGATCGGTCGGTAAAACACTTTGTTTTTGGACTCTACGGGAATTCTAGGAACTTTGAGATCAGCAATGACAGTGTGGTGGTCTGATAAACCATCTGAAGCAGTAGGTGTCTGAATATTGTTACAATCTGAGTGGGTGATTAAGAGATCGAGCCAGTGGCCATGTATGTGTGTTGAGAAGGTAACATGTTGTTTCATGTCATAGGATGCCAGAATGTCATTAAATGTACTTGTTGTTGATGAAGGTGTGTCCAGATGAAGATTAAAATCACCGAGTATATAAAATTCTGAATAAATAGTTGCCAGATTTTCAAGTAGATCCTGGAATTCTTCAAAGAAATGGGCAGGGTGTCCTGAAGGGCGATAAATGCACACAAAATAAGCAGAGAAAGATGAATCGGAAATTTCGGCACAGATGGCCTCAAAGCTGGAGTAATCAGGGTTTGAATGCAAATTAACTTTGAACTGTTTTGAGACGAGAAATCCAACACCACCACCTCGTCCAACTGAACGTGGGCGATGATGGAAGGTGAAACTGGAAGGAGAAATGTCAGCAATGCATGCAGCTGTGTCATGTGGTCTGAGCCAGGTCTCAGTGACTGCAAGGATGTCTATTGTCTTGGAAGTTAATAAATCGGTAAGCGAGGCTGTTTTGTCTCGAATAGATCGAACGTTAGTGGTGGCTACTCGAATATTGCGCCTGATAGCAGGTCCAGGATTAAGACTTACATCTCCTGCTAGTAGTAAAATAATTGCCAATTTAAACGTTGGCTTAGAGCGGGGGATTGGCAGTAACTTTCTATTAAAGCAAAGATTAAGACATGGCAAACTGTGAAGATGTGACAAGGAATGTTGTGTTCTCATTTACTGAGAAACTGTTAAAATGACAGCCGACCGTTGGGGACTAAGTGGCTTGCACAGCGTAAAATCGTGACCTCTCGAAGCAGCAGAACAGGATAAAAATAAAACACACAATAAAAATGCTGGTGACATTGTCTTTCCTCGAAATGGTGAAGAATAAAATGATAATGTCTCATAAAAATAATTGAAAATAATAAAATATTCTAAAACTGTATAATTGTGCTAAAAATAATGTAAATTTCTAGGTTATTAAAGAGTGGGTTGGCGATAAACAATGGCAATATTACAGGTCGTATGATTGTTCGCGCTCAGCAGGCCTGTGCAAAGTAACAAGACATTTAAAAAGAACGTCTTGTTGAAAAGGCCTGTTAGTAAATAGTTTATAAGGGGACTGCCCCTACCTTAGTATGTTGTGTACGTAAGCCTGCTAGCGCGAAAATTAAATCGACCTGTATTATCGCCCAACTAATTTAAGTACAAGATTTAACAGCGTTGGTGGTGAAAATTTATAAAATGTTTGTTTAAGCAAACAGTGCAATACGTTGACACTAATTCTACACTAGTGTCACAGACAAAATTAAACGTTAAATTGCAAAAAGGATTTCGAATCACGCAAAATAAACAAGTACCACCTTACGCCACCTGGCGACCAACCTTTAGGTCAATATTTGTCAAGGGGTCACTGTTCATGTCGTGTTACAAAAAATGCCTCATGCCATCAGGTTCTTCTATCTTCTTAATTTTCAAATTATCAGTGTGATTGCATCGCTTAACGACGCGAATGATTCCACACGAGGCTTCTTTATCGTTTTTAGCGTTTTCTCCATCCGCTTTGACATGTCACCGCCGTTAGATCCCATTACTGCCGAGGTCGAACGGTCGCAGAAAAGAAAATTACATTTGTCAAATAACAAGAACTGTGCTATCACAAACCCGCAATTATTCATAGGTTGTATATATGTGCATCGAAGCTTCGGACGTTTCCTGGAACACGTGTAAAGACATGCATCGAACTATCGACGCATCACGGTAGTTGATAATTGTGTACTATCGATAGTAGTTTTAACTGTTAATAGTTATGGCAGATAGCACATTGAAATATCGATAGTAATGAAAGTTGGCAAACAGATCAGCAGGGCTACGATCGCACAAACACAATGTTTGTAAACATGTTTTTTTAATAAACATTTTTTATTTTACTTTTACCGACCTAATACCAACAATCGATGACGTCATAATAGCGTCAATCATGGATTCACCATTTTGGAAATCATCCACTTCCAAGACCATGCAATGGCGCCACCCTAACATTATGGTTTGTGACTGCTTTTCCTAGGTATCCCTTGTCTCTAATGCTATCGCGATACCATAGCAACAGTCATAACACTATCGCAAAAGCACTGTAATGGTAATCGCAAATAACATAGTAACGTATCTCCAATAGACACCCCTAAAAGAGGTGTCTGAAAGATGCGTTCGTTATACGTACATGTTATATGATACCGTCCCCAGAATTACTCGATGTTGTTGGAACCAAGTTTCACGAATGTTTTCACGAATTTCTACCATAATTTCTAGTACTGACCTGCCATGTTAACAAGCTTACACCCAACCATTAAGCAATACGTCAGGGTCAGCAGTTATTACAATTCTTTTCTCGCATGCTGACATTTCCCTCTAACGGCATGTGGAGTGTAGACCTCTATCACCATTCATTTCGTTCAGAGATCCAATTTTCTCCGATACGTACAAAAACATATCGGACACACATAACTAAACAACTCTAATTAACTATATGTGTGTTTACTATCACCGTTAGCATCTTAATATATAAACTAGCTTACACCCTCCCATAAAGCCACAAACAAAGGGCAGCAATTGTCACGATTATATCATTTTAAACTTCTGTTCGTTCCCGTGACCATTTGTTTTCTGTTGTCGCCAATTACGGCATCGCATGCAGCAAATAGTAATTTTAACGTCACTCTGGTGGGCCATCTGGGGAACATCTGACATTTATCACCGAAAAAGTAAAAACAATAAATAACCACCTTCGTATTTTTTCAAACACGACGTTAGGCACTACTTTCAAAGCAACCGCAAACTGGCATTAAGTTGGCACGTGTTCTCTCACTTTGTTGCGCGGTCTTCAGTTTCGGCGCGTCCATTTTAGCGGTCCGTAGATACCTGTCAGATGTCGCCGTGAATAATGAATGAAAGGCTGCTCAGGGAGATGTCCTCCTCCTGTGTCTGCAGCTGGCGCCTGGAATAAGGTATTAGAGAGGTACTGCTCGCGCAACTTGGAGCTGTTACGCTTGGAGCTGTTACGTGTAGAAATTATGAA
>CM034533.1:17818973-17983973 GCA_020002185.1 Paraescarpia echinospica | reverse complement strand
CCCTGTCACGACATATTACACCGTACATTAGTCTGCAGTTAGCGTCGCAACATTGCAAACGCACACTGCTCTGATAGACCTCCGTTGTGCCGGCTGCGACAACGTATTTGCGTAAATGACAAGAAAAACAGATATGTAATCAGGCGTAACACAATTATAAATCTCTATGGAAACACCCGTAATACTCACTATTGCGACCTGTTGTTGCTAGATAAGGTTTTCTTCGAATGGTGAATACAATGCCTACACCATTCTGTGAGAGTCTATCATTTTGGCCGTTGGTATACATACGTGTCATTTTAAAACATATATAAATTTGTATTTATGTATTGTTAATCTCGATAATCGAACGCATTATATACTACACTACGAATGACCTCCAATACTGATTACGTCACTTCCTATCATCACGCACAAGTTGCTCTAAATCATACACATGTGCAATTCATTGTGCATGCCATACGAGCGTTTAACCTTAGCAAAATAACACAGTGTTGCTTCTGACTTCACTTATGAACACAGCCTTGAAACGAAACGCACTCTCCACTCTGCAACATCTACAGTTAAGGAAACAGCCTACAATTAGTAAGACCAAAAGTAAGGAACCGTAGCCTGGAATCCCTATACACAAAATAGCATTGATACCCTCGATAAAAGTCAAAGAAGCGCAGCTAGATTTACCCTAAATGACCACCGCCGCACAACAAGCGTAAATAAATAAGCGCCTCATAAATAAACTTTGTTGGCAGATTCTAGAAAGAAGACGATTACAACACCAACTTACCTTCGTCTACAAAATAAAACACAAGCTCCTGATCATTACCCTGCCACAACATCTTATAGTCCCATGCTCCCGTACACGAAACAGCGATCCCAACAAATGCATCCAAATACATGCACACATAAATACATACGCATACTCATTCTATCCCATAGTTATAATAGCTTGGAATCTACTCCCTCCAGAAATAATAAGCCTACCTACACTACACCAGTTCTAACAAGCCCTGAGTATCATCCATCGTGCTGCTCCAGTCCACCTCACCAGACTATAGATACAGAGACTGTGTTTTTAATTTGCTCTAGTTATTAATTGCACTTGGTTTACACAGTTATTTATTTTCTTTTTTAAAGTATTTTTCTAATTCAATTTCACGCACCCTTCGCATTGCCCACTGCATAACTCCTAGGTTAGCCCCGGAACGGCTATACGGGGAAACGACACTTAAGACTTAAGACCACGTACAAATGACCTTTTATGGTTGGTCTGATGTGCAAAAAGGGGTTAAGTTTAGGGTTAGGTTGAAGGTAATGGTTATGGTCAGGGCTTAGTGGAAAGTAATGGTTATGGTTAGGTTTTGTTGGAAAGTAATGGTTATGGTTAGGTTTTGGTGGAAAGTAATGGTTATGGTTAGGTTAAAGGTAATAGTTAATGTTAGGGTTAGGTCGAAAGTAATGGTTATGGTTAGGGTTTGGTGGAAAGTAATGGTTATGGTTAGGGTTTGGTGGAATGTAATGGTTAGGGTTAGGTGGAAAGCAATGGTTGTGGTTAGGGTTTGGTGGAAAGTAATGGTTATGGTTAGGGTTTGGTGGAAAGTAATGGTTATGGTTAGGGTTAGGTGGAAAGTAATGGTTATGGTTAGGGTTATGTTGAAGGTACTTTTGACTGACATGTACATGTACATGGAGGGTTAGCAGGAAACTCTCTCCTTTTTTTGAAGGTGCGTGCTTTGAACTGTTGACACCGGCGTGACTTTCTGAAGTCAGGACGTCACATTTTTGTTCTTCTAATATCATGCGTAAACTCGTCATCCGTACGTCATTGTTTAATGCTAATATCCCCCGTTATGTGCGTGATTAGTTTATTCGGAATAAAATACTTAACCTGGATACACACGGTGGATCACCCAAAACTGCCGACTAAAAAGGCTCCATTGCAAACGCCGACGTAACAGTCAGTTAATAGAATGTGCTGCTGAGGGCTTGAAAATAAATTGAACTAGCACCATACGTCATCGAGACAACAACCGGTAGCAGGCAGTCGAATTCCTGAAAAAAATAATCGCCGTTCATTCAGATATTTCATCGCAACAAAAAGCGCATAATCGTGCTTGAATTCTGCCAGGAAGATCCTTGTGACTGCACGTCAACCCGATTCCGAGATTCGTCGGAAGTTTGCTGAAGTGTTCCACGGCCAACAAGATTAGATTCGTATAATTGGTCAGATTCGCGATGTCGTATGGTCGCATAATTCTATCAGCGACCGTTTTCCCACCTCTTCTGCAAATAATTATGTTTCATCTTCTTTTGGTTAGACAGAAATTAAGTTACACAAAGTAAGCGCGAATAAATCATGTGTAGTGATCCAGGAGTTACGGAAGCGGTGGAAGCAATGGAAACATTGGAAGCGATGGTAACAATGGAATCATTGAAAAAATGGAAGCACTGGAAGTAACTGAAGCACTGGGAGCAATGGAAGTAATGGAAGCAATGGAAATAATGGAAACACTGAAAGCACTGGAAGTAATGGAAGCACTGGAAACACTGGAAGCGATGGAAACAATGGAACCACAGGAAGTAAAGGAAGCAATGGACGAATGGATGCACTGAAAGCAATGGAAGCACCGGAAGCAATGGAAACTGGAAGCCCTGAAAGTAATGGAAGCACGGGAAGTAGTGAAAGCAATGGAAGTAATGGAAGCACTGGATGTAATGGAGACACTGAAAACACTGGAAGCACTTAAACTAATGGATGCACTGGAAGCAATGGAAACACTGGAAGCAATGGAAGCAATGGAAACACTGGAAGAACTGGAAGCAATGGAAACCTTGGAAGTACTGAAAACACTTAAAACAGTGGACGCACTGGAAGCAGTGGAAACAATTGAATCATTGGAAGAACTGGAAGCACCGGAAGCGCTGGAAGCAATTGAATCAAAGGAAGATGATGCTTGTGTCGAAGATGCCAACCCGGTACTTGTCGGTGTGCTGTACAGCCTACAGATCACCTTCAGTGGTCGATTTGCTGACTTAGCAGCATCTTTGCCAGTTCATTTATAATAATAATAATAATATGTTTTATTTAATATAGCGCCAGATCCAATTATAAATTGTTCGTGGCGCTTTACAACATGTAGAACTCACTCGGCCTGATGTTATCGAAGTTGTCGCTATCAGTTGGAGTTGACAAAGCTGTTTTGCAGGAGGATCTCTAACAGTAAGACTACAAAATTATAAGGTTTTGAAAGAAGAATGTTTCTCTATTAAAGACAACCTCGTGAGCAATAAAAGTTCCGATATTCAGCATAGCTTGAGATTGCACAACAGTTGTTAGTACTTTTCAGCAGGATTAGATTGATCGATATTGATGATTCCCAACGACGAACACTTTCGATATCGTTTGAAATTTTGTTTTGAGAGGTGCGATCTCCGATCTCTTCATGCAGTTGTATGCCTAATTTGCAGCGTCATCATTTTGTTTAGACGTTGTTTTATATGGCGCTTAAATAGTGTGATTTAGTTGTTGCATAGATATGGTTCAATGTAGCACAAAACACACATTGTACAACAAAAATGTATTTTATATATTACACAATTAAGAGCTTTGACCCGCAGAGAGATAACTGGACAACATTTGGTCCACATCTAGACAGGTTTGCGGAACCATGGTCTGTGTAAATTACATGCATAAGCTGAATTATGACTTTGTTGAAATGTTTTCAACATTCCTAAATGTTTAAATCGTGGCGACAGTGTCATCGGTTTCTTCAGCAACAAACTCAGCATTGTCGTCAGTAAATTCAGGTTCACAAGAGGCAATGTCGACGTCGCAGCAGGGCGATGGCTACATCATTAGAAGCGGTCGCGTCCGTTTCACAAAGCACGCGACGTCACTTCAAAATAGGATCAGTTCTATTTCAAGCGATGGCGCCGAGATGAGTAGGGACAATCACACTGCAATTTGGTCGCATGCAACAACGTCGGCGATTATATTGTTTTGTGCATTATATTGACGAAGAGCGGCGTCTATTCACTACACCTTATCCAAAGAGATATACATGTATCGCGTGTGTTGGCAGATTGACATTATTATATTTTTTGCAGTTAAGTGTGTATATCTTAGTGGTGACAGAATAACTGGTATATTGATAGACGTAAACGTTTGTTTGTTTTAAACTAGAACATCGCTCTTATTCTGCGTTCTCCTCTCCTAGTGGTCGCCTAACATCACGTCAGTTGAAACAACAACAACTGTGCGTTGGTGGAATTACCATCGTTGCCGTGTGCCTACACTACATTCAAGTGAAGGACAATTTTACCCATTCCTACGTGCCATAACTCCATACTTCAGGGGAAACCCCAATGGTCATCAATTGTTCAGACCCCGATGTATTGGTCGTTGCTACTGCATTAACGGTGTACATCCGGTCCCATATGTACTTATTACTTATACATGCACTATAGCTTGGACTAATCTATGATATAACTGTATATGACTAAATAGAGGACATTACGAAGTTGGAGAAGATATATTCAAGGTCCGAAACGTATGCATGCAAACTGTCTTAAAAAATGCTATACATCAGTTAACGAGGACCGGTTAAACATATTTAACAGGCCAAAAACGTACGTGCTAGTCTATGCTCTTAATATCGACCCATTCTGAAACACAAACTCCACGCCAACGTTTAAGCAAGGATGTACAAGCTTCGTCTATTGCAGAACAAAGACCTGCCATATCCTAACCCAATGCTTCTCAACCCGTGTGCAGCGGCACACCCTGGTGTGCCATGAGAGAGTCCGAAGTGTGCCGCAGAACTAGACGAGAAATGTCACATTTGTTGCAATAAATTACGAAATAAAGCGATGTTTCCAAACAAATCAAAGTGTCATCTTTCTGCTAGAAACTCATTATCGCCGGCGGGAACATCAGTTTCCTTTAGGCTGTTGCTAAAGCAGACGTGTATCTCAATTCTCTTATGATAGCACGTTGACCGGATATCTTCGCCGTCTGCTCGTGACGGTATTGTTGAGCTCCTATTTTGTACCGTAAAAAGCAATTGCCAATCTCATAAAGCAGATGTTGACCGACCGATGTTAAATTTTGCACTAAAGTGCAGATGCCTATATATGTGGGGGATGCAGATATTATATAACCACTTATCGACGAGCGTGTTGAATATTACGCAGAACGAGGCAGAAGACTGTAGAAACCATTAATGAATGTTGATCGTTTCCATACAAGTCTCAGTTTAATTTTCCGAGCGACATACGTAAACATTAATATACATTGATTCTTACTATCAACAAAATAAACACAACATCTTTAAGTTTTTTCTGGTATCTGGGTACATCTACAAGTTACCTATAATTGACACTAAAACAGTAGTTTATGAGGGTTTTGCCTATAACTCCGACTTAATCAGATCCACGAGATGTGTCATAGCCAGATCTGTGCAGCAAATCATAATACTTGCAATGACAACAGTTTAAAATTGCAACTTGGGAACTTACGTTCATCGTGAAAATCTTGAATGTTCCTGAAACAGTCAGATTAAAATTATTCATTTCCGGGTTGAATTCTTTCATGACCCAAAGCTCCTGAACTAAAACGATTATTTCGTTCGAGACACCACAAACGTACCTTCTGTTGTGACGTTATTGGCAAATAACTACTACGGATATTGACATTATTAATTTTATTACTAAAGCAATACACTCTGTACAAAAGCTGCATTGACGGATCGATTACTCGTTGCTCGATTCCGTTCAACAATGTCACCACCAAGACAACAAGCATGCTTGAAAGAACATTTGCGTCAAAACTAAGCGTAAAACAACATAGTCCCTCGTCACCTGACCACGTCACCATTACGTCGAACATATGTTGTGACCAATACTCATTTGGCATAAAGATAGTTGTCAAGATGTTGCTAACTTGAAATGGTTTCGTTTCCAACGAAGCGCATCTCCTATACAAATGCTTGATTTCGGACGTATTTCAATTACTAATATGGCATGATGGAGTGTTTTTGTTTTATATTTTATTTAACCTAAACTTATATTGAACTTACGTCAATGCATTTTATTACTGCACCGTTATTGACATGTTTACTATACACAGGGTTGCGGCAAAAAGATAACCGGAAACGAACAACCGGAACTGTCTCGTTGCGGAGCTTGTTTCTGCGGCCCGTGGACGGTATAACTTTCCGCTCACCAGTGGCCGGCAATCGACCTCGGTGTGCCACCATTTCGTGTAGAGACGATCCAGGTACCCAGTCCTTTCCAATAACTCAATCGCTTTGTTCAACTTTCCCAGCAGTCCCGACCCTTTGAGGACGGCAAGACCGAAGCCACTGTCAACAAGAAACCGTCCGCGCAATGTCAGGTCGCACGGGTGCATGTTTGACACGTACTCTGCGATGTTAGTTGGAAGAACGAACGCGAAACCGCCTCGACGCGCCCTTGCAATCCCCGCCAGGTTAGAGTCTGTCAGTATCATGCGTCTCAGTAGTTCCTTGTACAACGTCACGTTCGATCGCTGCAGTGCATGTCGAATTACGCCCTTGCGCAGCGTGCCGAAGCTCATGGTCGACCGACTGAGGAGATCGGAAACGGTGTGCACCGGAAATGGATCGCCAGAAGTGGGACGCTTTATAAGTATCGTCGCCTGCACGCGCTGAAACCGTCGCGTGAAGTCGACCACTGCTTGACGTCGCTTTGTTATGTAAATTGGTGCTGCGCCTATGTCTGCCTGCTGCAAAACAATTAAAACCAATAATGTGTATTATAACTATATACGTATGTATGTATGTATATATATATATATATATATATGTATATATATATATGAACAAGTCTACATGCTTTCTTTTTCCATCTTGATGTATCTTACCACACACACACACACACACACACACACACACACACACACACACACACACACACACACACACACACACACACACACACACACACACACACACACACACACACACACACATACACACACACACAGGAATTCCCTGCAACCCTTCCACGTACAAGTGGTTGGTTTGATGTACAAAAGGGGTTATGTCGTTGGTTGTGTTTACGGTTAGGGTAAGGGTGACGATTAGGGTTAGGGCTAGATTGAAGGTAGTTTTGAAACGATTTACATCAGGTTTTTGTATGCATTTGTACGTGCAGGGGTTGTTCAAAACGCGCTCCTGTTTCTCAGTGATGCGTGAACTTATCCATAACACAGATACACTGGCGTGTGATGGGTATCGAGCGAAGTAAGTACGCGAAGTGATGACCAGACGTATATTTTGCAGCAGAATGGTTAATATTTTCTTCGATAACCTCACTGATTCTGCGATCAGCCTCTCCTGTGTGGAGCTTGATTGCGACGTCTTTCATTCGGACATCGACGTTTGCCTTTCCTTCAAATGTATCGTGGTTGAACAGAGCATCATTTTTGGTAACAGATCGTCCTCGTATACATTGATATAACCACAGATGAGATGAGAACTGACGTAGACACTGCTGCAGGTCGGTATACGCGTATAACTGTTCCTTTAAGGTAAGAACGTCTATGTCTCTACTTTAGCATCTCAGTATATATTTTCTCGGCTGGTGCTGATCCAGGTTTCCATTGGCTGTCCAGCATGTTTTGTGTAATGTACCAACAAGTTTAAAAAACAAAAACGGTAATTCGGATGTGTGTGTGTGTGTGTGTGTGTGTGTGTGTGTGTGTGTGTGTGTGTGTGTGTGTGTGTGTGTGTGTGTGTGTGTGTGTGTGTGTGTGTGTGTGTGTTAAATTGTTTGTGCTTTTGTCTTTTCTCTTTTGCTTCTCGATATAAAAGACTGTTGTACTGTTTCACATTTAAACGTTCGTAGAATTGTAGTACAGTTTACGTCATTGCATCTGTCATTATGCTAATTTCCTGGCTAATTACGAATCATGTCAACGTTTTATTAATTATATATCATCAAGTTGTTAGATGTATGACGTTTGATTGTGTTGCGCTACATTTAACCTGTCTTAACATGATCTGAAAATTGCTGCATCATTCTATGACAATGATTACCAAACAGTATATATGTGTTTCTTGTCAGAACCACCTGGCGGTTTCCACAGAACCTCCTGTGTTACTATGCAAGTTAATTATGTTCTTCCCAATTACCCATAATATCATATTTGCATGTAACCCAATAATATAGCATTTTATACATTCATTGAAATGATCCGGTCATTGCTTCCATCAATATAGCAGTATCAGTGATATTAATACATTTTCTTATCAGCACCGGACGGACTATCAAGTAGGTCCGCCGGCAATATCAAGCAAACAGAAACACTTTAATCACTAGAAGGTCCGCCCAAATTATGACATTCTGAGGACCGTAAAATAGGCGCCATCGGCGTTTTATGAAAACAAACTGACATAACCGCGGGCTTAAATAAGAAATATCGATTGCCACGTAAGACCAGGTTCTTGCTAATAATACACAATGGTTTTCCTTAATGGTAATTTGTTACCTTTCTCATTACTTCTCCAATTATGCCGTTCCACGTGCCGTCTGATCTTTTGTTGCCATAACGACCATCATGGACGGGAAATAATCGATGTTCAATCCCGAGCATATGTGTTATCTTTGCCATCAGATCGACGATGTAGCCTTCGTACCCGACGCTACCGTTGGATGAGTGTTTTCGTACGCTACAGTATGGCTCAATCTGGGAACAAATGGATGCATGTGTACAACACTGGCAGAGTCACTGTGTGTATGTGTGCACGAACGCGTGTTTGTGCAAACGAGTGCATTGTGTGCATGTGTGTGTTTTGCGAGTGCGTACGTGTGTCCACGCGAGTGCGTGTGTGTGTGTGTGTGTGTGTGTGTGTGTGTGTGTGTGTGTGTGTGTGTGTGTGTGTGTGTGTGTGTGTGTGTGTGTGTGTGTGTGTGTGTGTGTGTCACATTCTATTATATGTATATATTGCTAGAAATAATCTTCGCCGATATGTTCTGTTCGTTTTAGTTTAATGGCACCCCTACTTCTTCATACCAATCTTATTGTACAATACCACCTCAACATTGTTTCCCCCTTTCGCATTGTTCAATCAAAATAAAAAATAAGCACCTCTTTTGAGTAGCGATCAATGTATAGCCACTTCGATTCGAACACTTTGCGGTTTAAATAATATATATATATATATATATCTGTATATATATATATATGTATATATATATATATGTATATATATATATATATATATGCATATATATATATATATTTACACACACAGTATATGTATGAGTATGTATTTTACTTAAGTTGTCTAAGCAGTTGTGAATGGGCTTCTGTCTACATTTATGACACTTTTTACTTTATTTATTATTTATATTATTATTACTTATTTCTTCAACGCTCACGACCTTTTGTATCGTCTCCACGCCTGTCTTCTCTGTGTTTAGTCTCCATCCATCTAGCCCCAGCTGCCTGTGCCAATTGAAACACGTTTTTTTCATGTCTGCTACGTCGTGACTAAATGCTCAGAACGCACCGACTCGCCTTGTCTCCACACTTAGCGTCGCATCCATCATGACGATGAAAAGTAAAAAGCGGTTGACCCCTGCAGTAATCCTGCTTTGATCTGTGAGTCACCACTTAAGCCCGCTATTGTTCTCACGGATGCTTCTGCGTCTTTTCGCATTGCCCTCGTGACTCTGGTTTGTTTCTCCGCAACCTTCCAGGAATGGGAACTGTTGACGTGTGTTAACGGCCTCGTCAACTGTCACCATGTTAGCAGTAGGCTTACATTGGTATTGGTGGTAGGAAACATGCCTTATAACATAGGCCTACGCTGGGTGTCACAAAGGAAAATTCCCAAGTTGAAGCTTTATTATTTCAATGACACACAAACATAAATAATCAGCCAATGTTCCATTAATTATATTGCTAGAACAAGAATGATGCTGATACTACTTTTCCTAATACATAAATACTTATTAGAAAACACCATGAGCATTATTGTATTATCTAAAGTACACCATAACGTAGCGCATTTATGGATCCAATACGTCGATGTTTGTCCACATCACAATCAAAATAACGCGCGTGACCTCCGTCAACTTTTGCCTCGACAACAATGCTTACATAACTAAAATATGAGCATCACAATACTAGTACCGCATGACATCTGCCAAATCAACATTTCCCGCATGCCGTTTTCGCTTGAACAATGTTGCCTTATTTTTTTTTTCATCAAGAAAAACATTTGGGCCAGAACTTCAGCAAAATATACCGGAATATCTTAACGTTCCACGTATTCGGCATCCATTTTGGCGGCTTGTTGTAACACGGATAAATTGTAACAGAGGACATACAGACAAAACTGCTAAAGCAAACTAATCAGCAAGGTGGCAGCATATTCATCAATAGATTTGAGAACGTCACGTGCATTATCACGTGAATCCGTCGACCCGCCATCGAGTTACGCTATTTTAAATAAAAAAAGGTACTGTTCCCGAATTCCTCTATACCTCCATTATTAATTTGTATTGCTTTATTGTTGATATATGTGGTTACGAGTATAACATTGCAACTCTTACATCAACCATTAAACAGGATTTATTGTTGATATATGTGGTTACGAGTATAACATTGCAACTCTTACATCAACCACTAAACAGGATTTATTGTTGATATATGTGGTTACGAGTATAACATTGCAACTCTTACATCAACCATTAAACAGGATTTATTTTTGATATATGTGGTTACGAGTATAACATTGCAACTCTTACATCAACCGTTAAACAGGATTTATTGTTGATATATGTGGTTATGAGTATGACATTGCAACTCTTACATCAACCATTAAACAGGATTTATTTTTGATATATGTGGTTACGAGTATAACATTGCAACTCTTACATCAACCATTAAACAGGATTTATTGTTGATATATGTGGTTACGAGTATAACATTGCAACTCTTACATCAACCATTAAACAGGATTTTTTGTTGATATATGTGGTTACGAGTATAACATTGCAACTCTTACATCAACCATTAAACAGGATTTTTTGTTGATATATGTGGTTACGAGTATAACGTTGCAACTCTTACATCAACAATTAAACAGGATTTATTGTTGATATATGTGGTTACGAGTATAACGTTGCAACTCTTACATCAACCATTAAACAGGATTTATTGTTGATATATGTGGTTACGAGTATAACGTTGCAACTCTTACATCAACCATTAAACAGGATTTATTGTTGATATATGTGGTTACGAGTATAACGTTGCAACTCTTACATCAACCATTAAACAGGATTTATTGTTGATATATGTGGTTACGAGTATAACATTGCAACTCTTACATCAACCATTAAACAGGATTTATTGTTGATATATGTGGTTACGAGTATAACATTGCAACTCTTACATCAACCATTAAACAGGATTTATTGTTGATATATGTGGTTACGAGTATGACATTGCAACTCTTACATCAACCATTAAACAGGATTTATTGTTGATATATGTGGTTACGAGTATAACATTGCAACTCTTACATCAACCATTAAACAGGATTTATTGTTGATATATGTGGTTACGGGTATAACATTGCAACTCTTACTTCAACCATTAAACAGGATTTATTGTTGATATATGTGGTTACGAGTATAACGTTGCAACTCTTACATCAACCATTAAACAGGATTTATTGTTGATATATGTGGTTACGAGTATAACATTGCAACTCTTACATCAACCATTAAACAGGATTTTAAGTGTGTTTTTGCAATCGTGTGTTTTGTGAGTGAGACGGTGTCGGAGCAAGTTGTGACATTAATCTCGGGACAAATTGTAACAATGTTACGACGTGACCCAACTGTTACTTTGTGTTATTTTAATGCAGATGTAATTGCATATAACAATTAATAAAACGCATATGGCCTGGCCATGCACTGTTTAAAATATGCTGACGACGTAGTGTTAATTATTCAAACTACAGCCAGGGAGGTTGTGTCGTTCTGTCGCAAAGGAATTTGGGCTGTGTCATGTGAGCTTGATGCGATTTATGCGGAAGAAAGCTCCTGCTCGAAAGACAGATGGGCGAGGACGTCGGAGAGGGAAGACAATGATCGCCACCAATACCCCAGCGCGAAATAGGCTCGAAAACAAGCAGGCCGCTAGAGGAACACGGGCTAAAGCGTGCAGCAGCAAGCGAATGCTGTCACTTGCAAACGGCAAAGGCAAAGCGTTTGTCAAGAAGGCAAAGTCGGTGGAGCGGTTTTGCTTGGCGAAAATTACGCCGACAACAGGTCGCATGGGCAATAAATTCAATGCCAATTTTGCCTCAAATGGTCATACATTGAGTGCGAATCTGACAGCGAGTAGGCCTAATTGCCTATATATTCATAATAACTATTAAATCAGATGATCGTTTTAGTTATGCGACTAATTGCATTGTCTGTTCGAGCAATTATAAATTATAATCTACAAGTTTTTATAATTTAAATGGTTATGTTTATTGCATGTCTTCGTAATTAAAATGGTTTTGTTAAATGCGGTGTTTAAAAGGTGAATGTCAATACGGAATCTACTAAATTGTGTGTTACGGTATATCGTTATTATTAAGTCTCAAGCTATTTATATAACCTAAATTATATTTATATATAGAGAGAGAGAGAGAGAACAATTGCAATTGGCTGTTTGAAGTTGCCCCGTATAGGGGTAAATTGTAACACTTTAGGACTTCTCGTATAACTCATCATACCCTAGTTATACCCTAATTATCTGCGGGAGATATGTGTGATCCCTTTAGCATGACAAAAGTTTCGATCGGTTAAGAAACCCACCAGCAATCCGGAAATGTGTTGTTTTTGTTAAACTAGCAACGGTCTCCCCTACCGGGTAATAGGTAGATCAATTATAAGTGCACCATGGGCTGAAAATTACTTTAGCAAGATTTGAACTAATCGTATAAACCAGATAAAAACGTACATCAGCAACATAAACGCCATTAACATAAATATTTTTAATAGCTTGCGGTGGCTGATGAATTAACAACTCGGGTACTTGCGTCATGCCGGTAATAGTTTCGTATTACTGATTCATAATTAACATCTGACACGTAACACTGGATGTCGATTACATCTCGGAGGTGAGGGGGATGTTAAGTCAGTGTGCGTGTGCGTGTGCGTGTGCGTGTGCGTGTGCGTGTGCGTGTGCGTGTGCGTGTGCGTGTGCGTGTGCGTGTGCGTGTGCGTGTGCGTGTGCGTGTGCGTGCGTGCGGATGTGCGTGTGCGTGTGCGTGTGCGTGCGTGTGCGTGCGTGCGCGTAAAAAGTGCGTGCGTGCGTGTGCGTGGCGTGGCGTGCGTGCGTGCGTGCGTGCGTGCGTGCGTGCGTGTGCGCGTAAGGTGCGTGTGCGTGTGCGTGTGCGTGTGCGTGCGTATGTTCCGTCTGTGTCTCTGTCTCTGTCTGTGTCTGTGTCTGTGTTTGTGTGTTTGTTTGTTTGTGTGTGTGTGTGTGTGTGTGTGTGTGTGTGTGTGTGTGTGTGTGTGTGTGTGTGAGTGTGTGTGTGTGTATGTGTGTGTGAGAGAGAGTGAGTGTGTGTATGTGTATGTGCGTGCGTGTGTGTGTGTGTGTGTGTGCGTGTGTGTGTGTTTGAGAGAAAGAGAGAGAGACGGAGAGAGAGTGTGTGTATGTGTGTGTGTGTGTGTGTGTGTGTGTGTGTGTGTGTGTGTGTGTGTGTGTGTGTGTGTGTGTGTGTGTGTGTGTGTGTGTGTGTGAGAGAGAGAGAGTGAGTGTGTGTGTGTGTGTGTGTGCGTGTGTGTGTGAGAGAGAGAGTGAGTGTGTTTGTGTGTGTGTGTGTGTTTGTGAGTGTGTGTGTGTGTGTGTGTGCGTGCATGCGTTCCTGCGCGCGCGTGTGTTTTGCACATATATACATGTGTACAAACATGCAATTCTGCATGCTTGCATGCATCCGTGTATGCATGTAAGCATGTATGCATGTATTTAGGTATATAAACATTTTATCGTATACATACAGTACAGTTTTGATTGAATCTGAGACAGCATTCACTCTCACACCTGACATTATACGATTGAAACACATTTCCTTCTGATTTACGCAATCAGTAGGAAATGTGTTTCAATCGTATATGTGGCTAAGACTGTTTATGCGACATACGAAACATGTAGGTGGCAATCTTGCAACATATTGCAATATCTAGGTAATTATGGATATATAAAAAACGAATCTAGTAAAATATTAACCAAAAAATAAATGCCTTATTCAGAACACATTTCTACTATACGAACAAATACATAAGCTATGCTTATGTGTTGCGCGAATGCCGGTATTGCTTCGTAAAGTCGCATGAATATACAGCGATAAGAAACGTAAATCGATGGCTACTATCGAGGCCAGACTAAAGCCGGACAACAGGAACAACGCGGAACGCAACAATGATAACAAAATAATGTTGTGGATGGATAAAATGCTTGTTTTAGCGATAACAAGGTACCTATATAAGTCGGTAAGCAATTCTACTGAGCGTAACCTTGCACATATGTATTATAATGTGATAATAATATTTTATTATTACACAAATATGCTGCTTACTGGTATCGTTTTATTAGAGGGCAGCCGCAGTGCAGTGTTAGAGCATTCCACTAACAACCAAAATATTCCGGGTTCAAATTGTCTTGCTACCGTTTCGAATCTTGTGCAAGTCCGTTCACTCCGTGTTGCTCAAGTTCATGCATCTGTATCCGTGAGTACCTGGTTGTAGACAGGGTGGGTATTTGTGTAATCTTCGCGCTGTAGCATCAGCGTGACTGAATGCTTCCCAGAGAAGTTTAGATGGTGTTCGATTGATCAGAGGAGTAAAGTGTAAAGCGCTTTGAACAGTCTTAAGAACTGGATACCACCCTATATAATAATTAAATTACCTTTAGTTGCTTACATTTTTTAGAATGGGCTGAACAGACCTCACTGAGCGAGGCTAAGTTCACATTTTATTAATCAACTTTCATGTTGGATAATAGCATAACCTACCATTGAAAAGTTGGTTTGGCGATAATGTTCTGAGAAAGTTTGAGCAGTTGACTGGGGTAAGACCATAACATTGTAACCAAAACAGATATACAGACTAGTCAGTTAATACAATGTTGTCTGGCGCTGGAAACCACTAAAACTAGAACTAATAAATCCAAACAAAATAGTAAGTGTCCCTCTAGAAAGTGCATGTTGTCTTCCCGAAAACATGTTGAAAAGTTCCACGTAACTCATTGATTGACGTCCATAGTAAATATATTGTGAATATTATGTATTGTAGTGAAAAATGTGTTCCTCCAGCCAGAAATTGTAATGATACATCCACAGTTTCTCACCAGAAAACAATAATAGTCACGGTTACATGAAATAAACTGCATCAATACAGTGTATTGGATGCTGTCGCCATGTTATCGACAAAGCAGTCGATACGAGTCATGTGTCTAGTGTAGGCAGTTTTTCTAATGAAATCTAGCATGTTTGTATAAACTAATAGCAACTAAAGTGCTTAGCAAAAATACCTATTTGGTCTGCGTTTCGCATTACATGTTCAAAACCTACAAAAATATGGATTTGTTACGAAACTCTTCCTCTTTCACTCCTATATCGCTCTCTCGCTCTATCACTCTCTCGCTCTCTCACTCTCTCGCTCTCTCACTCTCTCGCTCTCTCGCTCTCTCGCTCTCTCGCTCTCTCACTCTCTCTCTCCCTCTCTTTCTCTCTCTCTCTCTCTCTCTCTCCATCTCTCCCCCCTCTCTCTCCCCCTCTTCCCCCTCTCTCTCTTTCTTTCTTTCTCTTTTTCTCTCTTTCTCTCTCTCTCTCTCTCTCTTTCCATCTCTCACCCCGTCTCTCTTCTGTTGCATGTTTCTTAATTAATGGTTCTCTGGCTATGTATCTGTCAGGAAAGGAAGTGACACAAATATAAGTTTGAAGAAGAGGTTTATGTGACATACCTATACGTTTGAAGAAGATATATGTGTACTCTCAATAATTTGGCCGGTTGCTCAGCATGACAATCAATCCTGGACACCCAGGAAGGAAGCCGAGACGAGTGCCCGCATTAAACTAGCGAATGTGGCGGAGAATGCCCAAGATAAGTTTGATGCAGAAACACATTAGCATATTTGTATATATAAAAAAATAGGTTTAAAAGAACAAACAAAAGTCTATGCTATGTTCTACCAAAGAGAATGAGTGACTTTCGGCTCTTGCCGATTAAAACATAGACAAGTACTCCAATGCCGTACGAAATATGGAACTTAGAAGCAGATGGAGAGGACCACCAGGGAAAACGAACATATCAGATAAAATGGGATGGATTGCAAACATCAGGCTTTGGAAAGATGGTGGACTCGGACTGATTAGGCCCCAGTGATACAAAGGAGACGCCCGCGGTCTAACTGAGACTGTGGCAACACATCTTCATAAACATGTCCGTCTAAATGTGTGTATGCTGTGTGTATGTGTTTCTCACTTCACTCCCTGCCTCCCTGTGTGTGTGTGTGTGTGTGTGTGTGTGTGCGTGCGTGCGTGCGTGCGTGTGTGAGTGTTTGTGTGCGAGTGTGTGAGTGTGCCTGCCTGCCTGGCTGCCTGCCTGGCTGCCTGCCTGCCTGCCTGCCTGCCTGCCTGCCTGCCTGCCTGCCTGCCTGCCTGCCTGCCTGCCTGCCTGCCTGCCTGCCTGCCTGCCTGCCTGCCTGCCTGCCTGCCTGCCTGCCTGCCTGCCTGCCTGCCTGCCTGCCTGCCTGCCTGCCTGCCTGCCTGCCTGCCTGCCTGCCTGCCTGCCTGCCTGCCTGCCTGCCTGCCTGCCTGCCTGCCTGCCTGCCTGCCTGCCTGCCTGCCTGCCTGCCTGCCTGCCTGCCTGCCTGCCTGCCTGCCTGCCTGCCTGCCTGCCTGCCTGCCTGCCTGCCTGCCTGCCTGCCTGCCTGCCTGCCTGCCTGCCTGCCTGCCTGCCTGGTTGTCTGTTTGTTTGGTTGCCTGGTTATCTAGCTGTCTGTCTGCCTGACGGTCTCCCCTCCTCTCTCCGACCCCCCCCCTCTCTCTCTCAAACATAAGCAAACACAAACACACAAATAGTATATACAATTTTAATTGATGATGTTAGGTATTTACCAGGAGTGTTGTGACGCGGAGAAAGTCGCCGCCATGTCTTTGGATTGTCTCTGACGTTGACGCTTCGTATGTGTCGTGGTTTGACTCTGTAATGTTAATAATACCTATATTTAGCATAATGGTATGACATTCCGATGTGTAGAGGTACACATATACTAATGAGCAAAACATATCTCGCGCAAACAGAGTATTCCATAAAACAATAATATGTATTAATTAGAAGCAAATAAACATTTTCTTATCGACGTCGGTGTTTTGTGATTAGCGAGACGAAACATTTTTCGGTTGCATATTGTCATTTGATATCATGGATTATACGTCGAATGTTAATCGTTGTGAACTGTTGCGTAAGAGAACAAAAAGAGGAATATGTTTACCCGTACAGAGAACGTGCTGAAAATTACGAGAATGCTGGTACAACTAACACACACACATGAAGATTATTTAAAATATTTAATATTTCTAACAATAACAATATATTAATATATTACGCTATCGCTATATATGTTTTAGACTGCATTTTGACTATTTTGTTAATCTAATTATTTGATTGTTTTTAAAGCAGCAAATATTTTAGTTTTATATAGCTTAAGCTATATAAGTTACTTATTTATAAATGTACGTTTAAATTTCGTATTAGATTATTATTATATCATACATTTTTAGATGTTTTAACAGTGTTGTATATATAGGTTTTTATATTCGGAGACATGGCGCTGTACAAATAAAGTTTATTATATTACTACTATTATTACAATAGAAATAACGGTATTTAAATAATAATATTGATGGCTTCGGTGTATTACCGTATTGGTTGGCAGCTGAAGCAACTAGCTGCAGCCAAGCGACGGGCAGGACAAGACGCCATGCTGGCTGCTTCATGTCGTCGTACGTCACGTCACGTATGGCTGGTGGCAAGAACGACACGTCACGCACGACTGGCTGTAAGACCGGCACGTCACGCACGGCTGGCTGTGTGCAAGAACGGCACGTCACTCACGGCTGGCTGCAAGAACGAGCACAACAACAAGCTTTAAATAATGAACCTACTTTATTGAGACATAATGATAATTATTTTGCCAGGTGGCGCTGCAAGGCAAGTCAGTCTTTAGTGCTAGCACGGCTCAAATACAGCGTTTTATTTACAGTCCGTACGGTTATAATATCGTGAACAGCTGTAAAATAAATACTTGTCTCGATAATGTCTGCAAAAAATTATCAAGAATGGAGCCTGGTGGATCTAAAAAAAGAATTGAGAACTCGAGGGAAGAAGCTTTCTTAGAGGAAACGGGAATTGAGTGTCAGGTATGTCTGTATGAGCGATAACATACGGTGTTGCCACATCATTTGCAGGGATGTTGTGGAATACAATACAAATGTTAATGTTGGTATATCCAACACTCTCACCCAGCCCCATCGCCACACCACACACAACAATTTAATCAATACTGATCGTGGTGTCAGATACCGGGTGTTGAATATTTATGCATCATTATTAATGGTAGTGTTGTTTTATATACAGATTCTAATTTTTGGATGCTACTGAGGACCCGAAAGCGCATAATGAATCCACAGTTGATTACAGCATGGCAACCCCAGACGCTGATGAGTATAAAGACCTGCATGCGGGAATGAGAGATGCCTTTCCGTCTGTCACCATCGAGAGAACTGACGTGATGTCTTTGACAAAAAGCTTGAAGAAAAAAGCAAGGCTATGTACAAAGAAAGGTATGAACCAGCAGCCAAATCATATCACAGCTGAATATTAATGTACAATAGAGCCATATTAATTAACTGTAATTAATATTGCTTATTGATTAGCCAGAGCGAGAGTAGTTAGTGATAAGATTTGGGGGGAACATATAAGTTTATGAGTTTTCATTAGTTGCATGTTCTGTATCTGGGGTTAAAACATGTCATATTTGATCTATTAATATTTACCTCCCCCCCTTTCACAACACCCTCTAAGGTATTTGCAGTGCATTCGGGTTGCTGTACAAGGGACCAGAACATATGTCACAGCCACTGCTTGGGCAGAAATGAAAAAGTCAGCCTCCTACTAGGTTGATTTTTCCATAAATTCGGATGGGGTCATACAGGAGTGCCAGTGTGAGCGTGGTGCAGGAGAAGACCCGACTGCCCATTGCAAGCATGTCAGAGCAGTGCTGTACGACTCGTGTGCTTTCTTCAGTCTGGTGATGTTGTTTACAGAGCTGACGTGCACTCAGGTAATTTTATATTTACGACAAAAGAAAAAAACGCAGACAGATAAATATCCCTTTAACTGAAAGTCAGTATGTTTACATTAACTGATGATAACTAAATTGAGCAGATATATGATGGTATTGTGTAGCAAGAGTGGTGTACATTTATACCACATCAAATGAGGTAATGCATACAGAATATTCTTACATATTAAACTTTACATACATTTCTTTTTTGGAAACACAGGTATTGCAAACATCAGACCGAGCCAAACCATTCAAAGGATCACCAATGAAAGCTGCTGGGCTGAAAACTGTTAGAGGGAAGGAGGACTTGACACATCATCTCACTTCAAGAATTCCTGCATTAACTTTGCTTGTCAGGTACATATTATATTAGAACATACTAACCTATTAATTCTGCTAATTATAGTCTCAGGCGAGCATCTGTTTTAGGTTTTAGTACAGATGATAATTTTTTAATGACCAGCAAAAGCAAAATCTATTATTTTAAATACCAATAAATACATGTAAATTATAATATGTGCATTTCATTATCAAATTACCTGCTTCTGAAGAGTTAAATATAGAGATCTATTGGTTACTGATTTTCTTGTTCCATATCGATAGAATATCACCAAAAGTTTTATTTTTTCGCTGAGTCAGTTTGTTTCTATTCAAATTGTCAATTCTTATTTTGATGATCATGTTTTAGGATGAAACACGAATGCCAGTGCTCCAGCTATTTCCCCCAACCAATCCCTATGCCATTGCGTTTGACCACAATTAATTGAACATGCTTCCTGAAGAGCAATACTTGATTGACTGCATGGTAAATGTATTGACTTTATTGTGATGTTTCATAATAACTTATGAATTATTATGTAGTGAGATATTTCCAAACTCTTAAAGTTAATATTTTGTCAATTAATACAAGTGTACTTACGCTTAAATAATAACAGTCTATCATACCAGTGCATTAAATTCAGTTGTAATGAATAATATATTATTTGTGTGGTATACCTTTTGTGTGATAACTCTTCAACATTTTCACATTTGGCAAGATTATTCTGTGAACAGGTGTCCCAGGTCACAGATATGGAAGTAAAGCATGTAAGGGAGACGACTCGTGGTCAAGCGCACAACCGGATGTGGAGAGATGTCCGCCAGCATCACATTCCGTCATCCAATATCGGACTAATTTGTAAGGCCACGGAAAGTAAAGAAATGGCCGTCTTGGCAACATTCACCAACTACCAGACACTGAGAGTTAAGCCAATTGTGCATGACCAAAAGTATGAGGGTATTGCTGTCGAGCAATTTAAACGCAAGGAGAATATGTCGACATATGCTTGTGGTCTGTTCATCAGTAAACGTTGTCCACAACTGGCGGCATCTCCGGACAGGATCATCGACGGTGACTACCTTGTGGAGGTGAAGTGTCCCTATGTCGCTTGGGACCAGATGATAACGCCCAGCACCGTCCCCTACCTAAAAAATAGGGGATAATTCCCTGGCTCTAAAGGAGACCCACGACTACTACTTCCAGATACAGTGACAACTCTTGTGTTCAGAGCGGAAACTGTGTTACTTTGTGGCTTACATTTTCAAAGATCTTATGGTTATTAAAGTTCGTAGGAATGATACATTCATTGAAATCATGATAAAGAAATTGTTACCTTTTCTGGCAGGCAATTTTAGAAAAATTATTTTACAAGAATTATTACCAGAATGTTTTCAAGCTATGTTAGACACTTCCTTGGCTAGATACTGCAGGCTATTGTCATTGGTTCGTTCATGCTTGGCTGGGGTGGGTGTCCAGTGCTATATGTGGTAAATACATAAACAATGTTAACCTATAGAATTCAATGTTTTACTGCTTTCCATGGTTGTTTAGATGGACTTGCATGCCTTGGCACGATGTTTACCCTGAAATTGCACTAGTAAAAACATACATTAATAATCTGTGTTGCCAGTTCTGATGCTTTGTTATTTATTGGTTCCTTAAATATAGTGTATGTTTTAGCCAGACCGATAATTCTTTCTACATGGACCCTCTTACTGGCGATCTTACGGTCCTTCATAACCGTCTCCCCGGACATTCTATTCTTGATCATCTTGTGTTCAAAGAGATCTTGCACATTGAATCCATTGTCTGCCATGATGCTGTCACCAGCATCACAAATCTGCATCAAATTTGAGCGTTCACAGATTTGGCGATCGCTAAGGTGGCGAAATGTAAGAAACCAGGCCTCCGGGGCTTGTCCCGACCAGCACCTTCACCGTATTGCGATTCTTGTACGAAGAAAATGTAGCTTGCTGGGCTAGTGGCTACTCCGGCTTTTGAATTGGGCATTCTGTGCCACCCACGACTACTCGTATGGTTAGAAACTTCTTGAAGTCCTCGGGTGAATAGTATGACATTGGCCTGAGATATGTCAAACATGCGACTCAGATCGAAATATGTCTTGTGACGTCTTAGTTTCATCAACGTGATTAGAAACTGGTCCTCGACTGATATGGAAGGAATGATCCCATGAAAATACCTCAGTTCATATGCTGATGGACCCAAAGTACCCAACACAAAACAAATGTTGTTGTAGTTTTCCAGTCCTGTATAGGAATGAATCAATTGCGGGTCATTCACAAACCAGGTGGTTGTGTACCGGTTTGGGCTTGAGGTCTGGGTGCCGGTTCACTAAGTTTCAGCAGAGTTAGCCAACGTTGTCTGCGGTGCTTGCTCTCTGTGTGGCCCTGGACGTAAAAATGGAGAAGCTTAGAAATGTACATAATATTATAAATCTTTGTAAAAGCAAAAGCAGTACAAATGTTGTTTTTTATCAAATATATAGTACTATACATGCCTTTTACAGCACAAGGTATTCTCCTCAAGATAATTTTCACTAATACGGATAATTACCCCTAATATTGTTACAAGGAGAAAACTGGTACAGCATAAATTCCTCATCACTCATGAAAAAAATTTATTGTAAGTACTTTTGGATAATAAACAGTGTACCATAGTTTTCACTGTCCATTGCGGTCACAGTCCTTTCAGCTCCAACTTGTGTGTATGCCACTTCCCTCGCTAGCTCTGCCTCTTCATTCATACGCAGCCTTTTCTTTGCCCTGTCACGTCTGTTCAACTCTGCTGTCGTTGCAGTTCTGGACCAGTTAAAGATACGTGGCACAGAGTTTTGTTTAAACATTCTGTTAAGCGGACGACTATCTGAAATCGTCACATACTAAGTCAATAATTTAATTTGTTTTGTTGATGGGGGAGATAATAATAAACTAAACAACATCACTAATAACAGAGGTGCAGGGGTATTACAGTTTTTAAAGAAATAAATCTTTCAAATAAGCATCATACACGTACATCGTAGCTAGTTTGTCGTGTCCCACAGTCACACACACACAGTTTGGCGTGCGACACTTGCACTACATCTAGACATACTTGTATTATTTGCGGCCATGTTTTATGGGTTTTCAAGGCCTCGGATTTTTTTGAATTTTTTCTTGGTTAAGGGCACAGATCTGAATACGAGTCAGATAAAAACGTTTGTTGCACTGTGCATGAGGTAACAAGTTATTATTACTTGAACATTGTTGTAGCCGTGATTGGTGTTCCTGTTGGTATCTCGTCATCACCGTGAAAACTAATTGAACATGATTGCTATCCAGACCAAACCAAGTAACCAATGAACAAGCAAGCTTTTGGTTTATCGAGAGTCCGACATGTTTGTATCTATAGGTAACAGCTCTTCTGATATATCAGTAAACGTTGTTTTAAACATATTCTCCTTCAAGCATTTACATAATCACCAGATGGTTTATTCCATTAATTTATTGTCCGCTGTGAAAAGAAATACTTTCTGATATCTAATGTTCATGGTTCCCTTACTAGTGTTACTTCATGTCCTCTAGTCCTTCAATGTTTTTAATGATGACAATTCTTGTAATTCTTTTCGTGTAATAGTCTATTTACTGATCTCTCCATTATATCTTGCGTTATTACGCCATTATAGTTTAGACAATTTCCATTGCTTGTGCCTCTCTTTGCTGAGCTTAATCTAGTTGCATTTCTCCGTATTCCTTCTAGTGTATTTATGTTCTTCTTAAGATACGCTAGATATTCTAGATCAGTTGTAACTATTGCCTTATACAGATGTATAAATGTATTTTCCTTATACGTTATATTTCTCCTGATTAACCGAATAATTTGATTACCCTTCAAACCGCTCTGAAGGTTTCATGCGCTAAGTGTTTCTCTTAAGTTCTTGTCTTCTATTGTAATACACGTTCAGTACACAGAAACAGTGTTTCCCGTGATACAGTTTGTATCCATCTTCATCTGTTCAGTGTAGGCATTTACTTTCAAAAAATCGAATAACATCTGCCATTTTCAGACAGTTTGACCAATTTGTCTAAATCAACTTGTAAATGTTGTTTATCTCAATCATGTATAACCTTTCTAACAACTACTATGTCGCTACAAACTGACTAGTGTAACAATAACAAAATAAAGACAGTTAACGATAAATAAAAACGTAGTAAAATCTGAATTGAAAATGAAAATTATGAAAATAGAACGTCATACCATTATCGAATTCTACGAACCCTGTTTGTGCTTCGGTTAATTTACTCTGCGTGTATTCACTATAATCAAGTCTTTGAACACAGCAGGTGCGACAATAATGGCCATTTCTATAGCGATTAATACAAATTTATGTTATCCGCCTGGAGTAAGGTATGCCTTTTAACAAAGTGGAAAAGATGGTGGGGTATGATTAGCCTCCACCATTATTCTGCTGCCAAATATAGGTAGACCTACACATTTAAGATGATGCAATGGGAAATATTTGAATGAGAAGGTTTTCGAAGAATGCTTGATCATTTCTGCAGCAGGCCTTGTATTTTTCTATTGGTGATGTTGGCCTTTCATATTCCACGGCTGTGGCGTGCATGTGTGCGTGTGTTTGTGTGTGTGTGTTTTGTTTGTGTGTGTGTGTGTGTGTGTGTGTGTGTGTGTGTGTGTGTGTGTGTGTGTGTGTGTGTGTGTGTGTGTGTGTGTGTGTGTGTGTGTGTGTGTGTGTGTGTGTGTGTGTGTGTGTGTGTGTGTGTGTGTGTGTGTGTGTGTGTGAAAGAGAGAGAGTTAGATTTTTTTGTGTATGTGCGTGCGTGCGTGCATATATGCGTGCGTCTTGTCACCTTGTTTGCACTCCCTCAAAGTAAGGTTGATAGACTGTAAAGCAGAGGTGTCGGAACTTGGGGGTAAAGCTCACCATGAATTTTCGGAAAAAAAGGGAAAGAGGGGATTGTGTAGTTGGAGTTGTTGCGGTGCCGATGGGGTGGTGTTAGAGATTTTTGGCGGGGTGGACAGGAATATGATTGGAGATATAACGTTACCTTCAGCCTCACAAAAAACCTCCAACTACACTCTGTTGCCAACATATATATTGGCCAGCCCCTTTCCACTCAAAACATTGGGATACAACCCCCAACCCTCACCCCAACTCCGACGCCTATGCTGCCAGTAGTTTTATTTTCTGACGTCCTATGCATATTTTCCCCTAGAACATTATACTGAGCAATGCTGCTCTTTGTGCATATACGTGTTCAATGACATGTCGTGGATAGGTTTACACGTTGCCAGAACAACACAGTGAAGTTTGAATTAAACGTGAGTTTAGATGGAGAATGCCAAAATACAAACATATAACCAATGCATTACGACGTACTCATACACGTATTCATACACGTACTCATACATGGGAATGAGTAGTCAAGTAATCTAGTGTGAACGAACACTCCATTGAATGAATAAACTAGATTATTGGCCCATGAGCCATGGAACGAGAAAGCATCCGTTATGAATTAATATATAATTGATTTACAGAACTCAGAACTCAGAATCAATTTATTTGACCTATAAATACGATACGTATACAATTAATAACGTAAGTAATAGATAAGGTCGGGAGATATATAATATCGCTAGGACAGGAGCCACCCCATAAATATAAACAAACAACAAAATTTACATGATACAAATCAGAATAGCATATGACTTGTTTTACAGTTGATAATTACTCAGTGTATCAACATACATACATAATAGAAGGACTGATTATATGTACTCTTGTACAAATTTACGTACATATGGATATTTAAGTATACATTTCAATACGTATTACGAATTACAAATAAAGGAAGTATGAATACGACAACTGGATTTTTAATTTAAAATTTAAAAGTTTGTGTATGTTGAAAAACCATATAGACTGTGGGTGTACATTTGATTAATGATAATACTTTGTGTATTGTTAACTGTTTCTACTATGTTGTGTCTAATGCATTGTTTGGCAAATTTATGTTTGAATCTGGACATATACAGATTATTTCTTTAACGTGTGCAGTGCTGATGAATAGATAAATATAGATCGTTGATGCGATGGGCCCCAGCTCGAGTAGTTACCGTGTGTAAATGTTTACGTAATTGACCAAATGGGCGGGTACTTTTAAGCTATCGGCCATGGACCAATTAGTCACTGAGCGTGAACGGTTGCACCAATGAAAAACTGTGTCTGAATACGAATAATTCATAAACAAACTCAATCTTTCTCGAAAATAATTATTAGGATCGGATGTAAACGAAAAACGAGATAACGAACACCAGCAGAAGTGACACACAGAAATGAGCCGTGGCGCCTCTGTTTGATGTCAACAATAATTTCTAACAACAGCTTAATTCGCAACCACCAAACGTCAAAAGCTACTGATAGCAATCAGACTATGATCCCATTGGCTTATTGGATATCAAATATATTTTTGTCGACAGTCAGCTTGCAGACCCGCGTCCACGACAGTGCATCCGTAATATACACACACTGAATGAAATATCATGCGGCAAATAATATATGGTACCGCTTACCGCAATTCGACAACAACCGCAGTACTAACACCAGAACGCAACATGTGTTCGATTTGATGTTTCGATAATTTCCAAACGCGATATTATTACGTGCGAAGAGCCGATGTCGGCGTCGCTTCGAACAGATTGCTCGACGTTGCTCGAAATAGAACTAATCTTATTTTAAAGCGACGCGGCGAGATATGCGAAGTGGCCTTTTCATTCGCATTAATTAAAATCGCAGGAACATTTAAACTGTGTATTTCGTTATTGTATTCACAATGTTTCAGCCACTCATGACTAAGTTCATATATACTGTATTCTACACATAATCTCAACAAAGTGTGCAGCGCAACATTGAATATTATTATCGTCACAGCTCCTAAAACACGAAAGGAAACGTATACCATAATATGTCATGGACATCCTATCGACAGCAATTGTAGGATTATAAAACGTCTTCGACATCTGGTAAATTAAACCAAGATATTTCGGGTAGCTTCTTTTATGAGCAGCTATCCTTAAATCCAACCTGGAACTTCACTTCTCTGTTTCGTTCCGCCGGTCATCCTTCCAGCTATTTTGCAACTTCCTATAGTTCGCCTGTGTGACTAAACTGAGTATTATTTTCGTACAATAACCACACGTACAAACGTAAGCCATATATACATAAGCACGTGCACTTACCTTCTACGGACGAGAGCGTAACAATCTTTGACGAACTTCCGGTTGAAATTAGTTGTATTTTTCTCGCTGTTGTGTAACCATCGATGAACAAACACGTCCTCTGTGCCGACTGTCTTTTCAAGTCACTAGAAAGACCGTTTTCCCGGTGCCAGTGGCGAGGGCGTGGTGCTACTCGACTTGTGCCTATCGACGCAACTGACGGGGATTGGTTAAGCTGTTCATCAACGACAGCTTAAAATAGCTCGAATATGTAGCTGGTCCGTCGGGCAATTTCAATCTTTATAACTTTCGCATGCATAATTGGCGTTTTTATGATTGGCTAATCCGGCGACTGGCCATTTCGATTAGGCCAAGACGTGTCAAAATATGTTCTTTGCTGTTCGGGCTTGGAAAGAATGTGTCAAAATATATAAAATCTAACTGGAAGTGTTCTCTGTTCAGCGAATGCCGGCATGGCTGAATGTTTAAGGGTTTTACGCTAATGTAATTATCCTGAGAAACTCCTCGGCAGTGGATCAATACGATATGTCTTTAGGTCCCATCATAACCTTCTATAATCTAAGGCGTCCAAACCTACGAAGGCTCGAGGTGCAGTTGGGGGTTTCTGAGAGTCTCAATGTGTTTCTACGGGAGGAACCTCAATGGCTGTAATTTGAGATTTTTCTTATAGCCCCAAGAGGGATGTAATTTAAGGTTTTTGGAGAGCTTCAAGATGTTTCATGTGGGAGCCTCAATAGGGTGTAGCTGGAGATTTTTGGTGAGCCTCAACTCCCCCCCCCCCCGACTATTCACCACGTTCCGATGCCAATGATTATTAAATCCATGCAAACTGAATTGCTATAATGCATTGTCAACTATTAGCATCCGTACAAAACTTATGTATGCCCAATTATGCATACATGACAGCTTCTATATTCTAGTCACAAGTTGTGTATTTGTTATGCACACAATAAACTGTGATGAGAAAAGGGAGAATCTCAGAACGAAATGTCCAATATCAGAAGAAATTACTTTCGTTTGGGGAATGGGTGTTATTAGCGGTTTCGTCTGGCGTCGGACATCGATATTTTACGCTCCGGACCGGTACTGTTAATATATATTGATATCATACTATCAATGTTTACAAACTTTCGTCTAGGTTATGGTGGGGGGGGGCATATTATACAGCGACGTTCTGGGATGATCCCTAAGTTCTACCATCTATGATATAGTGCAACAGCTGAACATTATATTAGTGTGCCCATCAGAACTAATTTTCTACGTTATTACACTAATCATCAGGATTCCATTAATTGGCATTTCGTGTCCTTGACATCCCTGCACATTTCGTGACACGTCAACCCTGCCCTGAAGGGAAGGGACGAACCTGTGCCTAGCAAACAATACACATTGCAGCAATAAACTGAATGCACATACACCATTGTTGCGACATTGATTCAGTTATTATACAAGCGCTATAGATTTTATACATGCGCTTGTTGAACGGCGTGCCGTATGCACGAGAGTCACGGACATGACAGGTGCATCCAGTTGAACTAGACGTAGGCTTTCTCCAAAGGTTACCGATGTGTCATATTGCATGGGGTGGGTCGGTGGGTGGGTGAGTGAGCATATATCGTGTGTGTGTGTACGCGCGTAAGTGTCCTTGTGTGAGCATGTGCGCGTGTGTATATGCGTGCGTTGGCTCCTGCGTGCGTGCGTGCGTGCGTGCGCGACTGGATACGTACGAATGGGCACAATGCTATCCAGTAGGTCCCGTATATTAGGGAAATTGGTCTTTGGTCTCAGAGCAATTATATCGTGTTTCTTCAGCCGGCGAATCATTTCAGGAAGCTGCCTCGTCTGTGGACGGCATTCCTAATGATGGTCACTAATCGTGATGTCCCAATTTCATATTCTTGCCTAATGTTGTTTATTCATTCCACGTTCTCCTGTCTACACAAGCGTCTGCTAGAAATGTATTGCCTTTTGGCATTATAGTTAACTCAGACAGCCTGCTAAAATCTCGTCGCGACGGTTTAAACCGGATCGGCTTTGTCTGAGTGGGGATTTAGACGAAATCATTATTTTTATGTGGTAGTATCCAATAATGCTCTAACACACATGGATATATTTCAGGCCAGACTCTAGAATTGGGTGTGTTTCGTTCGGCGTTTGACGGTCAATTTGTATAGCTGCCCGGAAACATATATATAGCCAATTCATTTGTTAGAATCATGTGTGATTTAGGACTAGGTACGCCATCTGCTTGGCGGCCCGTCATTCCATCTCTTAATTAGGAGTCATGCCGACCGCTGAACTGGCACCAACGCGCAGCATTTACACGAGGATGCGATCAAGGCGAAAGATCATCAATTATTCACATGTCGCTGAGTCGGACATTGCTTTGAAAATCAAGATGAAGCTTCTACAACGCTAATGGAGAAACCTACTTTTGAACGCAGTAAAGTGATCTGAACCACCACCGGTTTTTTTAAAGAACTGATAACCTTTAAAGAGGACACGACTATAGAGACCGATAAATAAATGAAACACGTCATCAATTCTGAAGACCTGAAGACGACGACGCACTACATCAATATCACACGGGAACGTCGCTAACAGTGACGCGATTTGGTCACCCATACCTATGCATGTTTAGAAATCTCATTCAGTAACAATCATCCTCTGAGTCGCAGGTGGTTTATTTTGCGAACTATGAGTTATGCTACTGCATAGATGCTCCCCGCTTCGTCGGTTACCTTGAAGGAGAGTTGCTATCATAACTGTATGATACGTTTTGCTTTATCTGTCCAAACTGCGCCGAAATCAATGTATACATGTCGGCTGTGACAAGCACGATTTTGACTAATCAGTCGTTGACATAATTTATAGTTCCTCCAATCTATGCTCGCCAAGACGTAAAACGCATCATGTGAATATATTGTACCAACATTACATTGTTTAAGCGTTAACTTTGCAAAGATGACGAATCATGTCAGATATGTGTTCATGGTACACAAACAAGACACATACATACACATGTTTATATATATATATATATATATATATACATATATATACATATATGTATATGTATACATACATATATATATATATAGAGAGAGAGAGAGAGAGAGAGAGAGAGAGAGAGAGAGAGAGAGAGAGAGAGAGAGAGAGAGACTACCAACATATATATATATATATACAGGTGTATATATATACATATATATGTATATATACATATAAATATATAGACTACCAACATATATATACATATGTTGGTAGCCTATATATATGAAAATATACATATATATGTATATGCAGATATATATATATATATATATATATATATAACATATAACTATAACAAGCACACCATTTAGATACAACATATTTTCACAACAACGCTGTTTTTAGTAATAATTACTGTATTTTTTCTTTTCATAACCACCCCTTTTGCTGAAATAATCTTATAATTCATTACGGGGTCAGTGATGTATTATTGGCACTGTTTAATATATGCTAGGACTGTAAGGCCAACTCTACTTTCAATATCATCATCGGCAATCCCCCGTAGCAAGGATTATCTTTCCGTGGACAGTAGATTTAATTTGTTTTGTCTTCGTATGTATGGATTATCAGTCGAAGCTGAGTCGCACGGCATCCCAGAGTCAGCACATTAATAACTAATATGTCGTGAAGATAGATTTTGTACATTATCAATGGATCCCATCTTCCAATTCTCACGCTGTTTGGTTGTATTAGTATATTATTTTATTATTTATTCATTAATATTTTTTCTATTTTAATCTATGTTTCGACAATATCATATTGAATGTATGATTTTGTATGTACACATGGATAGTTTTAGCTTAGCTTTGTTTACATTTTGTTTAGTGAAATGTTAGCCTTTTTATACGCTTACGTTTAGTACTCACTTTTTAGTAGCTATATGAATCGTAATATAAATCTTCACATTTCATTTTCAACGCCTTTGAACAGAGCATTCTGGATATGAGTGTAAAAATTAAGTACGTTATTTATTATTATTATTGGTTGATTACAGTTGCGTGATCGTTCATCAATTACAGTCATTTGCAAAAGGTTAAGAAATTTTACAAAACTATGATTTTTTGGCCTTCACATAACATTATATCAGTTTATTTCGCCAAATAAACATAGTACAACATAATATGAAACTTTATGTCGTCCAAAAGTGTCTGTGTCTCTACTTTTCAGTATTTAGTGTGGCCTCCTTTGTTGTCAATGACCGCCTGGATGCGACGTGGCATGCTAGAAACCAGATATTCGCAGTACTCCTGGGTGATTTCGGTGACCCAAACGTCCTTGATAGCTTGTTTCAAGTTTTGAGCGCTTGACGGTTGTTTGTCTGCCACCTTATCCCTCATTGTAGTCCACAGGTTCTCAATGGGATTTAGATCTGGGCTGTTCCCAGGCCATTCCAGCACGGATATTTTGTTCTTCTTGAGGAAATCAGTGGCTACCTTGGATCGGTGAAAAGGAGCGCCGTCTTGCATGAAAATCGTACATTTATGGATGTCCATATGCAGTTTCAGCTTCTCCTTCAGCAACTCCATGTACCTAGGTCTATTCATAGTGGTGTTAAACATGACATGGCACCCCAAATCATCTGACTTGGCAGGAGTTTCATTGTGGCTGCTGTATATTTCTCATCAAATTGCTTATCTACTGGCCGCCTAACGTGCCTCTTGCGAGGTATAAACTGTTGCATGGTCGATTCATCTGAGAACAACACTTTCTTCCACTGCGCGAGAGTCCAGTGGCGATGTCGTCTGGCAAAGTCCAGTCTCTTTTTTTTTATCACAGGTGCCATGCGTGGCTTCCGGGCCGGCTTGCGGGACTTGAGCCCATATTCCTTGCTGATACGTCTCGAAACAGTACTGAGACTTATTTCCGTACCTTTTAAGCGTAAAGCAGCCCATATTTTCTTGCATGAGCTCATTGGCGAGCACATCACGATGCGTCTCATTGCGTGGTCATCCCTGAGCGTAGTTTTCCGTGGACGACCACTCCTTTTACTGTCACGAAAAGTGCCATCAGTATTGAATTTGACGATGGCGTTGTGCACGGCTGTCTTGGAATAACGTAATTTAGCACTAATGTCTCTTTCCGTATATCCTTCTCCATGTAGAGTCACTATTTGTGCCCTTAGAACCTCTGTCAAAGACGATGTTTTGCCCATTTCAGGGATGAAAACAAAACTGAAAAAACACCTAATCAATACTGACAGCAGCAGACAAATGACCTGGAAGTACTGACTAGACGTATTGCTTCAAGGCCCAAATAGGATGATGCAATCCAGATATTATCTGACGCAATCTGAAGCCATACAGTAAAATGCTTAAAAATCGTGCCTGGTCTTAATTTTTTTGCAAATGACTGTACTTCGTGTTCTTGTAATTGTGCTGGTCGGCGTCAAATCTTTCCAAAGTGGATTTAACCACGTCTACATCCCTCTCCTATGTGCGGTCGCTTCCTACGACTCGGCTGAGATAAAAATATGCTTTTTACTTCACACTCTCTTTACATGCATCAATTCTTGGAACCAAACATTTTCGGTGAATGCTACATCAAATATTTAATCCCAACACGCAGCGGTTGGCAAAATGTATCCTTAAATAACACCATTCTGGGAAGACAAACTGCTGCAGGGTTATTTGTCTGGGACTTTGGATCATGGCCACGTTGCAATATTGGTAATATTGGTAGTATTAATCAAGTCACAAGGCATTTATCAAATTCTTGGCCTGACCATCATAGCGAGCTATTGTGTACCTATAATGGCGGCCGTAGGAGTTATTTTTACAAGAAAATAGTATTACAAACATTTCACCAACAAACAAATAACATATCCTTTATTACACGCAGTTACACATACAAACATTACAATTATTAACATGTCATTTCAATAAAAAAAATAACTCCTTATTATGTTTACTATATCGTCAAACTACGATTTAAAACAAGAACAATAAATGTATGTCTTTATGCACAATAATTAATAAAGCTGCATTTCCCACGATGCATAGACTACTGAGCACGCCTAAACCAAAGTTGTTTCGACGTCATGCATCGATATGTCACGGCAGTATTTCAAAATTGACACTTCACGAAAATAACTCTATCATACAGTGTTAGTTAAAAGAAACACGTCCATATAGCACGCGACAAAATATAAAACAACACCGAGGCTACGTCGGATGACGTAATAACGTAGCAACACTAACAATGACCTACACGTGACCTGCTTAAAACATACTTTGTCTTTTGTTTATGTTTGGCAGGTGCAAGTATAGCACACAGGTAAGTTAACTTGTACTGGGTTACACAAGATGGGTCATGTGTGTGTGTGTGTGTGTGTGTGTGTGTGTGTGTGTGTGTGTGTGTGTGTGTGTGTGTGTGTGTGTGTGTGTGTGTGTGTGTGTGCGTGCGTGTGTGCGTGTGTGCACGCACGGCTGTTCAAACAAAGACGATACGTTTACCGAATTCTTCGGAAAGGAAAATTAACTGTTGCAAAACATGTGAACGAACTAACCAGATCGTTAAATGATAGGCCTAGAAACGAATGATCAAAGAGTGCGAAGGAATATAATAGTGTGTGAAGTAGCTACACAATTCAAGTGACCGCCCAGGAAACAAGTAATCGTCGAGAGTGAACATATATAACCTTCAACAAATGAGCTAAATTATAGAAATGGTGGACAAGGGAACGAGTATTCGTGAATTGTGAGCGAACGTAAATCGTTCAACGAATGAGCTTGCAAACCAGTAAGCTTCACGTTTGAACGAAAGAATCCGTGTACGAACTAACCGACAGTAGCCTTAGAGCTACTGGAACGACTCGTGACGCCCCTGGAGGATACTTTTACAATCAGTTTTCGACAACTGCAGAACAGTTGTAAAACGTCTGACGCGATTTTGTGAATAATGGACAAATTGTCCCGGGGGCGTTACCCGGTATAGCGATTGTTCCCCTTTCTGCGTCACACATTGGGTCTACAACAAGGATGAAACGGCGCCCAGAGCTAATATAACCGCGTATAAGGAAAATCCTAGCGGAAGTGTCGCAACGCCAGACACTGCCCCGACCCTTTCCGGTGTACAGTGGTCGACCTTCCACCATTTCTTGTAGAGTGTCTGTACGGTGCCGTCTTGCTTCATGGCGGCGAGGGCGTCATTCATATTCGGTATAAGTCTGTCGCCTTTCGTCATCGCAAACCCGTAGCCTTGACCGTTGTCGAGGAACGCGCCAAACGTCTGCGAGAACAGACACGATCAGATAACCATTGCTATAAAGTGGAATATTTATACCTGGTTGCAACTTTACGAATTGCATGCAGCTGCAATTGTACGAGACGATGGCGTGGTAGGATACGCAATCGGTGCTGCTTTTTCCGATTGTGTGTGCTACTACGCCACCGACATATAACAGAATGTAGGTCGCAAAGGTAACATTTGATTTCATGCTCGTGGTGACTGAATTTTGCTAATTTTAATTCAATGTTGGGGACTATGTTCTTTATCGCCGCAGTCGGCTGTAATACGGTTTTAAGACAACTGAATTGTGAACGCGATCATCGCGTCATGACGTAACAAAAATAGTTCCAGTTATAATTCATTGTGTGTGATTAGTAAATCACAACAGCACGGTTGTATTGCGCAGCGCAAATGCACACGTGTGTAATAACATATATGAATATATTATTATGTAGATGTTATTTCAATTACGTGAAATATGTCATTGAAACAACTGATTTTGCTACATTCTCAAACCTTTGATGTGTACGTGCGTGCATGCGTGATTTCATGTAGGCTTATAGTTATTGCTACATGATATACGAGTTACAGTGATAGTGGACATATCATGTACACTCTTGATAGCAACATTTGCTGAAGCTATACATTACCGTCAATTCGCAGCGGTTGTTCGCCATGTACTCCGCCATGGGTTTGTCGAGTATTAGGGAGTAGTTCTCGTTGAGAACCTTATTGAGTCCAGTCTCCACACTCGCCACGTACACGTTTGGGTTGGAGGACATCTTGGCCGCCATGCGACTAAAATACAAGTGACGGATCATAAAGAATAATTTATGTACACATTACGTCACGGTTTGCTTACGTCACAATAACAATTTGCGCGAGACTTCAGTCAAAATTTGCCTTTGCCAACAATGTTGATAACGGTTATATACGTGAAATACATTACTATTGTTGCATGACATCTCATAAATTAAACATTTCTGCACACAGTTATCACTGTAGAAAACTATGTTTTTGTCGTAACGAAACACATTTGAGACCAGATATTCAACAAAATATACGACGGAATGTTCGAACCCACCACGTGTTCGGTATCCAATTTGATGGTTTGACGGAGATTTTGCTAAGCAACATGTCACGTGATGGATAGGTCAATTACAAAGGTAATCAAACACTTGCGTTTCTCATTGTGTATTTCACTGTGTATGCCAGAATGGTGGGCCCTCTGTGTGCGTAAAATATGTATAACATATACAAGTAAAACTATATGGCTACTGACTCGAATGAAATAAAAATAGTTTACAAAGTGCGAAAAATAGTTGAGTACCTTAAACAACGATGAGTTCAAACGTAAGATAGGAAAACATTTCACGAACCTGTATGGTTCATCTTTAGTGCCGATGAACTTGGACATAGCAACGCCGCTAATCGACATGCCGTAACGTATCGTCTCTTGATCGAGAAGTTCCTCCAGTGACGTAATCTCCGTGTCTCGCCGGATGAGAACACTAAGTGGAACGTCCATCCAGGGAATGCTGAAGTCTACCGCTTCACGGCGCATGCCCGTGATAGCTATAGGTCCAAGGGCCAGGTCGGCAGCCTGTGAACGACACAGACTGTTTACGATTCGCTAGGTTTCTTGACAACGATCGTTCTAGTAATCATGATGTTGATATTGTGATTTTTGCATATATATCTCTGTCGTTAAATTTATCTTCTAACTCCTGGTTATAACTGTTGACGTGTGTGTGTGTGCGTGTGCGTGTGCGTGTGGCGTATGTGTATGTGCGTGCGTGCGTGTGTGTGTGTGTTCGTGCGTGTTATTGTAACTATCACATATAGTTGCGTCGTCATCGTTCCTATCACAAATAGTTTTTTGTTCAGGTGTTGTCCGCGTTATCGCCGACACTGCCAACTGCTCTTATCGCATTTATCTTCGAGTAAGTCAGTCTTATCGTAGAGTCAGCGGCAACAATCATAATACTATTTAAGATATATTCGACAAGGTATATAAACACCACATA
Organism: Paraescarpia echinospica; assembly: GCA_020002185.1. Classification (NCBI taxonomy): domain Eukaryota; kingdom Metazoa; phylum Annelida; class Polychaeta; order Sabellida; family Siboglinidae; genus Paraescarpia; species Paraescarpia echinospica. The sequence continues at coordinate 17,947,687 of CM034533.1, read as the reverse complement.
AAACGAACAGGGAGCACGCAAGCCTTTTTCTCACGCAATACACGGAAGTTAGCTGTATCAGTCGAATCTTGTCTCACTTTGTGTTCTCGTCCCGTGATTCCAGGAAACAGTTCGATTAGAAAGAGGCCTTTTGGGAAATGTCTATCATTTCCGGTTTGGTAAGCAACGAGAGATAGAAACAGGCCAACAGTAATCCTTAAACGGCGAAATATAAGATCGGATAACGCTCCTACTGGTAAATCCACGTTTTGATGAAGGTACCCTTGTTCGCGAGGATGCCGTACCCTAGCGTAGCGAGTTTCATGTAAACACCAGATATAAATCTTGTGAAAGGTTCCCTCAACCTAACGCTAATCCTAATACTAACCTTCAACCTAACCTTAACCATAAACCTAACCTGCACATCAGAGCACCCATTTGTATGACGTGGTGTGACATGGTAACACGAAGCTCCTTCCTATTATTAGCTCAGGACATAATCAGTGGCGCCGACTGGCGATTAGCAGTGTCACTAATACGACTAGACACCCAACGACTCAGCAATGGACACCTCTAGATACCTGCCAATTTCTGACTTTCAAAATCCAGTAGATTCGAGATTTATTCTGAGTCTCAGCTTCATTGGACTTCGAAAGATAGGGGGTGTATGTTGTTGAACATTTTTCGCGGCGACGTTCAACATTTCTGAAGCTCACCAGAAACCTCGATTTGCACCCCTTCCTTGACGCTCTAAAAACCCAACCTTTTGAGGCTCTCCAGAAACATCGATTTGCACCCCTCCCCCGAGGCTTCCCAAAAAACCCATGTTCAATCTATCCGAAAACCTCGATTTGAACCCCCCCCAGGCTCGCCGTCTTCACCGAAAATCCGGGAGATTTTATTCTTTTGTTTGGGAGACTCCCGGAAAATCCGGGAGGGTTGGCAGGTATACTTACCCCACGATACACCTCTCCTATCATGCCGCTGCGCCGGGAGCCGATACTTTCCTCCGATATGTAGATGTTGTAGCGGCACGAGATGCGTGCACACACGGCGTCCAACAGGTCTACGGTGAAACCCTCAAATAGATTGTCACCTCTCGCAGTCTTCTTCACTACCACATACGGTCTGGCCTGCAACATAAGACCACGGCTGTCGTGATGAAGTTTGTATTGTTTGATTACTAGTAATGATATTTATTATTATTTTCGATGATAATGTTGAATCTGTTTAGTGTCACCTTCGCCAGTTAGTATCACATTCGGAGGGTAATCATCACCGGTGACAATCGCAATCGCCACAACAACCACCACATTGTCGGTAAGGTTCAACATCGGCATCACCGCCGTCGCCGTCGCTAGCGTAGCACAAGAAACGAAAATGTCGACAAAGGTCGCCCTCATTTAATATTTACAAGTCATTTTTAATTACAAATTACGTGGTAAACTTAAAGGCATACGATGTAATCGTGTTTTTGTTTGTAAAATATAATTATATAGTGTAATTTGCACACGTATTATATAGTGTTGACTGGTTACAAATAAAACAATGACCCGGTTGTAACCGACAACTGTGTGTCAAAATGTATGATGCGACGTGCCTCTGTGAAAAGATCGCCAGATATGTCACCATCTCCGTACAACGTCAAGACTAGTGTGTTTACTATTTCCCTTGAGGAATTGTCACTGGTTGGTGTCCACCCTGTTTGGTCCAAAACAATTCTTTCTAGGTGTTATGAATTGTTTACACTTAGACACAGACTGCGTCTAGAGGAAATGGTTCGAGAAGCATGTCATGCTGTGTAACAGCATACAAGCTTTACCGAGCAGACATTTCCTAATTTGAAGTTACTATCTTATTTATCTCGACATTACACTGTGCTGTCATACACCAAAACGGTGTTCAAGACACGTAGGAAAAATCAGTGGCAACGAAGATACAGTTTGTTGTAATTACTTTCTCTGCATTAAATAAAGAAACATAGAATGTGCTAAGATCAAATACGGAGTGCATGAAATAAGATATATTACATTACACAAACGCCATCCCGTTGTTTATATTTCCAATATTACACAAACAATCCATTTTTGTTCCTTCCCATTCCTGTATTTCAAAACCACATTTTTCCCTTTAATTTCTGAAACTACAAAACAATCCCCCAATTTACCCATTCAATTTCTGGTAGTATACATACAATCCATTTTCGCCCATTCCACTTCGGGTACCACAGAAACAAACCCTTTATGTCCCTTCCACTTCGGGTACCACAGAAACAAACCCTTTATGTTCCTTCCACTTCCGGTGCTACATAAACAATCCCCGTTTTGTTATTTCCATTTCCACAACGTATAACACAAACAATCCCTTTACAATACTTCCATTTCAGGTATTACATACAATATCTATTGCGGGTACTTAAATTTCCGGTACTACTAAACAATTCACAAATAAACCCTTCCCACCTTCTACATCCGATATTACACAAACAATCGCTTTATGGACCTTCTACTTCTGGTACTGCACAAACAATCGCTTTATGGACTTTCTACTTCTGGTACTACACAAACAATCGCTTTATGGACTTTCTATTCTGGTACTACACAAATAATCGCTTTATGGACCTTCTACTTCTGATACGACACAAGCAATCGCTTTATTGACTTTCTACTTCTGGTACTACACAAACAATCGCTTTATTGACTTTCTACTTCTGGTACTACACAAACAATCGCTTTATGGACTTTCTACTTCTGGTACTACACAAACAATCGCTTTATGGACTTTCTATTCTGGTACTACACAAACAATCGCATTATGGACCTTCTACTTCTGATACGACACAAGCAATCGCTTTATTGACTTTCTACTTCTGGTACTACACAAACAATCGCTTTATTGACTTTCTACTTCTGGTACTACACAAACAATCGCTTTATGGACTTTCTATTCTGGTACTACTCAAACAATCGCTTTATGGACCTTCTACTTCTGATACGACACAAGCAATCGCTTTATTGACTTTCTACTTCTGGTACTACACAAACAATTGCTTTATGGACTTTCTACTTCTGGTACTACACAAACAATCGCTTTTTGGACTTTCTATTCTGGTACTACACAAACAATTGCTTTATGGACCTTCTACTTCTGGTACTACACAAACAATCGCTTTATGGACTTTCTACTTCTGGTACTACACAAACAATCGCTTTATGGACCTTCTACTTCTGATACGACACAAGCAATCGCTTTATGGACTTTCTACTTCTGGTACTACACAAACAATTGCTTTATGGACTTTCTACTTCTGGTACTACACAAACAATCGCTTTATTGACTTTCTATTCTGGTACTACACAAACAAACGCTTTATGGACCTTCTACTTCTGGTACTACACAAACAATCGCTTTATGGACCTTCTACTTCTGATACGACACAAACAATCGCTTTATGGACTTTCTACTTCTGGTACTACACAAACAATTGCTTTATGGACTTTCTACTTCTGGTACTACACAAACAATCGCTTTATTGACTTTCTATTCTGGTACTACACAAACAAACGCTTTATGGACCTTCTACTTCTGGTACTACACAAACAATCGCTTTATGGACTTTCTATTCTGGTACTACACAAACAATCGCTTTATGGACCTTCTACTTCCGACACTATACAAACAATCCTTTTCTTATATTTCTACTTCAGGAACTACGCAAAAATCCCTTTTGCTCCTTTAATTTCGATTTTTTGAAACAGTCCATTTTTGTTCTGCCCTTCACCGGTATTAGTGCTCCACAAACAATCTCTTTGTGTTCTTTCTGTTTCGGGTACTACATAACACTGGGGTCGAGGCGAAATTCATATTGAGGGGGCTCAGCCTGGAGCTTCAATTCAGCATTCCGCCATCGGTACGGTCAGAAATAGCATCGAAAGACGTGGGGCGTGGTTTGAGGGGGTGTTGTTCAAACAAATTCGCAGTGACGTTCTCATTTTTGCTTGTCATCTCACAGAACAAATCCGGCTTCTCGGACAAGACATTGGAAGACGAGGGGGTGCTGTTACAAATTGTCCGAGATTGTGTTCTACTAAATATTGCCACAATAAACAAGGAGTGCATAAGTGTTATTGAACATTTTAACGAAAATAATACAGTATTTTATTCTAATTATTCCAAATGTTTTACGTGGAGCGCAGTGGTGCAGTGGTGCAGTGGCTAGAGCTTCTCATTATCGACCGAGAGAACTTGGGTTCGAATCACGTGCTGTGGTGTCGAACCATGGGCAAGTTCGTTCACTCAATATTGCTCCAGTTCAGCCGGCTGTACGAATGAGTACCTGGCTATAGACAGTGGTGGTATTTGTAAAGGAATATCATTGCGCATTAATTGCAGCGTGGCTGGATTCTTCCCAGAGAAGTTGAGGTGGTGTTCAATTGAACAGGTCTGCCAGGGAGTAAAGTGTAAGGCGCTTTGAGCAGTCCTGGTGACTGGATATTACGCTATATATACAAACTTACCTTTACCTTTTACATTTATATTTTACTCCGAATTACCAACTGGACTGGAGACCAACCACATTAAAAACACTCAATATTGGGGACTAAATCCCCCTCTCTCATCATTGGAGGGGCTGATCCCCCTGCCAACCCTAACCCCCGGTTACGACGCCTGTACATAAACAATCCATTTCCGGTACTACAGAAACATTAATTTTCGATAATGTTCTTCTCCTTCCATTTCTACCGAGTCTATCAAACAAGAACTACGGTTGGGAATTTTGTTTGATCTTTAATCATATATCAGATTTCAGTGTTAAAGTATCATCGGCGTAAGGATCATACTGTTGCCTTCCTTTGGTACTTTTATACTCACGTTAGTGCATATAGCGAGACTGTATTGAAACTGTAAATGTTTGGTGTACTTATGTGTGTTTAACGTATCTAGCAGCAATAATGGCGTTAACTTAAATTGGGTCAATGGTATCGCTCTACGCATTTGTAATAAACAAATAAAAACAGTTGGAGCGTTTGAAAAAAACAACGTTCCACCCATTTTCTAATCGCGTTGGTCCCACCACCGATAACGTAAATTACCTTTTTATATGCAAATCCAGTCGCAACAGGAGTATACTTGAGGATTTTCGCTGCATGCAGTTCAACCCGAAGGATGTTTTAATGTATGAATGTTAGGTGGTTCCGGAGAGCTGCTGTTTATCACAGGCAGCGGAACACTATCCAAGTCTGTCAGAACTATTTATACGATTGACCCATCAGAGATTAAAAAACTCTATCATCTGCCTAATTGCAAGAGGGACGTGTAAGGTTTCGGCAATTCAGCAGCAGTTTGGCCGAGCCGACACGTTGCGGAGGCGTCTGGTGAGGTTTGACGCTGACGGTGATAGCCAAGACGTGAGGACCGACATATATCGGTAGCTCGGCACACGCGCTAATGACCTCATAGATAGCATGCAGCTGCAGAATGTTGGTTTAAGCATGTACGTGTATCTTAATCTGCCTGTATCAGATAACTCAACTGTTTCCCGGACGTCAGATATGCGCTGGCAGTGAACTAATAGATGCTGGATCAATGGAATGCCGCGGAAGCTGCACTTTGGCTTTGAAACCCTTTGAAATGTGAAATCCGGAATTGCTGCTAAGTGGAACAATTTTTTTTCGCGGAATCTGCACAACAAAAACAGATTTTGTCGGAAACGGCGGCAAGTTTGATTACATTCAAAACAGTGCTGTTGCGAAAAAATATCAACTACTTGTGTTTAAAACGTCTATTTTGAAATTATTATTAGTCAACAGACGAAGTTTCAATCAGTGAATGCCTCAACACATGTCCCCACTACCTACGCAATAGCCATTCCAGTAAACCCCTTAACATTATTTAAAGAAAAGTCTAACCGTTCTGTTATAAGCCTATTGTGTTTTTATTTTGTTTCTTTGAATGTTTTCAAAATGATGGAACAAACGCTGTTTGCAATTACGATTCAGGTGCGCACTAACGAAATACGTTACTGTGATCAGAAGAAAACGGTTTCGATGACCGATAGTTCCGGTGATTGCGTGTTTATGTGCATGCGTGCGCGCGTGTGTGTGTGTGTGTGTGTGTGTGTGTGTGTGTGTGCGTGCGTACGTGCGTGCGTGCGATACCCCTCCCTCAGACATGCGGGTTGATTGAAACCTCGAATTGTGCTGGACATTCCTTTTGCAGCTGGTCAGTGCTTAAAGGTTGTGCGTGAACAGCATTGGATAACCACATATTGCACATTATTGTGCATATTAAGCGACCCGATCTCCCTGCCGGACAATAACGTTGACCATTCGTAGCGTTATTAGTCATGCCATTTCTTGGAATGTTTTCTTCACTGTTGCAATTATTCTTGAAATTGCTTGGTCACGTGCTTTCTGTAGCGTTGCTACGTGGTCAACGTAGAAAAACAGCTACTTATTTGTCCGTCTCTGCAGTAAGTATTTTTTTCATAGCTACTCCAGTTTGCTTACATTTGACTATTTTTATCATCTTACGGAGTTGAGTAATCCACTGTTTCAGGAACAGAAGTATCCGATAATGTCTTAATAATATTCCCCCAGCCCCGAGTAAGTATCGATCTTGTAAGTAATGATGTCGATCTGTTGTCTTCCTACTTTGATGCTACGTTTCTCAGTATGACTCTGCTATATAACGGAAACAGGCACAGTAATGTTGTGATTTTGCGTGTTTTGCTATTTGAAATACACTTGACCGGAGCCGACCGCTAACATTTGATGATACGTACTTCAATTGCGATGACAGATAATCGCCTCACTGTCGTGTATCGACTTCTCTTCACGATTTTGTTCACGGAAATCTCCTCGTCATAATTTTCACCTGGAAAGAAACACAACTGTTAAGTAGACAAGCCTGCAGCTTCGAAGATAGTGAGTTTGGTCGGCTGGAAAGACGATATGTGCCAACGTGTGTCTCAACGTTTGGTTTCACAATGGTACATGCGTTTATGTTTTTGCACACAACTAAGTTAAACAAATCTGCATCCAGAAATGTTATTGTTATCATTGTGGTTAATGCCGGGATGGTTTATACTGTCGCTGCTGTTACTGCTGTGATCAGTATTATTGTTTTAATTGTTGATATTACTATAATTACTACAACCATTGCTGCTGTTGCTTCTGTTGTTGCTGCTGCAGCTGATGTTACTATTACTACTACTACTACTACTACTACTACTACTACTACTATTACTACTACTACTACTGCTACTGCTACTACTTCTACTACTACTACTACTATTACTACTACTACTATTACTACTACTACTACTACTACTACTACTACTACTACTATTACTTCTACTACTATTACTACTACTACTACTACTTCTACTACTACTACTACTACTACTACTACTATTACTACTACTACTACTTCTACTACTACTACTACTACTACTACTACTACCACTACTACTACTACTATTACTATTACTACTACTACTACTACTACTATTACTACTACTACTACTACTACTACTACTACTACTACTACTATTACTATTACTACTACTACTACTACTACTATTACTATTACTACTACTACTACTACTACTACTACTACTTCTACTACTACTACTACTACTAATTATAATAATAATAATACAATTACAACTAATAATACTAATAACAATAATAGGTTATATATCACAAGTTGGATCAATTTAATGAACATAAAAATAGATCACTGGTTTGCCCTGGGCCACCGGTCAATCCAGTGGTGTTATCAACTTGAGTATTTCTCGTCACTTAATACCGTATAAACTGACATCGTCCTGGATAATGTTTATAAATATAAACTGAAGACTTGTCAGGTGTCACAGTTAAAACAGTTGAGGTAAAACGTGAACATCCTGGTTACATTCCGAAAACCATTAAAAAGTGCATTTATAAACACGCGTCTTCCTGCGCGATTGTTTATCGACAAAGCCACGCTGGTTTTTGTCAGCTGTTTTGACTAGGATACCAGATCACTGCTGGCCATAGGTATAAATAGTTAGGTGGCTGCTGGTGTGATAAACGGCCTAGCAACGGCTATTAATGCGACTATAGAATTTTGATAAACGACATATTAGTTGATTAATGACGTTATGAATTTGAAGCACTTGTTCTTTAAATAGGTTGTTATCAGTATGATTTACGCCAACTGGAAAATATCATCGTTGTTTAGGTGATGGCAATGTACAGAATTGTCTGCAATGTATGTGTATATACATTGCAGAACGGTCGCACTTTTATATAAACCGATAAATGTTAACTTGTGCATGTGCGAGTACGTATCCGTGTGCGATTGTGCGATTGTGCACGCTTCTGTGTGCATTCGTCAACATTTGATACTACCCCCGTGTAGTTTGACGAGTTCCCTCGCTCTTCCCGTTAACCGTTCCCGATTATGCCGTTATGGCGTGTCAATTCGCACTTCCGCAGTAAAAATAACTGAGCTATTCAAATCGCAATGCTCGTCACCTTCCGGTTGGAATGGAAACGAGGTGGATATTGCTGGCATAATCTACTTCCGAAAATGTCTGCTGTAATAAAAATAGGAATTGGCATTTTGCGTTTAATGCCCGTGTTTAATGCGTTAGACTTCCGTGTGGACGCGTCGAGTCCATTAGTTCAGGTAATGCAAGTGCAACCATCGGCAGCCAGAGTGACGTGTGAAAGACGGTGGTGGAAACAGACACCGCTGATAATCGCCAGTACAAGGGAGTGGGGGTAATGTGGGGGTCAGCCCACTGTTGGTTTTCCCATAGGCGACCATGTTAACGTTTTGTCTGATTATAAGAAAACGTGACCTATAAAATGTCTTAAACTTCTCACCTGCTGTTATCATCATCATCTCATTGACATGCCGATAGACGTTAACAAAAATTGCATACTTCCAGCTCTCGTAAAATGCCTGTATATGTGACACCCGTCAATATTTACAAATGCCGGCAAGAATTACTCCGCAAACAGGTCACACAGGCAAATTGCTGCCAAATATCCTTCCGCTTATTCAAATCACCTAGAAATCCAACATTTTACAGTCAACACTTTCTAGAATCACACATGAAAATCTCCCTACTCAAATGCACTTATGTCACAGCATGTGAATTAAAAAAAAAAATCATTTCTAAAAAATACACTGCATTTTTCTTCGTGTGCAATGGACAGGAAGTCTAACTAGAACATGACCCCTGTGGGCACTCGTAGGGGTATACGATTGCTTTCGTGATACGAGGCAATAGAGAGAGAGAGAGAGAGAGAGAGAGAGAGAGAGAGAGAGAGAGAGAGAGAGAGAGAGAGAGAGAGAGAGAGAGAGAGAGAGAGAGAGAGAGAGAGAGAGAGAGAGAGAGAGAGAGAGAGAGAGAGAGAGAGACAGACAGACAGACAGACAGACAGACAGACAGACAGATAGATAGACAGACAGACAGACAGACAGACAGACATATAGACAAACAGTCATTCACAGACACACGCATACATAGGGTGTTGCGGAGACAGAGGAGAGAGAGATATATGATCAGGCAGGAGGAGGCTAAACAGCAAAACAGGAAAATGAGGAAGCAAAAAGGGTTATATTTAAAGTGAGAAGCTGAGCGACCAACACAGAGAAATACAATACATACAAACACTGCGCTTCGAACTGCAACAGCGCTCCAAAATAATGATGTGACGAAAACAGTGTATTTTAAAAGATATAATTTTTTTTTAATCTTATTTGGGTAACAAACACGTTTTGTCGTGGACGTGCAGTTTGTTGTTTGGTCATAATGTCAATTTGTTTTCATACTGTGACATGTTCTTGCTGTCGACGATTTCTCAGAAAGTCCCACAAACAATGCTGGGATCAGAGGTTGCTTTACCCAACAGCTTGTTTCATGGATCGTTTCCACTGCGGCATCTTTGTGAGCCAGTGGGGATATTGTTGTCACCATTGGTGGATTCACCTTAACAAGCGTACACTTGTTTTTACCTAGTTGTCGCATCCACCAATCAGACACATTGGCAACATGTATCCCGGCTACACCAGGGCAAGAGAAGTTCAACAAATGTAGCTCACGTCGAGCTGGCCGTACGTTCGAGTTTTAGCCGTATGTTCTAGTTAGCCGTAGCCGGATCTACCCAGAGAGCTGTATCCCTTCAGTCGCCGCGATGACGTCACGTTTAACGCAATAGACAATGGAATTTACGTACGACGATGGTGTTAGTGCGTTGGAAGTCATAACTAGAACGGTTGTTCAGGGAAACGCCAGAGGGTAGAACAAGATTGGAACAAATACCACTAGTTAGTTACCATTTTATCGTAAAGACCATGTCTTGCTGTTTGATTAGTTATGATAACTCCATAATGTGTGTCCATGCCCACGCGGTAACTCAATTGTATTACATAAACGCTGCGACGGCACGAGAAAATACTGATATTAATGTATGTCTATTTCCATGGCCCAATAATGAACTCAAAGAGAAAATCCACTATTAACTAGAATGTGTTGTTAAATTGAAGGAGCTTCTTCAAAATGCAAAACGCCGCCTCCCTGTTACTGGGGATACTATTTCCATAACACACCGGTGTCCATCTTGGAGCAAAAGCAGTGTTAAAGAGCAACGAATGTCAGTGAAACGGTCCCCAGAGAGGGAATCGAGAACAAGTGCCTGTCTACACAGGATGTGGATATGGACGATAATACAGAATTCCAGAATAATCAAAATATATTTATCGGGCCACAAACGTGTAACATCATAGCATAAATAAAATAAAACATTGCAAAAAAAACAAGTAATATCGCAAGGGAATACTTGGAGACTAGGTTTTGTGAAATTGCTGTTCAGCCAAATCGTAAATTAGATTAATATGGCAGGAACAACGCGTTGTTTACGCAAAATGTAGTCCGCGATATCCTCCAGGCACTGGCGTCGGAAATAACTTAATATTGAGAGGGTTGAGCCCGGAGCTTCAGATCAGTACACCTTCGTTGTCGCTGTCGGGTCATGACGTCGGACGACGGTGGCGGGGGGTGCTATTGAAGATTTTTCGCGGTGAACTTCATAATGTTGGAAGTTTACCAACAACCTCAGTTTGCCACTCCACTCAACTTGAGGCTCCCCAAAAGTAAAAAAAAACTCAATTTCTTTCACTTGGGGGTCAGACTTTCCAAAACCCTTAATATGCACAAGCCCCTTCAGGTTCGCCACGAAAACACCTTCCGGTTAATCGAAAACATCCAATTCCACCCAAAAATGCACCCCTTCCTTAAATATTGGGGACTAATCCGATCTTCAACCCCCATCAAACAACTTCCACCATGAAATGAACATACCTTCCCTAAATATTGGGGGCTAATCCTATCTCCAGCCCCTCCACCAACCCTCCCAAGTCCCCGATTCCGACGTCTATGCCAGGGGTTGACAACGTGCGGCATGACGATGTACCACGTGACGTCAGCGTTGAACAAAAACGGGGTCATGTTCTAGTTACACTAGAAGAAGAAAAGTGTAATGTATTTATGATAAAAAAAAAAAAAATTCATTCACATGCTGTGATATAAGTCCATTTGAGTATGGATATTTTCGTGTGTGATTGTAGAAGGTGTTGACTGTAAAATGGTGGATTTCTAGATGATTTGAATAAGCGGAAGGATATGTGGCAGCAATTTGCCTGTGTGACCTGTTTGCGGAGTAATGCTTGCCGGCATTTGTAAATATCGACGGGTGTCACACGTACAGGCATTTTACGAGAGCTAGAAGTATGCAATTTTTGTTAAAATCTATCAGCATGTCAATGAGATGATGATAACAGCAGGTGAGAAGTTTCATATATTTTATAGGTCATGTTTTCTTATAATCAGACAAAACGTTAACATAGTCGCCTATAGGAAAACCAACTCTGTATTGACCCCAATAAAGTCCCTGGCAACGGAAGGACGCTATTGTCATTGCACAATCATGGAGGACGCGTTTTACTTCAAATATCTTGAAACAATCACTGATAATACATATATGGCAAAACTATAGTTGAACGGGACAACACGTTTTTTTAATATTACAGACTTCTCATAAGTCTGCCAGTCCAAATCACAGTGCCGGAACACATGTCTTATAAGGGGCGTGGGGTGTATATGCCACTAGTTAAGCCTCAATTTGCAAATCTGCATGAAAATGAACCAATGGCATTGCATCAGGGTGATCCATCAATCTTTTTTGTTTACTTCTGCAAGTTAACATGGACCCTAATGAAGCCTGACGACAGTGACTAGCTGGAGTCGACTGTAGCCGGAGCCTGTTACTGAATGGACCTTCTGGCCAATCAAGCAAGTGGCATTGTTTTCTTAGTGTATGTAATTAGCTGTGTAATATTATGTAATTGAACTGCATAAGATGTCTGGCCTTTTGGGAATTCAAACCCTAAGATGACTTTTTGTTGATATTTACCTTTGTAAATAGGGCATAAGGTCATAAAATCAATATAAATTTGAATGTAACATATAACAACTGGCTGTATTGAATATTCTTATAAAACACATATTGGACTTTCTGGAAAACTGTTATAGGAGTTCATACGTGCCACCTGAGAATGTTGTGCTAGATTACAAATTGTCCAGCAGTGAAGTGCTGATTTTTCTGATGCCTTGCTAGGTTTGGTGGCCCCTTTAAAATGTGCATAAAACACAAACACGTGGAGGGATTATCAAAAATAAAATTGCAGAGTGATTATCATATTGGTGCCTATAAAATATGTTGGTTTGAACATTTTCTCCAAAATTGCCATGTCTACTAAACAGCTATTGGAACAAACACTGACGCGGATTGAACATCTTCCCATTCTACATTCGCTCCAGGAGTCTTGCAACATTTTAAGTTTGTAACTTTACAATTAGTCAAGCTAAATACATTTTGAAATATTTACACATTGCTGAAAGTACATTAAAGTATATGTACTTTATTAATAGTAAAGTCCAGTCATTTCGGTCAAGATCCCCGATAATATAACTTTATTGTGATTAACACAGGCCCGGTGTGTGCGTACGGAATATGGCAATGTTATGGTAATTACTACATAGTCAGGTTTTCACTCGTTTAAACAAATAACGCTGTACGTTGTGGTCACTTCCGGTCATCGGACCTATGATCTACATTACGTTTCCAGGACGCTACGTGCTTTGAACTTGATCGATGATGTGTGGCAATACGTGGCTGTTTACTATAGATTTTCACACCTCGCATGCCTCTCTGACTTGGCTCACCTCGACGGAGTAACCCCCCCCCGGCCCACAACACATGCTTCGCCCCTCAACTACACGTACGACAACGAGCACATGGTATCCGTTAGAGAAGGCATCAGTGACACGTGTTTGTGGTTAGGCTTGTACCAATGGTACATTGCACAACGCCATTAACCTACATCCAAAACCTATTTGTTGGGATTTTCGAGGAAACAGGCAGCAAGTGACAATGGTATTGTTATCTATTGACCCAGCGTGTGTACATAATTACAAAGTTGCCAACCTTCTGTACTGATATACGTCTCTTTTATGATAACAGTTTCTTTCCCAACCTGACTCTTGGTCGTTTCCCTTCTTTGTCTGTAATTCCCAGCGTGCTGTTCCCCAGTGCTGTCAGACCTACTTCCCTTCCTGTCTTCCTACGTCAATGCTATTCTCCTAACCTACATAACTGACTATGTGTCCATGGATCTACCTATATGTCTACCTGTCTGGCAGTCCATCCGTCCGTCCGTCCGTCCGTCCATCCGCATGTCTGTCTGTCTGTCTGTCTGTCTGTCTGTCTGTCTGTCTGTCTGTCTTTCAGCCTCTCTCCGTACCTCTCTCCCTCTCTCCCACTCTCCCGTTCTCCGTCTCCTCCTCACTCCCTCTCACCCTTTCTCTCTGCCGTATACTCCCGCCCTCCCCCTCCCTCCCTCCCTCCTCCTCTCTCCCTGTCTCCCTCCTTCCCTTTCCTTTCCCTCCCTCCCACCCCTCATTCTCCTCCTCCCCATATATCCCCACTAGATATATATATATATATATATATATATCTGTCTCTCTCTCTCTCTCTCTCTCTCTCTCTCTCTCTCTTGCTCCAACAAGTCCGTCCGTCCGTCCACCTTCCCCCGGCCCCCGGCAGCCAGTCCACCCAGTCGTTAATATACACAAATGATGCGCAATAACGTATTGTCATCGACACCAACCACTGTAAAACACAGCCAGAGATAACGCGTGGAATGTATAACGCTAACACCTCGGAGTAGCCTGGTTTATGTCATAAAGATATACAGCCTCAATGATGAGATCCCGTCAGAACATCGGCAAAAAACCTTCCACGTAAACGAAACGTGACTGCTTTTTACGTAAATTCAATAACAAACATGGGTAGCCGAGTCGTTTGCCGAAAACAGGATGGAGAAAATCACTACTGAATAACGGCGAGTGTTGTTGATGTTGTCACATCGTCGCCAACATCAACACAGATAAACGGGTTTGGGAAAGTTGACGAAATGCGCCATCTGCCTTGTCTCGCGCATGAGAAATGGTTTACGTTACGCCGTTCCAGCGACAATTCTCCTGTTTCGTACAGCTTAGTAACATTAGATGTAGATTTTGAACAAGAATGCTGGTATTAGTGTAGAGTACTTTAAAGTCACGTCTCTCTCCGATTGGAAAAAGAATCAGAGATTGTAGGCAATACAAAATGATCGATAGTCCAGCATCCTGGTTAGGAAGGAGCATAACAGAACTGTTGAGACAAATATGATCGCGAGAAACGGAGGATCATTGACCCCCAACGTCTGTAGTAGACACAATCAATAACGACTAACTATCCTAAACCATATATTCTGAATTGGATCGCATTGGCTAGAGCATCGGACTCTCAATCGAGAGAAGTCGGGTTCGAATTCTGTGCTGCCGTTTCGAAACTTGGGCAAGTTCGTTCACTCTACGTTGCTCCAGTTCACCCAGTTGTATGAATGAGTACCTGGTTATATACCGTGGTGGATATTTGTGTTCACACAGCCTTCGCGCATTCGCGCATTAACTGCGGTGCAGGTGAATGCTTCCCAGAGAATTCGAGATGGTGTTCGATTGAACAGGTCTGCCAGGGAGTAAAGTGTGAAACTAGATGCCGCAATTGGCTTGACCTTCGTACAGGGTAAGGCAATCTACTTGTTTACGACCCCACTGGCCCTCTATCAAACCCTTAATGACTAATAAAAAACCGGTAAAGCACGTTGGCGATGCGCGCAATATACAACACCTTGATGTAGTGTCGGTTTTGATAACAGATGTTTTTGAAGTCACTGTTCAGTCGGCCGACTCTCAGCCGGTAGTGGTGTATCGGGTTTCCGTAGTACATGTTTACTACGATTCACTCTGACGTAGACCCCCATATGAAGTGACGATAAGAGGTGAGTGGCCGATATGGATTGCCGGGCCTTATCTGTTATAACTCGTATGTAGTTTGCATTACGTTGACGGAAAATAGCACATAATATGATTCACAGCTTGTAGCTCGGGACTGGTGGAAGGCTAGATTCTTAAATGACAGGTAAAAGTAACCAAATCTCCATTAATTGAACGAATAATGTTCGACAAACATGATGTCCAGCATTAAACATTTTCCAATCACAAATTAATTTCGTATAACCTACTTATCAGCACCGAATACGCACCGTGCACGCACGCAATTGGCTACGCAACGTATTGTTATTTTAAAATATAAACACGTTTTCCCTGTCGAGCACCTTGACTGCGAAATCCTGATTGAAAACAAACAGTCAAGAAGTGTACGGTCTAAGAACGAGAAACGTCATCATCATGCGTTATTGTTCGTTGCTGGCCGGAGTCGTGACATTGACGATCGATTTCTGTAAGTAGTGAATACGCATTAGGGATATACGGTCAGCCACTTAATTGTCAAGGTTTCTCGGATCACCTTCATTTATTTTCTTTGTTTCCCTCTGTTTTTTCTTGTTAAGATTAATCTAAAAAGGATACATCTTGACACTGAATTTTCTTTTCTCGCGAAACGTATCCTTAGGTGTAACAATTGTTGCTGAAAAAAATCGTCCTGCCTAAAAGTTCAAGTTATTTCACTATCACAATCTGTGTGTCACCTCTTTCGTTAACGTATTTCAAACGTGTGCAATACCGGACACACTGCGTGAAGAATGTCCAGACACGTATGCGATTAAAAAAACCTGAAATAGGTCAAACTAGCGCGGGATGTTTTCAGGCAGATAAAAAATGCATGTCACCGCCAATACCCGTCCGACTCGTCGAAATAGTGCACACTGCCATTCGTCAAGCGAAAAGTCATTATTGGGTTAGTTTCGTTTTTTCTAGATCAAAGGTTGCCGTCAAAAATTACGTGATTGGTGTATAACTACGTTTCACTTATTTGCATCTCTCTGTCTCTGTCATTGTGCCTGTCCGTCTATGTTTGTTTCTATATCTGTTTGCCTGTCTGTAAGTCTGTATGTATGTATGTCTGTCTGTCAGCCTCTCCCTCTCTCCGTATCTCTTTCCATCTCTCCCATTCTCCGTCTCCTCCTCACTCCCTCTCACACTTTCTCTTTGTCATACACTCCCGCCCTCCTATCTTCCTCCCTCCCTCCTCCTCTCTCTCTCTCTCTCTCTCTCTCTCTCTCTCTCTCTCTCTCTCTCTCTCTCTCTCTCTCTCTCTCTCTCTCTCTCTCTCTCTCTCTCTCTCTCTCTCTTGCTTCAAGAACTACAGTGTGATTTACTACTAATGAACCAGTACTGTTTAAGGAATAGTTGTGCATGTAGGTCACTGTAATCTAAATATAAAGAGGTTTCCTTCCAAGACACATATTGACGATGAAGATAATCAGTGGAAGAAGAACTTGCACCAGAAGGCGTTGATAGAGTATTCTCTATGGTACATCTGATGTAAGAAAACACAGACGGCCATCGCTGTGGTTGGGGCTAATCTGAAACCAGATGTACCTTCTGATCGACATTTTGACGTTACGATTTATACGAGGTTGTCCTGTAGTTGTTTCGGTTCCCATCGTGTGGCGCCACATTCAGCGTCACCCGTCCCGTCTAGGTGTCACAGAAATTGCTTCTGAATTATATCGGTGAATTGTTCCCGTCGATTCTGTTGAGATCCGTTTGTCGTTCTTCTTCTTCTTCTTCGTGCCAGACATTGAGCAGAGTCTCTTGGAGATTACGCTACACTTCGGGAGTTGCAGTGTTTAACAAGGTGAGAGAGAACTAGTAATGGGGAATACAAAATAAATAAATAAGTTATTATAAAATAAAAATATGTATTAAAAGGTATGTTAAAACAAAAGGAGGAGTGGGGAGCATGTACGATGTTTTAACTACTTGAAGTAATCGGCCAGATCAATCCAGCTGCCGTAGCGATCACCGGGGCTAAACCTCGATTGGCACTGCTCCAGCCTTCACTTACATACTTTCGTTAACATATTAGAGTTTGAGGAAAGAACAGACCCTGGTCTCAGAAGAGACAGGAGCAGGAAATGTGGTGACTTCTTGAGGAAGGCTATTCCACTCTGGTATGGTCCTTGGAAAGAATGTATTTTGCCTGTAAGCTGTCTGTTGAGCTGGAATGTTGATAGTACCTCCTGTTGACCTGTTTTTTATTAGATGAAATCAATCGGGCCGTTGGAAATGCCTAGTGCGAAACCCCGCGCGTAGAGCTTTAACTAAGTCAGATGGAACTGCCGTTGCGTGCGGTGTCTGCGTACATGGGAACATGTGTGCAGATGGGAATATGTAAATACTATTGCCGGATCGCAGCATTCATCTGAACATTGTAAGCCAAGCATTCGAGCGAGCCTCGTGTGCCACACGGCACGAAAGAGATGCATACGTGAAACATTAGAGTGCGATTTCAAAAGATAGCGGAAGAGAGGAAGACAATTGAAGAGGTGGAGTGACCATAACAGTAGCCGTTGACGACAGGGATGTATGCATTTAGTAGACTAGAGGGATACAAGCTCCCGCATAGCACAGCGAGAAGTCAAGTTGGCATACGCATTCAAGTCAAGTAAAGTCGCATTTCGAAATAAAACATTGAGCTATTGTGTGATTTGTCGCACCGACACACACACACACATGCACGCACGCACGCACGCACACACACACACAACAACAACAACAACAACAATTGTATTTCTTTCTAATTAATTTGCTGTCTTACTCTGACGCCAGGTGGCGTTAACTACTCCTTGTGTCCGCGCTACAGAACACGTGAGTGCGAGAGCTCGGTGCCAACGTGAACGCAGTTCAATGCCGGGCTAATTAGTGCAGTGTGTTAACTTTGATCGTGAGTGAAATCGCCCCACCTCACAACGAATCCGGTGCATTTAAGTTGGCACCGATCTAATCATCAGTGGCCCCTGCACTTGGTCTGAACGAAACTAACCATGAACAAACCAAGAAAACTCACATACCTTAACTTCAACCAGGGGTTTACCTGAATGTTTGTGTTCAGGGGTCCTCGGGACCCCCATCCTTCTTTCGAGGGGGTCCCAAGCATGTAGTGAGGGTCCCACTTATTGCTCTTTTTAATTGTAAGTATTGTTTTCTAAATATCACAACTTATACAATCCATGTAAACCCGATTATTATTATTATCAGTTTGATACTAACAAGAACTTAACAAAATAACGCGCCTTCTTACAATACAATTATACTGTTTTATTTGTTGATGTTTTCCCTTGATAATCGATGTAGTTTTGGAAATTAGAGCAGCCTTCCTCACTTATGAGAGGGCGTGCCAGTCTGCTAGATGCCTTGTAAATGTCACATTGGAAGATATCCTAAAGCTAAGCTAAGGGTATCGAGGAAGCCACGACTCACTTTGGATGGCTCCTGAATTTGTTTCGGTGACGGGAAACCTGACCGTGGTGACGACAGTAGCATTGGAATAGCCAATAGGCAGCAGATGGAACTGCGCATTACTTTGTGGACACTTAATAGTGACGTGTAGAATCCGGGCCCACACCGATTTCGGCATTATGACAGTTGTGCCTAAATGTTGTACCTCAACGCGTTTATTCCATCATTCCACATCGTTTCCGGAATATAATGTCCCAAATAGCGCTCGTTCCGGTGTGCGCTGCTGACGTCGCACTTGAAACAAGCAATATTAATAAATCGCATGTTGGCGCAAACCAGAGTGCTATTTGGGCCTCAAAAGTTCCCTCACCTCAATAATTTATAACAATGTACTGTATATCTGAAACAATGTGGAATGGTGGCATAAACACACAGAGGTATCAAATCGGTTCGATTGTTCGACGAGCGACTGCCGCGATCGGCCCCGGGATGGGAGTCGGTATCGGAGTGCTTGCACTCTCTATTGTCCATCATTTGCTTTGTGATAACGAGAGGTTAGTTATACAAAAGAATGTTCGTAAGTCGCTTGTTTTTCAGCGCTACCGTTCTAATAGGTCGGCGCCACACGGAGAATTAGGCACCCTTCAGAATAGGGAAGCTAGACGGGATATTACATACCCAATGCGAGCTAATCATAACAGAGAGTCTGTTCTACCATGCGATCAATGTCTCTTTTTGTAAAGGGAGTGCAATTATGGAATTATCTGTGTGATCATTTAAAAACGAATAATACTATTACTGCATTTAAGCGTAAATGCAAGAACCGTATATTTAAGAAATGTTTGGTTGTGGAAATCTAAACAAAATCATACACAAATATAATCATGCCATTGAGGAAACTACAATATGTGTAAAGATGTGTACTTATCACAGACCTTACATTTTGAACATGCACATATTCCATTACATGTTTTCAATTATTGTAGCTAGATGGTTAGATGAATAGCAAGTTCAATTAATATAATATCGATGTCTCAATATACATGTACGTATGTATGTGTATGTGTGTATACGTATGTATATGTATGTATATATGTGTGTATATGTTTGTATATGTGTGTATATGTACATATGTATGTATGTGTATACATACATGTATATATAAATATATGCCAGAGGTAAATTTACACAAAAGTAAATGACTTCGTATTTACCCTCTTCAAACATTGTATATTCTCACTTGTATTATAGTTAAACTTGTTTGGTTGTCTTGTATATATAGTGTTGCCAATGTTCTGAATAAACGTTCATTCATTCATTCGTTCATTCATTCATTCATTCATTCATTCATTCGTAGTCAGTATAGTTAAAACAGAAGCACGCGGACAATGTCTTTCAAGTTGTCAACAGATGGATGATACGCCTGCGAGCTATGGTGGATAAGTAAGGCTATAAAGCAACGTGTTTTAAATGACGGCGGAATTATGTAATATTCACAACTGATCTAACACTAAGAGGGAGTATATTGCAAAGAAGAGTAAGTAAGAGAACATTCCCTAGTTCCAATGTTAGTATTGACTCTAGGAACAAAAAGTAAATCAGAACTAGATGATCGAAGCTGGACAGATACTTTACAGGAGTAGGCAGTGAATGTAAATATGCTCACTGCTTACACGAAAGTACCAGATCTTAAAAAACAAAGACATTAGAAGTTGCTTGTAATGAGAAAACGGCGGAGATTGAGTCACAACCCTGGCTAAGCAATTATGTCATACGTTGTAATGTTGGTGATACCTTTAAGGCAGCGATTCCCAAACTTTTTATCTCCGCGTACCCCCTGAGATCTGAGACAATCGTCAGGGTACGCCCATCATTTTAACATAACATAACAATATTCTACACTCAGGTCAATGATGACACATACCCTTATTAATGAGATAAAAGCGTGCACAGAATTAATAATAAAATATAAACAAACTAGACGGATGCGCTAGCCTTTTCAAAATCAGGGAATCAATTCGGGAAGCAGTTTTGGACAGGCACATTCGGAAATCATCCGTGACAGCGAGTCGGACTAGAAGTTTCGTCTTCGTGGAAAATAACGCCGATAATCCGTGTTCACATAAATACGTGGACGGACTTGGCCAGGAGAAGATGTTCAAGCGCATCATGGTAAACGGTGGATTCATTCACGAACTTCAAAAAGTCCTCCTAACTTGCATGCAGTTCGCAAAAGACGCTGCACCTCCGCGCTGGACGGATCTCAGAGCAAATTTGCATCTACTGCACGGGAAGTTAGTTAGGAATTACATTTGGCATTAACGGCAGGTACGAGCGCCTGCACAAGGTGCCCCGTGTTTCCTTTCACAGTTTCTTCATCAACAAACGCTGCGTTTAGATGATCAGACACGTTGAAGTGTCCGTAGTTGACGTTGCCCTTCCACAGCTCCGGCTTCACGATGACAGCTCGTATTATATCTAAGTCAGCTTTAACATTTAGCAATTTTCTTGTAGTTTCTCGACGTTTTTTCGAGACTTATCTTCCTAGACGCGGTGAAACAATTCGGCGATCTCATCTTGTAGCCTTTCCTCTTTAGTACCAAGTTCTCCACGACAGTCAATAGACGGCGGTGTGGAAGAGCTGCGTCTCTTGGTTCGCATGAAACTCTTGGCAAAAACAGAATCGTGTATTGAGAGCGCTGGATTTGTTTTTTTTTACCATCTTGACAACATCATCAAGATTTGCTCTTACCTCTGGCGGGACTACCTTCGATGCGAGAACGTGTCGATGGATCATGGGATGGAGTATTTTGAATGGTGAAACATACCACCTCCTTCGTTCACTCGGGGAAAACTGCTAAGCATGACCGATGTGAGATTGTAAATAGACCCGGTGGTAAATGGAACTGGCTATATTTTAGTGACTTAACTAAATATTATAGCCGTGCTTCACTGTGGTATGTAAATGAAGAATGTGCAATTCTGAAAGGTAAATGTTTTTGTTATAGCACGTACAACAAGTGAGGTTTCGCTACATGTACGACGGGTCCATTTATAATATCACATCGGCGCACCGTCTACGCACATGCGCACACATTGCCCCACAATAATCCCTCGGCCTCAAAACATTTGGAGACCTCTCGGAAGATGCTCTAGCCTTTTTAGTGAATTCCAAGGGAACGATAAAACAAGAACACTTCCTTGAAGTATCCGTCTTTAGAGCAAAGCGCGAGAACGAGTTGCACACAAGATGGCGAAATCCTTACTCTCAGCTAACCCTTCGCGTACCCCCTAGAAAACCTTTCGCGTACCCCAGGGGGTATGCGGGTTTGGGAACCGCTGCTTTAATTTAACCCTTTATTGGATGAATTATTTCAATTTTTCCAAATAAAAAAATTCTTCACCACCTATGTTATGATGTTGTATCCAACAGACCATATACAGAAAAAATATATGAAATAAATATTAATATACACTAACTTGATATGACAGCACTGATTTTGCATTGATTATAATTTTTTTTAAATGGCAATAGACCAAGCAAAATAAAACTGGTACGTTGCCTCAGGGCAACAACGTCCAATAAAGGGCATTGTTGTGAGAAAGGAAATTACAGTAGTCCAGGCTACTAATAACGAGTGCAGTTGTAATAGTTTTGCAACAGAAATAGGCAAATACTGACGAATATGTCGTAAATCGCGAATATGATAATAACAGCATCGACAAGTTTGAAAAATATGCCGTCTGAAATTTAAATTGTCATCAAAGGTAGATATCGGGTTGAAAGTGCAGGTGTAACATACTGGCTACGGAGAGGTGTCAGGAAAGCGTTTAATTTTTGCACGCTGGCTTTGTGTGCCAATAATAAGAAACTCTGTTTTATTAGCATTTAACTTTAATATTTTAAAGGGACACAAAAGGCAATTGTTTGAGCCTATACATCGAAAAGAGTTCATACCGTCCAACCATTTGCAACTACAATCAACAATATATTGCCTGTGGTTTACTCAGAATATATTTTTGGGAGATTCTAGTGAAATCTCACAGTTCCTGAAGGCTGACATATTGGGACATGCCCTCGATGCTTGACCAATGAGAGCCTATAGCTTATTTGGCCATGACCCTGCGGTGACATGTCGAATGCTCCTGTTTCCTCGAAATGTATGTGAATATGCTAGCTCATATATCGGTTGGTTTCTCGATTCCCTTCGATTCAGAGTTACACTTACAACTTCATTCAGTGCGCCACGCGGACGTAACATATTTAGTAGCAACAGCGCCAGAACAAATTATGCAACGCAAACTAAAGTAATATTCTCCGTTTGGCCAGTGGCGAACTGTGAAGAGTAGACGCTGGTGACGTCAGGTTTTTTATCACAGTGGCGCTGAAATTTAAATTGTGTGTTTTCAGCGAGGTTATTCTAGTTAACTGCTGGCGTAATATTCTTGATTGTTGTTGCTTACGGTTAGTTTTCATTAACTCGTTTAGATGCATTGGCGCAAAAAAACGACTAAGTGCTTATCTGTTGTGATCCATCGCCTGTGCATGAACCTATGAAACCTCAGCTCTAGTGAGGTACCGCAGCTTCCCAGGCACGTTAGAAGGGCAGACATTGAAATTAGACCCATTGCCTTGGAGCTGGAAAACGTGTTTTATGTGTAACCTTTTCAGTTCCGGAAAGATAAATCAGTTCTGACAGGTGAACAATGGCGTTTAATAGGCGGGTTTTCACCACAGTACTTTTTGTCGGTTAGAAAGTAAATAGGAAGATGTCATCGGAATGATAGATGTCGCTTACATTTGTACAAAGGTCATTGGTAACACAATCGAATGGTACAATTCCAGTAAATGCACATACCTAGTTCCCATGTGTATAAAATATACTGCTCTATTTTAAATGATCGTCTTATATCGTGGGTAGAGGACAACAACCTTTTGTGTGATGAGCAAAACGGGTTTAGACCAGGTCGCAGTTGTCTCGACCACCTATCTGCCATTACAAACATAATCAATACTAGAAAGAAATGCCGCCAGCAAACGTTTGCATGTTTCGTAGATTTTAGTAAAGCTTATGACCGTATCAATAGAAATTTCCTCTGGAACAAAATTAGGAACTTCAACATACAAGGGAAAATGCTTTAGGCTTTGAAATCATTATACATGTATGTTGATTACAAATGTTGTGTTAGGGTCAACAACTTAAAGTCTGACTGGTTCAGTGTTGAATGCGGGCTTAAGCAGGGATGTGTTATATCACCTATCATGTTCAATATGTTTATAAACGATTTATCAACTGAATTGAAAGGCCCGGGTAAAGGTGTTAAGATCGGAGACGAAATTGTTACAATGTTAGCATACGCAGATGACATTGTGGTGCTGGCCGAATCAGCAGAAGAACTGCAGACATTGCTAAATGTTATCTGGAAATGGTGCAATGACTGGGTCATGTCTATTAACAAAGACAAAACTCAAATTGTACATTTTCGTAATCCATCGATATCTGAGACTACTTGCGATTTTCTACTAGGTGACCAAACCATATGCATCGTAAATAAGTATAAATATTTAGGTTTGATTTTAACTGAATATCTTGATTATAATGTGATGGTAAAAACAGTAGCTACTACGGCGAACAGAGCTCTGGGTTTGTTAATGGCTAAGACAAAATGTAATGGAGGAATGCCTTTTAACTGTTTTACAAAACTATACATTATTAACTATGGTTCTGCTGTGTGGGGTACAAAGGAATATTCGGTCATAAATAGCATACATAATAGAGCCTGTCGATTATTCCTAGGTGTGGGTAAATATACCCCATCAGCAGCAGTACAGGGTGAAATGGGGTGGAAAACCCCGACTAACCAACAATGGCTATCTGTTACTAGGCTCTGGTGTCGTTTGATCAATATGGATGTATCTAGAGTGACAAAACGTGTGTTTCTATGGATGATGGAAATGGCCGTAAGTGGGAAACGAAATTGGGGCTACGAAGTATACCATCGTTATAATGACTTAAATATGCATAATCTTACTAATATAAGAGACCATGTTAATGTAAAGGCTATAATAGAACACACAGATGTTTGCCTGTCTGTATTACAGGAACAGCAATGGCTTCATATTATAAATAGAGAAGAGGGCAGAAATGGTAGTAGAAATAAACTAAGAACTTATAAACAGTTCAAAACAAAATTTGTAACTGAACAGTATGTTAAGAAAATCATGACTAGAAGTAATCGATCAGCACTTGCAAATTTTCGATGTGCGTAGCACCAATCAGAATTGAAACTGGATGTTTTGAACGAAATTACCCCCACCTGAAGCTAGGACGTGTTATAATTGCACGAATGAAATAGAAAATGAGTTTCACATTTTAATGAAATGCCCTTTATATGTTAACGAACGAAAAGAACTAATAGGATATGCAACAATTAATTATCCTGCTTTTTCCAGTATGAATGATCAAGATAAATTTGTATATTTATTGAGTAATGACAATATAATAAGTAAAACTGCCAGCATCCTCCAAAAAATACTGCACACAAGATTACACAATACAACAAAATAATAGCACAAGTTGATTAAATTATTACTGTTTTTATTTGTACATTTTTGTTTTTACAAGTCTCTCGTAACTCTTTTTGAGTGGTCTTTGTATACAGTGCTAACTTTGAATGTAATATATTTATTTGTCTTGTATTTTAATGCATGTATACGTGGAGTGAGACTCTAATAAAATACTACTACTACTACTACTACCTGATAAGAAATATTTTCAACAACAAAAAGTGGTTGTGTTATCGCTTCAGAAGAACATGCAACGCGACACGAAAAGAAAGAAGGAAGTTGAAGGAATTGAGGGAAGAGATTGACATGGAGAAACGTAGGAAAATGTATGTAGCTGGAGACAGACTTATATTGGCAGGACACGTACAGGGATGAGTGAGGAGACATTGAAAAAGAAAACAAGGTAAACGGAAGAGGATAGTAGAAGAAGAATGGGACGACTACTATTAAGACGGAAAGACAGGGTAAAGTGTCAAGCAAGATCTCGAATGGCACGGCACGAAAGGCCGAGAGTGGGAAACCATAGCATAAGACCGAGAAAGATTAAGAGTTCTAGTAAAGATGACTGAACGGACCGAGTGACGCGGACTCTACTTCGAAAAGGACATATGTAAGAAGAAGAAGGAAGAGGAGGAGAGTACGAAAAACAAGAAGAATAAAAAAAAAAAAAAAAAAGAAGAAGAAGAAGAAGAAAATTAAGAAGAAAGAAGATGAAGAAGAAAAAGATGAAAAGGAAGAAGAAAAGAAGAACAACAAGAAGACGAAAAAGAGGAAGAGGAAGAAGAAATCGAAGAAGAAGAAGAAGTCGAAGAAAAAGAAGAAGATTAAGAATAAGTAGATGAAGACGACGAAGATAAAAATGAAGAATGTTACGATATCATTTCAATATGGACGTTGGTGCAAACAACGGCTTGCACCGCACAGGTCCTGCACCATTCGTCCACCAACTGGACATGCCCACCGCGTGTTGGGTTGCGTGCCCGTACTGCTACGCCGACTGAAACCACGCTGAAGCCGCAACGTAACAATATATCTGACATATACATAAGTGCTCATTTAATACCTTAAACCGATGTTCGATCGCTGTTTCTGCTGTTATTAGCCGGTTACACGACTGCCGCCGGACAGGTTGGCTCCTTCTCGCATATGTCGTTCACGACTCGTATACCTATGGGCGGAAGGGTTATTGCTAATCGGCGTCGACAGCACCGAGCCAGGGACACCCCTCAGCCGCCGTCGGGCCAACCGCTAGCTGCCATTTCCCAGGCTACGGTTTCTTGTTGGATTACCTTCAGTTATTTGGCCGCGGTATTTTTTTTGATGGCCCCGATTGGAACGGATGCTGGTATATTGACCGAAATAAACATCCTGACATTGGATGGCCCCGATTGGAACGGATGCTGGTATATTGACCGAAATAAACATCCTGACATGTACCTCTGTATTGCCTGATGATGTTTGTATGATGCAATGTTTGTTCTTCAATATAAAAAATGGACGTGACAGCGCCTTCCCTCATTCAGATGAGAGAACCTTGGAAGCTTTCATCAGTACAAGTTGTCCGTGTTCTCAGCGTGATATATCTTAGTCAGAGCTCCGAATCTGGTCTATGTTTTCAAAGCGAACCTGATGTATAATGTTCTTGACTCTCAGTACGACATTTCATTGCGCTGTCTTTCTCACATTGATTTGTCGTCGTCTAAGCTCAGGGTAATGTCTGCCATGACACCAGCTTAAACTGTAATTGGCATATCGTGATCCAAAATAGTCGTGGTTCCCTTCTGCTTCAGCAAGATTGATGTTTCTAGTGGACGGATGGCGGTACGTGAAAAAGGTCAGTGACGTCAGGCTCTGCTGTCCATGACTGCTGATACAAACCTAGCTTGTTTTGCCCCTCAACTGAGAAGCATTGTACGTGGCGATTTTCTAGCTTTGGCCGAAACAGCTAACGGACAATTACAATTTATTAATAAATAGTGAGAATGATGTAAGAAAGAATAGCGGCCACGTGAATGACGTAACAAATAAAAGTGGCCAAATAGTTCAAAATGTCCGCCATCCTGGATCAAAGCGAATGTCGTTCAGTACAATTCTTGCGGATGTGCATGGCTGCTGATGTCACAACATTATCAAGAGCAAACCAATAACCAAGCTGCTGCTTCAAAGTACCCCCTTCCAAGGCTTACCAATATAGAGGCTAATTTTCTGTAAAGACCATCATCGAATGGAACGCCCTGACAGATGACATTATCAACCTGCCCACATCCAACGCACTTTCGTCTGCAGATGGAAGGCAGAGAGTTGCACTTAGCATTTATACAACTTTCCCCGTGTTTTTTGTTTTGTTTTATTTTAAAATTAGCATTTTTGTATAGTAAAGTATTTCAAAAAAGAAAGACTGTTTTATAAACTCGCGTTGCCCAAACCCTGTGATGCGTCCACATACAACATGTGCAGTGGAATCCTCAGATTTAGGTACGGTCAACTCGACACAACACCAACTAATCGTGGATACAGAACACCAACTAGTCACTGACGCGGCAATGTGTAGGCCTACCACGTAAAGCTGGACCAGTCGTAAAAGTTGCTTTAGCCAGAGATGGATAGGTGTATGTGTAATCAATAGTTTCAACTGATCTAACACTAAGAGGGAGCATAATCCAAAGTTATACAAATGACGAATGTATTGGATACACATGTCCTGGTTGTGTAAGAAAAATACGATACTTACAGCAAGCAAGACCTTCGGATTCTTGCACCCAGCCACAGCAATTACCTGTCGCGTTCCTAGAGCTTGTCAGCGACGTTTTTAAACAGCTTGGCAGCAACTCGCCCAAACATTCCCTACGCCTAGTCAGCTAACTACATCTCCCTAATCATGTCTCCCTAATTCGTGTAGGGCATTGACCTAGCCTGGGTCCTCCTGTGTGTCGTAGAAAGTCCGGCCGTCTTGCGGAAAACGTTGCCAACGACATTAGGTGTGTACATGCAACTTATGTTGTTCGTCTGATGTCCTATGTTGTACGTGACAGATGGTGCTAGCTACGTTACTCCAGATGTCTCTCATAACCCCATGCTCTTACCCCCGCGCGCTAAACATTAGCTGTACACGCAACTATAGGCAGTATACCGGATCGTACGCACGCATAAGCAACAATGAACGCTCTTATAGGATGCAGCGATTTCAAATGTTGGTTGGTTGGTTGTTTGATTGTTTGGTTGGTTGGTTTTTTGGTTTTTGGTTGTTTGGTTGGTTGTTTGGTTGGTTGGTTGGTTCGTTCGTTCGTTCGTTAGTTCGCTGGTTCGCTGGTTCGCCGGTTCGTCGGTTCGTCGGTTCGTCGGTTCGTTGGTTCATTGGTGTATTATTTGGTTATGGTTGGTATATAGGGCCTGTAAGTGTGTTACGATACATGACGAGGTTCCGCGCGAGTGGAGCCGACTGGCGACATGCACAATTATTATTGCCCACTGATTCTAGCATTGCTGAAGCCAGGAAACAGTTGTTGACGTTTATCGGTTTATTGTAGCTTTGTTAATTGTGTCATGACGTTGTCACTTCAGTTTTTTATGTGAATTATACATCATGGAAATTTAAAATGCAGAGAAAACGCCAGGCAGCAGTCGAAGGCGGTCATATACTGACATTTGTTTTTGATCCCAAATTGTTATCCATCTAAATGAAATAGATCATAATATTTAGTTAATGTAACAAGAACCAGTACATATTAAAATATGAAATATAACATATGGATTACATAGCATGATTAACAATTATGCAAGAACTGGGAGTTAAAACGAGATACAACGGATTATCGCTTGTCATAAAAACTGCGAATGTTAAAATGTAATAAGTTGTTATTTCAAAACAATTTGGAAACCATTTGTATCTGAAAAGTTGCCTAAATGCACAAAATCACCAAAAAGTATGCGTTAGTTCAATAACCTGTCGTACTGGGCGAAAGAATGCATAGTTGTCATTGTCAATGAAGTCACTACCACGGCTCGTCAAATCCCGATAACAATGCGATTAAGGTGCACGATTACCGCGAACATTCTTAACGGCAACATTTTCCCCACTGCTTCAACTTATGAGCGTCTGTCGGAAATCGGAAAAAGAGAACACGATTTCGATTATTACAACCAAAAACAAAACATATCCCCATTATTTCCTCTGGCGTAAATGGAGTCGATGTCGCCAGAAGTTCGGCAACGAAGTTTCGTAATGCAAGTCTGCTTAGTTACCAAGTAGTCCTACAAATGCAGTCAGTACAAAAAGTTTAACTAGTGCACCCTCCTGGAGAAGCTGAAGATTTCCCCCTGAACACGGCCCGCGCCCTTACAAACACCAAATGAAAGCCTTCCCACCTCTCTAGTACCCGATAAGCTCGCCACTCGGCACTGACTTCGTTTACGACGAACTCAGCTCGCGGATGACTATAACATTATATAAAACTAAACAATTGCACACAAAACTCGACCAAAACACCGCGATAGTACTCCCTTACCTTGCATTCCGTGGCTGCCGAATAACACCACAAGACACCCCAAAAGTAGCAGATGCCCCATATTCGCCACCGTTCCGTCACCGTCCGTCTCGCTTCTGCGGCAATCCGAATAAGCCAACGGCGTTTCTGTGGCGGGAACTGACGCATACGTCCTTAATCGAACACCTAAATACCGCGGCCGCGGCCTCTCGACCCGATTAGCGCATGAGTTTATTTATACGCTTCCTACTTGGGTCACGCACGGTGGTGTTGCTCGTGCGTTCTCACCGTCCACGGCGGCTGACCGCGACTTGACGGCCGATGTTACGGTCAGAGGACAGTTAACCTTCTTGTTGTGTCTCAAGCGGATGTACAACATAACAATTGTAATTTGTGAATTTTGAAGATGCTTAATTGAGTTAAAGGTAACATATGCAAAAAGACCGTGTTGCGTAAGTTAATAAAGACAAAATGTACGTTCTTGTATAGCGCAGTGTCCAGTCCTTAGGACTGCTAAAAGCACTGTACTCCGTGGCAGACCTGTTCAATCGAACACCATTTCAATCTCTCTGGAAAGCATTCATCTACGCAGAAATTAATGCTGCGAAGACTGTTCGTACACAAATATTCATCACTGTCAATAGCCAGATACTCATTAATACAGCTGAATGAATTGGAGCAACGTAGAGTAAACGAACTTGCCCAATATTTGAAGCGGCAGCACACGATTTGAATCCGGAATCTCTCGATTGAGAGTCCGATGCTCCAGACACTGCGCCACTGTACCATACAGTTCAATTTGTCTGGCATATTAGCAGGTTAGTATAATGCATTGGCAGTGGAAATTGTGCAGTTGTTAGAAGGTTACTTGAGTTTTTGTCATTTTCGTCCCATAACATATCTGGGCTCAGCATAAACATTGATTTTGTTATCAATATTGATAGGCATCGTGCATGCACGCGTCTACAAGAGCTGGAGGTATACGTTTCCTCTTAGATGGCTTGACCCTCGAGCGCCAGACTTTCAGGAATTACTCGTAATAGGACGTAATACTTTTATAAACAAAAATACCCCATATATGTCAAGAAGTTCACCTTTCATGGGGTAAATCCGTTGTTCGGTACGTAAAACGTAATTTGCGCGTTATACATAAGACGTAACTTGTCAATAGCAGGAACCTCGCGCGCACGCGCCAAATACGTCAGGAAAACGGCACCTGCGTCACGGATTTGTATGATAAAATGACGAAGGTCGGAAAGAAAATGAAGTCCATGTCCATCGATAGGCCGAAGTCGTACTAGAATACAATTGTCCAATAATATTTGTATTATTATGATATTGGCATGAGGGTAGACGTAAGCCTATTGTATCAGCGTCTACTCCATGTTGCCAGGTAACCCAGAGCGTGACGCAGGGTCACGTTTCCCGACGTATTTGCCGGCCGCGCGTGATTCCTGAGATTGTTAAGTACGTATTACTCGCGCATTGCGTTTTACCGTCCGAACAATTGATTTGCCACAGACATGTGAGAAACACTCACATATATGGGGTATTTTGAAGAAAAAAACAGAGGTGTTATGTCATATTCGTGGGGTCGAAGATTAATCACTGAAAGTTTGGCGCCCGAGATGCAATGTCGTTTGCTAATCTCCCTGTCTTGCACTATCCTCTGCCAGATGGTGCCCTTCCAACATTCGTCTAGTTCGTATCTCCATCGTCTCGTCGGTCTTCCTCTAGATCGTTTCCTTTCGTAAGGTCTCCATGACAATACCCATATGTTATCTCGTAGTCTGCTGATGTGCCCTGCCCAGGTCCATGCAAGCATACATCCGCTTGTTCGATTATAGTTAGATTCACTGGTCAAGGTGCGACGTTTTCTTTGAAACGATAGTTAGATTCACTGGTCATGGTGCGACGTTTTCTTTGAAACGATAGTTAGATTAACTGGTCATGGTGCGACGTTTTCTTTGAAACGATAGTTAGATTAACTGGTCATGGTGCGACGTTTTCTTTGAAACGATAGTTAGATTAACTGGTCATGGTGCGACGTTTTCTTTGAAACGATAGTTAGATTCACTGGTCATGGTGCGACATTTTCTTTGAAACGATAGTTAGATTCACAATGTACGATGTTTTCTTTGAAACGGCTAGCTGCCATTTCTACAAGACCAGTTTTACGAGCATGCCCACATCCGGGTCCGTTGTGTCAGTGTGGGTGATGTCAATTGCTCGGAAATGTGGACATTACGTGATCGTGAGAATTCAGGTTCGATTCCTTTTGCTGCTGGTTCTAAACTTGGGCAATTTCGGACGCTACACGTTGCTCCAGTTCACTCAGCTGTATGAATGAGTACTTGGATATACACAGTTGCGAATACTCGTATACGAATAGTCTTTGTGCACTAACTGCAGCGTGGCTGAAAGTTTCCCAAAGAAATCGAGATGGCGATAGAATGAACATTGATGCCACGGGGTGAAGTGTAAAGCGCTTTGTGCAGTGCTAATAACTGGGTAATGCGCTACGTAAGAAGAACATGCCAATTTTAATAATTGTCCTGTAAAGATAATTATGTATAAAAAAATTATATATGTAGTCTTTTGTGGGTAGTGTATAATCACTGGAGTTGCTGCCAGGTTTAACGGTTTAATTCCAAGCGACGTTGGTTATAAAAGACACCAATCGTAACGAAGATGGGGAGCGTGTCAGGAACTGTAAGCCAGAACATGTCCTGGTGTTGAATTAAGTGCAGTAAGAACAGGTGTTATGATTTATTCGCAGAACACGTTTCATTGGCTATTTTTCGCAAATAAACCCACTGTCATCGAGTGAACCGACAGAAAGTGGGAAAGAGGGGGAGAGAAAAGCAAGAAAGAGGGGAAGGGAGGGAGCGGATAGAAAGTGAAGGAGAGTGATATATATATATATACATATATATATATATACATACATATATATATATATATATATATGTATATATATATATGCTTATGTATATATATATATATATATAGAGAAGAGAGGAGAGAGAGAGATATATATAGAGAGAGAGAGAGAGAGAGAGAGAGAGAGAGAGAGAGGAGGAGAGGAGGACAAGAGAGATGAGGGGAGATCAGAGAGAGGAGGGGGATCAGAGGGAGGCGATGAGAGGAGATCAGGGAGAGAGGACTGGATCTTTCGATGGGAATTCAGAGAGGATTTCGAGATAGAGAGAGAGAGAGAGAGAGAGAGAGAGAGACAGAGACAGAGAGAGAGAGAGAGAGAACATAGGCAGACAGATAGACAGACAGATATAGACACAGAGACAAAGCTGAGGGACATAGGGACAGGGAGCGATAAACAGAAGAGACAAGGACAGCAACAATCAACAAGTGGCCTGTTTATCGTCTCGTCTCGGCGATGTTGCAATGACTGCGCCGGGGAGTGTGGGGTGTTCTCCCGTAGAAGTGACCCCTATGACGGAATGCGTTTCTTTCGAGCCTGTTATCGAACAGCCACGGGCCGTGCCATTGTAGATTTGTCACCGTGCATTTGACGTTCACGTGAGAAGACGACTACGATTACAATTCACTTTGTCAAACTCGAAACAATGCAATGTGTTCTGCAGCACTCGGCACATGTTGCACATGACGTTAATCAAAACGCTGCAGCGTTAACTGCATCTGAAGTGATTACTCTTTGAGTTGTCTTGATATGCACGCAAGTATTGCTGGCAGTGGTTGATAAATCTACAGTTCTTGGAAGTAAATAAACGCTCAAGTACAACCATATATGGTCACCCTTGAATCTTCGTGGGGATAATCTCATAAAACGTGGTTGTTTTCTCTTGTTTTATTTATGTGTAAATCGTTATACCTTATCGTTCACTCGTTCAGTCATTTACTCATTCGTTATTCCGTGATTTCGTTAATTAATTAATTCGTTCATTTACTCATTAATTCATCATCACCAGTTTTAACAAGAAAATATGTGACAATAACTGTGTTGCTGCTATAAAAGACATTGGCAAACAGTAATAAACGTACAACGTATTTATAGCAAAACGTCAAATGTATGTGTAATTGCCAAGCATTCTACCAGTAAATTTCGAATTCAATACATTATCCAGATACATGCCCAATAGAAAATCAAGCAGTATTATATTTAAGAAATTCTACCATTTTAAATATAATGTGTGTTCCGATCATGCAATATTTACGGCAAACGTGTTATCCTACTTATAGCAATGTATGCATGGTCACATTGACGCTGATGTTCAACTGTCCATACGTGGAGGTTAAGTTGTGACTTTGTTCAGTCGTTTCCGTTGGTTTCTTTTGTTGTGTTTTCCGCACCTCAGCATGTATAATGGATGCACAATGGTTCGTTGATAAAAAAAACGTAGCGGTTGTATAAGCCATACAGTAGTAAATGTAGCCGCATCTTTCCTTTAGGAAAATAAGCATGTTTTGCTAATCCTTGGCCCACCTGTGTCGTCATTTATTTCCTTCGGTAGATTAACCTAGCTGATATCTACAATGTGTTGTTAGGCAAACAGCTAAAACGCGTAGTAAAAACTGCATGGCGCGTCGAAAGGTTTCCATAAATTCGTCGAATCCGCTGCTAATGGAGAGAGCCACATTTCCCTACGCTTCCGGCAAATGTATTCTATGAAATAATGATGCAACAATGGGTTTCTTCCTGTTTGAGTTTTGGCGGACGGCTGGCGGAATGGTATAAACAATCGGTAGGCAGGGCAACGCCATTGCCGTTTCCGATGTGCTACGCCATAACAACTGTGCAACAATTATGTATCGTTACAAACAAAAACGACAATTATTATTAATGGTCATATTTTCAATTAAAAACATGCTATCCACAATTGTATGCAAATGAGATATGTCTTAACAAACCATCTTATTAACCTAACCTCCACCACGCGCGCGCGCTCTCTCTCTCTCTCTCTCTCTATAAATAAATATATACGTGTGTGTCTGCGTGCGTGCGTGAATATATACCATTGCCTGCCTGGGAGGCCTAATTTAGTAAACGTACATTGAACAATTTCAAGAGGGCATAATTTGTTGACATGAACAATTCAGTGATGGTGGAAATGGTTCGTTAACTTCAAATAGAACGTTTTAGCATAGAAACAATGGCCGTTACCCCGCCATTTAATTTTCATCAGAGTAAATTCATGGCATTTCAACTGGCGGCAAGTTTCAGATAAGCAGTTTTAAAATCACAATATTTTTAAATGGCGTAATGCGGGTTGTCGTCGCCTGGGTGCAAACATATAATGTGGCGCCCCCGCACTTTGGCATTCGGTCCCTTTTCGGTGGTCGTCTCATGCTAATTTTCCGGACATTCTTTTCGTTCGTCATACCCTTCTCTGAACTCGTTAGGGCCTACTTTTTCAATTCTTCCAAACAATATCACAAATGGTTCATGTCTGGCCGATTGAATACCAGCCAAGTTTAAACTGGGATTGCCACAAGTGAATAGCAGAATCGCGTATATTATACGATGGTATCCGCTTGGTGGATATAAGTTGACCATCGCTTCGGCGCCCCCTGACCCGGCGCCCGGGTGCCAGTGCCCCGGGACACTACGCTGTACCATAAAATATTGCAGTTGTAAAATGATGCAGTTCCAGTCCTTAATGCGCATGTCTAGAAATGAAACTTTGCTGTGTACGGAAATAGTCTCCTCCGAAACATCAATTACTTTAGCACCAAATGTTTTTTGCAGTTTGTAGTAAATTTATGTTGAATATAACTTGCAACGCCTTAGTTGCCTAGCATTAATATTTCCACATTATATCTTTCTTCGAAATGTTTTAGATGAGCAACATTCTAATAATTTTACACCCTCCCATCGCCAATATTCATAACGTTTGAAGTCTGAAGATCTCGATTAGATATTTTGGAAATCTTTTATTTAACTGGCCTACATTATTAGCAGCATCCGCCGGGTACGTACTTCCCTGGGTTGAAGCTCTGGCTTGGGACTTAAGGTCATTAGGATGTGATCCGATATTTACTCGAGCGTATGGACTTTAGTCCGTTTTACAAGCAACATGTACTCGACCAAAACGTACTAAAGTAGCCAACACATTACGTCTATGGATCAGCATCAGTGTAAATAACATCAATCAAGGCTGTACTCATCAATGTTCATTTAAGTATCATCCGCTGTTCATTTAGACACAACATAATCCTTGTATGAATACATGGATGGAGTATCCACAATTTAACATACATGCGAGTCCGCATCAATCAAGTCTGCACTCATCAATGTTCATGTAAACATCAACTGTTCATTTAAATATAACAAAGTCCTTGTATTTGCTGGGTAGCTTGGACTTGTTGATTCTCTCGGACTTCCTGGGTGTCGTTGGACGTACCGGAGAGTGTGGTTCTGTCTGGTCACTCTGATGTTGTTATTCAACCGATGTGTTCGGCTGAATTTCAACCGGTGTGTTGGCCCGAATTGGGTCAACTGGAGTGATTAGAGGATCATCTTGGGATGGGATATCCATGGACCCCTAAACCAACACATGAGGTGGTGTTTCGTGTGTTCTTCTTAGGTGTACACGGTTGCACCTGTACACTGTTCCCTCACTATCTTCAACTTCATAGGACCTTTCATCCAGTCGTCTCACCACCGTCGCTTTCTTCCATGACTTGACTCCAAGCTTGAACGGCATCATTCGGACGGTATCGCCTTGATGCAGATGTGGGAGATCTATAGCAGATTTGTCATAATACTTGACTTGACGGCATTGTGTCCTTCTTAGCATATCTGTTTCATGTTGCTGCACAGACGACCGCGACTCCAGAAGACTGTTGGGAGAATTGTTTTCGTCCGCCTACCTAGTAGCCTCTGTGCAGGACTAATATCCATTCCTTGTGCTGGGGTGTTGCGGATATTCAGCAGTGATAAATATTGGTCATCACCAGCGCATTGTGCTTTCTTGATCCTCTTCGTTGCAGCTTTCACTGATGATTCCACCTTGCCGTTTGAGCGACTGTGGTGTGGAGATGTCGTCACATGTTCCAATCCTCATTTCTTACTGAAATGAGCGAACTCGTCTGACACCAGCTGTTGACCATTGTCGGTAACTAGAGTGTCCGGAATTCCAATTCTAGCAAAATGAGCTTTGATCTTTGTGATTATTCCTTTGGAGTCAGTGTTTGATAGGCAGTCTATTTTTTTGATTGATTAAGTAGTCCTTTCCTTGGTTAGAGAACAGGTCGACACCGAGCTTCTGCCAATGGACGGTCCGGCACATCTTGGCTCATCATAATGTCCTTAGTCTGAGAACGTTCGAACTCACGACAGGTTTCACACGTTTGGATCAGCTGTGACAACATGGCCTAAGAACTGGATTTCATTCTCATTGAAGCGACATTTCTCACGGTTCAGTTTGATCCCATGTTCCTTGCATCTTTGGAGCAGCTTCTGGATCTTGACACAGAGATCAGAGTCATCAGATCCATGGATGATAATATCATCAGCAAATCAGTGAACATTCTCCAGCCCTTCCTGTGCATGTTGCAGATGCTTTGGGAACATTTCACTGCTGACTTTCAAGTTGAAAGGTAGTCGTCGTCAACGATACCGCCCAAACGGTGTTGCGAAAGTAGTCAGTAGGCTAGATTCTTCATCCAGTTTACAGTGTAGATACCCTTGTAGCTAGTCACACACAGCAAATGTCTTGGAGTTCACCAGCTTCGGTAGAATGTCGTGCAGCACAGGAAGCTTGTAGTGTTCACGTTTCAGGGTTAGGTTGAGAGGTCTAGGAATCCCATCCCAGTTACAAAGTTCTCGTAGTTCACCGTGAGGAGCTTCATGCATTCAGCAGCTTTACGGCTGAGTAGTGGTGTCAGTTCGTCGTGATCCACTATGTCGTAGTCCACTTTGAACTTGTCTCCTGTAGCAGGATTTACGGTTTTAGATCGGCATTTGCTGAGAGCTTCAGTCTTCACATTGTTCCACATCTTCAGTGTGAGTGGTTCTGGGCGGATATCTTTCTCCTTCACATACTTCTTGGGCAGTATGCTGACAGTTGAACCACAGTCAACCTGCATCTTCACTGACTGCTTTTCGACCTGCAGGCTGCACAAAATGGGCCCATTTTGTGAAGAGAGTGCGTGCACATCGGCAGTGACGCAGCTGATATCACCAAAGCTAGCACCGGAGCTATCCGAGTCTGACCCATCTTGTACACTGAGAACAGTCTTAGGGCATTGTGCGGAGCCTATGAAATGGTTTTGGCCCCTACACGCATCACACGTCTTGCCCATGCAGGGCAGAGTTATTTCTTCATGGGGTGCGTTTTATAACAGAATTTGCATTTTCGCTGACTAGCAGATTTTCTTCCACCGAATGTCGACTTGGTAGTGTAGCGTCTGTATCTGGTATCGACTCGGTTCACTGCTTCTGTTTGATTCAGAAAATGTTTTACATTGTTCTTCAGCCTCCTGCATGCACCGGCAGATGTCTACTGCTCTGGTAAGGTCAAGTTTCGATTGTGAAATGAGTTTGTTGCGGATCTTGTCACTCCTTACACCGACGATTATCTTGTCAACAATCAACTTGTTTCGCATACAGTTGCAAAACCCACAGGTTTTTGTTAGATTGTTCAACACTGAGTAGTATTGTTCAAACGACTCGTTTTTCTGATTCCGGGTGTTAAACGTATACCTTTCAAATAATTCTTTTACTTCGCCCATGATATGTTCATCAAATTTTCTGATGATTTCAGCACGCTTGATGCGTTCTTCTTCCGTCAAATCCATACCATTGAAGACGCGTAGTGCATCTTTCACAATACAGTGTAGAAGCCGTCACATATCTGTCTGGCTTAGTGTTGAGTTCAGACACGATTAGATAGTTTCCCCACAGTTATCGACCTGGTTTCCAGTTCCAATCCAGGTGGAGGCGAACCACTGGGCAAGTTCACA
Source organism: Paraescarpia echinospica (assembly GCA_020002185.1). Lineage (NCBI taxonomy): Eukaryota > Metazoa > Annelida > Polychaeta > Sabellida > Siboglinidae > Paraescarpia > Paraescarpia echinospica. Next base: position 17,908,845 of record CM034533.1, on the reverse strand, counting down.
TAGATGTGATTCCGAGTCCGAGGGTCATCGACATTTGGAGCAGCCACAGCGGGTGCCCCGACAGCGGCCACGCCGGCCGTTACAGCTGAATTGCCATACTCAGTTAACTTCAATATCTCACCGACGCCACCATGTTACGACATTTACTCTGGCATATGGACTTTAGAATATACAGGCAGAATAGAGACGATAGTTCTACTAAACCAAACTTTATTAAACGTGGCTGCGCGACAAGGGAGCGGCCTGTTATTCTACTTTCATTAAGTGATATCGTTACAGGATGAACCTAGTTTGGGCCATTTAAGTAAAATATTACGCATATTTTTTTAGAATAGGGCAGACTATTCCCTTACACAACGAACTTCTATCTCCGGATATGCGCATTTAAGGGCCGGAACTGCATTCTTTAACAAATGCAATATTTTATGCTACAACGCCACTGCATGGTCTCACCAGCTGGTACATAACTTCTCCATAGAGAAGACCCTAACTTAAATCTCCACGAAGTACACTTTGCAGTCTCAGGCTAATCCATTGGGGATCGGGGTGCAGACTGGATAGGTGCAGAGTGTGGACATGACCAGATATTGCACTAATCCAGTCCCCATTTATAGGCAAATGACAAAGGGAGATAGGTCCTCTCTAGCCTTAGTTGTTGACATATACGAGACGGTGTATCTGGAATAATATATACCTTCGGCAGCAGTATCGAATCACCGTAGTACCAGCTAAATGTACACATGATGAGTTCACACAAACAAGCAGGTTTCAAGTCCCTGCTGAAACAAAACCGTACCACGGGAAACAATTCATCATGGGTGGAGCGCAATGATGCAGTGGCTATAGCTTCGGACTCTCGACCGAGAGAACCGGGGTTCGAATCCTGACCTGCGGTGTCGAACCTTGGGCAAGTTCGTTCACCCTACGTTGGTCCAGTTCACTCATCTGTATGAATGAGTACATGGCTACAGACAATGGTGGGTAGTTGTGAATGAATAGTATTCGCGCATTAATTGCCGAGTGGCTGGATGCTTCCCAGAGAAGACGAGATGGTGTTCGATTGAACAGGTCTGTCAGGGACTAAAGTGTAAAGCGCCTTGAGCAGTCCTGTGGACTGGATACTGCGCTATATAAGAATTTACCTTTTTTAATTTACCTTTTATGCCATCACGTTAAGTGGGGGACGTGTGCGTGTTGTGTGTGTGTGCGCGCGCGCGCGCGTGTGTTTGTACGTGTGTGCGTACGAGCGTGCGAGCGTGCGTGCGAGCGTGCGTGCGATTGTGTGTATGTTTTTCTTTCATAAACGAACACCTACTGGTAACGAAATCATAATCAACACTGGCAAATATTGTTAATTAAAATTCAAACTTCTGGGAGTAAATTCCCCAAATTCCCCCTAAACGTTACTTACAAAAGCATGTGTTTCCTGTTAGGGCTAATTAGCCGGAATGATGGTTTCACGGAAAAATAAAACTGTTTACTCGAGGCGATGGCATGACGCGATTACGGGAGTTGTTTCCGCATTTAGATCATGATGTCCCTTAGGCTCATTTGTCTGATTGCGCCATCAACCGGTAGGCGTTCACGCCGACTTCCTCTTATTCTAGTTGCGCTGACTCTTGCACGCGCGCGTGCGCGCGCGCACACACACACACACACACACACACACACACACACACACACACACACACACACACTTTGACGATGCTTTCTTATTTTGAACTTTGTTTATTCTATATATTACACTCAGAAACTGCACTGTGTGTATGTAGGGTGGCTTCTAATAGAAGTCGCCAACACAATAAACTATTTCTAATTTCCGTTGTGCTACTTCCTCTACAAAGGCTGCTAGATCATAGCGTATCTTCATTCTCTGCTGATCTCTTTCTTCTTTCTTCTCAGTCTGTCGGGACCGTGGTCACGTGATGTTCTAACTTTCGCTTTCTCAGCACATTGTTGATGCGTCCTGTTTGGTATTTCGTAATTCTGCTCATGCGTTTCTTTCTTTTTTGCGTTTGCTTTTCTTACGATTTCTTTAGTACACGTCTGTCAATGATGACCCAAGCAGTGTCCTCCGAAGCCATGTTTCCGTTGCGTCTACGGACTTTTCTGATCGTTTTGTAATTACCATTTTTCAGGTGATATACTTTTGTTAGCTAAACTGCTTTTTCAAAGTTCTGGAACGCTGCTTTGGCCTGAGCAATTCGGCTCTTAATCTCCCCGTTGCTTCAGTCCCGATACCTCTACATCAGGCCCTTAGCCAGAGACACGTTGTCTCGTTATTGATTTTTTTTGGAAAATCGCAAAGGACTTTTTATTTTCAAATAACGGGTGGTCTTTTAATTGGATAAAAGGATTTTTATTTTTCAGATACCATGATCTTGTGTTGGACCACAACGTGGTTTATATACCCAATAACAAGGTCACAACAGTGTTTACGTTGTCATAAAGCGGGCCTTGTATTGGGGGTGCAGTTGGAGGTTTTTGGAGAGCCCTCAAGGGGGTGCAGTTGGAGGTTTTCGGAGAGCGCTCAAGGGGTTGTAGTTGGAGGTTTTCGGAGAGCATCAGCCCCCTGAATATTCGCCATGTTCCAACGCCAATACACGTGTAACGGCGTTTTTCATGAGCATAACGGGTCAATAAAAATGAGAACGGGTAAATTAGAAAATGTAACAATCCTGGCTAAGGGCTGGGCCCCGATACCTCTGCTTACCGTCGTCTTCTTGACGCCGTTGCGACAACCTCGGTAGCCTTGGTTACCTAGGCGCCGTGGGCTGGCGACACTTTCGGCGTCTCTCGCATTCGCCTAGGAGATTTATTAACTCTGAAATGTTACCAGTTGTCTCGGTTTACCCCGAATCTGGGTAGAGATCATGATTGCCTCTTACGCTAATTAAAAAATAATAATAAGTGTAAACTTTTATCAGTCAATACTGTGCTTTCGAAACCATTCAAAATTTCTGATTGACGTTGAAGATTCTGTATCGTCGTTGTTTTGCATGTTCTCAAACAAAAACAACATACATGTACTGAATAAACGCATAAATTCAAAGCAAATCAACTATGATGTTGAGCTCGACGGTCGAGCTGACAACCGATATGTGTTGCCGCCAAAATACAAAAAAATTACAAGGCGTCGGATATCAAAGGGCTAATCACCGTAATGTTTTGGTTTCAGATAAGTTAATTTTGGTTCATGTTTTTTACCTTAACTATTAAGGTACTTTTTTTATTTCGTATAGGACCTAGTGCTATTTAATAACATAATTACGTTACAAAAACATACATTTATAAAATAGCATACACGTATCTCATCTCAGTGTCTCATAGCCAGGGCTGCCAGGCGGTCGTCTTTTGATTTTCTTCCGTCCTCTGGGAGGTGTCGAAGGTCAAACCAGTCCACTCCTGGTTGTTGTTGACCTGGAGTCTTCTTTGCAGGTCTGCTATGATGGTCCATGTCTCGCAATCGTAAAGGAATATTGACATCACGAGGGAGCGCATCAGTCTCACTTTGGAGCTCAGTGTCAGTGAGATGTTGTCGTTCCAGGTGGTTTTTAGATTAACGAGTCGATTTAAAACAGTGCTGTCATCTCACGGCAACTTTTCACTTCTCACTCAACATTTTAAACAGAGTTGCATGGGTTGGTTTCCAAAGCAACATTAAAAATGCGAATTCTCACCCAGACTTGTCTTAACGTGTTCACGAAGACGAGCAAGAGTCGGATTAGCGAGACTACAACCGCAGTTAATCAACACAATTATTTTGTGGATTTATACAATGGCTCCATTGTGCGAATCGTTTTCAAACGTCTTCCACACGGTAGCGCCGCTATGCGAATTGTTGCCTAAAGTTGTTTTCGTAGCAGTGATCAATCATTTCCGTCGCTTCGAAAGCATAGTATTCACTGATAAAAATGTATTCTTATTTATTTTGTATTTTATAATTAGTTAGGATTCAGTGCACTAATAATAGAATCTCCATCAAAACGTGTTGCCACCTCACGGGGCCTATGTAACCAAGACTAAGGTTTTCTTGATCCAGATTTTTCTAGTGCGAGACAAATGGTGGCCCTCACATCACCATGCAAACTAACAGGGGCTTTACTCTCTATGACTAAAGCTAAATTAAAAACAAATACTACGTACGGCCACAACTTGATCATAAATTAAGAAGGACGGTGGCGGAGTGGCATAAACGATTGGTGAGCTTTGCTACGCCATTGTTGATTTTGACATTTCAACCGCGCATTTGAGCATGTAATTTTACACAAGAGGTGCACATTTTGCATAACTTTATATTAATGGGTAAACTCCTACTAGTTGTCAAAATATATATCAATTGTAACTGCGTACAATAGTGAACGTGGTGTTTGTGTAGAAACACAATAACATTAGTTTTTGTTACGCTACCCAAGTGCACAATTAATATGGTGTAAACAACAATCGCGTTGCCAAGCCTACCAATTGTGTGTACCACTCCGCAGCAGCCATTTAAAAATTGATATAGCAATCAAGTTGTGGCAGTGTAAAATCTTAAGTTAAATAAGCTTTTTTGTAAATGATTCGTACTGGTTTTAGGGTGCGTGTCCTACGCTAGGACGTAAGTCGTTTGTTCGTCAGAACAGACGTTATTGAGCACCGAAGTGTGACGTCACGCTGCAACGCTGGTTCCAACAAATGTCTCCCGTCGTATATGTTAGCATGGTGTTGTTTTGTTCCAAATTGTAATACATTATTCTAAAAGTCACACTTCTTTATGGTTCCTATAAGTTGAAAGTGAGAAGCATATATGGGTGAAACAAATCAGGTTTCTTATGTATTCTGGAACGTAAACCGATATTTTAACGTATGCTACTTGATAGCAGTGAAAAATCGATCGCGGTGCAACACGTTTTGTTGTGAATCACGCTACTTCATCGCAAAATGCGGAAGGATAACCTGTCAACATCATAACATTATTGCGTTTTTGGTGAGCCTCAGGCGGAGGTGCAACTGGCTGGTTTAAAAATGGTCTTGAGTTGTTTTGTTCACGATTGTAATCATAATTTTGTGATTCACACGTACAGGTTTATCGATTTCTAAATGGTGCAATAAGAATGCACATGTAGATAATAATCAGACATTTAGAAAAAAAAACATTTTAAACAAGATTTAACAAGATTGCCATCCAGAGAATTAACTCTAGATGGCAGGTGGACAAGGAAGCCTACATATATCCAGCCCTTCTGGGGTATGTGTCGATTTTATTTTTAAACATATTCACACTACTAGCACCCACACAATCATCAGATAATCTGTTCCATTCATTCATAGTCCTTGGTGAAAATGAGAACTTTCTTACGTCTAATTTACACTGCTCCTTTACTAATGTAACGTCATGTCCTCTAGTCTTTCTTAACTGAAAAAAACATATTTCTATCAATATTTTCATAAATATTCAATATTTTAAACACTTCTATCTGATCTCCTCTCAATCTCCTGGTCTCTAGTGTTGTTAAACCACATTCTTTTAGGCGTTTTTCATAACTAAGATCCCTCAGTTTTTGTATCATTTTAGTCGCTCTCCTCTGTACTCTTTCTAGCATATCTATGTCCTTCGTGCGGTATGGGCTCCACGCTTGTATACAATATTCTAAATGAGGCCTAACTATTGTTTCGAACAGCGGTATTATTAGTTCTTTTTCTTTATATGCTATATTTCGCCTAATCAATCCAAGAATTTGATTTCCTTTTGAAGCTGCAATTCCACACTTCTCTGAAACCTTCATGTCAGCACTAATTGTCAGCCCTAAGTCCTTTTCTTTTACAGTAGTATTTATTACAGTTCCCCCATTGTATATTCTACATATCTGTTCCCATGTCCTGTGTGAAGGCATTTACATTTCCCAAAATTGAACATATGCCACTTTTCAGACCATTTGATCAACCTGTCAAGATCATCTTGTAAATGCTGTCTATCTCCATCACTTTTAATCCTTCTAAACACTTTTGTATCATCTGCAAATTTCAACACCTTGCTAGCTATATCACCGTCCAAATCGTTTATATATATATTAAGAATAATATAGGTCCCAGTACTGATCCCTGTGGAACCCCACTCAAAACTGATTTCCAGTTTGAAGCCTCCCCATCAACAACTACCCGTTGTCTTCTGTCAATCAGCCATTTTTCTATCCAGTTAATTATACCATTTCCTATGCCATGGGCGTTTAGTTTAAGCAGTAATCTCTGATGTGGCACTTTGTCGAAAGCTTTTTGAAAATCTAAGTAGATGATATCTACTGGTGATCCATCATCTACCCACTTAGTGATATCTTCCAAAAAACATAACATATTTGTTAAGCATGACCTCGCTTTTAGAAACCCATGTTCAGATGGGTTTATCAAGTTGTTTAACAAGAAAATTCACCATGTGATCTTTAATTTAATTTGCTGAGAAAACCATTCATACTCCCCGGGACCACTTCCTGAAAATCTATGGGTATCCATGTTGGCTCACAATTGACAAATACTCATTTGGGGGATTTACCTATTGAAAACAAACCGCTAGCATTGTTAACTTTTGTTAGAATATGGCTAATGGCGTAAGCAGGCCCCGATCTCTGCACTTGCTGCATACTTCTCAGACGAGTCCAAACCGCTGAAAAGGGGGAAAAAATCATGTCAGATGTGATCATATTACCAGTTTCACTATTTTCTAAGCGTTTTTCGAGGTGTGGTGCATGCTAGTAGGGGGAGAAATAATTCATATAAGTTTGAAAATATGCTATGAAAACTACAAGAAATTGTTCCAAATTCAAGACAATAACCAGTTTTCGTGGTACCAAGGCTCACAGTTATATATGTTCATAGGCATTTGTGGAGTTAATTATTATATGCAATACATGATTAACGTTACTGTTAATTAACTGCATAATGTGTTTATTAACTTTGTAGTTAGTAATTTTGCTAACAGCATATTTACATTTTAAAAATGTGTTACTAGTCATGTTGTTAACAGTTTACATATGCGTCGGAACGTGATGAATATAATCATCAAAACCCTCCAACTGCAGGCTCACCAAAAAATCCAACTGCACCCCTCTTGAGGCTCACTAAAACCCCACATAAGGTTCCCCAAACCCCTGACGGTAACCAAAAAAACTCCCAACTTCTATAATGACCGCTCCCTAACTTCTCAGCCTGAAACATATTTCGTTCCTTATTTCACAATATTATCAAATCCTTCCATATTGGCAATTTCATACATGAATTAAATTGTACTGACAGGTTCTCCTTTCGCATTTTGGGGTGAAAATGGCGTAATAAACAAACAAAAAACTGTGTTGCACCGCGACCGATATTGTCAATGACAATGCGATAAAATAGCTTGCATTACAAAATTATTTTCTCGTTCCAAAATATAAAAAATACCAAATTTGCTTCACCCATGTTTGGTTCTCACTTTCAAATTATGGTAACCATAAAGAGCTACTCGTATGACTTTCGTAATATTGATTACAGTAGAACAAAACGTAACACTTTGTTAACAGATACGGCTGAAAACATTTGTTGGAACTACCTGGGTTGGTTGCTAAGCGGCGTGACGTCATCACTTCGGTTTTTTTATTTGCGAATACTCTAGGAAACCGTCTTCTACGTCAGTGTAACGAGGTGAATGGGCATTTTGCTGGTTGAATATTATAAATAGGAGCAGACTGAAAAAAAATAAAAAAAATATGTGGATCATGATCCAATAAATATCACGTATAAGCGAGATGGTGAAACGGAACACAACAAACGAGACGGGTCTATTCCCCATGTTTATTTTAATTTACAAACTCCAATTCCAATCAAACTAATAATAATATATAAGGTCCATACGTGGTATATTACCGACCGTAATCGGTAAACGATTGCTGCTGCTGTACATGTACATATTAATCATTATTGTTAATATCAACAGAAAAGCAATTAATCGCCTTTGGTGGGGTTTTCGTATGATACACTCATCGGAGTAATGGAGATGCTGTACTGACACAAAGTACAGTAATACAGATTACTGTACTAACATGAAGTACACTAGTACAGTCTATTTATTGCGAGCGTCTGACGTCAGCACGTCTTCGCCACGTCTTGAGAGCGTCTTCTTCGCGTCATCCAATTTGAACAACGCGCAGACGCCAGGTAGGAACGCTCACGACGGTTAAACTAAGCACACCAAACCACGGTTTGTTTTACTAACGCAGGCTATATATATATATACACACAAACAACAAACAAAGGTCATATACACAAATGAACACTAACAATCCCGGCACGTGCCGTCGTAGGTTAAACCATGTGACGTCATCCCGTTTGCCTGCAACCTTTGGACAAGCGCAAGCAAGTAATTGTAATCAACTTGGAAAACATGATGCAAACTGTCGCAACGTGTATTCTTGCGCTCGCCAAACTCCATTCACGTGCGCACGCCGGTGTAGAGAAAACACTCGCTAAAACGGTTCAAGACAACAATACATACAGATACTTCCAGCAAACCAACTTAGACATAAATCAGCTACGGCGCAGTCCGTTTCACCAGCAACAAACAACACGGTGGCCGACTCCCCTCCATGTTATAACATATTATACCAATTTATAAAACATATACCAATTTATAAGCAAATCCAATTCCAGCGATGTTCGAATGAACAATAACTGAAAGTACAAACGAGTCTTAAATGCGTGCGACAAAAGCACCAACTGGGGGGTGCAGAGAAAAGGAAACTCTCGCGCCATCGCCGATTTTCGCTTCGACGTACCCCTGAACCCGTCCCCATTTTGGGGTCCAAAGAGCATACAAAACGAAAGACTCGGCAACATTGCGATATAGGAAAACTGGCGCAGGCACCCACACACACAAACGTCGCGTGCCTAACAGTGATAAGTCGATGGGAAACATTTCATACATTTTACGTCGTTTAACGTTTTCGAGGATGACCTGTACCTTTACATTCATTGCTAAAAAGAACGCCGAGTTCATTTCACAACACCTGACATCCAAGACGCAACACTCGCTAAAATCGCTAAACATTAATAACTACACGCGCGCAAGGATAATCAACATCAACGCCTTTGCATTGGTAAAACCGGCCATCGTCGTAACCGGAATTCTGCTGCCCCTTTTAGAGAATTAGAACGACATATATAGAAGGACATCCGACTACTAGCCACGAACGACTAAAGAAACAGCGAGTGGGCGATCGTAAATCGCGCCCCACGCAAAACAATTGGATGCAGGCACATTCAGCATGCATCTACGACTCATAAACGAAACACGAGACATTTTAACACGAATACCCGTCTTCACCACTCGGTAAGCTTCTACGTGTCAGTTTGTCTCGCAGAAACTTAAAGGCGCGACGGCATACCACACAGACTCTGGGATAAATACATTCCGACTCGTGGCCACATGAAAGAACAATAGACACTTGACGACGGTTGACCAGAATGCCCGTGTGCTAACCCGGGCCGAAACAGGTCCAGGTAATATTTTACTGACACTTTCTTTATTATTACGGCTTCATATATCAATTCTGCTTTGTTTTGTTACCACATGTTTATCCCATCATGCGATCCAAATAGGGCACATATGGTTATCAAATATTGTATTTCAGTGCACTGTCATTTTTCAAACAGCGCCGCAGCCACGCGCAAATGGGCGATACTAGCGCAGGCTGGCGCAGTTTGCAGGTGCTATTTGGACCATCAATGGATTTGATAATCACGAGTGCCCCTTTTGTATATCGCGATGCAGTACGGTGGAATGAACGTGTTAGGATAGAAAGAACGAGGTAAGAATGAATTATAAAGCCGCGATAATAAGGGTTGGATGAGAGTACAAGATCACCTACGTCCACTGCCCGGCGCACCACGGGCACACGAACGAGGCAACGCCAACCGCCGTGACACCGGTAATCAAACTACGCGGAACAGCAAACACACAATACACATCCCTCTTCCACACTTCAATAATACAAAACACAGGTAGGCAATTCTGCAACCGCAAAAAATACAGTTTCGTCAGCCATTACAAGGAAGACCTCCGAGTTAAGACGCGCCCGAACGCCGAGCACCGCGTTGCCATGGTCACGTAACGCGGACCGGCATTCACGAGCGGTAGTCATAGCAACGTAGTAAGAGGCACATTCGACCAAAATACGACAGCGAAGTGATCGCTGAACTATATACACATTAATTCACCGAGGTTGCCGCGTGAGCAATGCGGAACGGACGTGGGCCCCACTGGGGCAAGTGGACGTCGAATTTAAACACGATCAGGCGTCTGGCACGTACAGCTGCACGTGCAGCCGGAACTACTTCCACCGGATCTATTTACTTGCACTTGTCAACTAACGTCACCCGGCAGCTTTGCGGCGTCACAAGGCCATGGAATAAAGATGGCGGTTCTAGTGTTGTTAAATGCACCCTACGACATCAGTTAAAAACACAATCTAACTAGTCGTTAACAGCGACTAACTGTACGAATTTTGCCAGTCTACTACCTTTAACAAAATACACCATAGCAATGAAGTCGGTGTTGAACCTGATACTTTTTTAACATGCACCATTTTGAAACAATCACTTCAATTTAAAGTAGGTTCTATCAACATTATAAAGTCACCATAAAACACGCGGATGGTAACAAATGTTCATGTATAACTATCACTGGTAGTGGGTGTATAATTTATCTGAAGGTGTTTTGTTTTTGGCTAGTGTCTAATGGTGATGAGTTTCCACGTCGTTTTTATATGAAGTTTTGGAGTTACCAATCATCTGTCCTACTTCTAACAAAACGATATGTAACTAAGTAATATTAAATGCAGTAACCTGACCACCAATAAATAATATGTAAATAACTGTGTTCTGCATAATAACAATGGAACGGTTCTTGCTACAATTCTCACTTGAATTCAGTACCAATCATTTATATTAGAGCGGGTTACTATATTTGAAATGTCACTGTAGAAAATAATTCGATCGAAACATGAGCCATGAGAATGTAATTTCCTTTGCATGAAAATATCTTAACGGCATACAAAAATTAGATTTCTAAGTCGACCGATTCAATGCTAAAATATTCAACATTACCCAACCGGGCACTGGCTAATTGCACACAGCGACACTGCTAAAACTTATTTAAGGCACCAGTTTCCACACAAAAAACTATTCTGCAACAAATATATAACAAAATACATGACACACGTGAAGCAGCTGTGCCTTGCCCCGTCCGTCCCTCAGTTAACAAAACTCCAAGTGTATAACCACAAAGAGTCTCGCACAGAGCGCTCAAGTCGACCGAGGTTATACAAGTACTGATTATTGTACAGTTAAATGAGGTCGCGTTGGCATCATTATGCAATAACACCGGCACTGACCGCTCAAGTGAGCGTCACACTTACTGACCATTCCCATCAGTCAACAGTTAGTCACGTGGGCAACTGTCCAAACAAACAACGATAGCACCTGTCCTCAAAAACGAAAACATTCCACGGGACTGAAAAATAAGCTTCCAACGGTAGATTTCAACAAATATGTAATTTAAAAATAGCAGACAACCGTGTCGTTTGCGGAGTGCACTGCCATTTGCAGATGGCATGCAGTTTGAAGAGTTTGCGGAGTACACACCATGTGAAGAGTGCACTGCCATTTGAAGAGTACACCACATTTTGCAGAGTGCGCTACTGTTTACAGAGTGCACTGCCATTTACACAGTACACTTCCATATGAAGAGTGCACAATGCTTTGTAGAGTGCACTGTTGTTTGCAGAGTGCACTGTTGTTTGCGTAGGGCACGTTTTAGGCACCTGCGCTGGTTCAGCTTGTCTGCCTTGATCGTTAGCGATATGCAACATCCCGATGTTTGCATGTTCCCGTCGAGCGTTCCTTCGTGACGAATCAGACCCAACACTTTGATGCTGACTGAATCCGCCAGTTCTGTAATGACTGCACAAACTGCCATACAAGCTGTTGCTCTACGCATGTGCAACAGCACCAAAGCTGGCGGGAGGATCCAGACGAGATCCGGATCCACGAGCGTTTGGTATAGATCAGGATCGTGGCACTTGGTTGCAGCTGTTATTGATTGGCTCGCCGCAATGAGTACTGCGTGCATAGAGGACAAAGGTCACGGCCGACGACCGATGTCATTCACAGGTCATCACAGCTGCAGTTGTGTCATCAGTGTCGTCATGGCTAAAAAGTCACAGCGTTGTCGTCAGTCACCTCCGCACAATGACAACAACAGCACCTGGTCCGTCACAATGACGCCATCTTAGTCCCCCAGCCAGACAACCCTCGTTTCACCCTGGCCTACTGTCTTCAAGGCTGGTTACCCCAGGTAATACATCGCTAGGATTATTGTCGCCTGTACATAATATTGTACATCAAGTGATCTTAAATTTACAAAATTTCAGTTATTCCATTTTCAAAGGGGAGAATAAACATTCTTCCATGGCACAGGCGTTTCCTGACCATAACCTTAGCTCATTGCAATGAATCGACCCTTCCGCCGGACATTGAAAGCTATCACCATGACTGTTTCAAACTATTTATCATATGCAGAAGTGCAAAATATTGCAGGACAAATCCCAGTGATCGCATTACAAAAGGGCGATTAGTCCTCAAGGCAAACGGCCGTGGGTAAACACCAGGTTCAACTGGCAGGGTTGTGCACAGACTTGCAGAACGGTCCTAGAGTTATTGACGACACCATTGCGCCAGTTCTCGCGATTACAACACACTTGTGTTGGTGTCGTTTGCATCGTCTTCTTTGCCCTCCAGTAGGTTGCGTCGCTGTGCGTCCGAGTCGTTCATCTCGTCCGTGGCATCTGCCTCTTTCACTTCCGCCACTGGCTTCATGATGTCAATGTCGATTGTACTCACTTGTTTCGCTTCGATGTTGAACACAGGACGAATTGCTCGCCGTAGTTTCTGCGTGCACACAAAACGTACATGTTGTATACACACTGTATTTTGTATTTACAAAGTCTGTTCTTCATTTTTTTATAATTATTTATTTATATAATACTGTTCAAGCCATGTGCATGGGTACCAATATAGAGTACTCTGAACAGCGCTAACTTTTGCCCTTCGGTCGTCTGCGTTTCTGCATCTACCCCTACCGACCAGCATGACTTGGAGGAGTGACAGGGTGGCAAACAACATTGAATCATGCATGAGGATGTTTTGCAAATTCTGTTGCAAGTATGAGAATGTCGGCAGTTTCGCCGATGTTCACCAAAAATGTGATTTTTCATGGGGTTGAGTAACATATGTAACCTGTCACAGCAAAGTGGGTGTAAGTTGCAACATTTAGTTTTGTGCCTATTGGATTCCATAGGTCACAAGCAATACAATGATACCTTACTTGCTGAAAACTCTTCAGGAGTTTTTGATTTATTAAAAAATTTTAAGCTAACTTTAAGAAAGCAACCTTTTGAGAAACATGGTAATTTTGACTCATGTTGTGTATCGTTTTTAATCTATGGGTTCATAAATGCATGTATTTGATTAGTTTTTGATTATTTATTCTGCCAAAATCACAAAATTGATGGAACATGAACTAGACTGTTAGTTTTGCCTCATGTGTACAGGGATGAGAATGTTAACATTTCCAATAGCAAAAAAAGCACACGGACTCAAGCACACATTGTCATAGTACTAACTCACTTGCTAATAATATTTTCTTGACTGAACCCGAGTTGGCTGACGGGCAGCTTTCTCCTTGGCCAGCTTTGTCAAAACAGCCCGTTGATGGGCCATTCTAGCTTTCTTCGTTGCCAGCTCAACTGCTTCCTTAGCTTTGTGCTTGGTGGCTGCCTTCGTCTTTGACATGTTCAGCTCAGTTTTCTTCTCCTCCTTCATCTTTCCTTCCTCGGCAAGAAGGATGGAGTACATTTTGTGTGCACCCCTCGTGTTGTGAACGAGGTGAGGAGTCCTGTTTGTGGAAGTCCTGTATAGCAGTCTTGTTGCTTGCCATAAGGGAGTACTTCACTGTCTGGATAGTGTTGAATGTACTAACATTCTTTCCGGCAGTGGCAGTATTCATGATGCTAGACATGTGACTAAAACACCCTTCCACTTGAGGACTATGAAAGCAGCTCATCATTGCAGCCACCAGCTTTGACAAGGCTGGGAACTTGCTAGTAGAGAATATGGTAGCCCACCCCGAGTCCAATCTGGAACTTGTGGGTGCTTGTGGAAGTGCGTTGTCTACATGGAATCGGCGAACTTCTATGTGATACGCCCTCTGTTCAGGTTCTAATAGCGTGGGCAGTGCCAGCGTGTGTATTTCAATGCCTTCGGTTCCCCTCTGACTGTAGGCGTAGCCTGTCAGATCCAATCCGCATAGTTGACATCAGCCTCGCTCCACAAACAGTAGGCTTTCTCTGGTACTGATAATTTACTGATGAATATATCCAACATAGTGTCTCCAGCCGATCTCTCCAGCCACGCCCAATTCCACTTATTCTTGACACTTTTGTCAATGTCCTTCACGCAACATTTGTCTGGCCGTACTATAAATCGTCGATTAGCCATTGTGTTCGAAAATGGTCGACATCTCCACAAAATACATCGTCGTTTCCTATTGGTCCACTGCTTTTGTGCGCGCACTTCGAAAGCGCTGAAGGGAACAGCCGACAGAACTAAGGGTTTTACTTCGCAGATTCACGGGTTCGGTTGAGTCGGTTCTGTCTCTAATCGCCAGGCAACGTCATTAACACGTGGCGACACCCGGTGGATAGATGGTTAACTCAATCCACAGATAGATCGTCAGTGAATTGTCCAGGATTTTATATGCCCTACCCCCCAACATTCATTTTTTCTCCCCGGATTTACACGATTCACAAAAATGCTCTTTGGAGCAGTATAAAAACCGGAATTCCGGCAAAAACTGGAAATTTCTCATCCCTGTGTGTAGAATAGGCCGTGGAATACGCCTGTGCGACTTAAAACCCAATTCGTCATGGCGGCCCACATATCAAGACTTGTCCCCCGGGCCAGTCGGTTAAATCTCTTAATTCCTACCCCTGCTGGTGCTTACCTCAATAACCGTGTCTCCGTCAGCCTTGACATACTTGTAGATGGCGACAATAAAGATGGGTATGACAGATGACATAGTGAGCATCCAGCCCACACTGTCAGCCCACACAGGGTAGACGTACTTGCCATACATTGCCGGCTCGTAGTTCACAAAACTGAACACCAGAATGGCCTGCAAGCACACCGTCGAAATCACAAACTGAAAGTACATGATCAAAATCGCAAACAAAAATCGCAATTTGAAAGTACACGATCGAAATTGCAAACTGAAAGTACATGATCAAAATCAAGAACTGGAAGTACATGATCAACAAAACAAACAGAAAGGACATGAAATTGAATATATAAAATGACAATGCTAACTTACATTGTTTAAATTTGTACTTCAACGAAACACATTTCTGTGGTCAAAATGTTAGAATATATACAGTTATTTTGATATAAATAAAATTGTCAAAAAATAAATCAACCGTTGCACCTTTAATCTGTTGACTCTTGCACAGAAATCACCACTCACCAGTATAAGACACCACTACTCACCAGTATAAGACACCACCACTCACCGGTATAAGACACCACCACTCACCGGTATAAGACACCACCACTCACCGGTATAAGACACCACCACTCACCGGTATAAGACACCACCACTCACCAGTGTAAGACACCACCACTCACCGGTATAAGACACCACCACTCACCGGTATAAGACACCACCACTCACCAGTATAAGACACCACCACTCACCAGTATAAGACACCACCATTCACCGGTATAAGACACTACCACTCACCGGTATAAGACACCACCACTCACCGGTATAAGATACCACCACTCACCAGTATAAGACACCACCATTCACCGGTATAAGACACCACCACTCACCAGTATAAGACACCACCACTCACCAGTATAAGACACCACCAGTCACCGGTATAAGACACCACCACTCACCAGTATAAGACACCACCACTATAAGACACCACCACTCACCAGTATAAGACACCACCAGTCACCGGTATAAGACACCACCACTCACCGGTATAAGACACCACCACTCACCAGTATAAGACACCACCACTCACCAGTATAAGACACCACCACTATAAGACACCACCACTCACCAGTATAAGACACCACCACTCACCAGTATAAGACACCACCAGTCACCAGTATAAGACACCACCACTCACCAGTATAAGACACCACCAGTCACCGGTATAAGACACCACCACTCACCGGTATAAGACACCACCACTCACCAGTATAAGACACCACCACTCACCAGTATAAGACACCACCACTATAAGACACCACCACTCACCAGTATAAGACACCACCACTCACCAGTATAAGACACCACCAGTCACCAGTATAAGACGCCACCACTCACCAGTATAAGACACCACCACTCACCAGTATAAGACACCACCACTCACCAGTATAAGACACCACCAGTCACCGGTATAAGACACCACCACTCACCAGTATAAGACACCACCACTATAAGACACCACCACTCACCAGTATAAGACACCACCAGTCACCGGTATAAGACACCACCACTCACCGGTATAAGACACCACCACTCACCAGTATAAGACACCACCACTCACCGGTATAAGACACCACCACTATAAGACACCACCACTCACCAGTATAAGACACCACCACTCACCAGTATAAGACACCACCAGTCACCAGTATAAGACGCCACCACTCACCAGTATAAGACACCACCACTCACCGGTATAAGATGCCACCACTCACCGGTATAAGACACCACCACTCACCGGTATAAGACGCCACCACTCACCAGTATAAGACACCACCACTCACCGGTATAAGATGCCACCACTCACCAGTATAAGACACCACCACTCACCAGTATAAGACACCACCACTCACCAGTATAAGACACCACCACTCACCAGTATAAGACACTACCACTCACCAGTATAAGACGCCACTACTCACCAGTATAAGACGCCACCACTCACCAGTATAAGACACCACCACTCACCAGTATAAGACACCACCACTCACCAGTATAAGACACCACCAGTCACCAGTATAAGACGCCACCACTCACCAGTATAAGACGCCACCACTCACCGGTATAAGATGCCACCACTCACCAGTATAAGACGCCACCACTCACCGGTATAAGACGCCACCACTCACCGGTATAAGACACCACCACTCACCGGTATAAGATGCCACCACTCACCGGTATAAGACGCCACCACTCACCAGTATAAGACACCACCACTCACCAGTATAAGACACCACCACTCACCAGTATAAGACACCACCACTCACCAGTATAAGATGCCACCACTCACCAGTATAAGACACCACCACTCACCAGTATAAGATGCCACCACTCACCAGTATAAGACACCACCACTCACCAGTATAAGAATGGGAGAGACAAACTTCCAGCAGAATCTCCACCACACCCCCGGGTAGTGGTCCAACATCTCCTTAATATTTGCACAGAATTTCTCATTTCCTGAAAACACCAAAATTGCATATTAAAGAACAGTGAAACGTAACTAAACATTGTCAAGTGAATCAGTAATACAGTATTGTATTAGGTATAATAACTATGTATATATATTTGGACACTAAAAATAATATAATTATCAGCTGTCTGAAAACATACTGTACAACAGATTAAATTCACAGTACACATAATTTTATGTTGGTTGCTTCTCCAAACTTGTTGGTATGCCACAATCACCGAGTCTGTCACAGTTGACCAAGGTGTCCGAAAACATACATTACAGAATATCATTACAGTATTATTGCAACAGTTCCTACCCTTTCTATTAAAACAGCGAGCCTAATCACAATGTTCACCCGTCTTCTTGGTCACGTTCCTTTTGTTAGAACTACCCAACAATGTTCAGTACGACAGGCCGGTTTTCCGGCCGCACTGTCTGTGACGCTTCAGTACGACAAGCCAGTTATTCGGCATTGACGATGTCTGCTATTCAAATCGTTTCATAATTATCCACCACGTGGAGCCACTTGTTGTGTATGGTTGTCAAGGCGAATAATTAGCTATTCAGCAGTGGTCATCGTTTATTATCGCTCAATAATAGTTTACAATGATTATCGCGGTTTTTAATGATGGATTATCAAAATCTGCGGTGGCCACAATGGCCAAATTATCTTGCATATTCACTGGGAAGACAGTATTCAGTGGTCACAGCTGGTCAGGGCTGTAGTACTAAAATGGTTAATGGAACTAAAAACAAGGCAGCAACTAAATTCCATTCAAGCAATAGGTTTTTCTTTTATTCCCTTTTATACCCTACAAAGTTGCAATCTCATTTATAACTTTGATCAAATACATTTAACTCCAAACAACCCCATCTAAGGCTAACATAGAAATGGCTTATTTTCAGTTTTTTCTCTAGAGTTAGTGAGTCCACGACAGGTTACACATTTTATTCCCTGTGTGGGATATTTTACTTCCCCTGGCACAGACACCAGATAGAAGAGCCCAATGGCTTATAGTGTCTGTTCCGAACAAAATTGCCGGAGTTTCAAAACAGTGGTCAGTAAGTGGATTTGAACTTGACCGACAGTCTAGTACTCTGCCGCTTGACCACCGCACCCCGCTATGGTGAAACTGTTTATACACGTGACGCGGGCAGGGTTGGATGGGGTTGAGCTGACCAAGACAATATTCAAGAAATTATTAGTTGTGTATGCGATGGATTTTTGTTGTGAAATTGACAATTAATTACGTGATTGTCGATATCTGGGATTTCCTTTGAAAAAAGCATAATAAATGATCTTATCTTAGCACTCACCGTATAACCAGTTGATGGCGCAGCACTCAACAATGGCAATGATTAAGACACAGAAACCCGCGCTGTACCAGTCGAGTAATTGCAGCACATACATGCCACCCTAGTGGGATGAGAAAGAACTACCAACTAGCATCATGTGACTAACAACATGTCAGAGGTCAATAATCTACTTCATAACATAGTCACAGTATCAACACATAGTATTCATGATTACAAGAGAGAGTTGATATACTCCAAATCTACACTTAGGATATCATCATTGATACTGATATTTTCATATTACAGACTATCTGAGAGAACACATCTTTGCGTTAATTTCTTATGTTATTAACATTCAGTGAACACAGTACGTGGAAGATGCACATGTGTGTATGATAAATTAGGTGTATTAATCCGACATGCTTCATTGCACAGTCGACAGTTTCTCAGAAGTTGAACGATGTCAGTGTCCGTCAGAAAATAAACAAAAATATTTCCATACCGGTAAAGAAATGCGGGGTTATTCAGATAACCTAATATCAGGGCACGAGTAGCAAAACAATTTGAAAGGCAGTCGGAAATGTCAAAAAGCTGGGTTTTTACCACTTTTTAACTGGTTTTGTCCACTTGTGCCGTCTGAGATACTGTACACGCAATGCGTATATATAATACATATTTTCTTTTAAACATAGATTCTCTATCAAGTATATATGTACAGTTAAACTCTTGTTTGTTGACACTTTTGTTACTCATGTCGAACAAACAGATTTTAGTTCTATACAAATCTTTACAAAACAGCTGCCAAAATATAACCACTTCTACAAAAATTATGATTTCAGTTCAGCATTTTTTGGATTTTCTCAATAGAACGGACGCAAAGCTGAGATCAAGTTCTGAAGATTGTCTTAGTTCACAATGGGTTATTGTATCTTGCATGAACAACACCAGTGCAATGCAAAACAGTGGGGGTTGGTGTAATCACCCAACCATGGGGGGTTAGTTCACCCACCAGAGCAGAAACAACTCCCAAACTGGGCTAGACTTTGTCAATGAAACACAGACGAGTAATTTTCATTATCACAAACTTACTCTACACCAACTACAAGACTAGTCAAAGAGCAATTTTAGAAACCACTCAGAGCCATCGTGTAGAAGACTGTGAGTGATACGTTTTCTTACAAACCAACATTTTCAAATACCTTCTACAGGCAATATATCTGAAATCAGGAAGAATGGCAACAGTGAAACGATTACAAGCCATATATTTCCTTTAAATAAACAAACTACATGTAGACAAACCAATGTCGTTGTCTCGCAGTTAACTCTTTATACCAAACATCCTGCCAAGCTGTTTTTACAAACTTGGACCAGATTTCGAAAATGCACAGAATATAGAGCTTATCAATATCATTACTACTCAAGGACTAGATTGTTGTCAACAATGCAGTTAGTGTAGCTTTAGTGTCACCATAAGGATTAGAGGCCAAGGATGAATCTGTGTTTCGGCTCTGGTTTTCTAAAGGGTTTCACATTTTGACTGACACTTCAGTGCACATACTCCTGCATAGAAAGCAGAAGAGTCCAGCGGAATGGGTTAGTAGCACACAACAAACAAGACTTAAGACATTCCGGGCAACAGTCAGAGAAACGCAATAGCAAGAGCGAGAGCAGCAAATCAAATCTCGACAAAACAAAGCAGCGATTACAAAAAGAACTCAGACAAGTTGAAAGTATGGAGGCAAACTGGTGGAAACCGTTCTCTCGGACATAAAATTCGTCGCCAGAAGGCGGCCGTTTTCAAGAAACTCACAAATCCTGCTCGACACGCCCCGTGGTGAGCAGGCTGGACACAATGTTGGTAACGCACATAACCGCAGAAAATAAGTTATTTCATTAGCACTATTTATGACGTTAATTTAATAGAAATTAAATTTGTTGCTAAGTTTGGTTACCAGCCTGATAAGTTCATTCTCTAGTAGTCAGTCTATTATTTGTGTTTTTATCTGAATGAACATTTGTACTGTGACAATAAAGACACACATTTGTACTGTGACAATAAAGACACACATTTGTACTGTGACAATAAAGACACACATTTGTACTGTGACAATAAAGACACACATTTGTACTGTGACAATAAAGACACACATTTGCTACACTTTGACGCAACATTGCTGGCTACTGATAATATGCAATATGCAGAACTCAATTTAAATTACTATGGTATCTAATAAGTTTGAGGTTTGTATAAGACTTAATAAAAACTAAGTTTATTGCTTAGTAGTTACTATTCCCCATCAACTGACAAGAATCAGGCTAATAATTGTTGATAAACATTGCATACAAAAATACCAAAGGAAACTATCATACCTGCCCTGTTTTGTGTTGCATAATTGATTACTTGATTCCTTGAAAGATTACCTTAATAAAAAAATGAACAAATTAATATTAATTATGTTAAAATTTTCTAACAACTTATTCTATATGTATGACACGTTACGTAATTGTAAAGTAGGCTTAAGAGCATTAATAATACAGTATTTCTTTAGCGCTAATTCCCGCATAGCGGATCAATGCGCCGTACAATCAATAAAATGTATATTAATATATTAAAAACTAAACACTGGTTTTAAGAAATATAATACTAATGATTATACTAGAAATACTAATTTTAAGACAAATACTAAAATTATTAAATAATGTCCGCCACGGCGAATTTTTTTTAATTAATTAAACTCTAATAAAAAATGAGTCTTTAAAGACTTCCTAAACATATTCAGTGTCCCTGATGCACAAATGTCCACAGGTAGTTCATTCCACTGTCATGGTGCTGCTGTGCCAAATGCCAAGTCACCGATGCATTTTAGTCATTAATAATGCGACCAGTTACTTACAATGCTTCAATAAATTGCTGTTAGTAGGTATAACAAAATAATAAGTTAAGCAGTTGGTTAATTCTGCCCTCGGACAATAATACACAACGCGTTTCGATTTCGAGTGACATTTTAGGACCACGACATTTACACGTGAAATTATTACGTCAACCAACCAATGCTCCACAAGTGGTAATACCTAACGTTACAAGATTGGAAAGACCAACACGTTAGTTACGAACCCGACCGCTATCCAAGCAGGTGACCTTAACGCCAATACTATTCGTGGAAGCAAGCACATGATGGGTAGTACTTTAAATGCATTCTCTCAGAAATATAATGCAGCAACGCCGACAGACTACACAATGATTTACGAGGTAAGAACGACTGTCCATTTGAGGCGAGGGGGGTACTCATGCCAAGCTAGTCTAGCTCGAAGGCCGCATCGGGGAAATGTAGCCGGGGGAGGGTAATGGCGGCAGGGAGACAAGATGACCCCATAGCACCAAAAAATTTGGCGGAATTTTGCAAAATGTACAGACCATTACTGATTGTAAGCTTCTTCAGACTGGAAGGGGAAAGGATTGGAACAGCGTGAAGAACAAGGAGAACTTTAGAGGAAGCAGACAGTTAATGTGGTTGCTGCAGCGGATACGTCTGCCAATTTCTTCACTTTTTCACTGATGTAAACTCGCAGGAGCTTTTACAGACAAGGATTCTTTTAATAGGTTTGGCCTTGTAAAACTAATCTTACAAGGCTCAGTACATGCTGGAATTCTGTAGCGAAGTTTGCTCCGAAAATAGTAAATCCGAAGTATAACAAAAACCCTCCTTACATATTTTTATAAAGGCAAACTGCCGACTAAAAATTCTCTTAACTTATTATGTGATACCGGGAAGGAAGAACACATTTTTAATAACTGCATTTAACTTCTTCTCTGAAGCTCACTGTATTGAATGGGTACATTATTCAACGTTTTTATCCTTGTCTCAGAGCATTTATTTTCACCACATATTTCCAACACACCAGCCTTGTGAAAACCTACACTTAATCCAGACAAATGAGACGGGAAATATTTCAGCTTATGAGGACCTTAACTGCAGCCTGTCAGGTCGGTTAAAGAACGAATTTCGTTACATCGTCACTAGTTTGTACCTGCGACACCAGGGGCAGGCCAAGCAGGAAGAAAAGTGTCGCAACTCCACATAAGACGTAGAAACGGTATTTTCTCAGGACTGGAAATTCATCGACGATGCCACTCATAACTGTTTCAAGGTCAACCATCTACGAAAGCAAGACATCGTTACAGGCACGAGTCCGCTTAAAAATAACAGGGACGGTAACATAAAGTAACGCCCACAGAGAGGGCGTCCACCATTTTACATCGCTGAAAACGGAAACTACAATGAAAGAAATCATCATAGTTGAAGCAATGATTTAGTGTGGCTTGTACAACTACAATAGACGTCGATCACGATTCGCACAATATTACAAGTGTTTCGTAGAATTGCACTCAACTCGAAAGAGCATAATTTGTGTGGACAGAACGGTGATCGACGGCTATCGTAAAAAGAGAAGAAAGAAGCTTCTTCACACATGTGGTCGCTATGACAACCAGGAGTATCACTCGTAGTTAAACGACCATCGCAACTGGAGATGATTTACTTTCAGTCTATCGATCAAGTTACGCTCATTTTACATTATAAGCCAAGATGTTCATTCAACTATATACTTCACAGAAACGAGCAGGCAGTGTTTCGATTACTCGTGCTGTGATCATATACAACTGCATTCATTCATATTTCAGCTGAAATATGTCTGAAAAAACATCAACAACGTTGTCATTTCTCAAGAACAATTTCATAAAACCAGGTAGAAAACAGTAGCAAAATTTGAAACACTATATTTGTGCAGTGAAAAAATGCTGGCATAAAATCACGTTAGTAAATTGAAATTACGAATACACACCACCAGATGGCGAGACCGTTTGAACATGACTGATACCAGTGCTCATCGCTAATATCCCAATATCCCTTGGGCAGTGTTGGGAAGAGGAAACGTGTATGGTGACGTAAACCCGGACGTGTTAAATTAATTATCCCGTGTGTATTGGTGACTGACGTGAGGATGGTTAAAATAATTAGGCAACTACTACTAAAACACAACACCACACTCATTAGTCGTTATTATCATCATTCACTCGTTAACGTGTTAGGTATTTATTGATGTCAGGTTTGTTAGTTTTCATAACCGCCACCAGGTCCAGTATCGCGGGTGGTGCAGTATTCAAACGACTCCAGTGAAAACGCATAAAATACGCGAGTGCTTTCTCAGGAAGATCTCGTGTAGAAAGGAGACAGCCACAGTGTAAACCACATTTGACCTTTGGCCTAATTTCTAGGGTTGCTACACCTGAGCTGGAGTGTTCCCCTCTCCTGCAGTTCTCTAGTTTACCCCCCCCCTCGAAAGCATTCCTGACCAGCCCAATAAGTGCACATGCAAAAACCAGGTTATTACATTGCAACCTGGGATGATAGCCCCACTTAAATTATGCCACTACCCTGCAGATGGCGTTACTAGTGATACTTTCACGTATGACATCTAGGGCAAGTTCCGCTACAAAATAATATATAACATACCTAAGATTTCCGGGTCAACCATAACGAAAACGAATTCACAAAGAGGCTAAAGTGCCTTAGAGTTTAAAAAACAAAAGTGTCATGTATTAATTAAATTATTAACTAAGCTCGTCGCCGAGAGTGCTTATCCTCCTCAGTGCTGCCCTGTCTTGAAATGTGCATCCCAACACCTCGAGTGGGCAGTCAATGAGTGTGCAACAAACACTGTACCATACAACATGTGCCACGCCAGGGTGCACCCGAACAAAACCAAAAACAGCAACAAGAACACAACGGCAACAATAACAGCTAGCTAGATGGTGACAACACAAATATGGGCGTCTAACCCCGCCCCTGCATCCTCGTCTTCAGTCGGCCGACTTTCGTTTGCAACAAAACTGAAAGATGGTTTTGATCGTAAACGCCTGAGTAAATAAACAGTCGCAGCCGCGACAATTCCGGTTCTCGTTTCCGAGCCGCCAACCGACTGGACGCGATGTGCTGGGTGTGAAGAGTGCTGTTACGACGGCGCAACAAAACGGTGCATGGGCTACCTGAGTGGTGCAGGGAATGCCTATGCAGAATGCGATGCTACACAGGCCAATGACCATGACAAGACGCTTGCGCCAACTTTGCTCCAGCGTCGACGACTTGTCGACTATGCCCGTCATTATTGTCTCCACCTGAACCATCTAAAACGACAATGTGGCCACCAGGTGGCGTTGTACTCATCCCGTCGACGACGCGTGACTCACGGCGGTGCTTTGCCGCATTTCTTGCAAATAAATTACTGAGAAACAATGGCTATTAAAAGGTGTACAGGTCAGTGTCACGCAGACAAAACTTACAACTCTACAAGACTACGATGTTAACTAACTAAACACACTAACTAGGTTATTAATTGTATTAATACTACCCCACCATGATACTTTCAATCACACACATCATAGATGCCAAATCCGGATTCTTTCGCGACCAAACTGTGATAAACTCATCACGTTCCGGTTTTTGAATCTCCGGCCCATTAATGGTGGGTTTAGAAGCAGTTGCATGCGTTGTCACCAAGACGTGTTTACACAAAACCCCAGTCGGGTTTAGGACCCCCCCTCCCCTCCCCTCCCCTCCCCTCCCTCCTAGAGTTCTTCCCGACACAGCCAAGACACCGGGAACCAATCGCGGACCACAGTGAAGGAGTCTACCAAGCGCAGTCACTAGAGGCAAGCCTGTCACCATGGCAATGAGGTGGGCGTGGCTACCTGGGTGGTGCACGCGAGGCCCACGCAGAAGAACATGGCCGCGACAAGAATCGTTGTGAGAAAACGTATGCACGGGTTGCGCGCGATAAACCGAATCTCGTCCGTCAGTCCGGTCATCACTGTCTCCATTATTACCATCTGCGCATGACACACAGATCACATGACACATGGGTCACATGACGCACAGATCACATGACGAATCATTACGACAGTTTCTATCCCACACACACATAAACATGACACGTCATTATAATTATCATTGTAAAATCATGTTATCAGGGCTGCCTACCGTTATGCATTTTGTTCGTAATCACCACAGAAATGTATTGCGGATTACATAAAAATGCTGCCATTTTATGGAACTAAACTATCAGAGTATAAAACCATAAATGCTTTAGAGATAAATAAGTAACTCCACTGCAAAGGCATGAGTGCCAACAGTTTTGAAGTCAACTGATATATGAACAAAATCTATGTGGTGAAGTTTCAACTTGATCTGAAATTTGGAATTAAGAGGATCAAGAGTAGATTACGAAGAATACTGTGGGGAAGTAGACTGTCCTTTTAGTATAAACTACATATTTTGTTTAACACACTGACCACCCAAATGTTTTTCTGAACCATAACTTTTCAATACAAGTTGTTTACAAATACCAACACTGTCATCACAAACACTTTCAAACAATTTCAAACGTCTGTGGCTAAGTTTTATTACCAGTGTCATGTGTTCATAAGACTACATTATGGGCACATCACAGCCTGCCATACGATGTATCACTCACTACACAGTGTTACATACAGATACATCAAACAAATTTCGAAAATTGACATTCCATTTCACTTTGGGTGAACGAAAGAAATTGCTTGCACAAGAATTTTTTACAATTTAACAATAAAATGTTAAATGCTAACATGCATTTTAAAATTCTCCCTAATGCCAAGGGAAAAATTGAAACTATACAAAAATACTCAAAATATACCATTATGAACCATTTTCACCCACCCCCCAGACCCCCAGACACATTCCTCCCATGGGTACATTGAATAACACACCGTACAACCAACGCCATTTTAATGTAAGTAATGTAGGTGCACTGTATCGCTATAACCCTACGTGATAGCCCCCTTGAAAAACAAGGAAATAATGGCTGAAGTGTAATTTTTAAAAGTGGTTCATAAACAACATTTGTATGTTCAAGATGCTAAACCAGACGTAGTTATACCACATAACATGATTTTACGACAAAAACTACCAGATTTGATGTCTACATTTCACTTCCATCTGCATGACAACTCCGTCAAATCCTTTGCATTATTTGTCACATGACTATCTCAAGAAACGTTCTGCATTCGTTCTGAACACTTTGCCACCTTCACATGGCCGAAATATTCGGAATGAATACCAAAAGGTATCTTGAGAAAGGCCACTTCACATTAAGAGAAACCAGAACATCGAGTCATGGCACTCCACAGTTGTTCAACGGAGACATGGAAATAAATCGACATGGATTACTATCATGTTCAGGGTTGCTATACAGACAACTCAAGCTCTCAAATCATGCACGCAGGCACGCACTCAGTTTGAATATTTCTCAGTCATCACAATAAAATACTTAATTTTCTGCAAATAATAATTGCAATTAAATAATAATTGCAATTAAATAATAATTGCAGTTAAATAATAATTGCAATTAAATAATAATTGCAATTAAAATCACCTGTTGAAAACCTAGAAACGTTTAGTACAAATTAAAATAATACAAATACAATTTAGAGTGTGGTAAACGTGCACACAAATTGAATGAGCCGTAACCCTGAAAGCGAGAGATGTTGT
Organism: Paraescarpia echinospica; assembly: GCA_020002185.1. Taxonomy (NCBI): domain Eukaryota; kingdom Metazoa; phylum Annelida; class Polychaeta; order Sabellida; family Siboglinidae; genus Paraescarpia; species Paraescarpia echinospica. The sequence continues at coordinate 17,881,391 of CM034533.1, read as the reverse complement.
TATGGTAACATGTTGTGGTATGCAGTCTTTGTCACAAAACAGTGGAACCTCATTTATTGCAAAGGTTTGTACACATGACCGTAACAGATTTATGTAAATCCGGTCCCCATACGTTCATGACGGGATCACAAATGTGGTCTGTCACAACAAAAGGGTAGGGTGTTAAGTTGCAAAATTGTGAAATGGTACCTTTGTTGTGGTGTATCTTTTTGAATCCCGCAGATCATAAACTTCGAAACAACATCTCCTTTGTTGAAATACATTCAGTTCAGACGTTTTATTGCCAAAAATGAAGCAACTGTTAAAGAGCGACATTTTGGGAAACACGGTAATTTTGACATCATATTTTTAATCGGTGTGTTCATAAATGAACATGTTTTATTAGTTTTTTGTTATTTGTTGAGGAAAATAAACAGAACATTAAAAGGTGGAATTACAATGTATGCCTTACTGCCAAAATTGATGGGACGTGACCTGGACTGCTATTTTTGGTCCATGTGCAGAATAGATGTGCCACGTAATTCCTGGTTCACAATGGCGGGCCACAGATTATCTTTAAACTGGTGTACAGCTCACTACAATTACAAACTATTAGGCCATATATAATAGACAAACATATAGTAATACTGATATCACGAGGGGAGTCTCACTGCAGCGACCCGAGGAGGGTTTCAATATGTCCGCTATAATAAATGCGGCGACATGTAGACATCATACACAACACAGAAGAACATGTCATCGTTGAAAGCAAGAGTAAAATGGAACATCTCTCCTGTTATTGTAGACAGCAATGTTTGAATGATTTCACTTAAGCCAGGGATACACGAAAAAATTTTTGCCCGACCCGACCAAATCTGACCAGTCGGTTTAGTTAAGTTGTGTTGTGCCGTGTCAATCTGACGTGGTCAAAAGTTTTCAAACGATGTCCTTCATCATCCATTGGTAGGTTCGTTAACGTAATTGTGATGTTACGCTGACTTTGAGACATTTTTGAAGTCGGCAATATTTTGCTGCTAGATCAGATCAGTAGCCTCCGATCGAGTCGATGGCAGCTGGTGTAGTGTACACATTACAGTCGGGGCTAGTTGGGCGTACGGACCAACTGAGCCAGTCTGGGTCAGCCAGTGTATCTCGGGCTTAATGGTCTGTTTGTATCCAAATTAGAACCAATTACACTGTACAACACAGCAAGACGAGTCCTGCATCTGACAGTTGCGTTGGTCGCTGATTGGCTAAATATTGCTTCATTGCACATCATACAACCAGAACTGGTTCCAATTCATGCTGAATTCCCTGCGCTCACATTTACTGTGACGACTTGGCAACCTGAACCTGACCCAATTAACTACTGGTGAACTCGGGCTACGTTTTAAATTTCGACTTCACTACTGGTAAATTGGGTCACATAGGGATCACGACCTCATACTCGCGCTAAACACGAGTGCTTTGGAACGCGACATAAGTTCTAAGCCAGAAATTGTGATTTTCGTCCGACGGTGTTGTACAAGGAAACTGGATATAAATCGGAGTCAAACGACTAGCATAACATGTTTTAAGTTGCACGGGCCAAGAGAGTTGTTGTGCGGGTTGCCACGGAGACGTTTACCTGACTGCCGATGCCAAGGAGGAAGAGCATGAAGAAGAAGAGCGCGGTCCACATGGGGGCGAGGGGCATCAGACTCAATGCCCTCGGATACACAATGAACGCAAGCCCCGGACCTGTCAACAACACACACATTTGTATCTCAAGCCTCAGCGGCCAATGCAAATTAACATAGCAGAACCTTGCTGTACAGTCACCTCAGTAATACAGCCACCTCGCAATTAAGGTCATCCTGGGACAGTCGCAAATTATTTTGTAACACTGAAGTATAGAAATAAAGCTACGATTCCATATGTACGGAAACGCAAGCGGAATGGGGAATACCTCTGTAGTGACGTCACTAAGGGGAATTTCCTATCCGATTCGTGTGCGGTTACGATTCGAATTGCTACACGGTGCGATTTAATTTTCCGCAGCCGCACGACAAAACTCATCTGCCTATGCATGTTTGGAACTACTTACGTTAATTTCCACCGGGCACTATATTCATTGTTTTGCCGCATGCCGCATCCGTCTGCCGTAAATATGGAATCCTAGCTTTAGTCCTGCAATAAGTCACCTTTGACGAGTCCCGGATGTTTTAAAGCTTTAATTTCCAGTTGGTGGTAACAATTACTACACAAAGAACGCAGGCCCTGGACCTGTCAACAACAGCAGACATGCCACATTCAAATCTCCATCTCGGGGACCATCACAAATTAATATTCATGTTTAAATTACTAATTCCGATTTGGCAATGACAACCGATCTATCCATCACATGACCTGTTGCCTAGCAATGTACCACCGTCAAGCCATCAAAAAATGGTTGCTGAACACGTGGTGTGTTCGTGCGTTCTGTCGTATATGTTGAAATTCTGGCCACAAAAGTGTTTCTTTATGACAAAAACATAAGGCAAAACTTGTAAAGTGATCAACATAAGCAGGAATTATCTTGGTATTGTAATTTATTTCTATAACTGTTATCAACATTGGTGGCAAAGATAAAGCTTGACGGAGGTCACACGTAAGATTCTGACGTAGGAAAACCCTGACATCCGGGATACCATATTTTGGTGGATACATTAATTACTATACAAGTTATCAGAGAATCACAGTGCATCGATGTAACAGCGTTGGCAGAGGAAAGCGACAAAAAACACAGACTTTTAGTGTTTCATTTCTGTCCAGTGGCTCCACCTGTGAGACATACCGGAGTCGATGACATCTTCGATTTTGACCCCTTGCGACACAGCCATGTAGCCAATGATGGAGAAGACGGCAAAACCTGCGTAAAGACTCGTCAGGAAGCTCACTATGTTGATCATGATGGCATCCCTGCAATGACAAACAACATAGAAGGAAACCATGTCACGTCGACACAAACATAGCAAACAGTGCTAACACTAATCTAGACAGTTGTACTATAAGTTATTCATATAATTCCTCAAATATCTCTGCCAATTATCACCTAAATTTTTCTACACAATCTCTTCACACATCAAATTTAATTATTTTCTGTACAGCGATGTAATAGAAAGTAGCATTTTTCGTATATCGAGACCATTAACATCCATTTTTCTCCATTTTCCAGACACCAGATAGAAGAGATCTTAGGCTCCTGTGTCTCTACTAAGAGACACCGGCAAAGGGGGATGAATTCAATTGGTTTCAAAATGACAGCAGGTAGTGTACAAACCAGATTCTCAAGATAGACAGCCCAGCTTCCTATCACCAAAATACACGTGTACATCAATACTTGGACACCACACACCACAAAAAACAAACTAAATCCCAGTATGACAGTGATACACAGCGCACGCAGTAAAAAAAATTATCAACTAATCACCTGTGTGTCATCTAGGAAACTACTGACAAGCTGCCATATACCTTCCCTTGCCATACTTCCTTCTTACTTCCCACAATCCGTTCCTCACTCCCATCTTATCCCATGTCATAATATCTTAATGCTGTCATCTCAGCACTTCATGTGGAGCGCCGTGGCGCAGTGGCTAGAGCTTCGGACTCTCGACTGAAAGAACCTGGGTTCGAATCCTGGGCCGCTGTCGAACCTTGGACAAGTTCGTTCACTTTACGTTGCTCCAGTTCACTCAGCTGTATGAATGAGTACCTGGCCATAGACAGTGGTGGACATTTGTGTACGAATAGACTTCGCATTAATTGCAGCGTGGCTGGATTCTTCCCAGAGACGTCGAGATGGTGTTCGATAAACAGGTCCGCCAGGGAGTAAAATGTAAAGCGCTTGTAGTCCTGAGGACTGGATACTGCGCTACATTTATATTACAACTTACGTTTACTGCGGTGGATATGTGCCTACCTGAAGCAGTTGTGGTTGAAGTTGCTGTAACTGGCCATGGTGATCATCCCGCCCCATGCAAGATTGGTTGAGTAGAACAACTGAGATGCCGCCGCAAACCAGATCTACACACACAGTGAATATAGTTTATTTTGGTCAATGTGTATACTTAGGTACAAATAACCAATAGCGAAAAATAACTAACTTATAGCAGATTACACATAGAACATATTATACCTATATAAACATCAAGACATGCATGGAATAATTTGTTAACAAATGATAACTACTAAATAGTGCAATACATTATGTAGATTCGATATTTACGTAGACGGTGTAGTTGTTGCGACAAGGACCAATGAGACGCTCACTAAGACCATAAAAACTGGGTCACACTTTTGTATGCATGTAATATTGTGTATGCATACAATCCAGTCAAAACGCTTATATATAATTTTACAGAAATACGTAATATTGTGTACGTATTTCTGTAAAATTATATATAAGCGTTTTGACTACTGAGACACTTTCTGACCGGTAAAAATGTTTTCCTGTATAAAGACCTGATGTCATTGAAAAATTATGTTTAGTAGTCATGGAAACATGTTGACGTATTCAACACGCCAACCAGGCCTTTATGCAGGATCAAATTTTGACCAGCCCAAAAATGTACTGATAGATACGTGTGTCTGTGTGTGCACAGACAATCCAGTCCAAACATACACAAGTGTGGCACACAATTTTAAAGCATACTGGACATATGAATAACAGCGAGTCAACAACGAATTGCAATTTTTTTGCTCTTAAAATTGTAACAGGTCCAAATAAAATTTCAACCCGTCCAAAAATGAACTCAACCCATCCAAATGACAGGTGGACGGGTGTCTAAATAAAGCAATGCAGCCGACTTACCTCTGGGTTGAGTAGTTTGCTCCAGTCAGGGGTGACGAAGTACAGAATACCCTCCGACGCACCAGGTAGCGTGACTCCACGCACGACCAACACTGTAAGCATCACGTACGGGAATGTTGCTGTAAAATACGCCACCTGAAACCAAACAATGCACTAGCTCCACACCTCAACAAACACACAAACAGCGCATCTAGAAATACTCGTGGCACACAGCACCCTACGTATGAGACGTACAAGAAACCGGAGCTACAGTCTGAGCAAATGCCGAAGAAAGGAGGAGAAATAAAACTGTTTGTAACTTTGTATATACTTATCTCGAATTTTTTTCTATTTTAATAAACCACAATTGTTTAAATGTAATTTAACAATTATCTGTTTACAAACGTCAACCCTGCATGCTTGTAAATATGATATTCAAGTTCAAACATTAAAATCAAACAGAAAACGGTTAAAGAACATTTTTAATGATGTTTAATAAAAAACATGTTGGGCTGCCAATATGTCAGAATATCTGTACATTCTTGGTTTTTATTAAGTTGCAGCTTCTTGATTTATTTCAATATTGGTCGACGTTACCGCTGAAGAAATAAAAACAAGTTTCTTGGGAGATAACGTCAACAAATTTCTATATTTTTAGATGTAAATGTTGAACAAAACCGAGTCATTGGTAGATTTATCTAAGATTAATACTGCATTCACACAAGAGTTTAACCGGTTTTACCCGGTACTAAGCAGCTTAACTTCACATGTACAACAATGACGTACCTTGAAACAATCGTAGAATGGATGCGTGGAGTTGCGAACAATTGTATGTCACAAACCAGCTTAAAGTTAAGTTTCTTAACCCTTTTGCACTCAGCCGGTTTTTTTAAAATCACCATTTCAACCCTTATTTGACTCGAAACATGAAAATGTGACGTCCGTATGTTCAAACATCATTTCTAATGTGTTTTCAAAACTATCGACTAGTGCCAGTCTACAGGCGGGTTTGGCTGACTTGAGGTCTAAAGATTTAAGGTTTTCTGTGTGAACACGGCATAAGAGTAATGATATGAGTGTTCGTACCTTTCCAGTTGACTTGATTCCTCGACTGACAAACATGATAACGAGAATCCATGCAAGGAGGAGGCACAGACAGAGATGCCACCGCACGCTACCCAGGTTCTCTATCGAATGCTCATCTTTCATGTTCATCAGCGCCAGTCTACAGGCACAAGGGGTTAACTCATGTATTGCTTTATTGGAAACGGCGACAAGTGGATTACTCACAACAATAACAGATCAACAAGAGGGTGATCTCAATGTACAGACATCTATTAAAAATATACACCACCCAAGCCTTCACATTTACATAAAATAACCCGTCATTATCTAGGCAGCAACTAACACATTTTTACCCACATCAACCATTCTGAAAATATCAGTGAGTATCTACTTGAAGTATTAGTCGTTGGGTGACACTTTGAGTATCTACCTGAAGTATTCGTCACCGAGTGACACTTTGAGCGTACGTACCTGAAGTATTCATCACTGGGTGTGACACTTTGAAGGTATTTACCTGAAGTATTCATCAGTGGGTGACACTTTGAGAGTATCTACATGAAGTATTCGTCACCGAGTGACACTTTGAGCGTACGTACCTGAAGTATTCATCACTGGGTGATACCATGAGTGTGTGATTGATTCCAGATGCACTGGCGGAGTAGCTGGGACCTCCGGCTGTCAACGCTCCGGTGTGGTTCATCACCGACGTCAAAACAACCGACTGGTTGCCTACAGCAGGAACAGACGCTGACATCACATCCTCTAGACACCTAGACACTGTGACATCACATCCCTAGACACTGTGACATCACATCCACTAGGCACTCTGACATCACATCCCCTAGACACTGTGACATCACATCCCCTAGACACTGTGACATCACACCCCCTAGACACTGTGACATCACATCCCTAGACACTGTGACATCACATCCACTAGGCACTCTGACATCACATCCCCTAGACACTGTGACATCACACCCCCTAGACACTGTGACATCACACGCCCTAGACACTGTGACATCACATCCACTAGGCACTCTGACATCACATCCCCTAGACACTGTGACATCACATCCCCTAGACACTGTGACATCACACCCCCTAGACACCGTGACATCACACACCCTAGACACTGTGACATCACATCCCCTAGACACTGTGACATCACATCCCCTAGACACTGTGACATCACATCCCCTAGACACTTCTTGTTAATTAATCAATTCAAAATAAAACTATTCATGCATAAGTCACTCTGTACAGCTAATTAAAGTTAATCTCGAGTTTAAGGTCACAAACTGGTCAATAGGTGCCACATTTTAACTTGCACATCATTCAACAGAGGGCACCACAAGTGTTTGCTGCTGCTCTTTGTGGAATAACAAATCTACGTTTTGCAAGATACAGTGGAGCATGTTATGAATTAAATATTTTTAGACCATCACGGGGACAATTTTCGGGGGAACACATCTCACCTGTGGCTCTTGGTATGGACGGGTCCCCGCAGTTTTCCGTGTTCCATTCGTTGTCGCAGGTGGACCACGGCAGGATCGCTTGGAAGGACCCAAACAGGTAGTAGAGGGAGAGGGCGATAATGACATTGTAGTATATACACACGAGGGCGTTTAGCACTATGTACCCTATGCCAATCCCTGCAACACAATCAAGACAATTCACAGATTAAGCATCACAATCCTGGTCAATTGTGACAGTTCACTTATTTCTATTATGTAAACAAACCCGATATCGTGACATGTCCGTTATTTACAATTTTATTCCAGTTCAATTCACAGTAATGTATATATATGTTTTGATGTTATCATTGTTGTCGCACATTTAAATCTGATTCTTCATCATAGTTCTTTTTTGGCAAATCTTATTGCAAACTATAGCTTAAATTGTGTGTGTGTGTGTGTGTATGTGTGTGTGTGTGTGATGTAGTGTGTGTGTGTGGCGGAAGCGCAGATGCAGCGGAGCATGCACCGCATTGGTACATCGCGTATGTTTACGCGAGGAGGCATACTGCATGTTTGTAATGCGGTATGTTTACGTGTGCAACGCAGGTCGTGAGCAGCAGTGGTTTATGCGGTATGTTTACGCGGTGTGTGTGTGTGTAAAGCCGTGAATGCGCCATATCGTCTGAAATGCGCGGTGGCGTGTGCTGTTGTTACATACGCATGCATGCATGTGTTTTAATGACATGCCGTGTAGCGAGCGCATGCATGCATGCGTTTTGGTATACGCGTGCTTCAGCGAGCATGCATGCGGTGTATAACGGTATGTTTGACAGCATGCGAAAGATTGTGTGTGTGGGTGTACGCATGCATGTACGCACCGTATCGCGGTATGTTTACGCAGTGTCTGATGCACGCATGCATGCGTTTGTAATGTATGCTTTACGTGGTGCGGTGTGTGCGTGCGTGCATTGTGTGTGTGGCAGTGTGCGCTAGGTTTGCATGCATGCATGTTGTGTGTGTGTGTGTGCAGTGTTTTGTGCCGCATGTTTGCATGTGCAGGTATGTAATAGCGTGGTACTTACGTTGTGTGTGTGCGCATTACACCGTCTGCATACCAAAATAATTATGCTAAAATCTATACAGACAAGAATAATTAAATTACTGGACACTCTTATTAGAAGTGACTGCTGTGCAAATCTGTATTGCCAGACAGTAGACCTATCACCCCCCCCCCACTAGGTCACAGTGACCTCACTCATTTGACCCTTCCCTGTGTTGACTATGCCAGAGCTAATACTAAACACATGAAACTGTAAACACCAAGGAACAAACACCAACAAGGAGTGTCAACTAGGGCCGGTGATAACGGCCACACACCAGACTAGTGTTTGACGTCATCAAGTACATAAACAAACCCCATAAAACACGTTTATTTAAACTGCTTCCGTCTTTGCAATGCTGCACAGCCATACAACTGTCTGCAAGCTGTCATACCTCATTAAACGGTGATAACATGTCACTGAATAACTGCATTGTCTGGCGGCCACTGCGACCAACTGCTGGTTCAAACATGCTCAGTGCATCCACCAGTATACCACGTTTCACCGACAGCGTTTTAATGATTCTAAATGCGAGTGATCTTCCTCTGTGTGGGACAGATAGTAATGGTAATTTGTCTCAGGTCAGAGGTCATTAGGTCACAGGTCATTAGGTCACAGGTCATTAGGTCACAGGAAGATACAAAGCCATGTGACCATTATACAATGTGACATCTTTAAACTGTGTACGGTAAATCTTGGACATAATGAATTTGTTTATAATTTTGTGCTTATAACAAATTAATTTGTCCCGATTTTTTTGGGAATTTCTTATGAATTTCTGCATAAATAATTTGTTTCTTAGATAAAGCATTTACCAATTATTAAAGAGCACTCAGCAAAGGTCATACTAGAAACTAAACATTACGTATCAAGCACCAAAGACATGACCAAGATATAACACAAGATGTAACAGGACTATAACATTTCACATCATGAATTACATGTTTGAATGAAGCACAGAGTTAACTACACTAACTCCACTAGTTGCCCAATATAACCTTTTCTCTTGATACACTATATACTAATTGCACTCTTAATGTTAAAAAATCTTCACAATAACCAGCCTTCACTAGCTATTGTTTCATCGACTCGCTCAATGTTTTGGTGTGAATGTATCTACTAGACGGCAGCACTGCATCGGTGCAGACAAGGTGAACCACGGTATTGCATCAGGCAATCGTGATTGCATCATTGCCAACAGTCATTATAAATCATTTATCTGTCGCAATTCTAGCAGGCGTGTTGCAACCTTTGTTCCTAGCCCGTGCTCTAACTTCGGTTGGGAAACATTGTTTACAATGTTAAGACAACAACAAATAAATGCATCATGAAGTAAACAAACCTGTAATTTCTACGTTTTCTTATTTTAGAAACAAACTCTTCCGAGTAAACACAGCGATGTCAACAAGGGTCTAAATTACCGTATAATTACATCTGATGACACCAGTCGAAAGAATTATGCACAGTTATTCCAGCAGAGGGCACTGCGGAAGTGTCACAGTGATATCGTCCCTTGTTAGGGAAAGTTAGAGCAGTATGCAGGTTAATGGTGCAACATTTCGCAACAAACTTTGTGCACTGCCACCGTTTGAAGCATAAACTACTAAACAAACCCAGACATTTCTGCTCAGAGACGTCATACATTACGTTAAATTAAAACATACTTTTTGCTGTGTTGACATTTTGAAGCATTATCTAACCATAATAAAATGCAAGACATGAAATGTCACATGACAAGGGGATGGAACGGTGGGTCTACGAGACATTGACGTCACTGCCGGCGTGCTAGGGCTGTGGGAGACATCTCTTCTTGAGGTCAGTAGACTAGACCGAGACATCTACGTCACTGCGTTATTCGATCCACTGAAAACTAAGTCTGGCAAAGCTTTCGTCTCCTTTTTAACCACCTTTTAAATCATAAATCACTGTACGTTACAACACCACCTATCTGATCCATAATCAGCAACAGACACTAACCCCACTGATAGATATATCACAGAGATGACAACATTTTGCCGTGACGCAAACATAAGTTTCACAGATACAAACAACCATCAAGTGTAAGTGTTTTGTCAACGCCACCACTGTCTTAACACAGTCATTCGCATAGACAACACGCACAGACAACATAAGCCGTTTTACAATCACACAATTGTCACTACAAGGAGATAGCCGATTGTTGTTAGCCAGACAACAATATACAGCTGTGGAAAACAGAATAACAATGACTCAGCTATCTGTACAGGCAACCATGTGCACATAATTGGAGTCATACTCATAAATTGTTTATTTTTAATCACAGCAATTACTACACCAGCCATAGTAGGCCACGTGAGGGCGAGGGTGCGGGCAGGCGCGTGGGTGCGCGAGACGAACTACTAAGCGGCCCATTCATAAAAGCCTGGGCGCCTAGCAACCACCATGCACAAGCCTGCTATGGCAACATGCTCCCACGCATCCAGTTGCGGCTCCGCAAAGGCATAATTTGTAGCCATTGGGAGTAAAAATATGTCAGCTAGTCAGTCAGTAGACTGCCAGCTCATTCGGGGATCATCCCAAAAATGTCACACTCTGGGAAAATTCCACGTCACATATATAGTGCATCACACATATAGTGCGTGCAGTACCTGGTGTGTTGTAAGCACTTTTTTACTGATAATTCAGCACAAAACAGTTTGCCGATTAAGATGACTACACACCAAAAAATCTGCCAGTGTTAAACATTTTATAATTCTATGGTATATAATTATTATAAGTGGCTTTTTATATCAGTTATGAAAATATTGCTGTGTTGTAACTAATATTTAATGATAAAGATGAATATTCCACCAGGCTATATTTTGCACATTTAGACGTTTGAATCCAAACTACAACATAACGAACAAAATAGTAAAATTCAAAAAAAAATTCTTCTTCTGTGAGTTGTGAATTTTTTGTCTACATTCATAGTGGTTGCTACGTTGTGTCTTAATCTCAATGTAATCTGAAATATTTAATGCTCCCTCCTGAATAAAAAATTACGTAAAGACGTAGTTATAACGGAACTAGTTTGACTGTCAAACTTAACGAGTAGCTATAATGGGAATAAAAAGTAGCTATGACAGGAAGTAGCTATAACGGAAAGACATGTTGAAAACAACGTAAGGATGCGTGGGCGGGCAAACTTCCAGATTAACACCTCCGATTTCAGGGCCACCGCTCATCTCTTCCCGTGCTCCCATTTCCCTCCCACCCACCCACCTTATCCCCACTTTATTCCCGTTCTCAATATCTCTTTACAGTTATCCCAATGTTCCCAACTGATGCTAATTATCTGCTGACACTGCAAGCATGCACTTATTCTAAACAATACTATGGAGGAACATTTCAAAAATCACTGGCTACGTTATATCAGAAAACATGCAATTCCAGTGGGAAGCCCGCTACACCACAACCCTCTAAACACAGACCCTGGAAGGGTTTCTGCAGTGAGTCAAGCAGCAGCTATCCCAAAAATCAAAATTCACGCTTATTTATCATATTTTAAAGCTACATAAAAAAGCTTAAAAATACTAAATTTTCCGAGGACCCTTAATTAATTATATCTGTTGCTAGCAATAAATCACTAATTTATTATCTGTATGTACACAGTCGATTAATAACTAGATTCCGAGACGAGTACAGTATCCCTATGTCAATGATGATTTTATCCCCGACAAAAAGTTATGGGCACATTTCCAGACTATGATACTTGCGCTACGATCCGGGTCAAATTTCTAGTTGTTAGATGACTGCAGTTACACGTGTTAGTGAAGGATCCTTATATATGGTGGAACAATCCAGTCATTGGAGCAACAAGATGGGCATAATTTTTCATGATTTTTTTCGAAAACAAAATTGCAGAATCTTATGACAACACCATCCTTGCAAGCCAGGGGTGGTGACTATACACTACACCTGGCAGTTACCCTCACAAGCCAGGGGTGGTAACTATACACTAGACATGTCAGGTGCAAAGTGCAGCAGCTCCCTGAATCAGGTGTACAGTTGTACCTTGTCCTATAAGTATCTGTCTCCTCTGATCTTGCTGTGGGAACAAATGGCCTCGCCTTACATCAAGGAGCAGTTACCAAAAATCCCAATACATTAACCTGTTCGACCATTCTCACAAGCGGCTGAGCGGTACTGTATATTCAAATAATTACTTCTACTTCCCAAACTTTACATGTAACATGAGTCGTGACTGGCTGAAATGAAAATGAGCCAAACACCCTTGGTAACGATATTATTGGCCGAGTTTCACTTCTGTGTGCTGTATTCAAATAATTACTTCTACTTCCCAAACTTTACATGTAACATGAGTCGCGATTGGCTGAAATGAAAATGAGCCGAACACCCTTGGTAACGATATTATTGGCCGAGTTTCACTTCTGTGTACTGTATTCAAATAATTACTTCTACTTCCCAAAGTTTACATGTAACATGAGTCGCGATTGGCTGAAATGAAAATGAGCCGAACATCCTTGGTAACGATAGTATTGGCCGAGTTTCACTTCAGCGTTTCGCAAAAATTTCTGACTTGATCTACCGAGACCAATATCATCAGCAGCGCCCTCTGGCAGACGAGTATGGACTACACTACTGCAACTCGCTGACACAACAAAAGGCAGTTTAATTTCTTTCAACTGCTTGTCATTTGATAAACACTGTGGAATGGCTAAATGAAGTTTTAGCTTTGGTTTCATTTGTAAAATGAATTGTAGTCTGTACCCACTGACCACTGAGAATCACAACTGACCACGAATACAACAAAAAGATCGCCAGCATCAGTCAGGTTCTTTATATACCTCGAGTTCTCTTTGGACCCAATAAAGTACGATGCAACAATACCGACCACCGTCGCAGCGTCTGAAGGCTTCACAGCTGTTAGTCCCACCACCCACGACTATCGTCTAAAGGTCGTATAAAACTATAAAATACACATAAAAACTATGTAAAATACACAACAGTGATTGTTCCAAGAACATAATCTTTCCAGAGCACATTTTATACGTATTTATATGACCTCAGTGTTCACGTGTGAAATATAGCTATCATTTTAAAGTTATCTGTTTTCTAATAAGAGAGAAGGTACTAGTAATTAAAAATATATATATATAAATAAAAACATACAAAGTATATTTTTATTATAATACAAAATGAATTTGCTTTAATTAAATGTTTATTATCTTATTATTATCGTATAATTGTTGTATTTTAAATGCGTTTTATTTTTATTTATTTTATTAAACATTAATAGATGTCACTATATTAAATAAATATTAATATCTTTCAAAAATCAAACTTTTCTCAATTCTAATTTCCTATACCAATTTGCTTGGGACTAGACGAGTCAGTAAATTCTTCAAATTTTTCATTTTTAAGTGGGGTGCCAGCCTGGGGGTCTAAAACCCAGACCTCTCATTGTGCCTTCATATCCGTACAACCAACATCATTGTCATATCACATCCCCGGTCAGTCCCTGAAACGACCCTTCCTTCCTGACAAGCAAGGACAGGTGTCCACCCAGACTGACCGACCCAGACACCCTGGCTTTGACACGGACTGACCATACAATAGAACTGACCGCTCCTACATAGGGCACTTTGTCTGACTGGTCAGTAAACAGACTGACATCGAACCCGTCTTCCATTTGTGCCAACCGTCGGTAACCAAATTGTACAATTAACAAGGAGCCGAGTCAACATCGTATAGACACATTACAGACCTCTTTACGAGAAACTGAACTCATTTCAGGCCATGTTTTATCAACGTAAACAGGCTGTAAAAATGGAACAAGTCATGATGATGTTAACTGTTTCGAAGATGGCACTACACAAAATGGCTCGGATTGATATTGTTATGTCGGAAGAAAATTTTCATCAGAAAAGAGAAAGACTGCAAATAGTTTGACGATCTTAATTATTCATACATTTATTTTAATTTTGTTTAATGATTATTATAATTACTTTATTGTTACTACTTTAATAGCTTGTATACATGTGTTTATTTATTTAAACATATTTTTAAGACAATACAGTTCATTTTATTTATTAGTTTTGATTGCATATTTTAGCATACTCGTATTTTCAAATATGTATGGTTTTGTTATTGATTTATTTACAACAACATTTCTACAGTGCCACAGAACAGTTATTTGGGTGGGGCGCCATATAAAAAATGTATTTTTATCATTGCTGGTCACTCTGCTACAGCATGAATGAACAGTAGATTGACTCGAGCTCACCAATGCGGACCAACAATGTGCAAACACAGATTGAAACAGACAAACTGTGAGATCTAGGGCAATGGCATTCTCCCACCCATCCCCCCAAGCATCTCTCCACAGAAAGGTACTTGTCACTGTCAAGCTGGAGACTGTGACAGCTCTCTTCACAAGGTCAAGCAGTTCAAAAGGTTTCAAGCGGTTGCGGGTGACATGCCATAATGGAGATACCGGATGTGACTGTTATGAGAACATCTATAAGGTCTTGTAACAGGGCAACTCTACACCAGCAGATCATATGACCAAAACCACAATTAAAGGGTTCTGAAGGCCACAGGTAATTACCCCCGCAGCTATGTTTAGCGGGGCCTAGCCTTACCTTCCTTGAGCGCTGTGTCGTGACTCAATGGTCTGGCGCCTGACTTGTGACCCGGAGGTCAGCGGTGTGACCCCGGCTGGTGGACCACAGAGCCACTGTTTAAAAACTTGTGGGCTCATTGGGCAGCTGGCATGTCAAGTGGTGGGAAATATGTCTTTCACTTTTCAAACGAGACATTTATAATAATATTTAAAGACATGGACTTTTAGTATTTATGTATTAAAGGGAGCCAGTCACTTCCTCTACCGTGAATTAAGCAGCCGAAGTAGTTTGTAACAGGAAGTCTGCCTTGTTAAATGTGGGAAAATGGGAAATTGTTGAACATCAAAGGGTTTGGTGGCTAACGCAGCCCGCCTCAACATTATCGTAAATGAAGCTTATTTTGAAATTGGATGTTTTGTTTACATTTCCTAATCGCACTAACAACGGACGGACGTTGTACCTTTAAATTATTGAAAGGCAGACGGAATAACACTGCACGTAAAATCAAAACAACTTTTGGATAACGGTTACAGTAAAATTAAATGTAAACCATAAATAAAGAGTTGTAGACGCCATCTTTCACAGTGCAGTGTTTCCATCTGTGGTGAAAATAGTTGTCCCGAGGATGAAACGATTGCCCACCGGGAGAGTCGGTGTCAGTTAATGGTGTTATGCGAGTGCAACTGCATGATGCAACAACAGAGTTTGCACTGTCAGCAACATCAAAATAAAAATGGCAGGTGGCTTCACTTAAGATTATGACAATAAACACCCACAGAAATTTTTAAGCTATCAGTAGGGTCACTATAGTTGATCAATCAGGGGCTGCAGGTACATACTCGATATGATTCTACTTCTTCTAGCAATCAATCGCCTGTTAAAACCATGGCATAAAAACTGAATGTCGAGATCGGATAAGAGTTTTCTTAGCCGCTACATTTACCAGCTGACAACTGAAATCTTGTCTATAATAATGTAATGCTTGGCAAATTTAACTTAATTCCATTTAAAACGGTGATGTTTATAAATTGTTTACTGTCGGTATAATCATAACCGAAATGTACGCTTGTGCCGAATGCAAGGATGAAATAAAAACTGTAATGTTAACTTTCTGCACCTGGTGATCATAAAACTACTGGCGTGTGAATGCGAGATACAGACAGATTGATGAACTTCACACTGCAAAAGATCGGTGGCGATGTCTCGTTACTCTAGATGCAGTTTAGTTTCAACGTCATCACATTTCACGTGACTCGCCGGTCAAGCACCGAAATTGACCTTTGTGCACACGGGGCCCAGCCACGAGAAAGAGGTCAAGATGATCCTGTGAACATTAGGTCAAAGTGATCCCACTGGGAAACCGGAACCAGTAAAATACTGCCCCATTAAATCAGCCGTACAACATCAAGATGATCCCATCAAAGGTGCTTCGCGACACAGTGCTTGCAGTAAAATCAACAAATGACACATTAACCGAATTCCGGCCGCACTGTCTGTGACGCTTCAGTACGATAGGCCGGTTATTCGGCATTGACGAAGTCTGCTATTCAAATCGTTTTTACTCATAAAATATCCACTACATGGAGCCACTTGTTGTGTACGGTTGTCAAGGCGAATAAATTAGCTATTCACCAGTGGTCATCATTTATTATCGCTCAATAATAGTTTACGGAGATTTTCGCAGTGGCCACAATGGCGGACCGCATTACTTTAACTAGCGATTTACCACCGTATGTTTTGGACAGATTATTTGATAGTTTTAGCGAAGAATCTTTGTCGGATGTTGACGATTGACACAATAACGTCATTATCGATGTCGGCGATCCTAGTATAAAACTGTATTCAGCAACTGCAAAAATGTTGAAATCTTGGTGGCCATCTTCGACTGCTGGTTACCATGACAACGGAGTGTAAAATTATATGGCTAATTTTACTAGCTGATTATCATACTTTCCAAAAATATATAACATTCCTATACATAAAATGCATTTTTATTGCTCAAATCTTCACTTGAAGTGAGGTAATCCATTGTCTTGCATATTCACTGGGAATGCAGTATTCGGTGGTCACAGCTGGTACATATCAGATACAATACATTCCATCTGGGAACTTTTTTAACAAGCACAAATTAAAAATAAGTCAGGTAATATTCGTTTAGTCACCGTTACCACAAAATTAAAGTCGCCAAATATAATTTATAATCAGCTCTACAAACATCAGTATTGCGAATTATGGTTGATTGGTGTACGTGTTGCCAAAATGCATGAACATTTTGCAGTCATTAAATTGTTATTACACAAAAAATAATTTTTTTGGTCAAACTTTAGTTTTGCCGTTGACAGATAAATGCCATAATGTGCTGGATTATAATCAAATATGTGCAGAGACTGCAGACGTTACGTAATTTGCTGACAAATTAAAAACAAAAACTTGTACAAGAGCTGCACCAACTGATTTTTTTAAAACTATGTCATCATGTTCTTTATTGCAAATCAAGCCACATAAACACGTCTTAAAAGAAAAGCCAAAAACCAGTTGCAACCATTCCTCTTAAACTAACACCTATAGAATGTATTACGACGCTAACTAGCCGCCCATCTGTGGACGATTGACTAAAAGTTACGAGGGAAACCGGTAAACGCAGAGGTGAGAATGTCCAGCGCCAGATACACTACAGCTTCTGAGCGCGGAGATCTCAACACATTTGCATCACGCGGCAAGCGACTGGTAGAACACACTGAATTAGATAATAGACCACACTGGGTCGAGCCTATTAGACAAGGGACTGAAAATGCTGCCAACTATTGGTGCAAAACTAGGAAGCAAGTCAATGACCCAGCGCTGGCATATTTGGATACTCTAGACAAGTTTTTGCTGTCTGTCTGGTTGGCAGTGTTCCAATTCTCCAGCCCCCCATTGTAAACACAGTAACTGGATCAGCTCGAACTACCAGACCGGCCTCGCTAGACTCCGCATCAAGTATATCCAGAGACGCTCCAGGCCGCTGACTGCATTCAACCAGACTATTTATACTGTAGTACATTACATACCGCATACAAGAAACTGCTCATTCCAACACAGGACTATAAATAACACTAAACTGCCAGGAAAATTATGTATCCAGCGAGAATGTTTAAAAAACAAGCAATCCCATTAACTGTTAACAAACAGTGATGTCTTTGTCAACATACTGCCTGCAGTCTTTTTCCGTTGGATGGCAATCTTGTCAAACCTTTTACGTAGACCCGGTAATTGGCTTAAACACTTCCGGGTTAGCGACTATAGTGAGATGGTCATATTTCAGAGACATCACATGACCGGAAACTACGTGCTATACCGTCTTCAGAAAACAGCAAATCACGGCCAAATTCACTTTTGGTAGATCACCTCTAGCAAAATCCAGATAATGATACTAACAACGGATTCATCGGTCGGTCACAAACTATGCAGAACACGGTCTACCACAACAGGGAATAGGGGCCAAAGTTCACTTAAAATAGACCATCTGATCAAATAACCCACCCGCATATCTTTTTGGCATATTAACCTTTCCCACAAATTGAGTATTATTACAGAATGATGATAAAACAGTGGGCGCTAAAAGCGACTACCTTTATTGGGCTGAATGAAGAGATCGCCAGCTAAGCGCAATGCTAAACAATTTAAATAAGTCCCACCGTTCCACTTGTGTCCATTCATCGTCCACAAACCACAGTTAATTTGCGCATGTTTTCTATCACTGTCTGCTGTCGGGTAACAATAGTTCCACTTACGTCACAAGAGTAATTTCACATGCGTCAGAAAAGCTATATAAATGTCGTGTTATCTGGAAACTGTCTAAAACTGAGCACTAATGAGATGTGTAACTTTAACAACCTAGACTTGTTCTTTACCTGTGAACAATGGCAGGTACCCATTCATGCAGCAACGTAATCAATTTGTTTAAACGATGTAATTGGGTTTTTCTTTGAAGCGTGGACACTAATTGAGTTTTACGATGCTATATAATTGACAACAGTGACTGAACCCAATCCACACTGATAGTTATAACTGGTCATCAAATTAATTTGATTAAAATGTAGATTTGATGTCAGTTTGAGATGTGCAATGGAGCGTCACTATTACCAAGGTGACCTTGAGGCAAGGTTCACCTGTACACTCAAAGGTACACTCAAAGTGACTGTAGTAACCTCGAAATTGTAGAGGCAACGGGACAAATGGTCTCTATCCTTCAGATTACGCACCCCATTTATCGGGTTTTTGCAAAAAAGCATCTAGCAAAAACTGTCCACGTACAAAATAGTACCAAAGCAGTCAATTTATTTCTGCAATGCATCAAAATGATAACCCGTGAACACGTGGTACTGCCACAAACTCGGGTGGTGCATTTTATCTGCGTCTGCAACGTCACGATCTGTTCACAGATTGCTGACGTAACATCTGTGGGCGTCCTAGACTGCGTTGTCCAGTGACACTCTGTCCACTCACCTTGGAAGAGAGGGCAGACTTTCTTGAAGATGGACAGACTGCCGATGCCAAAGTACTGCCCCAGACTGTATTCCATGAAGAGCAGCGGCATCCCAATGAGACAGATCATGATCATGTACGGGATGAGGAAGGCTCCTGGAACAGGCGTTGTCATGTACGCAAACATTATATATTCTCATTTACATACACACACATATATATATATATATACTTGTTTGTCTTAGTGATTATCTCAGAACATCAATGTCCGATATCAGACAAAATTACTTTGTTTGGGAGGTGTGTCTGAGGCAGTTTCGTCTGGTGTCGGATATTGATATTTTACGTTTCGGACCGATACTATTTATATTGGCATCATCATATCAATGTTTACAAACATCCATCTGAGAACAAGGGGGGAGGACTGGGGCCAGATGAAAGTCATTTCGTCTGATATCGGACATCAACATTCTAAGATGATCCCTTATGTAGTGTATAGTATTGTCAATATTTTGAATAAACCTTTCATCTGTCCATCTGCCCACCCACCCGCCCGTCCATTCATTCATTCGGACATTCATTCATTTATTTGTGTATTCATTTCTCCATTCATTCATTACAAATAGGGTGACACGCAACATAAATTTTTGAGGGATTGGACTCCTACTCTGCTCGTAATATCCGCGAAGTCAGCGAAACAATTTTCAGCAAAGATTTAAAGTGACCTTAATTGCGAGGTGGCTGTATTACAGAGATGACTGTAAAGCGGGGTTCAACCGACGACCAGGCCTATTCAAGATGGCGTTGTACATCCACGCGCGCCGACACCAACAGATCGCTGAAGTCAGCCAGTTAAACAGTGCACTTATCGTCTTTTCACACAAAAAAACAACTACCGCTGATGAAGATATGCTCCAGTGATGCAACAAGGAAGATGGAATTGGTTTCCTTCTGTACCTCCTGCTCCATAAAAACCCTGCTCTGCAAAAAAACCATGTCCTGTATCCTCGCACAAGATACGCTAGATAGGACATGGTTTAACAAGATAACATCACGCAAGTGTAGACAGTCGGAGGCAGCAACACGCAATAGCGATTATTACAACTTGAGAATCGGCATTGTAAACGCGGGTGGTTACTGACACCGGACACCAGCAGGGGTTAGAAGCACCAAGTTACTTAGGGGGTAGGCTAAAAGCAGCTGGGTGGTGCCAGGGTAGGGCGGAAACTTCACGGAGATCGTTGAGAAACAATCCCCGTGATACAGCGTCTACAGGGTAACGTTTCCATGTCTTGGCCAGTAATTCTTAAGTGACCAATGGGGTGGGTTGAGATCAACGTCCTTGACCCTTTGCTGACCTCCCATCGTTCGCTGTAGAACCGATCTGTCTCCGTTGCAACCAAGCTAACACACCCACCATCTCTACAGCCCAATCCCCCACCATCTCCATATTTCCGTCTTCTTCTTCCCTTTGCTCCCTTGCGGGGTGGGGGTCAACAACGTCATTCGGCAGCGTCTTCTGCTTTTCTTGTTATTTCCCCCCATCTCTGTCTGTTGTCTGCAATCACCTTCCATTCTTGGCTGTTCATACTTACCCTCCTTCACGTTCCTTCCATCTGGTCTTCCTCTTTGTCGTTTGCCGTCCTCTTCTGTTTTCCATGCTCTTTTTGACAGTCTGTCTTCGCTCATTCCTTTCACGTGTCCTGCCCGTCTCATTCTGTTCCGACTACTTTCATCTCCCCATAATCTCCACATCAACACAAAGGAATAACCACTTCCTTGTCCTTATCACACACCACAGATCCACCTGTTCCTATCTTCTTATCAATCAAGGTTCCCTTTGTTGTATACCCCAGGGAGGCTCTTGGCTTCTTTGTTGTATACCCCAGGGAGGCTCTTGGCTTCTTTGTTGTATACCCCAGGGAGGCTCTTGGCTTCTTTGTTGTATACCCCAGGGAGGCTCTTGGCTTCTTTGTTGTATACCCCAGGGAGGCTCTTGGCTTCTTTGTTGTATACCCCAGGGAGGCTCTTGGCTTCTTTGTTGTATACCCCAGGGAGGCTCTTGGCTTCTTTGTTGTATACCCCAGGGAGGCTCTTGGCTTCTTTGTTGTATACCCCAGGGAGGCTCTTGGCTTCTTTGTTGTATACCCCAGGGAGGCTCTTGGCTTCTTTGTTGTATACCCCAGGGAGGCTCTTGGCTTCTTTGTTGTATACCCCAGGGAGGCTCTTGGCTTCTTTGTTGTACACCCCAGGGAGGCTCTTGGCTTCTTTGTTGTATACCCCAGGGAGGCTCTTGGCTTCTTTGTTGTATACCCCAGGGAGGCTCTTGGCTTCTTTGTTGTATACCCCAGGGAGGCTCTTGGCTTCTTTGTTGTATACCCCAGGGAGGCTCTTGGCTTCTTTGTTCAGTGGGTGGTCCAAGCCACTAGAAGCGGACAGCCACAGAAGGCAGTCTTTGCCCTGTATATATGCACAGGATGCTTTGAACTGAGGTGACCCCGGGTTATCTCAGATAATCACTCTCGTGACGAAAAAACTGCCATGGGAAATTCCCACTTGTTGATATCGGCTGCCCCTTTCCCAAGCAACCTTGCACTGTTGGAATCATCTTCTTCTCAAGTTGTCTCTTTAAATGTTGACCTCCAGTCGAATGATTGACGGGTCCATGACAGCGAGAATAGGCTGATCCTAGCGCAAAAAATAGCTGAGTCAAAGGGCACCCATCTTGGAACAGTTCACTGTGTTTGTTTGCCTTAAGAATAAACACAAGACTTCCCTGGCTTAACGCAAAAGTCTAACTGTTGTATTCGCAGCAGTTTCCCCATTTTTTGCCACATCGCGGAATGAAACGACTAATTATGTACTGCAAAAACACGTCCCAACAGGTGCCTTAGAACTGAAATAAATCACTAAACAATTATGGATTCATTGCTTTGATCTTGTCTTTCTCCTTGAAGATCGGTGCGAGGGTTTTCGTCTTCAATGTTTTTGTTTTCCCTCTTCCATTATTCATCCTATTAAATTGCTGTCTCCTAGAAGTACATCCTCACTGCCTCCTTTATCTATCCCTGTCATCCCCCCCACCAAATCTCCCGTTCAATTGCAAAACAAACACAGAAACGAGGCCATGGAACTAGATAATGTGATGCATGCAGCAGCAAGCACGGTGTTGAACCCAGCCACTCGGGGCTAGATATATCCCCAGACTCAGCACACCAACGTCTTACTATCAAACCTCACACGCCCCTGTATATCGCTCAGACACAACACGAAACCAACCGGACATATCAACGTGTTATCAATACAGCTACTCGGCATTAACTCGCGTGTGAATCTATCTATCTATCGCCCGTAGTTCTATAGCCTCAATGCTAAGTCTGGTTTTGTGAATGTCGAACAAACTGAAAGCCAAGCCAGTGGACCCTAACGCTGCGCCTTTAGAGATAAAACCGTGATTTCCAGCACCAATCTTGCATCCATCAGAAGCCGGTGTCTAAGTGCAGCCACCCAGCGGTGTGGGTGTAAACATGATATGCTGTTACAAGGTTTTTCTGTGTGGCTGCGGGAGTGTTTCCTGTCAGAATGGTTAAGTACCACAGCAGGCCTGGGGGATACAATGTCAAACACTGCACTTTATTAACACATTTCTGGTTGAAAATGCACACCTGCCAACACGGAGAGAGCAACATTGTTGGTGAAAGATCGTGTCTGTTTAGAAGCAAAGTTAGTTACCTTTCTGTTGTGATAATTATTACAAACAAATAATGTAGCAAAACAAGGCACGAATCACGATAAGTTGTGTTTATTAACCTTTCAGCTTGAAGCTGATTTAATAACTCTGTTTACATGTTTTGTTTACATTTTCAAAATAACTCCCTATTAACATTCCCTCATTGTATTAGGTATGTTAATTAATAACTATTTATTATACCTAATTAAACAATTATTGTACCTGACCAAATGTCTACTTCATATTGGTTAATTTGAAATCCAAAACACGCATCAATTGATGTCAACTGAAAAATAAATAAATACACACTTTTTCTAGCATTTTTTCATTTTCTGACACACACAATACTGCTCTTGCTATTTAAAACTGGCCACATGTAACTTTGACAATACAATGGTTTCTAGCCGTGTAAATAAAGTCTACCCACAACCCTGCATTCTTTGAGATCGACTATAAATAACCGCTCCCTGTCTGCCTTCGAAGTTGGCAATCGCGCCGCGGAATTAAGGAGCTATGCGTCCCCCAAAGGTGGCGGGAGAACACACACACCCGAAGGTCTGCCGCCGTACAGACGGATTAAACATTTAGGGTCTCCTGGCTCGAGAACCGACAGCGGCCTTGATGAGGTAGCCATGTTGTCTGCCTGCGAGGAATCCGAGAGGTCTGGGGCATTCCAGGAATGATGTGGTCGTGCAAAAAACCCGACAATGCATGACAATGCCAGACGACACAGCTAATCAGACTCCCGATGCATTTGAAATCCCCCGCGGAACGCATGCTTGGCACGCCGCCAACATTCTGCCTTTGGTGTAACCACTGGTTGGATTGCTGGCCGTAATCCTCACATTCTTTCCCCTGACCGAAAGGACCCGGCAGCTGCGAGGAATAACGGGGCCATGCACCAGGAGCACTATTAGCCGTCGGCGCGTCCACCAGACGGCACTTCATGTCAACATCAACAGATGCCGCAATGCACAGAATGGGTAATGAAATGCAAAAATCGGCGGCACGGTATACATAACGTGTGTATCTGGAATTCAGTCGGCCATGACACATTATACACACATTTGCACGGGCAGGGAAAAATTGCCATTGTCACGGAACTGAGAAAGCCTAAATCATTTATTACAGTATAGCAACTCAACATCACAAAGACGCCAACGCACAACTGCAAATACAACAAATAAGAACATCACAGTTCACTACACAAAACTGTTACACTCTTAACGCTTTGTTTTTATGCCATCGCAGGTTATTCATTTTCCAGAATGCACCACTCACCTCCACCGCTCTTGTAGCACAGGTAGGGGAACCGCCACACGTTTCCGAGACCGACGCTGTACCCAATACACGTGAGTGTGAACTCCGTCGGCGACGACCACTGCACGCGCCCGGTGACCTTTGGCTCCTCCTTGCACGGGGGATCCTCGGCATCCGCCCCCTTCTGGGGCTTCTTGCAACACCGCGTCGCCAGCGATGCCTTGAAACTCTGGAATGGGCCCATGGTGGCAGCACCGTACGTCGCCGTCACGTGACGCGCTGTCGGACGGAGCAACTAACCAAACAGCGCCTGTTCACTCGCACGGCGCCCGCTAGAATGCGAGTTGAGAGGTGAATGAAGGTGGACAGAGATGTCCTGGAACAATCCGACGGAGATGTTCTTGAACCTATTGTCACGTGCTTGTAGACGCGATGGCAGTCGCCAAGACACTAAGCCTTCTCAACTTGAGTGATCCGGTCTGTCAGCCTGCGATCTGCAACATACAGAGAGCAATCACAGTTAAACACACAGATTTCACAACATGAACACAGCAGTAATCGCACAGACAGCACACACTTTACCTAACGATTCAAACGCAGCTGTAATCGCGCGGACAGTACATACACACACTTTACCTAACGATTCACACCAGCTAAGAACTGTCAGTTAAACAGGCTGAGTGCATGTACGCGTCTCACAACAGACTCCCGATCCCAGCTTCCAATTACTCACTGCTCACCCGGCCTATTGAGTGGTGTCTGGAACCTGACCAGACATGGGAACCTGCAGGAGTTTATGAATGAACCGGCAGCGTGCACGTCAGCACCCGCGTCACCACACACGTGGTGAGTGCGTGTTTACAACTGCTCTAGCGTAAAAACCTCCCGTTATCACACCTATCGAGACGATCATCTCACACAAATCCTCCTTACCGAGCTTGGAAAAAAGGCGGCGTTGCGTAAGTGTCAGTGTTGTTGACAGGCGTGGCAGTGATACCGGGATACTAACTAGACCAGCTTCTTCCTTTTTCTGAACGTACTGAGCCGACTAACCAGACCTGGTCTGGTGGTTACTGCCTTATCTTTCTGCCGTCAGACGCTCCCAACCACTACTTATAGGATCACCAACAATGCATTTCATGACTGGGCAGAACTACATCAAAACTAACCATTAGTGTCAAGCATAAACTTGTTCAAACCGGTCTAACCCCGAACCACACTACAACTTATTATTCACCAAGACATGCCTAATAGTAAATTCTGACGTAGCCATGACAGCCGATTGTCATTCAGTAAACAGAGACAAGTTTCAGTAGACCCAAAAACGACATTAATTAAACCCTGTCATGACAGCCTCGGCTGTAATATAAGTCCGAAAACTGTTAAAAACCTTTGAAGTCAAGATTATAAAACAGTCACTACCTGCATCATGTCTCTTCGCAACCCACGTCATTTCCAGCTAAGCAAGAGCGACGTCGTCTATCGTCATAAATTGTTTCATAGAAAGGCTATCAATTCTCACATTAATAAGTCCCATTAACCTCTGCAACTGCTGGTTTTAAAAACCATCACGGTGTGCAATACTGCAGTGTATCAGAGATTTTTTCGTCAAATAGGTTCATTACAAGCAGTGATCAATTGAGAAAAACACCAACTGCTGGCGTTTTCAATCAATCTTATGATGCAAATCGACCTGGACATTTTGATAGTCATCTTTGTCAACTTTTCTCTCTTTCCCTCACTCTCTAGAACAAAGGGCTGCTTTGAACGTTGAAGGGTACATGTAATGTCAACGGTGAATGGGTCTCTTCAACTGTTTCTAGTTGTACCGTTGTTTTGTTACGTCTTTTACCATGTTGAAGGGTACATGTAACAATGAAGGGTGTGACTGGCCAATGTTTTGCATAAAACCATGATTTGCGATTGGTCTAAAATTGGAATGCAGTGGAATTTCTAAAGTGAACATCATAGAATGAAAATAAGGTGAACAACATAGAGTAAAAACAACAGATAAACACGAAAACAAACGGCCACAGCTGAAAGGAATGTTGATGTACTCGCCCAGTCAGTCACCCCACTTGTCAACCTAGAAATACTCTGTCTCCTGTCAACCTAGAAATGGCAGACCTCAATTGGCCACCACAATGTAAACAGAATAAATCATGTGGCATTCATTCAGAAGTGTACGTTCGGTGCAACTTCGTATTGGGAATGAATGCTCCCACCGCAAGGGAGTGGTGATCGAGGGAGTGTCCATTGCTGATGTACGACATACCATGGCAGATTTCTAACACATTCAAGAAGAACAAAATAAAACAATTTTATGCAACAAATAGGGCCAGTAAAAAACCTGACACCTTGTGGGTCACAGCCAACATTAGTGGCCGCATAATAACCGATCACAGTAGGGGCAATCAGGCCAGTGAAAAACCTGACACCTTGTGGGTCACAGCCAACATTAGTGGCCGCATAATAACTGATCACAAGTAAGTAAATATCACACACTAGGTACATATTGCATTCTCTGCCAACAATGAATAGTTAATTGTACATGTTTTTGTTAAACTTTAATTATGATATTGTTAATCTTTTAAAATGGCTTTTTGCCTTACCTTTTACCTTTTTGATGACTCAATAAATTTTGCGTTTTGCTATTAAAAATAATGTAAATCATGCTTGTCCTTCTCATCAGCTACACCTAAGTCAAGTTTATAATATCGGTTCAATTAGAAAAGAAACTAGGTACATTTTTTTAAGTTTTATTAAAAGTCACTGGCATTATTTTTCTTAATATTAATAACCCTTAAATAGATCTATATAAAAAGTATTCAATGACAATTCAGTGTCATCTAGTACTTCTGACTGACACATTTCTGACATCTAACCTGAACAAATTTCAGAAGTTACATACACAATAAGAACACCGAAACACATTTTTTTAGAAAACCCCTTAAATTAAAAACACAAAAAAGCTGTTGACTGCCAAGTATCCCCCGAAACCATGAACATAACACCACAGGCATTGGTGTGGGTATGCCACCCCCAGCTCCCGTCAGCCCTTTCAAGCAAAAATGTGAAGCGGAATCCAAGCTACCCTGGAACCATTTCCTTATGTCTGTGGGGCTCTAACACGCAGCATTCCTGTGGGTGGTTAAACAACCCTCACCACAGCATTTACAGAAACGCATTTTTAAATTGCTGACAAAACTGCATCAAAATTGCTCAATTAAAAAGGGGAAGGGTTTTAATATGCATGTGTGCGTGCATATCAGTATTTAGAAAGGCTTGAGATTTACATATTGCCTTCTTCTTCTTTCCGTTAATGTCCACAATCATTTGGCTGATCATTCTGGCATTGGGAGTTTTCAGAATGAGATCCCAGCTCAGTGAGTCCACGACATTTTTTTCCACTTCCCTGCATGGGATTTTTTAGTTCCCCTGGCATAGATACAAGATAGAAGGGACCACCGGTGTTTACTGCCTCTTCCGAAAGAGACAGGCAACTTTGAATAAACAAAACTGCCCAAGTGCCAACACCGCCACCGATACCAGTACCAAACCTCTGACCGCCACCAATACCAGTGCCAAACCTCTGACCGGCCAGCACCAGGGTTCAAACCCCGTTCCTCCGACAGTCCATCTAACCGTTCGACCACTACAATCCTAAACAACATGGGTGGTCTTACTATGCCAGGGATGACTTGGAAAGGCTTGCGGGAGTTCTACTTTTGCCCTAACCCCTATGAAGGTTTGGTGTTGCTTCCCTCGGCTAAAAGGAACGCACTTTTTAACCTCTTCCCACTGCAAATATTTCCATGGACACTTACCCATGGCCTCCGGCGGGGATACTTTTAGAGCACCAGGATAAAGGAAGCACGAAATACTTCTCGCATCAAAGGGGACCATGCCATGCTTTACATACCTCGAAAAAGTTATTTAATAGCTGGTATATTGTCTCCAATAATAAATATGAAATTAATGAAAGACCACGAAAGAAATAGGCAAACTAGGCATCATCACATGGGTGAATGTCAGGTGGCATAAATTGCATCACAACCTTTCTTTGATGTTTCAACAGCTCAGTGCAATGACTTTAGTTCTGCACAAACTTCTAGATCGTAATATTTGACACAATGACTGGATAAGTTACATCAGTAGAATGATTGTTGTCGTGACAAAAGGTCAAGGCTCTTTCATATACTGCATGCGTCATGGCATCAAAATAGATGAGCGCCACGATGCTTTGCGGTTAATATACACTTTACACCAGAAGATCGAGTTACAATTCCGAGAAATGATAGTTTTCTTATGGCAGTTGCTGATTGGTCGAGCTTTCTTTCGAGCTTACAAATCACAGTACACCTGCTTTCTTACCGCAATGAGGCACGAATGTAAAAAGTAGTGACTGATAGTGATATATCATCAGGTACTCAGCTGTGCACGTGATTATAGTGTAGATTTATAGTCAATGACAACATAAACAGTGACCGGCCAGAATAAAACGCAAAATGTACAGCTCAGCTCATGTTTATAGTGTTTCAACTGGTAGTTAATAATGACTTTTTTAATCATTTCGCTGCACATCTGTAATGTCAAAGTTAAAGACTGACGCCTTCAGTCAGATTGTTATTCTATAAATTAAAAAAAAATTCTTTAAAAAATCACTAGTAACTTGGCATGGGGAATTGAGCAACGTCGTAAGACACATCAATAAAGAAATTAAGACATTTACATATATTTTATGGACTGCTTGGACACCTTGTCACTTTTTTTTCACTACTACTTCCTACCACTCTGGGCATGTTGATAACAATTTCTTAAGCGTCACCTTTCATTAGAAATTAATCTTCCAGACAACAATGCTGTACAATAATATGAATAAATATTTACAATAACAGTAAATTATTATAAACCAATCGTTTTCATACGCCGAAATCACGAGAAAACATCACTCCTCACCGGTTTCACAACACCCCTTTACCAAACCCCCCTCCCACCTGCAAACATAAGTTGATACAAAGTATCAACTCAGAGATCATGATCAAGTCACCTCTGGTCTATCGCTCAGGTTATCTCCTGCACATGGAATGACTTGCAGAATGGCCAACTATGCTGGGGTAAACAGTATATAGGGCTCAGCACACTGTCAGTTTTCCCATTGGTGACCATGTTAATGTTGTGTGTGATTATAAGAAAACGTGACCTATAAAGTTTCTTAAACTTCCCACCTGCTGTTATTATCATCTCATTGACATGCGGGTCGATTTTAGTCAAAATCTAATATCTCTAGCTCTTGCAAAATGCCTGTATGTATGACACCCGTCAATATTTACAAATGCATGCAGGCAGTAATCCGGCTAAAGTGTCAACTAGCCAAATTGCTGCCAGATACCCTTCCGCTTAGTAAAATCAGCTAAAAAGACACCATTTTACTGTCAACAGCTGCAACAATCACATCTAGAAATCTGACTACTCAAATGCACTTATGTCAGAGCAAGTGAACATTGTAAAAAATCATTTCTCAAAAATATAATGCACTTTGTTTCGTCTGTAATCAAGCAGGAAGTCCAACAGTGTGCTGACCCCAAATAGGCATGGTGATTTTGGAGAAAATGTTGAAAACAACACATTTTATAGGCACCAATGTTACAAGCACTCTGCAATTTTAATTTTTGTAATCCCTCCAGGTGTTTGTGTTTTATGCACATTTCAAAGGTGCCACCAAACTTGGCAAGGCACCAGAAAAATCAGCACTTTGCTTTTGGACAATTTGTAATCCAGCACAACGTTCTCAGGTGGCACTATGAACTCCTGATACAGTTTTCCAGAAAGTCCAATAAGTGTTTTATAAGAAAATTCAATACAGGCAGTTGTTACGTTACATTCAAATGTATATTGATTTTTTTACCTTGTGCCCTATTTACAAAGGTAAACATCAACAAAAAGTCACCTTAGGGTGTGAATTCCTCAAAGGCCAGACATCTCAAGCAGTTCAATTACATAATATTACACAGCTTAATTAGCAGACATTCAGAAAACAATGCCACTTGCTTAACTGGCCAGAAGGTCCAGTCAGTAGACAGATCTGATAACAGGCTCGGCTATGGCCTACTCCAGCTAATCACTGTCCTCAGACTTCATTAGGGTCAATGACAACATATTCACTTGTGTTTAATTAGCTGAAGTAAACAAAAAACGATTGATGAATCACCCTGCTGCAATGTTTTTGGTTCATTTTCATTCAGATTTTCAAATTGAGGCTTAACTACTGGCATACGCACCCCACCCCCCTTATAAGACATGTGTTCCGTCACTATGATTTTGACTTGAAGACTGATGAGAAGTCTGTAATATCCAAAAACGGTTTGTCCCATTCAGCTGTAGTTTTGCCATACACGTATTTTCAGTAACTGTTTCAAGATATTTGAAGTAAAACGCGTCCTCCGACATTGTGCAATGACTACAGCGTGCTTTCGTTGCCAGGCTCTCTACTTGGGCTCAGCACACTGTCAGTTTTCCCATTGGCGACCATGTTAATGTTGTGTGTGATTATAAGAAAACGTGACCTATAAAGTTTCTTAAACTTCCCACCTGCTGTTATTATCATCTCATTGACATGCGGGTCGATTTTAGTCAAAATCTAATATCTCTAGCTCTTGCAAAATGCCTGTATGTATGACACCCGTCAATATTTACAAATGCATGCAGGCAGTAATCCGGCTAAAGTGTCAACTAGCCAAATTGCTGCCAGATACCCTTCCGCTTAGTAAAATCAGCTAAAAAGACACCATTTTACTGTCAACAGCTGCTACAATCACATCTAGAAATCTGACTACTCAAATGCACTTATGTCAGAGCAAGTGAACATTGTAAAAAATCATTTCTCAAAAATATAATGCACTTTGTTTCGTCTGTAATCAAGCAGGAAGTCCAACAGTGTGCTGACCCCAAATAGGCATGGTGATTTTGGAGAAAATGTTGAAAACAACACATTTTATAGGCACCAATGTTACAAGCACTCTGCAATTTTAATTTTTGTAATCCCTCCAGGTGTTTGTGTTTTATGCACATTTCAAAGGTGCCACCAAACTTGGCAAGGCACCAGAAAAATCAGCACTTTGCTTTTGGACAATTTGTAATCCAGCACAACGTTCTCAGGTGCACTATGAACTCCTGATACAGTTTTCCAGAAAGTCCAATAAGTGTTTTATAAGAAAATTCAATACAGGCAGTTGTTACGTTACATTCAAATGTATATTGATTTTTTTACCTTGTGCCCTATTTACAAAGGTAAACATCAACAAAAAGTCACCTTAGGGTGTGAATTCCTCAAAGGCCAGACGTCTCAAGCAGTTCAATTACATAATATTACACAGCTTAATTAGCAGACATTCAGAAAACAATGCCACTTGCTTAACTGGCCAGAAGGTCCAGTCAGTAGACAGATCTGATATCAGGCTCCGGCTATGGCCTACTCCAGCTAATCACTGTCCTCAGACTTCATTAGGGTCAATGACAACATATTCACTTGTGTTTAATTAGCTGAAGTAAACAAAAATCGATTGATGAGTCACCCTGCTGCAATGTTATTGGTTCATTTTCATTCAGATTTTCAAATTGAGGCTTAACTACTGGCATACGCACCCCACCCCCCTTATAAGACATGTGTTCCGTCACTATGATTTTGACTTGAAGACTGATGAGAAGTCTGTAATATCCAAAAACGGTTTGTCCCATTCAGCTGTAGTTTTGCCATACACGTATTTTCAGTAACTGTTTCAAGATATTTGAAGTAAAACGCGTCCTCCGACATTGTGCAATGACTACAGCGTGCTTTCGTTGCCAGGCTCTCTACTTGGGCTCAGCACACTGTCAGTTTTCCCATTGGCGACCATGTTAATGTTGTGTGTGATTATAAGAAAACGTGACCTATAAAGTTTCTTAAACTTCCCACCTGCTGTTATTATCATCTCATTGACATGCGGGTCGATTTTAGTCAAAATCTAATATCTCTAGCTCTTGCAAAATGCCTGTATGTATGACACCCGTCAATATTTACAAATGCATGCAGGCAGTAATCCGGCTAAAGTGTCAACTAGCCAAATTGCTGCCAGATACCCTTCCGCTTAGTAAAATCAGCTAAAAAGACACCATTTTACTGTCAACAGCTGCAACAATCACATCTAGAAATCTGACTACTCAAATGCACTTATGTCAGAGCAAGTGAACATTGTAAAAAATCATTTCTCAAAAATATAATGCACTTTGTTTCGTCTGTAATCAAGCAGGAAGTCCAACAGTGTGCTGACCCCTATAACCGCCCCCTGTCAGACACCCACTAGACACCCCATCATGTGCACTTGGTCTACCCCAATGGGGCCAGAC
This sequence comes from Paraescarpia echinospica, assembly GCA_020002185.1. Classification (NCBI taxonomy): domain Eukaryota; kingdom Metazoa; phylum Annelida; class Polychaeta; order Sabellida; family Siboglinidae; genus Paraescarpia; species Paraescarpia echinospica. The sequence goes on along the minus strand of CM034533.1, from coordinate 17,848,530 downwards.
AGCCAACAGACAGGGTCAAACCTATAAATCAGGGGCTTCTTAGCAGCAGCAGCAGCACAAGCAGGTACATTTCAACCATGCTCCCAAACCTACTGTACAAGGCCCCAGGGAGACGGTCAAGTATCTTGATTCAGACCACCCCATTAGCCACTTCTTGGTAGAACTAAACTCTTACAGTAATAACTAACAACTATAAGTCTATAACAGATTAAACCAACCTAGTATGTTCCTCCTTTTTTAGTATTATATTCCTAACTATTAAAATTAATATGTTGAAGGAATGCCAAATTATGTTAATAAGCGTGAAACATTGTTTAGAATTTGAATGTTGCAGACTGTTTTGCAATTTACAATTTTTTTTAAATTGTTAAACTCTTATTTAAATCTACATTATTATCCTATTTAGTTTCTTGTGCCATTTTACCTGGACAGGTGTAAGTGTAAATTTGCTAAAGATGCCTCTATGATAGGTGGTCTAGCACCATAATAACATTCTACATTTAGTTTTAACGTTTATGTCAGGTATTCTCAAATGTCAATTTCTAAATACACACAAAAACATTCTTTTTAATTTGCAAAAAAAGATCCATCTACTGTCAATGTATAAAAATAATATTCTACTGTCAATGTATAGAAATAATATTCTACATTCTACTGTCAATGTATAGAAATAATATTTTACATTCTACTGTCAATGTATAGAAATATTATTCTACATTCTACTGTCAATGTATAGAAATAATATTCTACATTCTACTGTCAATGTATAGAAATAATATTATTCTACATTCTACTGTCAATGTATAGAAATAATATTATTCTACATTCTACTGTCAATGTATAGAAATAATATTATTCTACATTCAGTTCTAAAGGTATTCTAAAATGTCAAATTATAAATATATACAGCAAAATTTGTTTTAAATATCTCCATTGCCGGTTGTTTACTTTCAAATTTTTGTTCAGAATTTATTTCAGGGCATATAAATGTCAACATCTTACACCTGGTCACCTGCGAAAACAACTTGTTTTTAATCTCTCCTGTTGTTGACTGTTTACTTTAAAATTCCTATCCAGAATTTATTTATTACAAGATAAATAAATACCATCTCGACATCTTTCACCTGGTGTGATGTGTATTGTCTAACCAAAACGGTTTTACTTACAAATATGAGGCATTTATAAAACAAATATCAATACAATTATGTTGCGAATACACACAATTAACAATTTAATTGTTTATAATTACAATTTAATTGTTATATAAGCTTATTGAAATTACCAGAACATGCATCATATCCAAACACAATTCATAGCAAACGTCTTCTCAGTCCTGTATGAAATACAAATCTCAGTTGAAACATGTCTGAAGAGTTAACACCATCTGGACACAATTAAAGACTGACCCATCCCCTAACTAATGGTGTCCACCTAATTTAGGGTGTCCACCAACATTTTACACTCCCCCTACCACTGACCACAACAAGTCTCAACACCACTGACCAGCAAGCAACCATCCCATTTACTTGACCACTCCAGGGGATTATTTCTAGGCATTGCCTGGACAACAGGACTGACCTCATAAAGACTGCCCAGTGTCCAGCAATAAGATCACCACTCTGTCCACCAGTTCCAGCCAGTCAGCCTCCATTAGCTTGACCTGTTGAGCTACTGACACCATTGTTAGCCAGTGTCTCCTGAGCAAAGCCAGACACTGGGGTTAAGAGGGTAATGACCCCTCCAGAGGATGTCTGGCTATAGGGCTCTGGGTCAGTAGTGTCTGGCACTGGCCAGTGCATAAACTAATGTCACAGCAGCAACTGACCAGTGATGAAATGCAGGTTTTATTCAAACAAATCAATGCGCATCATCTTTCTTCATATATGCAAATTCCTCAGCAACATATACCTCAAAATTAAAATTTACATTATAATAAAAATATCAAAATACTTGTCCCGTTGGTGCATCAACAGTGATCTCATTAGTGCTGGAAACAGTGTTTTTACAATTTAAATGTAATATTAGCCCATGATGAGTGTTGCATTGGGGTGATCAATGAGATCGAGACCAGTTTATGACCAAGCAGTTTACACCCACCCAGAGAGCAACAAACTAGAGGCACCAACACTATTAAAGGGAGACAGTCTGTTCCTCTGCCCGCAATTAGCCAGCGTTGTCATTTGGTGTGCCGTGTTGAACGTGGGAAAATGGGAAGTTGTTGAACATCAAAGGGTATTGCGATGAACTCAGCCCAGCTTGGCTGTATTGCCACTTTTCTCAAAAAAGCTCAGGGCTTGGCTTAGTTTTTTTAAATCTTGTTAAAAAAATCCATTTTTCAACACTTAGTACACGCCCTGTAGATGCAATTCCCTGTTCTTATCTAGTTTTCACAGCAGCTCACAACAACCACTGCACGGATTTCTTTCAAACTGTTATCTTACCAGTACTTTACAAAGAACAACTGGAGTAAGTCGATATAATGAAGGTTTTGGCTGGGAAAACACGCAGAGCACACGTAATAAAACCATCGGACAAACGATGTTGAAAACTTCCCTAGACACTGACTGTCACTGCAACTGCAGCTATCAGATCAGCATCTCATCAACCAATGAGGATACTCGATCCAGGCAAAAAAATACGAAACTGCACTGGTTTAAATATCAAGCAAACCGTCATAACAACCAAGACATCTTGCCTCTACCCATTTCCCGCCACGAGTTATACTTATAACAGTCATATATCTTGGATCTTTGAACTAACACAGGAGCGGGGGACCAACAATAAATACTCTGGAAAGCAAAGAAAATAAGTCTTCACAGGTTAAGCAAATGAACATCTAGGTAAATAACATTCCAACACCAATTTTTAGATCTCCTGGAAACACCTTATATATATATAAACAAAACATCCATTAGATATTGTTCATTCTCTAAACACTTCCCACTTGATAAATTCCATACTTTAATAATAAAAACAGATTTATAATTAATAACAGATTTTATTTTTGTACACAAATCTAACAGCGTCTTGTTGGCACTGTTAATCACAACAGCTACCAGATAACATCATAAACAAAACAAATTCATAAATCATTAACAAATCAGTCTTTTACACAGAAACATTGCTATGACATCAAACTGCTTTAAGATTTCATGTCCGATACATTTGAATTTTTGGTTAACCTTGCCTAAGTGAAGGACGTTGCGGTTAGCGGTTTTGTGAATAATAAAGTAAAAACAGTAATGTTACACTAGTTAGCAGCTCATCAATCAAACAATCATAGGCCATCGTTGACATATTTATTGCTGACAACTTGGCATTCTTCCAGAGGGGATGAAAAAAAACCTGTCTGGGTTGGGAATTTGGGACAGTTCTTGGAACTCCGCTGATCTGGTGGAAATGGCGGGAAGATGGGAGACGCCAACACCTGGTGACTGTGACATGTTTTACTAGGCCCACTGAGTGCCGTATCACGTCTGGAAGCCAATGACAGACTTCAGAAAAGAAATATCGACAGCCCACAATGCGAGCCTCTGCAGTGCCTCGCATCTGCAGTGCGCTAGCATAGCTGTTCAAACGGCAACTTGATCGGGCTTCCTCCAATGTTTGCAATAAATGTCAAGGATTCCGTTTTCGGATACCCACACTTTGACATTTGGACGATGTGGGCAGAATTGGTGGAGGCGAAGAAAGCATAATTGAAATTCCTGGAAAAAACAAAGGTGACTCATGTGAATGGGATTTTGTGGACAGCTGCAAATGCAGCCACTTGGTGTCCAGTTACACTTAATGGCTTTCTCAGGTTGATGACTGGTCAGCCTCTAGCAGTGGCTAGCCAGCAAGGTAGTGTAGATAACCAGGCTGACCTGTTGTTCTGTGGCAACAGACATCACCTAGGTCTTCTAGGGCAGACAACATGTCAAACTCTCCTTGCTGTTATCGGCTGTCTTCAAGACAGACCTGTCCAGTCTTCAATGAGCCAAACAAAGTCCGTCACACAATACAAGCACTGTTCTCGCGTACCTTGCTTCTTTCACCATGTTATTACTCACTAGCAATGCGCTTACACCAACGCACAATATACAACTCTCAGAGCCGCAAGGAAATGTTACAGACGCCAGTTCATGTATTACGTAACTAACACCTTCTCTTTCACACGCATCTCTGCACTGACCGGTAAATGTCTTGGCAAAGTCAATGCAGCTCGACATGTAGATATAATTATATCTTTCTGATTTTGAAGGCCATGACAACACGTCTGTGCAAGGATATGACAGGACCACTGAGGTAATTTAACACAATTCACGTATTAGTGATCAAGCCGTTACAGTGCCAGACTGTCAATCGGAGGAACCAGGGTTCAAATCCTGGTGCCGACCGGTCAGTGGTTCGATACTGTTGTCGGCAGGTGGCCGCTGTTTCAAAACTTGGGCAATTTCGTTCACCCTACGTTGCCTGTGTCTTTTGGAAGAGACACAATAATCCACGGGTCCCTTCTATCTTCTATGCCAGGGGAAGGAAAAGATCCCAAACAGGAAAATTGTAAAAACCTGTCGTGGATTCACTGTACTGGAATCTCATTCTCTAAACTCCAAACGATAGATTAATCAGCGAAATGATTGTGGGCATTACAGGAAAAAAGGAGAAGTATTATATTTCACTACAAAGGACTTGCGTAACAAACGGTCTTCTGAGTGCTGCCTCTCGCAACCAACCAATCAGTCATACTTGAACAAAGCGTTAATGTGTGAACTACTAGGTCACCTTCTCTGAAGAACATAATACTTACATAACTTCCACGTGGTCGATTCAGCAGAGTCTCGGCTGTGCGAGATACCATCTTTTGCGTAATTAACATTATGAAATGTGTGACTACAAACCCAGCAACGTGACACAATGGCACTGAAGGTCGGCGCAAGACGTGTCACTAGTTCCGCCACAACATGCCTCAAAAGTTTCTAACATATGTCAGCTTTTTACATGCCCGACACTGTACAATTAACCTTAGCTATTATAAGCGTTCTGGACAGTAATTTCCTCACATCCTGTCTACTGAAGAAAGCATTCGGGTGGTGGGCAACGACCCTACACGTTTCACAATCTCTGCCTGTTTCAAAGTACAGGTGGCGGTTTCATCAGATTACCTGGAACCACACTTCTGCGGCAGATAACATATCGTTGTCACCGCACCACATACACTCCACTTACAATGGTGCAAACGCCAAATATAAAGCAGGTTTTTTTTCAATTAGTCCGGTATGCAGACGAGGGGGGGCATGAATGAGGCTTTGGGGAATGGTGTCAAGGTTAGAGGAAATGGGGGGGTGGGGGGGTGCAAGTCAGGACATGAACAGTGTGCTGCTATATCACCTAAAGATAGAGAAAGGCTACAGAGCTGTGTATACCATAATAAAGTTGTATTGACGATATTGAAACCTTGTGTATGGGTCAGCATTTCCTTTGTACATTTTAATTTAACGCCAAATGTTGTACATTAACAATTACCTTTAGCAGATATGTTTCCAAGACAACGTGTACATACATATAAATGTCAATTTTTTGCACCACTTCATACCTTCGAATACCAAATGAATTTTTTTCATAGGTCATCAGATATAAAGCTGCAAAAAAAAACATGTTTCAATACACAAATAATCACAGAAACGGTATCTGTCTTGATCACCTCTAGGTACACTGTTATTAATCTGTTGAAATCATATAATTGACATTTTGAACACCCTGTGACATACATGCAACTGTAGCTAAAGAAGAACAAAGTACAACCAAAAAGACCGAGGCAAGGAAGATTTCTCACGTTGTCCCCCGTTACACTCTTGTTTTATCGCACGGCTCGCATAAACAAACCAGCCGTCGTCAAACAATGTCCACTTTTGTGACCCACATGTCGTAAACAAGTTCCCGTTTCATCGAGCGACAGTTTTCGACAGTTCCAAATAGTTAAAACAATGATGTACCCATGTACTCCGTAAGAGTTCCAAGTTCTCTGGTAGCAATAAAACATCACAATAATTGACTATTGACTAAGTCATACATATTGAAGGAGCCGTCATCCAAGAGTCTTTGAACTTGGAGGAAGTTGCTAATTTTGAAACGCTTTAAAAAAATTGACCAACAAAAATTGAGTAAACTTTTCGTGCACAAAACAATAAAGTTATTGTACGCAATGAGCCGAAATCAATAAAATCATTAATCAATAACAATGTTTAATTTACGATAAACAAACATGAAGTAAATTCACAAGAGTGAGAATTCTTACCAATCTGCCATCTTGGACCTTACTTGAGCACAGACAGCCACCAATAATGGGAATTTGACTGGGAACTTCCCACAATGTAAGACCCCCGTATACCAACGTGTGTTGAGTGTCCTGGAATTAGGCTCGAGCACCAAAGTAAACGGCTTACCTCTTACATAGAGTTCCATTCAACGAATTACACACAGCACTAGACAACCCCGAACCTCCATTTTGTGTGGACCCCCGGTCCGTCTGCCTGGCAGACAGGATACGAAACTGTGAAGTTCATTGAAGCGCGCAGTAAATTACTAACACAATCAATTCTGTCAGGTTCACATTTAAAGCAGGCATAGGTTGTGATAAAAATCTTCTTGAGTTACCGAAATTCCAGTTATTATTAACGTCACCTTTAGAATACAGTTTTTGAGAGCAACGGAAATTTCCACCTTTGGCATACGGGGGCGGAATATTCCGTCTGACCTCGAAGGACACACAAGGGCAGCGACACACCTGGACAATGTCCATTTTAAAGACAACCAGACACTGAGTTGACAAATTTTAAGCAGACACCCGCAATTAAAAACAGATTAACTACGTGATTCCCTCGTCCTAGCAGTATGACAAATTTACATCTAATAATGATTTCATGAGAATGTTCAGAAATTTTCCGACATGACCTTTAAATCTGGTGCAAAGTGACATAATTTCACAGCTTTTTATCTCAAATACACCCATCTGTTAGGGCCAAACAGCAGTCTCATCCAGGCATCATTAATTGCCGCTAGGTGGCACTACTTTTTTTTACACCGCAAAGCATTGCCAAACATCCAGTCTCGAGAAGCATTGTTAGCAACATGCCCGCTTGCATCAAAACAAACCCTGAGCTAATCCACTTTCTTAGAACTGTGCATTGTTTAGTAATAAGCTTTCCGATAACGGCACTCGTTTTAACATAAAATGCCATATATGTGCCAATGTCACTGAAGTGAGCATTGCAGTTTTTATTGAATCCTACATTTTTTCTCTCGGTAAACTCAACATGGGTGATGTTAGCAATAACAAGATTGTTTTCAGAAGTTAGCAAAAACAAGAAGATTTTAGTCAACATTTGCAGGGGGTCTTTCTGTCACTGAGCTGGGAAGCAATTGATTAGTAACATACTCATAAGCTCGATTTCATTCTGTAAAATTTATATTACTCCTTAACTGGGATCGGAACAGAATATTGCATATTACTAACAAGATTTTCCATCATAGAAACTGTCTAAGACGTTCATTATTAAAGCGAGGTTAGACCACTCATTTACAAGCAAAACATACAATGCAAACAGTCAAATTTTCCTAAAGGCATAATTATCTTGAGTCAAGTTAAATGCAGAGACCCAGTTTTTTACAGCCAATAAGTCTTCACAATTTTACCACTGAAAAGTGAAAATCACATGTGGGTCTTTATTCAGTACTGGTCACTGGTCGCTTGTGACATTGTGACACAAACAGCACTTTACTACCTGTTCAAATGAAGCAATCTAAGTATAGTTTGCGTGGAAGAATAATACTTGGCATGAGAAAGAACTGTGACACAAAGGGCAGTACTTTCAACAGGAGATGCTGCAGTGGGTGAAAAACTTTATCTCACAATGACAGAGATCTTAGTCTTGACCACAGCAGATAGTACAGAGTTAGTTGGCAAATACAGTGTTTCCCCTGGGTGAAATGATGGGCGAGGTGGTAGGGTGTAGGGGTACGCGAGTGCCAGAGGTGCAAAGCGTTGCTAGGGGGGTCCGGGCTCCCCCAGAGATTTTTTTTAAACTAGCTTTAAAATGGTGCATTCTGAGGTATGTTTTAACCTTTACTCTTGAATATAGAGGGGAAGATATAAAACAACAAGACACTACTTGTAAATGTAGTAATCATGATTGGTAAAAGTCAGTAATCATGATTGTTTCATCATGTTGAGGTGTGGTTTCCATTTTACCACTGCTACTCAGTAGAAGTGTGGTTTCCACTTGACCACTGGTTCTCAGTAGAGGTGTGGTTTCCACTTGACCACTGGTACTTGGTTAGGGTTATGTTTTCTTGCACTAACCCTAGGCCTTGTTACCTTGCTGTCAATCAAAAAGTAAACAGTAAGTTCTTATATAGCCCAGGACTGCTCAAAGCGCTTTACACTTTACTCCCTGGCAGACCTGTTCAGTTGAACACCATCTCGACTTCTCTGGGAAGCATCCAGTGGTATCATCTGAAGACTCTTTCATCATCACCTTTAAATTATTTTAATATAATAATATTATGGTAAATTGGTGGTTTATGTTCAAAAGATTATATTTTATTTGTTTGCTAGAATGCTACACAATTAATTAAACAGTCATTTCTGGAATGCCACAAAAGCATGTTTCTATTAATCGCCAGAATGTTTCTCAAATTGTGTCCTTTTTATAAAACAGTATAAGTTGTTTAGTACACCCAATTGCTGTGCAAACATATCATTGTCTAACCCAAGTTATTAACAACTCGTTAGTATACACGGTTTTGGGTAGTAGGCATTTTTTTATGAGATGTGAACTTCAGTGGTTTATATTCGTAAGTATTTCACTCAAATCAACTTTCCCAAAAGTTTGTTTGCACAACTTTGTCGGATGTATGTATTATATATTTAGCACAAAGATATCTTATGAATCACATTCCTTATTTTGCTAAAACAAAACCGCATAGAACATTAGTTGAATAGACTTGTGGGCATTTGCGTCGAATCCGGACCCACTTTGTCATTGATTTTGCCGCTTGAGTTTTGCTTAACTTTGATACCTCAGTGAGATACACTGTAGTTCCATCATTCAACATTATCCTAGGAATATTTACCTTTAAGAATATTGCGTCTTACGTCCATTTGAGGCATAAATAGCACCCCGGTTTGTATCAACATACGCTGCTATATATATCTTTTTACGCGCGCTGTGCAGTAACGCACGGCCGTAGCGGCACAGACTAGTGCAAACCGGGTCGCTATTTGAGCTTCAACAGGGTCCGGATTCGATACAAATGCCGACTAGCGAATAGGATTAGGATGCACGTTTTTATTTGGGCTTCCAAAGAGTCCAGATTTGACACAAATGTTGACAAGTGACGTAGTGCCATCAGCCTGCACGGTTTTCACTCCCACCACCGTCATAAATCAAAACACAAGTTACCGTTTGGGCGCCATTTTACATGAATGTCTAGATTTCTAGTATGTTGAAACTCCGCATGGTGTCACCATTGGAGACACCGGGGATCCCGCAGGAATATTCAGTGATTGGACAACTGACAAGTGATATCTTTCATGTTGTCCAATGACGGCTAAACGATGTTGCTACAAATCTGCGATTTTGCAGGAATACAAGTGACTTTGTGGTGTCATTACGCTCCGGTCGCCGACACTGAATATACCATGAAAGAACGAAAAAAATGGGCATATGAAATAGCTACGAGGCGGCAATTTCAGCATATTTTGGGCGAGGCAGCATAGAAAAACGGCGAGGCGATCTGCCTCGCTTGTTATATACCAGGGTAAACACTGCAGATATATAACTCACTGACGGACAATTTAAAAAAATGTATTGGGGGAGTTTTAAATGGAACAAATTAGAGAGTAACGCTTGTGACATGTGACAGAATCTGACAGTGTTCAGAACCATCTTCTCACTTCTGTTCATCTTGCTGCATTTAATGTTATCAACACCTCTAGCACTATATGACTGATGTAACTGCACCTTTAGTGTCAGCTAGCATCCTTTAGAATACGAAAGGTGGAACAGTTTTGAGCCTCCTGCTGTCAGTTTGTCTGATAAATCAATACCGAGTTCTGCCATACTAACATAAGGAAATTCACCTTCAGTGATAACATCGCACCTTACTGGAATAAACTTCCAGAAACAAATTTAAAACATGGACAATATACTAAGTTTCAAAAACCTAATCAACAATGACAAAATATTATTGAAAATAAGTATTTGCCCCTATCACTGAACTGAACTGTTATCAAATAACATCAACCAAAAATGTATTGGTCACTGATCTGCGGGTGGTCCAGGACACGTGTGATCTGAGACAAGGACACCCAGGCAGTGTCTCGGACGTCTGGCCAAACATAGTATGTGCCTCTGGAGCGCAGGAAGTCCACCTCATCCTCCTCCTATTCAACACGCAGCACTGTACACTCCCCTCCCAAAGCACACGCTAAGCACACACACACTTATAATGTAAATAAATAAATAAGTAAGAAAATATACATCGAAAGAATGAGACAGTAATTGAAAATGAAAGTGAGTACAGTGACTCAGATGCAGCAAAGAATGAGTAACTACCCCGGTAGCTGGAAAGAGAGAGGTCAAAACCAGAGGGAGGTCAGTTAACAGTTTTTTATTAACAGTTTTTATAACATTAACAATGCACATAGGTATGTACACATTCAGTTTCAGATGAAAACCAAGAATTTCAAGTGTCAGGTGTCACAAGCATTACTAATACTTGTGAGTAACAAAAACCATGGGATTATTTGAGAAAAAAGTCAAGTTAAAAAGTTACTGACAGATCTGTAAAAACCAAAGTCACAGAAGGCTAACCAACAGTCTAAAAACTATTCACCTGTACACAGTGTGGCTAAACATTACACAAGGTAACGCTTGTAAAATGTGACACCTGAATGAGAGAGGCATGGCGTCGCTGGTCAACAAACAGTGTTACCACTTACTGTCTGGTTTTCAAAAAGATTACTCGACCGGTTTTACTTTGGCAAACCTACGTAAAACAGAATTATTATGCTGCTTCCTGAGCTCCAAATTCTATTAGCATGGGCAGAGGTAATAATATTGGATTAAATGGGCTACACTTGTGACAAGCAATGCACAAATCATCCGCGCTTTTGTCGACATTTGAGTCACTGATCACGAGCACAACTGATATCAAGAAAACCAAATTTCCATGCTGTTCATCAGATCAAATTTCAGATTGAATTAACGAAGGTGTGCTAAAAGGCGTTTATTTTAAATAAGTTGCGACTGCTTGTACTTTACCCTTCTGCAGGTACCAAAAACACAGGAATGTGAGGTACGTTCGCAACCCGCGACACAACACGCGAGATTGGTCGACTCATTGATTTAACAAGATTTAACAAGATTGCCATCCAGAGAATTAACTCTAGATGGCAGGTGGACAAGGAAGCCCTTTGGCTTATCGAGAGTCCAACCCTTTTATCTACATATATCCAGCCCTTCTGAGGTATGTGTCGATTTTATTTTTAAACATATTCACACTACTAGCACCCACACAATCATAGATAATCTGTTCCATACATTCACAGTCCTTTGTGAAAATGAAAACTTTCTTACGTCTAATCTACACTGTTCCTTTACTAATGTAACTTCGTGTCCTCTAGTCTTTCTATCTTTCTTAACTGAAAAAAACATATTTCTATCAATATTTTCATAACCATTCAATATTTTAAACACTTCTATCTGATCTCCTCTCAATCTCCTGGTCTCTAGTGTTGTTAAACCACATTCTTTTAGGCGTTTTTCATAACTAAGATCCCTCAGTTTTGGTATCATTTTAGTCGCTCTCCTCTGTACTCTTTCTAGCATATCTATGTCCTTCTTGCGGTATGGCCTCCACGCTTGTATACAATATTCTAAATGAGGCCTAACTATTGTTTTGTACAGCGGTATTATTAGTTCTTTTTCTTTATATGCTATATTTCGCCTAATCAATCCAAGGATTTGATTTCCTTTTGAAGCTGCAATTCCACACTGCTCTGAAACCTTCATGTCAGCACTAATTGTCAGCCCTAAGTCTTTTTCTTTTACAGTAGTACTTAGTACAGTTCCCCCCATTGTATATTCTACATATTCGTTCCCATGTCCTGTGTGAAGGCATTTACATTTCCCAAAATTGAACAACATTTGCCACTTTTCAGACCATTTGATCAACCTGTCAAGATCATCCTGTAAATGCTGTCTATCTCCATCACTTTTAATCCTTCTAAACACTTTTGTATCATCTGCAAATTTCAACACCTTGCTAGCTATATCATCATCCAAATCGTTTATATATATTAAGAATAATATAGGTCCCAGTACTGATCCCTGTGGAACCCCACTCAAAACTGATTTCCAGTTTGAAGCCTCCCCATCAACAACTACCCGCTGTCTTCTGTCAATCAGCCATTTTTCTATCCAGTTAATTATACCATTTCCTATGCCATGGGCCTTTATTTTAAGCAGTAATCTCTATGTGGCACTTTGTCGAAAGCTTTTTGAAAATCTAAGTAGATGATATCTACTGGTGATCCATCATCTACCCACTTAGTGATATCTTCCAAAAAACATAACATTTGTTAAGCATGACCTCACTTTTAGAAACCCATGTTGAGATGGGTTTATCAAATTATGTTTAACAAGAAAATCCACCATGTGATCTTTAATTAGTCTTTCTAATAATTTACAAATCACCGATGTTAAACTAACTGGTCTATAATTATTTGACTTGTTTCTCGAACCTTTTTTGAATAACGGTATAATGTTTGCTTCTTTCCATTCTAAAGGAACCACTCCCTCTTCTAATGACAAGTTGAAAACTGTTGCAAGCGGTATGCTAATTTGTTCTACAATTTCCAATAGTAGTTTGGGTGGAATACCATCCACTCCAAGTGATTTATTATCCTTCATAGCCCTGATTTTCTTAGCTACCATTTCTGGGGTTACAATTAACTGTCTTAAATAGTCTGATTCTGCCCCCTTGAACTTAGCCTCTGGTACTGGCAGTGAACTAGTGTCTTCTCTGGTAAACACTGAACTAAAATACTCATTTAGGTCTTCTGCCATTAAGAATCCTTCTGATATTACATTTCCAGCACTATCTTCTAGAGGACCGACCTTATCCTGAACTTTGTTTGCTTCGAACATACGCATAAAAACTCTTGCTGTCATGTTTTATATTACAAGCTAATTTATGTTCATAGCTTCTCTTTGAATTTCTAATTTCAGCTGTAGCTTGGTTTAGTGCTTCTTTATAAATGTTGTAGTCTTCGTCATTTCCAGTACGTCTATATGACTTCCACATCATTTCTTTATACTTAATTTTTATAATGGCTTCTTTTGATAAGTGTTTCTTTTTGGACCGTTTCCCGTGTTTTTTTAAGGGAACAAATTTGACGATGATGCATTCAATTTCACTCTTTAAGATATTCCAGCATTCTGTTGCTGTCTTATTCTTCAGTGTGTTATTCCAGTCTATCTTTGCTAAATATTTCCTTATGTCCTGATGTTTTCCTTTGTGGAAATTTCTCCTCTACTGCTTTTTACCATTCCTTTCTGATTTTACTTTGATGGTAAAATGTATCTGGTTGTGATCACTATTCCCCAGTGGCTCACATACCATGACATTGTCAACTAATTCATTCTGTGAGGACAAAACTATGTCTAACACATTCTCTCCCCTGGTTGGTTCTAGCACATGTTGAGAAAGGAAACTATCTTGTACTAAAACTAAAAACTTGTGGTCCTCACTACCCATACTCTGTAGAGATTTCCATTTTATATGCCCATGGTTGAAATCCCCCATAATAACAGTCCCGTTTGCTCACTTCCCTTATAGCGTTTTGTATTTTTTCATTCTCTTCTATGCTTATGTTTGGACTTCGATAAACTAATCCAACCGTTAACGTTGACTTTCCTGTAACTATGTTACACCAAACAGCTTCTTCGCAATCTGCTTCTCTGTCTAATTTTATTTCATAAGCCTGGATAGATTCTTTAATATATAAAATAACTCCACCTCCCCTTCTTCCTATTCTATCTTTCCTAAACATTACATATCCTGTCAGTCCCAATTCGGCATCTGATACATCGGTGGTTGCCCATGATTCGGTTATACCTATTATGTGAGGGTCAATATCTTCTACCATAATGTTTGTTCATTTCTTTTGTTTACTATGCTCCTTGCATTTAAACAAACACATTTATATCCAGCTTCAGAACAGTTTTCCAGACTGTTCTTTGCTGAATTATTTTTGCTGTCTATCTATGCCTCCAGTTTCAGGCTTCTCTGCGAGTCAGCCCTGCAAATTTAGTTTAAATAGATGCAACCTGTCCCACTGTCAACAGATCTCAGCAGATTCTCTGAGAATACTGCAGCCCCCTTTCCACTTAGATGGAGGCCATCTCTCATGTACATATCTTCTCTCCCAACAAAGTACCCCCATAAATCTATGAATCCCACGCCCTCTTCTTCACACATCTGCTCAACTAGTGCATTGATCGCCATCCTCTTACAGTTTCTGTATGATGCCCCCCCTTCCTCCCATTACTGGCAAAATTCCTGAGAGAACAACCTGTTCCACTCTTGTCTTCTTTAGCTTCCTTACTAGATGTCTGTACTTCTGAACTATCCCGGTTGTTCCCTCCTTGTCTGCATTGTTTGTCCCAACGTGTACTAGTATAGACCCTCCCTTGCCATGTCCCAATAGCTTCTCTACCCTTTCAGTCACATGCTCTATTCTAGCCCCAGGTAGACATACAACAACGTCCTTCCCCTCGCATATAGTCTTGTCTGTTTTTCTCAGAATTGAATCGCCCATAAACATTCTCTCTTTCCTCCTTGCCCCCTCAATCACTGCCTCGGAGTAGCTCCTCTGGTTTGCATATTTCTGGTTGTTGTCTTTTCCTCTTGCCATCTTCTCTCCTGTCACATTCTCTTCCATTCCCTTCTTTCCTGTCGCGTTTTCTCTTGTCCCCTTTCCTCCTGTCATCTTCTTTTCTAGCACATTTACTCTCACTTCCTTTCGTCCCTTCATCTTTCCTCCCATCACATTTTTTTCTCTCCTCTCCCGTCCCTTTTCCCCGGCTACCTCCTTCACTACGGTCACTTTTTCCCCTGTCACCTTCACGCCTGTTATGTTTTCTGTTTTTTGCTGAACACTGTCTTCTTCCATCAGTCTTCTGTCTCACAGTCTTACTAACTGCCTCTGTGGTATCTACTTCTTCACCACCTGTATCGCTGTCGCGTCTCCCCTCGTTCTCTACAGTCTGACTACCTGTTGATCTATCCCCACTGACCCGTTTTCTTTTCCTCTGCCGAACACTTTTCCTCCGTCCCTCTGATCTGGTGCACAAAACATAAAAACAACAACAAGTGCCTAAACACATTCATAAATTAGAAACATTTAAATCTGGAAATTGAATCAACTTGATGGATAAAGGCTCGTTGCTTTTGAAAGATTTTTGCCGAGAACGTAACGCTCAGTTCAACATGTTTAAAAGTGTGACACATCGCACAAAATGTTCGAAGGGGGGCTACTATAATACACATTTCCTGTCCACTACGTCATCAGTTCGTGTGTGATGACAAAACAAGTAGCTGAGTCGTGTTTGTACTGTTTGTACGCTGAATTTAGTACGTATTTGATCAAAAGACAAATCACGGTTACACTTGTGACGGATGTGACACCCGTGGTTTTAACTAATTACAAATACAATTCTGGGAACAAACTAACAGTGACTTTGGTGAATATTACAGTTAGTGACTAGGTCTATATTTAGCAGTAGGTGCTTCCCGGCCAGACCGATTTCAGAGACTTTGGGAGCTCAAGTTACGCTCCTGACATGAAGTGACACACTATGTCACGAGTGTACCGCCCACTTTGGAACTGGATAATGGAGTTTCCATAAAATGTTTGCGAGTTTCCTGTACTTTGTATTGCAGTTGAACCTTTTCTGACCTTATTATGACCAGTTACTGCTTGAACTGCAGCATACTTCCATATAATGTGAGAAAGCAACTGTACCCTGCTATTTCACATTTTCAGTCCCCATTTTGTGTGACACATACATGTTAAAAGTCAATTATTATATTTTCGTAAAATGGCACTGGTTTTTTTCATAACTCGGAGAGCTTATTTAATGTATGTTACAAACATACAAACCAAAGAAAACACTAGTTTTTGCTACACATTTATTCCTTTCTTTTGGGTAACCACCCATGCTGACCAGCACTGAAGTAAAACCCACGTTGTTCGTAAAACATCAACCTGGAAATAGTGATCTGACCCCACCGGTCATCCACAGCAGTGGTCAAAGGGAAACTGATCCACATCACTTCAGCCAGCTGTCCATCCAAGGGCCAGTGACACTGTCACCAGATGTCTATGTGAAATCCATAAATAATACGCGGAGGTCAGACAACTAATGCATTGAACACCCACAAATTATTGATTAATAATGCGCGGCAAGTATTAAATCCATGCCCATTCCCCGCGATCTAGCATTTGTACTTCATTCCGTCCACGTACAGGGCAACAACACTGACTGACGATTGGAGAAACACGCAGCAAGCAATGACCTTGAATACTCCAAATAGTTAAATTACTTATTAATAACATTAACGTTGAAAGCATGTTAATTAAATTAACATATCACAACTTCCAGTTGGGTGTTAAACCACGTCCTATGGCTGACGTTATGAATTTGTGTCACTGCAGACAACAGCTAAACGATGACATTTTTCACACATAAAAACTCACTTGCTACGTATCAAGGCCATAAACTTTGCAAAACCCATCTTAAACTAATACTCCGGTAACACTCGTTATGTCAGTATCATTTATCAACGACCCACTAAATTACTATCCACTATTACTGAACGCCCTGTTAATATACAAACTTATGTCTTAATGGCTATCAATGTAGTATCATTTACCCTCTTCCCTTATACGTATATAGCAATACTTACATTTTCAAACAAAATCGGTCTGCGTATCAACTGATACCAGACTGTATTGGCATTAACTATTTAAATAACATTAATTTTAAAAGGAAGCATTGACCAGTTAATCTTCTGTTGGCTTTAGCTTTGTTTTATAATGTTTCATTTAAGAAATTATTTTATTTGCTACAACATGCTCATTTATCTGCCTGGGTGAATTTAATAATATTTATTGTGCTCAAACAAATGTTAACTGACCGCTCTCAGTCACGCATAACCAAATACTGTAGCCAGGGGTAGAACTTCAGCATTTATTTTACTGGACAGCAGGACTAGTAAAGACAAAAGTTTACTAGTCCGCCAAAAGGTTTACTAGTCCTGAAAATATCAAAACAACACAAATTTAAATTGCAACAAATGCGTCAGACAGTCCATGGTGGCCGTTTTCAGCACTTGAATGGCTTGGTGGGCAGTTGCAGTGTTTTTCCAGCTTGCGTTTTTCTGCTGGTTTTGCAACCCCAGTCAAGTAATGATACATCGTGCATAAACGTAGACTAATAAAGCAATGTAGATGTAAACCGTATTCAAAAACCGTGCATTTGAAAATGACCACCAATTGCACTCATTAGCCCTACCCCTCTACCAGATACGCTAAACCAAACAAAACTGTCATTTCAGAATTCGATGTCACACAACAGCCAATCAACAGCACTGTTTCACTTTTCACTGTCGCCTCATTATGTAAAGAATTAGTTTGTCAATGGTACGGTTGGTGGCATCATGCAACATGCTGATTTTTACTAGACAGCCGGACTAGTTGGTAGGCGGATTTACTAGTCCGCCGTAATCTTTACTAGTGTACGGACTAGCGGACTAGTGGGTAGTTCTACCCCTGGTAGCACATTTTAATCACGAAAAAGTAACGGACTTATTACATATTGTGCAGTAAAAACCCACAATGATATGAATGTAAACTCACCAGCTTCTAAATAGTCAGTCTGTCAGAATGAATCAAGAATCCTGGTTACTTCAACGTGCATAGACAAAGTCACTAACTGCCAAAACTATCATACTACAGTGATAACAGCAAATGCACAGCAACAGGGAAGATAATCCAAACAGAACAGACATCTTGGTCCACTGAGAGCTCTACAAACACACCTATCAGCTCTGCTTGGCTTGGGATGCTCATGGTCAGCCAGAGACCAGCCTATCCAGACTCCTGAGTGAGGTTATTTTTGGACATCACTCAGCAGGCAGCTACAAAAACTCCACAACCCACATAGCCATCAGTCAGTGTCCATTCTTGGACAGCTGTTGCCAATCATTAGACTGTTGGACATCATCTTGACCAGTTCATGACCTCCTGCCAACTTACGAATCCATATCCATGGATCTGTTATGTCTATACAACTGGCTATTCTTACTCTAGGACCCATGGATCCGTAATGTCTCTATGACTGGCCATTATTCCCACCCTACAATCCAAGGCACCTTATGATCCAGGATCCCTGGATCATTAGGTGGCCTTATGTAGTGGCCTGACTCATACCGACGTATCAAAGATGAACTGTCAGCCATGACAAGTCTCGATCGTACAGAGCTATACTGTGCCGTTGCTTCAAAGCAATTGTCAGGATAACCAGACTTCATCACCAGAAAGTAAAGCAGAAACACTTGTTTGTGTTTTTTGCATATTTTGTTTTGTTGCCTCTATTACGATTAACGATGTTGGCTTTTATGGCTTAAACAATGGTCGGGAAGATTATTTAAGAGATTAGAGGAATATTGACAATGTCAAATGTTAATGGGTAAGTTCACGAGTTGGCAAACCTTCTAGCACGTTGATTTCATTAGCATTACCACATGAAAAATTAAAACTGCATTACTTAAACATGTTGTGTGTGTAAGGAGCTTCTTCTTCTGAAGTAAATGGTTTTGATTTCATGAAAATCGGACAACTACTGACAAAGTTATTAAGTTGGAAATGTTACTACCCCAGGGGTTTTCGTTGGAACGGCGAACATGAAAAATAACAGAGAAAGAATAGGGTCACAGTATTTCCAGGGTGTGCCCCTATTTTACCATTTTTGTCATTGTTTTCACAACAGATAAGTAATTAATTGAGGTAATTACTTCAAATTTTGCATATAGGTATTTTCACACGAGGAATAAATTTTTTGCATTTTCATTGACCTTATTTGCATATTTCATGACCTAATTAGCATAATATGGCTGACATATTGAATCATAGACTGTAACAAGATGCAATTCATGTCATGTCATTAATTGTTTAGAGTATATTTAGTATAGTTCATTTCAATCCCAATTTTTTTGCAAAATTGGTGCATCATTAGCATAATTATTAAAAAATGGCGGCCATATCGAATGAGGATTTCCAATGGTTTTGTGAAGAAATTGTTATTTTGAGCATGTAATTAACTCAGTAATGGCTTTTACAATAGTACAGCATAAACTGTTTCATTGCTATCAATTAATTACCACAATTTGAATAATTTGTGGAGTAATTTGCATAAAATAAAATGGCGGACATATTAAATGTAGAATCCCAATTTTTGAATACATATTTTTCCAAAAGCACATCATTAATATTTGAGGCATGTTGTAAAATAGTACAACACAAACGTTTTCATTAGAACTCACTTAGTTGCCATTTACATAATTGATTATGTAATTATCATAAAACAAAATGGCGGACATAGTAAATTTGGAATCCTCATTCGTGTTATAAAAAATTTCAAAAGCATTATCAATTTACCATTTAACGTTTAGCGCTTCTTATTATAGTACTACATAGAGTTTAATTACTATAATTAGATGTCACTTAATTCCCACTTTGCATAATTAATGTCTATACTAGTTATACTTAGCAAAGTGAATTGCAGAAAGTGTCCTGGACCTGAGAAATACCTGCATTTAAATACACAGAGTAATGATTAATTGCAGCAACAACTCAAATTTTATTGCTAGTCTCTGTTGTTACAATAGCTATATAAACGTAGGAATATATAATTATTAATTAAATAATATATAGTTGTACACACCAATAATATAATTGTGGCAATAAATGAATATTATAATGGTGGAAATACCAATCTTAAACTGGCTAGTTATTACTACTAGTAAGCAAACAACAAATGTAATAAGTTCTTATTTTATATTTAATAGAGTAAGGTTGGAATACAAGTTTCTGAATTTCAAGTTTAAAATCAATTATTAAGTGTAGCCAGCGTACTGTGAATAGGGATTGCCTATATGACAGCTAGGCACCAAATCCGCCTAGGGGACAATCAGCGCAACGCGGTTGTCCGCCTGGCGGATATCCAGCGGCATGCTGACGTTACCAGGCGGATGTTACTATTTTTAGCACAGCGTCACCGTCTGCGGTAGCGTTCTCAAAAACCGTGCATCTAGGTTGCACAAAATGCGATTTCCGCACTTGTAAACATTTTTAACTATCACATACCATATATCATCTGAACAGTCTGAAACTGATGCGTAGGTGTGTATATACACAAACTTGAATTTTAGGCGATAACATTACCAAAAATTCATCTTTATACGATAATTCGACTTAACTTTCGTTTGATTTAATGCAGAAACTTCGTGCAATGACTGCAGTGAAGTCTTCTAATTGGTCGAGCAGATCTCATGACGATCCAAATAGGTTTACAAGTGCGGGTTTTCAATTTGCCGCGACCTGTTTTTGCGAAAACCGTACCGTCGTGGAGCGCCGTTGGCATGACACTTTTGGCGCGCATCATCGCTAAATCACGAACGATAAGTTCATCAAATAAAGGAATACTTTTAAAAACTTTATGCCATTGTAAAGAACATTATCTTGTCGTTCCAGTGATATTAAATATGTATTATTTAACGCGGACTTAATGATGTAAGGGCTGCGTGACCGGTGACCTGTCGTAGTTTAGCATCAAAACTGGCCAGATCCAACAGCCGCGGCGAACGTCAGCTTTCGGTAATGCTAGTAATAACGCATGACTTTATACATAAGATGACAAATTTCGCCATTGTGGTGATGCACGATGCTACTAAGAAAGCTTCATTAGCTACCAGCAGCAGTAACGAAAGTGTAGTGCTACTGGTTTCTTCTACCGCCTATCATTCAGTGGGTGGATCTGAAGTACATCGCTAATTGTGCAGCTATTATGTTATTATATGTATAAAGTGTATACGGATGGCCATGACGCGAATATATACATCCTACAGGCTACACTGCTACAGCAATGAGAGTTGTTCTCCATTGAGACTGTGCAGAGAATGCTGACTGGGACCAATACCTGGAGATCCTTTGTCACAACCATGAGATCAGCATACAAGGTGACATCATCACTATTCTGTGACTATGAAGACACCTTGCAGTTGGAGATGACTACCCAGTGGGCACACAACATCTTTTAGCAGTTAATTTTTGGTCATATGGATGACGTCTAAAAAAGACGTCATTTAGACATCCATCAGTATCAGACGTCAACATATTTACGTAAGAAATGAGACGCAAAATAGTCTTTCAGTTTCACTGGCAACCTAAATTTGACATGTTTTAGATGTAAAAAAAAAACTTTTAAACGTCAAAATATACCACAATTGCCCACTGGGTACTGACCAGCCTATACTATAGTATGTACTGCGCCCTATTCACACTGCACTGTTTGAACACACTTCACAGGTCAGGTCGGCGTTAGAATGATGATGACTAGGTCACAGTGACATGTGTCGTAGACCATCGCTATTGATATTGTACAAATCGAGTCCTTTGAAATGACGCCATGAATGTCGAAGTGACAACAGCCGCATCTGGTTCAAACCAGCCGGCGTTTGTTTACTGTTAATGCTATAGTCTAGATGTATCTATTTTTAGTAATTGTTGACAACGAATACATCCTTATAATACATCATGTTGACTAATGTGGGGCGCTTTCTTACAAATTATACCACGGTAGTGTTCATATTTAGATGGTTAACACACATAAAATAACGGCGTAGACAAATGTGATCGGATACATGTTAAAAACTAGTATTTTATGATACAAACCAACACGTCTCCCACTACCACTTGCTGCGACATGCCGTCTGCTAGTGAATATTGTTATCACGAAAGTGGTCACATGACTTCTACATAAGCACTGTATCCACGTTCATCTCTATTTCCAATGTAAGACCCTTACTTACTGGACTAACTCGCCCCGGCATACGTCATACTTGGACATTTACCAGTAAATTTCACTGCTTAATTATTGCACACTAATGCAATGCGCTCTCTCCAACACGGACGTGTAGTTATTATATAAAGGTGCACATTTAGCAACTGTAATTTTGCGAGACGGTGGCCTAGTACCACGCATAATCGGACATGGCCGGAGATCACGTTCGATTACTTGCGCCCGCATAGGACAAGCGCATGCGTATGTCATAATTAGTTTATAATCGCACACGTTTATTGTGACCAAACCATCTTGTAACGTCATGACGTTTTCAAAATGACGCATGCGATGACGAAGAAATTATTGTCTACGGAGAGGTCTACGTCATCGCAACAATAAACAATGGCAGACATTTCTATTGTTTTAAAAATGAATGGCAAAAAAATGCGACGATAAACATAATCAACAACTTGTATGTTCTGATATAATTAGGCGTGTAAAATAAATACAGACAGACAGACATATTAATTCTTGACCATAAATGTACAAATTGAAATAATTAACATAAATGTAAGGTGCAAGGAGACCCCCATTAAGACACCATGTCGCTAACATGATAATACAAAAGAAATTATACTAATTATACCCTTTTACCAAAAGAGAAGCTTTACCATTTTAGAAAAAGGCATATTTTGTAAATAATTAATATATATTTTTAATAAGGAGTCTGCATAAATTTATATAAAAAGTGTACATTATTTGCTTAATTTATATGTTCGTAAATATATAACAATGCGGTGGAAAAAGACGGGGGTAATGTACATTAGACATTGACAGAATTGGTAACACGTAATTATAATAATATTATTGCATTACTGCGTGTGAATTTCTGTGCATTTCGACTGTTCAAGGATTTCGATTGTTGCCGCATTTCGTCTGTTCTCGCGTTTCTATTATTCCCGAACTGCCGTCTCCACCACTTAGTTCTAACTCTACGTGCCCTATTTTCGTTTGAATCTCATGAAACTATCTTCTCCACCAAAGAAGCATTTTCCACAACTGGATATATTTCAAAAATAAATTCGACGTTGTCTGGCAAGAACGTTTTGTTACAAGCATGCTGGTATTTGAGAGAAAAAAAACATATGCAGAGGAGGGACGGAGGTATTCGATATCCTGCGGCACATCTCCACGCTACTGTTTTAATAGAGAAAATGACAGTCATTTGAGTTTCATTATTATTATATTTAAAGTCTTTAATAATTATATTTGGTGGCGAACGTTTACGAAAGGAGGTTACATATGCGTGTCTATGGGGGATGGGGATATGTGTCTAGGGGGCCTGGGGATACGTGTCCCCTAGACCTTTGGAATGTTGTTTGCTCAGCAGACCTTTTTGTATGAGCCCCCGTGACTAGATGCCCCCCCCCCTACACCAAGTGTTAGAGACGGCACAATCAGATCTCCTTTTATCTGAGAAACTTCAATTGATTCAGCACAGTAAATGTTTTCTTCAATTCCTTTGGAAACTTGTAAACTATAAAATAACAATTAGTATTCCCCGAATCTTACTAACATTGTAAATAATGGGAATATTACACGACGCGCTGACATTACTTGTTAATACTGAATAACATTCAAATGACGACAACACACCGTTATATAACGCCAACTTAACTTTTTTTAATTTGTGAATGTAAATTGTTATTGTTCAAGAACTGCAATTTACATTCACAAATTAATTTGCCATTTTTTTTAACCGGGAGATTCATCAGCGGTTCAGCACGATTCCCGTGACGCGATGTATCGTCGCGCCGTCTCGGATCTTGACATCGGAAGACGGGAGGTGCTGTTGGATATTTTTCGCGGGTAATTCAGCGGTTCAGCACGTCTCAGCACGTCTCCAGTGGTGTGGTGTTGTGTCGAAGACGGGGGCGGGGGTGCCCTTTGAAATTTTCAGAGAAAATCAAGGATATTTGCATGTATTCTGAGAGATAGGGGAGATATACACCCGAAATTCGAGAAACTCCCGGATTTCACGGGAGAGTTGGCATGTATACAACAACATTCTCACAATTCACCCGGAGGGATCGTACGTTTGACAAAGATTACGTAGCTTTGAACAGTTGTCACGTTTTTTGTGGATATCATCACGGCAAATCGTTGTTTTAAAGATGCATTTTGAGATCGTCCAATGGTCAAATAGAAATGTCTAGTGAATGAATATGCTTCAAACTTTATGTATCATTTCCTCAACTCATCAACCTTTTCATACAATGTGCAATTTTAAGATAACACGGCGCAAAAGACGAACACTTAGATCCGTGTGCCATACCGGATATGACGACCGGTAATTTTGCAAAAACATGATCAAATAACGTATCAAATGCCATGGTGACACATGGTAGCAAGTATGCTCAAATTAAACCATGTTGTTCATATTATATAAACACTTTCTTTAAAAAAAATAAACTTTAGTGATAGGTAGAGACAATGGAATGTTAATTTTGTCAGATGTGTTTTATATTTCTTTTATGTGTAAGTTTTAACTTAATCTATCAATTTTAATGGATATTTTAAGAACATTTTAGACTTATTTTTATTTATTTGTTATTGTATTTTTTTTGGTATTGTATGTTCGTGGTATGTTTGATGTGACTGTGTGTTTTAACACCAAGTCACATTCCTAATTGACATGTATTTTATATCAATGATGGCAATAAAGTGTCTGTATCTGTATCTTAAAAGCAAATAGAAATGGTAATTTAACTAAAAATACAAATTTACGCATTGTGCATGCTGGTATTTGAAAACAAAATGCAGTAATGTCAATAATTCGATCTCGTCATACCTGAATTTGCATAACATTGTTCAACATCATTTCTATTCAATTCAACATGTTTTATTCAAACAAGCAAACGATCAATCTAACAAGCAAGCAAACAAACCAGTAATCAAACGATCAATCAAACAAGCAAGCAAGCAAACAAACAAACAAACAAACGATCAATCAAACAAGCAAGCAAACAAACCAGTAATCAAACGATCAATCAAACAAGCAAGCAAACAAACAAACAAAAAAACAAACGATCAATCAAACAAGCAAGCAAACAAACCAGTAATCAAACGATCAATCAAACAAGCAAGCAAACAAACAAACAAAAAAACAAACGATCAATCAAACAAGCAAGCAAACAAACCAGTAATCAAACGATCAATCAAACAAGCAAGCAAACAAACAAACAAAAAAACAAACGATCAATCAAACAAGCAAGCAAACAAACCAGTAATCAAACGATCAATCAAACAAGCAAGCAAACAAACCAGTAATCAAACGATCAATCAAACAAGCAAGCAAACAAACCAGTAATCAAACGATCAATCTAACAAGCAAGCAAACAAACCAGTAATCAAACGATCAATCTAACAAGCAAGCAAACAAACCAGTAATCAAACGATCAATCAAACAAGCAAGCAAACAAACCAGTAATCAAACGATCAATCTAACAAGCAAGCAAACAAACCAGTAATCAAACGATCAATCAAACAAGCAAGCAAACAAACAAACAAACGATCAATCAAACAAGCAAGCAAACAAACCAGTAATCAAACGATCAATCTAACAAGCAAGCAAACAAACCAGTAATCAAACCATCAATCAAACAAGCAAGCAAACAAACCAGTAATCAAACGATCAATCAAACAAGCAAGCAAACAAACCAGTAATCAAACGATCAATCTAACAAGCAAGCAAACAAACCAGTAATCAAACGATCAATCTAACAAGCAAGTAAGCAAACAAACAAACAAACAAACGATCAATCAAACAAACCAGTAATCAAACGATCAATCAAACAAGCAAGCAAACAAACCAGTAATCAAACGATCAATCAAACAAGCAAGCAAACAAACCAGTAATCAAACGATCAATCAAACAAGCAAGCAAACAAACAAACAAACAAACGATCAATCAAACAAGCAAGCAAACAAACAAACAAACGATCAATCAAACAAGCAAGCAAACAAACGATCAATCAAACGATCAATCAAACGATCAATCAAACAAGCAAGCAAACAAACAAACCAACAAACAAAGCAACAATCATTCAAACACACGGTATAGTCTGCAGACGCCTCAGTGTGATTGGTTTTGTTGTGACATACCTGTATATAGACCTGTAAATATATAATGTTGTTTGAAAGGAATACACAAGAAGTTAAAACACTTGTAGTCAATGTATCCCCTAAATATACATTTTTGTTAATCACATTACATAATTTATCAGATGAATACATATATGTATATTGCACACATCACAAATACCTACATATATAAGGAACAAATAAAAAAAAACCACCAATAATACCGTAGATCACATAGTCATATTAATATGATCAGTGCAAATAAATGCAAATAATAGATAGAATTCTGATACTTCAGAACCAGTTACAATAATAGGGTGGTTCCCTTTCTAGCGACAATATATATCTTAACGAGAGTTCCCCCGACCTTACATATTGTTCACATTACCAATGTATTAATGTATATAAAGTGTATGTGGACAAGGTCAAATAAATAAAAATTGAAATTGAATTGAATATTATTCACTCAGTGTGTAGAAAGCATTAAATACAACACGTATTTTATGTACACCAACGGATCTAGCGGATTCTAGGGAGTTTTAACATTTTGGAACACACATTTGACTAGCGGACAAGGAGGTCAGTAGTGTAAAATATCTCAGGCATGTTTACAGAAAGACTTGTTCTGGACTGTAAAGCAGTCATTCGAAATCTTGTTTATAAATTGATGAATTGTTTACACAAATCAGAAAACTCTCTGGTAGTAGCCATACTAGGTACGGAT
The DNA here is from genome assembly GCA_020002185.1 of Paraescarpia echinospica. Taxonomy (NCBI): domain Eukaryota; kingdom Metazoa; phylum Annelida; class Polychaeta; order Sabellida; family Siboglinidae; genus Paraescarpia; species Paraescarpia echinospica. Next base: position 17,821,491 of record CM034533.1, on the reverse strand, counting down.
ATCAGGTGGATCTCCAGGATTAGAAGGCGATGGGTTAAGTCCCTGTATGTACACAACGATCTTCTGTGGGAGCAGTGCCAGTGGTACTGTGTAGATGTTTTCATATTTTCTTATATGTATACCTTATGTATTATATAACGTGCTTCTACTATCACTTTAACAGTGGTAGGGGTATATGGACCGTTATATATGTATTTGTGTCTGAAATAAAGCATTGAATTGAAAAATTGAATAGCCGGTCCAATTTTTAGGGCACACCGGCATATTAGTAGGGTATAAACAGGGATGTAGCTTGATTATGAAAATGGTGGTACAATCTCTTTATTAATGCAAAATGGAAGACAAAGTAAGATGTAGCGGGGCACAAAGGAAATAAATCGCCGTCTGATCTGTTCATCCATTTAGAATACCTCATCGGATCGTACTGCAATCATACGAATCTGTGTAAATACATCGGAATACGCATATCGCATCCTGGTAAGTGACGCATGGTTGACACCAATCTGTTAAGATCTTGGCCCAGCCTACTTCCTCCGTTCGATCGAGCCGTTCGTTGACGTTGGCTGAAGTCACGATTCACGCTACGTCGTTGACAGGCCGACACGGCTGCGTATGGAAACTGTTAACTTTGCACCTGGTATACAATAATAGAATAACACCTTGTAATTGGTAAATTGACGGTGTTGGATACATTGTTTTGCTGTATATGAAAACATTACCCGGGTGTTTGTCAATGCACACGTGACAGCTGGCCCGTTCGCGCCCGGCCCTTGCGTTGACTCTGTCTCTGAAACTGCGTCGACGTTGTTGGTGTCACTATAACATTCAAAGAAGTGAGATTAAATATGCTGTAATTCGACTTACATATTCGTAACAACGCACTGTCATTTTCCAGAACAGGGTTAGGCCTTAGCATTAACATTTGAATATAACTATAATGTTCAACACCCGTATTCATGTCCCATAAGTAAGAATGAAATATGATAAAAATAATAATTAAACCTTCAGTGGGAAAAAATGAACCAATTGCCATGCATTGTAATTTGATTTTGTCACATTGTATGGCCTAGAATATTAATAAAAAAGTATTAGTTCATGCTAAGCATGACAGTTATGTAGTTTACAGTGTTGCAGTAGTCATGTAGCCATCTATAGACTGTTGGACTAGATGCCTGCTGTCAGGATAGGTAAAAATCCATATTTTAATTATTATACATTAACACTCATACATTTTTTATATTATGTACATGTATGATGAAACATAAATAAACAACATAAATATGCCTTTCTAGCTTAGAAATGTTGTATACATGTATTCAGTAGTTACTGGCATATTTCCAGCAATATATCATCATTGATCATCATCTGGATGTTTGCCTTAGATGGGATGGATGCAACAACATATTCCCTCAACACTTTCTTGTTTGCACTGATCAGTTAGGAGAACATTTTAATAATGTTTCAGCTTTCAACCGTTCAGATTGCAGTTAATTTGTGCCAGAGTCAGCCATAAGACACAGGATGTTGCCAAGGATGACTCATGACTTCTAAATATTGTTATGACAAATATTTTAATCAAATGCCAAAAGAAGGTGTTATCTAAAGGAAAGTTCTAGAACTTTTAAAAATTGTCAGTAACCTAAAATTGATATCTAGGGGTAGCATCATATATTTAAATGCTTGGTTTCAGTTCTAGTTATTAGTACAACGTTTACCATGGGTAAATGGCAGTTATCTATTTTATGAGAACCACTTGAGCACTACATTTAATAACAAATTCCCAATCTGTATTTCGGGTGAAGCACAATACTGGGCCAAAAAAGGAGGACTGGACAACAACAATAAAAACAAAAGTGCAAAAAAACAAAAAGTGCCTAAAATAAATGAAAAACTCTTAGATGGTAGCCAAGATACCTAAAATTAAAGAAGAAGATAAAATCTCTTTTCTCACTGTTGTGTGGCACAATGCCAAGTGAAGTTTATGATGTAAATTACATGGTGTCTTAACTAAATTATGAGAATGTGAAACCCTTCAGAAATCAAAATTTGCTTGACTGATGTATGCTAGTACCTCATCAGAATCCAACCAAAAGACTTAAAATGATCAGAACACTCTGGATCTGAAATGGTGGACACTGTAACTTACGTTATCCACCACATTGTCAACAACCACAATTTTTTTAAACAACAATATACAGGCATGATGTGTTTTTTGTCTCTTCTTTCTTCATGGGCCTAAGATACAGCACAAATGTTATCAACAGGAAGTGTCCACAAAGAAGCTGGTTATGGAGTAAATATAGCGTAAGTTACAGGATACCAAGTCATCAATTTGGCCCAGTGTTGTGCAACTCCACATTTACATTAAATCAATATTACTAGTATTGGTGTAAACTGTACATATTGGTCATTGAAATGACTAATGCTTTACTGGACAGGTAATTTTTATAAGCAAAAACAAGAACTTTGCTTTAAAGCAGTGCATTCATGATAATTTGCATAGATGCTACATGAAATG
>CM034533.1:17678771-17817973 GCA_020002185.1 Paraescarpia echinospica | reverse complement strand
ACTCCCCACACCTACCTATGTACAACCCAGTCCTACTCCCCACACCTACCTATGTACGACCCAGTCCTACTCCCCACACCTACCTGTGTACAACCCAGTCCTACTCCCCACACCTACCTATGTACAACCCAGTCCTATTCCCCACACCTACCTATGTACAACCCAGTCCTATTCCCCACACCTACCTGTGTACGACACAGACCTACTCCCCACACCTACCTATGTACAACCCAGTCCTTCTCCCCACACCTACTTATGTACAACCCAGTCCTACTCCCCACACCTACCTGTGTACGACCCAGACCTACTCCCCACACCTACCTATGTACAACCCAGTCCTACTCCCCACACCTACCTATGTACAACCCAGTCCTACTCCCCACACCTACCTGTGTACGACCCAGACCTACTACCCACACCTACCTATGTACGGTCAAGACCTACCCCCCACACCTACCTATGTATGGTCCAGTCCTGCTCCCCACACCTACCTATGTACGGTCCAGTCCTACTCCCCACACCTACCTATGTACAGTCCAGTCCTACCCCCCCACACCTACATATGTACGGTCCAGTCCTACCCCCCACACCTACCTATGTACGGTCCAGTCCTGCTCCCCACACCTACCTATGTACGACCCAGACCTACTCGCCACACCTACCTATGTACAACCCAGTCCTACTCCCCACACCTACCTGTGTACGACACAGACCTACTCCCCACACCTACCTATGTACAACCCAGTCCTACTCCCCACACCTACCTATGTACGACCCAGACCTACTCCCCACACCTACCTGTGTACAACCCAGTCCTACTCCCCACACCTACCTATGTACGGTCCAGACCTACTCCCCACACCTACCTATGTACGGTCCAGACCTACTCCCCACACCTACCTATGTACGGTCCAGACCTACTCCCCACACCTACCTATGTACAGTCCAGACCTACTCCCCACACCTACCTGTGTACTGTCCAGACTTACTCCCCACACCTACCTATGTACGGTCCAGACTTACTCCCCACACCTACCTATGTACGGTCCAGAACTACTCCCCACACCTACCTGTGTACTGTCCAGACCTACTCCCACACACCTACCTATATACGGTCCAGACCTCCTCCCCACACCTACCTATGTACGGTCCAGACCTACTCCCCACACCTACCTATGTACGGCCCAGACCTACTCCCCACACCTACCTGTGTACGGTCCAGACCTACTCCCCACACATACCTGTGTACAACCCAGTCCTACTCCCCACACCTACATGTGTACGACCCAGACCTACTCCCCACACCTACCTATGTACAACCCAGTCCTTCTCCCCACACCTACCTGTGGACGACACAGACCTACTCCCCACACCTACCTATGTACAACCCAGTCCTTCTCCCCACACCTACCTATGTACAACCCAGTCCTACTCCCCACACCTACCTGTGTATGACCCAGACTTACTCCCCACACCTACCTATGTACAACCCAGTCCTACACCCCACACCTACCTATGTACAACCCAGTTCTACTCCCCACACCTACCTGTGTACGACCCAGACCTACTACCCACACCTACCTATGTACGGTCCAGACCTACCCCCCACACCTACCTATGTATGGTCCAGTCCTGCTCCCCACACCTACCTATGTACGGTCCAGTCCTACTCCCCACACCTACCTATGTACGGTCCAGTCCTACCCCCCACACCTACCTATGTACGGTCCAGTCCTACCCCCCACACCTACCTATGTACGGTCCAGTCCTGCTCCCCACACCTACCTATGTACGACCCAGACCTACTCGCCACACCTACCTATGTACAACCCAGTCCTATTCCCCACACCTACCTATGTACAACCCAGTCCTATTCCCCACACCTACCTATGTACGGCCCAGTCCTGCTCCCCACACCTACCTATGTACGACCCAGACCTACTCCCCACACCTACCTATGTACAACCCAGTCCTATTCCCCACACCTACCTATGTACAACCCAGTCCTGCTCCCCACACCTACCTATGTACGGCCCAGTCCTACTCCCCACACCTACCTGTGTACAACCCAGTCCTACTCCCCACACCTACCTATGTACAACCCAGTCCTACTCCCCACACCTACCTGTGTACAACCCAGTCCTACTCCCCACACCTACCTATGTACAACCCAGTCCTATTCCCCACACCTACCTGTGTACGACACAGACCTACTCCCCACACCTACCTATGTACAACCCAGTCCTACTCCCCACACCTACCTATGTACGACCCAGTCCTACTCCCCACACCTACCTATGTACAACCCAGTCCTACTCCCCACACCTACCTATGTACAACCCAGTCCTATTCCCCACACCTACCTATGTACAACCCAGTCCTATTCCCCACACCTACCTGTGTACGACACAGACCTACTCCCCACACCTACCTATGTACAACCCAGTCCTTCTCCCCACACCTACTTATGTACAACCCAGTCCTACTCCCCACACCTACCTGTGTACGACCCAGACCTACTCCCCACACCTACCTATGTACAACCCAGTCCTACTCCCCACACCTACCTATGTACAACCCAGACCTACTCCCCACACCTACCTATGTACAACCCAGTCCTACTCCCCACACCTACCTATGTACGACCCAGACCTACTCCCCACACCTACCTGTGTACAACTCAGTCCTACTCCCCACACCTACCTATGTATGGTCCAGACCTACTCCCCACACCTACCTATGTACGGTCCAGACCTACTCCCCACACATACCTATGTACAGTCCAGACCTACTCCCCACACCTACCTATGTACAGTCCAGACCTACTCCCCACACCTACCTGTGTACTGTCCAGACTTACTCCCCACACCTACCTATGTACGGTCCAGACCTACCCCCCACACCTACCTATGTACGGTCCAGACCTACTCCCCACACCTACCTATGTATGGTCAAGACCTACTCCCCACACCTACCTATGTATGACCCAGACCTACCCCCCACACCTACCTATGTACGGCCCAGACCTACTCCCCACACCTACCTATGTACGGCCCAGACCTACCCCCCACACCTACCTATGTACGGTCCAGACCTACTCCCCACACCTACCTATGTACGGTCCAGTCCTTCTCCCCACACCTACCTGTGTACGACCCAGACTTAGGTCTCCACACCTACCTGTGTACGGCCCAGACCTACTCATCACACCTACCTGTGTACGACTCACACCTACCCCCCACACCTACCTGTGTACGACCCAGACCTACTCCCCACACCTACCTATGTACAACCCAGTCCTTCTCCCCACACCTACCTGTGTACGACCCAGACCTACCCCCCACACCTACCTGTGTACGGCCCAGACCTACCCCCCACACCTACCCGTATACGGCCCAGACCTACTCCCCACACCTACCCGTATACGGCCCAGACCTACTCCCCACACCTACCTGTGTACGTCCCAGATGTACCCCCCACACCTACCCGTATACGGCCCAGACCTACTCCCCACACCTACCTGTGTACGACCCAGACCTACCCCCTACACCTACCCGTATACGGCCCAGACCTACTCCCCACACCTACCTGTGTACGACCCAGATCTACCCCCCACACCTACCTGTATACGGCCCGGATGTGCCACTGGGATTTGTTCCCTCCTCGATCTCAAAGTGCACCCCTCCGTTGTCTGACGTGGTCACCCCGCACCCACTGCTGCGACACAGGGAGATTGGAACCACCCCGTAGATATAGCCCAGTAGGATAGGCACGCCCACCCCTGCAAGGGGAACAAATACAGTCAGTGACCAATGAGTAGATAAAAGTAACCCTTCAGGTATTAAGTCACATGTCCCATCAATTTTGTGATTTTGGCAGAAACGCATGTATCTTATATATAATTTCATCTTTTAATGTCCAGTTTATTTATTGCGACAAACAAACCAAACCTAATAAAATACACACATTTATGAACCCATACATAAAAAGCAGTAGACAATATGAGTGCAAATGACCTGATTTCTCAAAATGACCTGATTTCTCAAAATGACCTGATTTCTCAAAATGACCTCATTTCTCAAAATGACCTCATTTCTCAAAATGTTGCTTTTTCAAGTTTCCTTCAATTTTAGCAATAAATCAAACACTTCTTGTAACTATGCAGTCGTTGGGGCACCACTGATGACATCCTGACAGAGATCAACAAGTAGATAAGTAAAGTATAAGTTCTTATATAGCGCAATATCCAGTTTTGATGACTGCTCAGACCGTTTTACACTTTACTCGCTGGCAAACTTGTTCAATGCAACACCAGCTAGGCTTCTCTGGGAAGCAATTAACGAGCAAAGACTATTCGCACACAAAAACACACCACTGTCTATAGCCAGGTACTCATTCATAAAGCTGGGTGAACTGAAGCAACATAGAGTCAACGAACTTGCCCAAGGTTCAAAATCGCAGCACAGGATTTGAACCCGGGATCTCTCGACTGAGAGTCCGGTGCTTTAGTCACTGTGCCAGTGCGTTCCAACTGAGGATGTAACATCACACTAAACTATCGACGCATTGCAAGAGTCGATATGATGACAGTGTACTATCGATAGTAAATTAGACTTAAATATTGTCAATAATACACTGAAATATCGACACTAATGGTAGTTACAGACCTGCCTACCCCAAAAACTTCCTGTCAGTAATCCATCTTCCCATTTACACTGATTTTTAGGAACATAGGCCTGCTGTCAGTAATAAAACATAATTGTCTCTAATAAACTATGAGGTGTTTTGAAGCGTTCAGTTAACAAGGTAAGGTAGATGTTCATAACCAGCCAATGGTGGAAATCAAACGTGAACAAACGTAACTGTAATGCAAATGCGTCTATACACAATGTAATTCTGATTTCATGTAAATTTCAAAAACAGCATGCTGACTACAAAAACATGACAAATTATAACAATGCGTCACTGTCTATTTGTGGTGTCATTAGGATTAATATTAGTAGCCGGTATACAAAGGGCCAGGCTATAGACTACACAGTATCGTAGCTTGACTAGATCAAGGTCTCAATTTGGGATGTAAAAGAACCACTGAGGACGACAAGCACCCTGGCAGTGACCACCCTCAGTGCCAGCATAGAAAGGTCGGCTTGGCAATAATGTTCTGAAAAAGGCTGACTGAATGAGACCTCATAAGATCATAACATTGTAACCACAATATATACAGACTAGTCAGTTATTAGAACGTTGCCGAGTGCTGAAAACAACTAGAACTAGAAAGTCAAAGACAAACACAAAGTCGTGCCGGGGGACGGCAAAACCATTACGTTATGCTAGTCGTCGACATTGTCTAGTCTACTCAACTCAAGTATATATGCCTATCCCTGTAATTGATAGACTAGACTCAATAAACACACTAACTTAGTCTTAGTACAGTCAGTTGGCCTGACACTACAACGTAATCAGTACCTGCAATTATCCCGTCCACCATGTCATGTGAAATAAGAAAATAAATGTCGCGTATACGGCAGTATGTAAAGCCGACCCCCTTCCTTAAACTTGACAATACGGGCCATGTTTGCGTGCATGCTGTTATAAACGTTTGCAGAATACGTTTTTTCTTGGCTGGTAGTGGTGCCATTTCGATCCCCGCCATGAGCGTGGATATGCGAATTTATCGTAACCATGTTTCCTATTGGTCAGATTACGATCAGAAGCAGCGAATGAAAAACTATGTCATAACAAGCAGCGTATATATGCTGCCACCTGTTGAATAAAGTGAAGCTAAATTCGAGGAGCACGGAAATGATTGACGACGAAAGAATCCGTAATATTTTCATCCCTCTCCGTAATTTGAGGTGTATTTCCGGAATGATTCCGGACAATCCGGAATGGTAGGCAGGTCTGTAGTTAGCAAACCGATCAGCATGGATACTTTGCCACACAAAAAATTATTTACTGACTTAACATAAGCAATTGGCAACCAATTATACATTTGTAGTATCAATTTTCAAAATCATAAATCCACTAACAGTGATTGACACCCATTTTTCAGTGGCGCCCCCTAGTGGTACTAACCTACAGCAATGCCAGCCAGAATGGGTGCAACGAGGATCGATGCTGTCACACCGCCTGTGATGATGAGGTTGCGTTTGTGCCGGCCGGCATCTTGGTACTTGGCATGCAGCTGCAACATACCAACAAAGTCGTGTCGTGTGCCTCAAGCCATTGCCTTCAGGGAAAAGGGCTTGTCTGAGGGTTAAAAGAAAGCTAGTTTCTGGCATGGTGAAGTCATTGTTTTTTAAAGGACTGATCGTAAATATATTTGGTACTCATTTATATTATAAAACACTTTGGGTATGTCTGTAGGTACGTCTGGATGTATCCGTATATCTCTGTAAATTTTGCATCTGTCGGGCTGAATTTTTAGATATGTTCTAGCAGGCCAATTCGGGTGGTTCAGAGAATTTTTTGTCAATACTCCCCATGGGATAGGTATCTTAGGGTCCACATTTTCAAAAGGCTGTACCTGCAGTTGAAAATGCTGAATTAAAATGTTTTCCATGTCATTGTAAAGATAATAATGCCATCTACAAATATGTTACTGGATGAATGCAAAAATGTTGACTACATTAAGTTATCGTCGTTTAAAAACAAACGCATATGCCTGCGTCACATCTGTAGTGAAGTCTTACACAACAGACGAAATGAAAGAAAACTAAATTAAGCTTAACATTGGCAAACATGCTTTCTCTGTAGTTGCACCCAACATCTGGAATCTACTTCCTATCGCTTTAGAATCATCTGAAACTATAGCTACCTTTCATAAAAAAACTTATTTATATGAAATCGCATTCCCACCCTAACCTTTGGTGGTCCCTTGCTCTAATGATGACTCTTGCTTGTCTATGTTCACGGTTTTGCCCAACAATTCTTGTATGTTGCACATCTGAGCCCTAGTGTCATACGCACTATAGACGTTTATTATTATTATTAAACAAACCATGCTACTGCGACACTCATGTCATGTGACCTCACCTTGCGCCCGACCCAGACTGGAATGCCAATGATCATGGCGGGGACTGTGATGCCAGCGACGAGGGCGATGCCGACGGGCGCTCCAACCAGTGTGCCGAGCTGCCACAGGATCTTCTTCTTCCGACTCCAAGGCTTCTTGCCCCAGAACGTGCACCCAGACGGACTGAGGGAGGAACAGACGAGTAACAATAACTGTCATAAGCAGGCTCTTAGCCAGAAACGTGTGGTCCCATTACTTGAATTTTTTTTGGAAATCGCAACTTTCTGTTTCAAATAACAGGTCTTTTGGTCTTTTGATGACAGTGCTTTCATTTTTTAGATATCGTGATCTTGTTTTGGACCATAACATGATTATATTTTCCTGATAACAAGGTCAAAACAGCATTTGTGTTGTCATATAATACAGGCATTGTACTATGTGTGTGTGAGTATAGTTTGAAGTTTGAGTATTTTGTGAGCATCGGAGGGGGAGGGTGCACTCCCATGTTTTCAGAGAGCCCTCGGGGGTGCAATTCAAAGTTTTTGGAGTCTCAGCCGTCTGAATATTCACCACGTTCTTACACTAACTTGAGACAGTACATATGTGAGTATAACCCCTATCTGAAACAGTGCATGTGTGAGTATAACTGCCCCCTATCTGAAACAGTGCAGGTGTGAGTGTAACTGCCCCCTAACTGAGATAGTGCAGGTGTGAGTATAACTGCCCCCTACCTAAGATAGTACAGGTGTGAGTATAACTGCCCCCTAACTGAGATAGTGCAGGTGTGAGTATAACTGCCCCCTAACTGAGATAATGCAGGTGTGAGTATTACTGCCCCCTAACTGAGATAGTGCAGGTGTGAGTATAACTGCCCTCTAACTGAGATAGTGCAGTATAACTGCCCCCTAACTGAGATAGTGTAGGTGTGAGTATAACTGCCCCCTAACTGAGATAGTGTAGGTGTGAGTATAACTGCCCCCTAACTGAGATAGTGCAGGTGTGACTATAACTGCCCCCTAACTGAGATAGTGTAGGTGTGAGTACAACTGCCCCCTACCTGAGATTGGTTTTCCACTAAATGCCCCCAATAATCAAGTTGATTATTCTGGCAATTACAGTTTAGAGAATGAGATCCCAGTTCAGTGAGTTCACGACATGTTTTTCCATCTCCTTCCTGCATGAGATATTTTACTTCCCCTGGCACAGACACCAGATAGAATCCCCTGCTTATAGCATATCTTCCACCGAAAGACACAGGCAACGTATGGTGAATTAAATTGCCAAAGTTTCGACACAGTGGCCAAACCAGTACCGAACCACTGCCCAGCGGCACCAGGGTTTGAAACCTGGTTCCTCCGAACAACAGCCCAGCACTCTGACCGCTTGACGACTGCGCCCCACAATAGTGCATAAGTGAGAGTAACTATCCCCTGTGTAAATTGCCCCATACCTGAGATAGTGCAGGTCTGAGATCTCCTTCATACACAGCCAGCAGAACTCAACACCGCACACGGCACAGGTCATGTGATTGCATGAGCCGTCATCCATCTTCATGATGAACGCTCCACACCGTGGACATGGCTTGATCTCAGCTGGAACACGACTCACGCACATCAATGGTGGTCCACCTTAGAGCAGTCACATGACTAAAATATGATTCTGTCATTGAACAAGACCTCCTGCAGAGTGAAGACAGAACTGAGTATTGTACTTTGGCTATATTGAGGGTGGTCATTAGGGGGTCAACTACGTGTGGCTAAAGTTAAGAAAACAACAAACATGTTAAAATTATGGTTGTCTAAGTAACACCAAGTTTTGGCTACGCAGGTTAGATTAATGGTAGTTCTGTTGAATTATATATTTTCAAAATGTTGGATATATAGGAACAGTAGAATGTAGATCATCTAAAGTTATTAAAATAAGCTGAAAAAGACCTAGTGCACAAAGATGTAAATAGGCAAGAACAAGACATCTATACACAAATTTCATGTTAACAAATATTACAATTTCAGAGGAATTAACATAAATTAACAAAAAAGACAGTAGAATTATAAGTTTTACAAAGGTACCAAGACAGACGCCATCCATTTCAAATATACATTGCAACAACAACTATTATCATTCCACTCACTCTGCATTGACTCGTGAGTGTGACTGTAGTTGTCGGAGGGAAGACGCATGTTCGCCATGCGCTGTGCACGCGCTGCATCACATGTCTGATTCGGATGCCACTGCTGCTTGCAGTGATAGCAGAAGAATGTATCACATCCTGGTCTTTCACACTCCAACTTCGGGCAGCCCGCACAGCCCGACGCAATCACCGCAAACCTTCAAAGACAGGCCGATACAATCAAGTGACAGCCCAAAATAGAATAGAAACCACACAGCCCAATACAATAATTGCAAACCTATGATGACAGCTCACAATAGTGTAGAACCCACACAGCCCAAAACAATCATTGCAAACCTACAATGACAGCTCACAACAGAATAGAACCCACACAGCCCGAATACAATAATTGCAAACCTGTGATGACAGCTCACAATAGAATAGAACCCACACAGCCCGAATACAATTATTGCAAACCTACGATGACAGCTCACAATAGAATAGAACACTCACAGCCCAATACAATCATTGCAAACCAACAATGACAGCCCACAATAGAATAGAACACACACAGCCCAATACAATCATTGCAAACCTACAATGACAGCTCACTACAGAATAGAACCCACACAGCTCAATACAATCATTGCAAACCTACAATGACAGCTCACAACAGAATAGAACACTCACAGCCCAATACAATCATTGCAAACCAACAATGACAGCCCACAACAGAATAGAACATACACAGCCCAATACAATCATTGCAAACCTACAATGACAGCTCACTACAGAATAGAACCCACACAGCTCAATACAATCATTGCAAACCTACAATGACAGCTCACAACAGAATAGAACACACACAGCCCAATACAATCATTGCAAACCTACAATGACAGCTCACTACAGAATAGAACCCACACAGCTCAATACAATTATTGCAAACCTACGATGACAGCTCACAATAGAATAGAACACTCACAGCCCAATACAATCATTGCAAACCAACAATGACAGCCCACAATAGAATAGAACACACACAGCCCAATACAATCATTGCAAACCTACAATGACAGCTCACTACAGAATAGAACCCACACAGCTCAATACAATCATTGCAAACCTATGATGACAGCTCACAACAGAATAGAACCCACACAGCTCAATACAATCATTGCAAACCTATGATGACAGCTCACAATAGAATAGAACACTCACAGCCCAATACAATCATTGCAAACCTACAATGACAGCTCACAACAGAATAGAACCCACACAGCCCGAATACAATAATTGCAAACCTGTGATGACAGCTCACAACAGAATAGAACCCACACAGCCCGAATACAATTATTGCAAACCTACGATGACAGCTCACAATAGAATAGAACACTCACAGCCCAATACAATCATTGCAAACCAACAATGACAGCCCACAACAGAATAGAACCCACACAGCTCAATACAATCATTGCAAACCTATGATGACAGCTCACAATAGAATAGAACACACACAGCCCAATACAATCATTGCAAACCTACAATCACAGCTCACAATAGAATAGAACACACACAGCCCAATACAATCATTGCAAACCTACAATGGCAGCTCACAACAGAATAGAACATACACAGCCCAATACAATCATTGCAAACCTACAATGACAGCTCACAATAGAATAGAACACACACAGCCCAATACAATCATTGCAAACCTACGATGACAGCTCACTACAGAATAGAACCCACACAGCTCAATACAATCATTGCAAACCTATGATGACAGCTCACAACAGAATAGAACCCACACAGCTCAATACAATCATTGCAAACCTATGATGACAGCTCACAATAGAATAGAACACACACAGCCCAATACAATCATTGCAAACCTACAATCACAGCTCACAATAGAATAGAACACACACAGCCCAATACAATCATTGCAAACCTACAATGACAGCTCACAACAGAATAGAACACACACAGCCCAATACAATCATTGCAAACCTACAATGACAGCTCACAATAGAATAGAACACACACAGCCCAATACAATCATTGCAAACCTACAATGACAGCCCACAATAGAATAGAACATACACAGCCCAATACAATCATTGCAAACCTACAATGACAGCCCACAATAGAATAGAACACACACAGCCCAATACAATCATTGCAAACCTACAATGACAGCCCACAACAGAATAGAACACACACAGCCCAATACAATCATTGCAAACCTACAATGACAGCTCACAACAGAATAGAACCCACACAGCCCAATACAATCATTGCAAACCAACAATGACAGCCCACAACAGAATAGAACATACACAGCCCAATACAATCATTGCAAACCTACAATGACAGCCCACAATAGAATAGAACACTCACAGCCAAATACAATCATTGCAAACCTACAATGACAGCTCACAACAGAATAGAACCCACACAGCCCAATACAATCATTGCAAACCAACAATGACAGCCCACAACAGAATAGAACATACACAGCCCAATACAATCATTGCAAACCTACAATGACAGCCCACAAATACAATCATTGCAAACCTACAATGACAGCTCACAACAGAATAGAACCCACACAGCCCAATACAATCATTGCAAACCTACAATGACAGCATACAGTTTGCAATAGAACAAACACAGCCAAATAAATCATTTTTTTTCAGATCTGAAGCTAAATTGACAGTTACAGTAGCAAGGTGTAACATATTGGGACATGCGTCATACCAGTGACAACCACCATATTTATGGTAACACAGATGCGTTACTTTTTGCTCCAGACACAAACTGCAACAGGCTTTGTCATGGTGTAAGAAAGGGTAAGGTTTTACCAGAGAAAATTTAGTTTTTTAGTAGAAAATCAGATGGATTAAAAAAAATACCTGGGACATAAACTCGGGCAGAATTTACATATTTTAAAAATCCACACTGATTTTTAAATTATTAAAATAATACTAAATATTATATATATATATATATATGTGTGTGTACAATGTTTTACAGCTATTGTTTACTGGTGGACTTATTTATAAGGATTTCTGAATGTGTTTCTCAGAAAGGGACGCCATTATGGAGTCAGAGATAAAAAGTGAGAAAAGTCATGAAATCGATGTCATGAAATCAATGTGAAATAATAAAAATTACAATAAAATTGAATAAATTAAACTAATTCCAGTACACCTGTGGTGATATATTGACTGTATCCAGAAAGGGAACAGAGCCCTGTAAAATTTACAGCTGTAAAGTAACAATGTATATCGAGTGTGTGTGTGGTGTGTGGGGGGTGTGGTGTGTGGTGTGTGGTGTGTGTGGTGTGTGTGTGGTGTGTGTGGTGTGTGTGTGGTGTGTGGTGTGGGTGTGTGTGTGGTGTGGTGTAAATCAATGTTAAACTTTCTGGATACAACACTAAAGTGAATACAGAACCCCAGGTGTACTGGAATTAGTTTAATTTATTGTGATTTGTTATTGTTTCGCTTTGATTTCATGACATTGATCACTTTTTATCTCTGAATCCATAATGACTTCCCTTCCTGAGAAACCCATTCAGAAATCTTTATAAATAAATCCACCAGTAAACAATAGCTGTAAAACATTGTTCTAAGATAAGGATCTTGGAGTAGTGCAGTGGTCCAAATCAGACAGCCTACAGCCCTGCACCAGTGCAGTCTAGTGCCAGCTGGCAGTCTGGACAGTTGAGTACAAAGGGGATATCCAACCCTGGACACTGCCAGGTGCTAATCCACATTATCAGCAAACAGCTTAGTTGTGGTCTCTGCAGACCACAGTGTGCACACTACTGCTAGGCCACAGGAATCATAGGCAGCTGTCTGTCTAGTGTCTACACTGTCTGTGAAGTAAGCTCACCACCAGCTCCAAGTTAATTTACGTTGCAGGACCTCGCCTGTAGTCTCCTAAGAAACCACACATGTCTGCGTGTGCATGCGAGCGTGTGTGCATGCGAGCGCGTGTGCATGCGAGCGTGTGTACATGCGAGCGTGTGTGCATGCGAGCGTGTGTGCATGCGAGCGTGTGTGCATGTGCCAATTCAATTCCGTACACACCATGATGCATAGCAAAGGAGGAAGGCTGGTTGACAAAGCAAAACAGTTATTTTTTTTTTTTTAAATGGCAAGGGGGATTACCTATAAAGGGTGGCCCAGTTCCCGGACACATCAATCCAAATGCTGTTCAAAGTTAAGTAAGCTTTAAGACGTGAACTTTTGATAAATGTAGGTTTCAAAATTTGCCTGTGTGACCTATGTGCAAAATTAACGTCATTGATGCAACCGTTTGATCTGTTTGGGATTATTTGTCGAGGAAAATAAGCTGGACATTGAATATGCATTTCTGCCAAAATTACAACATTGCCGGGACATGACCTAGACAGTTGTTCTTTGCTAGTGTGCAAAATAGGTCTGTGCAGCTTAATACTTGGTTCTGCGAAGGGTCACAGATATGTGTCACACTTATATATATATATATGTATGCATTATTGTATAAAATACATGTATATGTGTATACAAATATGCACGGTTGGACTGGATTGTATGTGTGTGCATGCAGGCACGCGTATTTACTGGAACAATTTTGGAGTGGTAAAAATTGGATCCTGCGTAAAGTAAAAACAAGTTGGAAGAAGGAACAAGAAGACAATAGGGTGGCTTAAACGAGGTGACTTACCCGCAGTCTGGGGCG
Source organism: Paraescarpia echinospica (assembly GCA_020002185.1). Classification (NCBI taxonomy): domain Eukaryota; kingdom Metazoa; phylum Annelida; class Polychaeta; order Sabellida; family Siboglinidae; genus Paraescarpia; species Paraescarpia echinospica. Next base: position 17,804,117 of record CM034533.1, on the reverse strand, counting down.
GGACACCAGCGTGAGTCGGGGTCCGCCACCAGGACGCGCCGCAGCATGAACTCCTCGTACTTCTCCGTGAGTGCGTCGTCATCGAGGATCGCGCGGATGTCGTTCGGGTGGTAGCGCTCGGCGCACTGCGGACATGCGATGTTCACGCGACTCTCCGTGATCTCGATGCGCAGATACTGACGCAGGCAGTCCCGACATGACCGGTGGTGACACGTCATCACAGCCGGGAAGTTATCCACTGACTGCTGCATGAGACACAGCGGACACTCCATCGTCGCTCCCCCGCCACTAGGTGGTGCCACTGCCACCTGGTTGCTGTTGTTGTTCCCCGGTTTCCCACTGGCGGTCGCACTGTTTTCCGCATCACTGGCAACTGACGGTGGCGCCGCATTCGCGCTGCTGAATGTAACGATGTGGACGCTATTCAGCGAATTGTGTGTGGTTGGCGATGGGTTCTCTGCGGTGTCATTAGAGGGAGGGAGTGTGCGTGAAAGTCGCGAGGGTGCTGACGGTCGTCTGCAGAATAAGCGGCGGAGCGAGAAGCGTGGTGGCTTATTGTTGCGCCCTCTATCAACAGATGCGCACGAAACGGCCGAACCCGACGAGTGGGCGTCTGATTCTTTCTTCTTCATCTTGGTTGTCTCGTCGCATCAGACCAAGGATGGCCAGTCTGCAATGGAAAGATACAAACATGAGCACACCAATGTAGCAATGGCTTGTTTGTTTTGGCAATCAAACATTTTAATTTAATACAAAAAATTAAATGCACAGAACATAACCATGATAATTGAATAAATTGCAATATACACAACCATGTTTATTAAATTAAAAGCAATAAACACAACTGTTTTAATTAAGTGAAATAAACATAACTATATGAACTTAATACAATGCAATAAACACACCCAAATTAATTGAATAATCATAAACATTTTAATTGAACAAAGTGCAATAAACAATAATTATGTGGAATAAAAACAAATACATTCTATGAATACAATAAACAGAAGCATGTTAACAGAATAAAGTACAATAAACAGAAGCATGTTAACAGAATAAAGTACAATAAACAGAAGCATGTTAACAGAATAAAGTACAATAAACAGAAGCATGTTAACAGAATAAAGTACAATAAACAGAAGCATGTTAACAGAATAAAGTACAATAAACAGAAGCATGTTAACAGAATAAAGTACAATAAACAGAAGCATGTTAACAGAATAAAGTACAATAAACAGAAGCATGTTAACAGAATAAAGTACAATAAACAGAAGCATGTTAACAGAATAAAGTACAATAAACAGAAGCATGTTAACAGAATAAAGTACAATAAACAGAAGCATGTTAACAGAATAAAGTACAATAAACAAGAAAATATTTAAATGAACTAAAATGGAAATATATAGAAAAGTATACCAAATACAAATTTTAAATGATTTGTTATTACATCAATAACAAATTGATACAATTTTGCCATATAAAATAATAACGTGTACATTAGAAACATGATGACGCTAACCCATGGCCAAGTTCTACGTTCCAATTATACATCAAGTAACAGTTGCGTAAAACAAACAAGCCAGGATTATGCTGTAGCTTGTTCCTTGTTTTTTAAGCTTGGCACTGATGCATAACGGCTGATACAGACGCATCTGGTGTTTGTCACATGATCAGGAAGTACTTGGGTTGAACCCAAAGCCGGTGCCCACTCAGTCAGTTCGTAACCAAACATACAGGGATAAGTTATTAGAAATATGTCTTTTAGAAGAGACTCTGAAAGTCCAAGTCTAAGTGGTGTATAGTGTCTACGTTAGGGGAAATAAAATACACCCACATGGGGTAAATATATGTGTGATACGTCATGGACTGAATGAATTGGTATGTCTAACTGTGCAACTATTACACACAATGTAAAACACATGTTACGCATACTGTAACATAATTCAACTCTAAATACTGAACTGTGTGATGTATTACCACATACGCAATACGTGCACTGTATTGCACTCATAGTCAATTGTAAATGGGTCCCCTAGGGCCTTGGAAAATTAAATTATGAAGCAATTTGTGATATTTTGTTTTCAATGATTTTGAGACAACTGTGCATCTCTTGGAGATCACAAGGTATGCGTTTGTCTACACCAAGCGCACCCATAACAACCCACTAGTTCATAAAAACGCACTAACATACCAATCGCACAACATACCACACCACAAACAACACAGACTTCAAGAATGTAAAACCTGCAAACGAGGGAACTTTACTAAACAAAATATGCAGAAATCTGACCCGCATTCAGTGGCGCAAATGCCGGCAGAATCATTGACTATAGGAGTGGACAAAAAGCATGTTAGCGACAATTGACTTGATTTAGTACGGTCTGATGGACACGGGTAAGGATGAAAAAAGACTGACTGGTGCTCCACGAGACAAAAACTAGGGCATTCCTAGGCACTGTCCCGGCTGCTAGGGTAAACAGTTACATCTGTCCTTGAGTTTAGCACTGTAGATCATGAATTAGTTTAGAGGGAAGAGAGAAGTGAAGTATGGAAGGATAATGGGATTGTAATGGGAGGTTGTAGAGAGGCTTCTAGTGGCAGAATGTCACCATCAAAATAATTTCTAGAATTATGAGTTTATTAAATTTAATGCAAATTTCAACTGCCACAGGTAATTAACTAATTTTCTTTATTAGTCACAAATATGTTCATTCATACAAACAGCATAATTATTCTATTTCTTCTAATTTCCGTGTAAGTTGCAAATACAGGCAATAATACAATTAGTGAAAATACTGCAATTATTTTTTTTAATGAAATTTACATGTTTTACTCTGGACAATAGAAGGTTTTTTTGCTAACTTGAACTTACTGTAGCTTGGCTGCAGTGATAAATGCAAATATATCACAATGATATAATAAACCACATCATTCACAGCACTTACAGGCTCAGTGAAATTCACATATATTTTAGCTTACACAATAATTGCTTCTATTAATAGAAATTAATTGCTGGTAAACTGTCAACGCAATAATTAACACATCAAACATGTATATACTCATCCCCACTGTCCTTGTTTCCCCGGCATAAAGCCAGCAAGCACAATTACATGATAATAAGTTTGACAGGTCTGAGCACTGGTGATGAAAACCAAACAAAATGTGATCATCAGTCCTTAGGTTCGGTTAACCAAACATCAGTTCAAATAACCATGAATGCCCAACACTTTGTTGAAATTAGTCAGTGCTCTGATCCATTATTTTTGACCGAGTCACCAATTCTCCCAGGCCAGTTGCTGTTATCTAATACCAGTCCTGCTTAAAGGCACATTATCATTCAGACATTGTCAGTATAATGTCACTTCCTTAATAAAAATAAACATGACATCATTTAAAATCATAAAGCCTAAAGGAAAAGAAAAAAATTAGTTTCATTGTTAGATGAGAACTCGATTTTGGGGTTTCATGTTAAAATGTCAACATTCTCAAAAATGTCTTTCTCAAAAGTACAACTAAATCAGCAATGTTTTAATAAGAGAAAACTGCCACATATCACCTTCAAAGGTAGATTTATTTTACTGTTTTACAGCAGCAAAGTGTATCCTTACACGTAATAAACTAGATATTTTCATTCACAAACAAATGATGTATTTTTGAAAAATAAATATCAACTTTAAGACGTGACCAATCTAAATACTGACACACTTAATTATTGTGCTGGATGTGACATTCTTTAAAACAGCTGTTTGGTTGACCAATATATTAACTGCAGTTCATTCCATGCTCCTTCACCTGTATGCAATGATGTAAACACAACCTCATGGATTACTTACTACTGCCTAACACTTCGGATTGCACCAGAAATAACTACAATCTGTCAGTACTGCCTTGAAGGTACTGCCATGTTGGACACTTGCCTGCTGTATAAACCACACACTGAGGTGTTCATTCAACTACCAGAGAACCTGAGAACAAGCTGCACTCGAGGATGTCAACAATGCCTAATAACTTATGCAAATGTACACTTTCAAAATGGGTCATGACACACATTGATGACACTTGAATGGATCTTGTTTGAGAATCACTAATAGGAACTGAAACACGTGTTTTATATATATAAAATATAATATTATAATTATATATGTAATATCAACACGACATAAATATGGTTTGTGAAGTTTTACAAGGTCGGTTTGCAATTAATCCTGATTTTGCAATATACCAAACCGTGTACAATTACTGATTTTTTTAATCATTAATGGAAATTGATTACATAGTACGGGGGGATTTACAACATTATGGGAATTAACTATTAGGAGAATAAAATATCTGATTACCAAAAATTCTATATGGAACTTCATTACAGAATAGCTAAATATATAGACTAAATAATGCAATTCCAAATAACTTTGTATACAGCTGGTAGCAAAGAAAATGTTGCGACTCACTTACTACATCTGACATTTTGACAACATGGGATGAAGTTAGCAAAAGCATACATGAAGCTATCGCTGCCATATGCAGACAGCCAGGCAAGTGGGTGGCTCGCCTTAGAAAATAATCATTCACTCCAAGCAATTTATCCTGCAGTGTTTTGATGACCTTGAAAGAAGTTACCAGAAATACGTAGCCCTTAGTCTGTTACAAAGTCTGAATTAACAGTAACAAAGCTGATGGCATCCAAGGTTGTTGACATATTTTTGATTGGCCACGGTGGCAGGCACAATCGACCACCGTTAGCACATTCTGTATGTTAAAGTCGCCATCAACTGTACTGTTTACAGTAGTCATAACAATCTCATTTTTTGAATAATCAAATTAGCTACCTTTTATCCAAAGCAACACAATGCAAGTTTTACTGGTCTGGTTACATCACCCATCATAACACCATTTTGAAATCCATCATATATAATGTGTCATAGAGGGGCATATGATACCCCCTAAGGGACTGCTAGAAGAACAACTGGTTGGACATCATAAGCTTCTAAATTGATACAGACTCAGTTAACATGGCATCCCATTAAATCAAACGATCAAGTGTTCAGTCAGTAACTTGTCAACACTGCTGGTTTTTAAGTCAAATTAACCGTATTGAATTAGCAGACAATATTCTCAATGTGACATCTGATAGCATAGAGATGCCAACATGTTTAATTTAAAAACAAATTATGCATGTGGCCTGCCAAAAATGTGAAGTATATTAGTTCCCATTCCAAACTTTGCTCTTGGCGGCACTTGTGTAGGTGTAGAATCCGGGCCCACCTCGATAATTTTGCTGTTATAACTTGAGTTTTGCCTAACTTTGATACTTCAGTGTGTTAGTTCCATTATTTATTCAACATTATCCCAGGCATATTTACATTTAAGAATACTGCGTCTTAGCACACTTTTGAGGCATAAATAGCGCACCGGTTGCATCAACATACACCGTCAACATTTTACAAACGCAATGCGATAACGCATGACTGCAGCGGTGCAGACTTGCGCAAACCGGATTGCTTTTTGGGCTTCAAAAGTGCGCTAAGACACAATATTTTCGTAATATAGATATGCCTGGGATGATGTTTAATAATAATGGAACTAACGCTGAGGTATCAAAGTTAGAGAAAACTCAAGTTATAACAGCGAAATCGAAGTGGGTCCGGATTCTACACAAGTGCCCTCTTGACCGGTATGACTAAAAGGTGCACGACCACGCACGACCAAAATGTTGCAGTGTTGGTAACCAAGCGGGCTGTTGGTGGCACGTAGGAGGTATGTGTGTGCAGCTAGCCAAATTTCAGATATGTTCTTCACATTGGAGTAACAAAATCCGCAACTTTTATTATCGCTTGGGGGAACTTGTCGGTTCCATTCGTCAGGTGGCACTACTGTGCCAAGACTAAATGCTCGTCTGGAAGATCGGATAAAATGCTTAAATTGTGTAACTCCTGGATGAACGAAGTGTCTACGCGTACGTGAGCCGTATCTTTAGCCTGGTGGTCTAAACGTACGTGAGGATGCGCGCGCAGCTGTTTTCGATTTGTCATTTCCTGGAGAAATGTAAATTAATTCTGTGCGCGCATGTTTCCTTCTCCGCGTGTGTTTATAGTCGAGATGGCGCAGTTGGATGTGGGCGCGATATTTACGAAAACACGAATATGCCGTACCAAAAACAGAAATTTAAGGAAGTGTATGGCGTTGGTAAACAGAGGAGGATAAAGCACTGTCAGCTAGCGCGTGACTTAAAGATGAGTGCCGCTGAGAGTGCGACTTCGACGGCGACGATGTCTGACCCCCTGAGACTGAGTCAAAGGAACATGGCGATGCCGATGTTGAGCAGTTCCAGCGCTCATCCAGCAGTGGTGATTCCGACAAAGTGGTATTTATTGATATGTTCTTTAAATGCTATAATAGTTATTTGAATGAAATACATTAGTAGGTGTTCCGGCTCAGCTGTTGACATTTCTGACATGCCTGGCTATGCCTATGCTATAGCCTGTATAGGCCTATGGCGAATGCTATGCCATGGCCTATGCGGTATGCCTGGCTGTAAGGCTACATTTAGTATATGGGTGGACATGGCCATGGCTTCACTGTTTTAGCCAGGCTATGTCACGACAACTGCCCTGGTTGTACATGTTCATAGATACACAGATTCATCTATTGTTATTGGCAACTAATAATTTAGGCACTATGAAATGGACAGTGCAAATACTTTTTTATCAGTTCATGTCATGATGTTATTGCTTTTAGTTATAACTTACCTATGTACGGTGGAGATCACACATACATACGTACATATACAGTATTGTTATTGGTAACAGCATTTATTAATCACAGGAATTTGTTTCTCCATTTATTTAATAATTACAGTACACTGTAAAACATTGCATTTGTTTTGTTACAGTTATCCATTCATGGTGAGGATGATCAACAACCATCAACATTACAAGTGATAGATGACACGCAAACTTCAGCCACCAAGAAGAAGTTTCCCTACAAATGCCTGCTGAGTGATACCAAAACTTTGGAAGATGGCGATGTTGTGGAACAGTTGTCGACCATCTACATGCGGTCCAGCATCCTCATTGAGCTAGTGAGAGGGCTGTTGTGTAGTGCATGCAGCAGCTGCACGCTTGCTGTCCGGACTGTCGACTGCACTCTTGGGGTTGTTTGTGTGCTGGAGACATACGTGCTAAGCATGTCTTATGGCGAGGTGTTGAACAAGACGTACTCATCTGATCGACTGGGAGGCGCGAAGTTGAGTTCGGCTCCATTTGTGATGGTGAAGTCCCTCGTGTCTGCCACGATGGATATGGGTGTGGGACACAGTGACCTCGTCAAGCTGTGTCGACACATGGACATGCCTGCCATGCACCACTCGACGTTCAACACCCACATGAGGGAAGTGACTTCGCCCAACATTCAACAGTGATGGATGAAGCAGCACAGCTTCGGCCTACAAGGAGCTGGACCCGTCCATCGAAGAGAAGGGCATCATCGACATCACGTAGACTTGTGGACAGACAGTGTATCACAGACAATGTCAGATACTGAATTGATCTGAATTTCAACTTAATTATTCTGAAATATGTGGAGTACCACTTGAGAGTATGCTGCAGGGGAAGACAAGGCTGTTTTTTGAAGAATATTGCACAGTGTTTTTATAAATGCATATGCATCTCTGCAGTCACAATAAAATAATGACTTCCACGTTTATATGTTTTACCTTTAGTGAGTTCCGCGTATATATGTTTTACATTTGCTGAGTTTTGTGTACAAATGTTTTACGTTTGCTGAGTTCCGCGTATATATATGTTTTACATTTGCTGAGTTCCATGTATATATGTTTTACATTTACAGAGTTGTGTAAAAATGTTTTACATATAGCGAGTTTCGTGCAATAGTCTAGAGAAGATGTGACATGTTTACGCAAGTCAATCACATTAGCATGTTCTATGTACACATTTTTTTATTAAGCAGTCGATTGTATTAATGATGTTTATGGCAGCTGTCAGTAGGCTAAGTAGGCCTATATACTAATGTTTAATACTGTATCATTTACACGTTTATAATGTGGTGGTGTAATTTGTATTCAGGCAAGTCAGTCTTATTAGCATGTTTTTGTATTAGGCAGTCTTTTGTATAAATTTATATGTATACGGCAGCTGTCAGTAGGCTAAGTAGGCCAATCAACTGATATTTCATATGATCCTGTATAATTTCCATGTGTTTATAGTTAATAAAACTACTCTGATGTTTTACTACATTACTGTTTTGCGTTTAATCAATTATGTTATACAAGTACATAAATTAATTATATATTCACGCATATATGCACACTATATATATATTGTCCAAACTGTCAGAAATACGTGCGAGGGCTCAGATACGGCTTACGTCTATACTTTTAGAACCGAGTGCTAAAGATACAGCTTATGCCTGTACATCAACATGTACATACAGAAAAGCTTACATACTTTTAGAAACGAGTGCTAAGATACAGCGTATGTACAAAACTACATCAAAATGCACGCGTGAAAAACTCCCGTACTTTTAGAACCGAGTGCAGTATGAGTGCCACACTTTTAGACCCGAGGGCTAAGATACAGCTTAGTTACGCCTATACATCAACATGTACGCGCAGAAAAACTCCCGTACTTTTAGAACCGAGTGCAGTATGAGTGCCACACTTTTAGACCCGAGGGCCAAGATACAGCTTAGTTACGCCTATACATCAACATGTACGCGCAGAAAAACTCACGTACTTTTAGAAACGAGTGCTAAAGATACGGCAATTTAACTGCCGTACTTCTAGAACCGAGCGCTAAAGATACGGCTCACGTATGAAAATCATGCGCATGCGCATATCGACTGCCGTACCTTTAGACAAGTGATGCTAAAAATACAACTCACGTAACCGGAAATAATAGCATGTGCATGCGCAGAATGAGTGCCGCACTTTTAGAATGGAGGTCTAAACGTACGGCTCACGTACGCGTAGCCACTGCCCTGGATGAAATACAGACTCAAATTTGTTTAATAATGCACACACAAACCATATATATATATACCATCAACGGCCAAACTATCTGCCAATACATTATATTACATGGTCGTTGGTCGTACGTGGTTGTGCACCTTTTAGTCAAACCCTTCTTGCCTTGTGAAGTTGTGATTGTGAATCACATTCAGATTCACACTTACAGATGTTGGTTTTATATGAAATACACAGACACAGTTAAACAAACCCTTTTTGGACACAGATATGATTTTGTTGGAGATGAAACAACACACTCAAATAACACATTATAAATTCAGTAAGTTGTCTAACCAAACGTAAGATAAAAACATTAGCAATTAGACCATTAGTACACTGTACTTACCCGGTGAATCGTTGACCCAAAAAATCTTGTTTGGTTCCGTGTTTCACTTTGTTTTTCCGCAGTCACACAGATAAATACATGGCTAATAACAATTCGGGTTAATCATAATACATTCTCCAGCATCTCGAAATGATTATGTGTATACAGCTGAATCTGATTAGGCGATTCAAATAAGCGAAAATTACTAAAACATTCTAAATCATGACAGTTGTTATGAAGATTGACAAACCCGAAACACAGAAAGAAACGGAAGTGACGTCATATATCGAAAGGTCGAGCTGATTTTTTTTAAATCAACTATTCGTTTAATGTTGTTGTTTTTTAAAGTAATCACAATTTATCAAATCTTATTTGATGAGCAACTATAACATGCGTCATTGCAAGTAGGAAAATTTTGTGTGGGTAATAAACGTTCGCACTTCGCAGAAACAGCTGATTTTAAAACAATATGGCGGCGCCCATGTACTTGCATAATTTGTTTATTCATGTTATTACCGTGTATTCTAGAAATGCACCAATGCATAATTACATAGTATGCTGAATATTCTTCAAATATATATACTGCGCATTATTACACAGGTAGTTTAGAGAGACAATTATAATACTCCTAATAAATGTCAAACGGATCAATAAATGGGCGATAATTGGGGTATATTTGTTTAGTGCATTTGCAGGTTCTGCGCAATTCCATCTACAATCCAGATTGCGTTGCATAATATGCGGATCAGCAGATTGCGCCACAATGTGCAGATCGCAATACTTGTGTAAAATCCGGGCTCACCTCCATTTCGTCGTTATAACTATGTCTATAGCCATGGCATGGGCTAGTGAGTAGTGTACGTTTGCGTAAATTAGATATCTCGACGCGTAATTAAGTTCCATCAATCATTCCACATCATCACAGGCATGTTGACAAATTACATTACAAAACAATTGTGTCTTAGCACACTTTTGAGACCCATATATATGCCAGTCAGCACCGCTGTGACTCGGTATGACTAAAAGGTGCACGACCAAAATGTATGTAGTGTTAGTAACCAAGCGGGCTTCACATTGGAGTAACAAAATTTGCAACTTTTATCGTTTGTGGTAACTCGCCGGTTCCATTCGCAAGGTGGCGCTACTGGGCCAAGACTAAATACTCGTCCGGAAGATCGGATAAAATGCCTAAATTGTGTAACTCCTGGGTGAAATAGAGACTCAGAATTTTAAATAATGCTCACACAAACCATATATATACCATATATATGGTATATATATTGCATTACTCTAAAATTAGGTCTTGAAAAATGCACAAACATGTATGTAAGCACACTATAATAAAGTGCAAATTATAAAATAATATTTTTAATTACCAAACTAGCCTATAATACTAATAATAAATATTGTTCCAAATGTATGTCCTGATTGTTCAAACTCTGCCCAAAGCTAGTACTTGTATTTAACCATGTATACAATACATTTGCCACTTCTTTTTAAGTGTTTCCCGGTTTATTCGCTAGGTGACACCACCAAACTATGTGGCCTTCACCTTGACCATGTTGGTCACGTTACAAAATACACTTATGTCACCAGTCAAATTTGGATTTAGGCCGTATTTAGTTGTAGATAAAGAACAAAAAGTGTGCCTAACTCTGACCTACAGCAGAGGCAACTTCCAAACACTGTAAAATTTAGTCCAAAGGAGGCGGCAAAACTTTGAAAAATGGCGTCCAGTCTGACTCTTGGAAAACTGCATTGCCGGTGGCGGTGCCACTGATGTTTAGACTTGGCATTCGTTGGATATGCTATTGAATGCAACCGATCGCGTGATAAGAATTCAGTTTTGATGAACTATTGTTGAATTATTACCAAAGTTGCATTTAGCGTCTCCTATGACTGAGTCGGGTCTAAGAATTCTAACGAACTATGCATCGGATGCAGCCTAGGCCATAGCCGTGTCCACCGAGATAAACCGGTGGCGTTTGTGAACCGGCGGTGTCAGGCCGATAACTTCAGCATTTTGAATCGGTGGCCGCTGATTCAAAGGCCTTAATTACGATCATTGCCTTTCTGTTTTAGATGTGTGTCTGTCTCCAACATCATGTACATTGTTATGCGGATGTTGAGTCGACGACGCAGACGGTTCTATCCCTTCATCGCGTTCATCGCAGCAGCCTCTTGCGTGTTCCTGTCCTTCCAGTTCTTCTCATTCGAGGTTCTCACCACCCGCTCGAAGAAACAGCTCCCAACACATTCAGTGACTCTACACAAAATGACTACAGTGAAAGAGGATTGTGGCACAGATGGTTGTCATGTCAAAAATAAAGGTGGCTTATTTAAGATGGTGAGACAAGAAGATTCTGGTGGGCATGGTCATGATGGTGCAAAATACCGGCTTGCTAAGCATACTACAAGACTGAATCCGTTACCACAAGATGTTGGTAATGTTGCACATGTAGACGTGAAAGTGGCTAGTCAAATGTTTATGTCTGCTCATCGGCCCAGAGGCGTCCCCCCAGAAAGGGTCAAGTTCTATGTTCCGGACAATCGGAATCAGTTCACTTGCATTGAGTCGAAGGTATGATCTGAACTTTGTATTTCTAAGTGTTTCTAAGTGTTTTAACAACAATGATTTAATCCTCGCAGGTTGCTTACACATTCAAACCTACATTCCTGTGTGCACACCCCTCCCCATGATGTGCACACATGCATTCACACAGACACACACACATACAAAGGGTAACATACATACATACTCGACGTACTTTTACACCGCCTATGATCAGTCGTCTATTTCTACCAATTTTATTTTATTTTTAATCGGCACGTTTTGTAATACATGTTTGTACACCGCTTCTGGATTTCGCTGGGAAGATGAATCGTATGTGTGATGAACCTGTGTGAGTGACTTTAATGATTTTGCTTTTCAACTGAACATACAAGCCCATTATCGCCCAACCAGTGACCAACAGGTGTCTCACCACCAGTTGAAAACTACAACAACAACCTACATTTGTGGCTACCTGTAGCATAACCGTGTTGCATGTGCCCTTTCACCGTGACACCCACAAGGTACACTATTGCATCATGGCGAGTGTTACAACCAACAAGCCAATGACCAGAGCGAGCGGGGCGACTAACAACACAACGAACAATGAACCAAGCCTCGCATCTATCGCTGCTGACATCAAGTCGTTTAGGGACATCATTAAAAATAGATTCTCAAGTTTTGAGAAAACACTATCTAAACAAATTGCGAATATGATCGAAGATCAGATGAAAGCATTCCGTGACGACATTAACACACGAACAGCAACTCTAGAAGAAAGGATACTAAATCTCGAACAAAGATATGCCTGTGTAGATACGGACGAGAACCTGGAGGGCCGTCTTACAGCTTTGGAGAACAGGGTGCCCTCGTACGCAGACGTACTGGGTGCACACGACGGTCGTGCTTTAAACAGTGTCGTTTTTAACGTACCCGAATCGGAGAACGAAAATGTAGTGGAAAAAATCAACCAAGTACTGAGAGACGGGCTCAAGCTCACAGATATAAAATGTGAAAAAGCTGTATGCAAAACATCCAGCAGAAACAGCTACCCTGGCGTCGTAATAACGACATTTAAAACCACTAATGACAAAGCGAAAGTAATGAAAACAAAAAAAGACTTACGACAAAGTGCAAAATATCGTGACATCATAATAGTCCATGACAAGCCAAAAGAGCAATGTGTAATCGAACTTCAGAATCCTCGTGAAAGCTCTTGACAACAACAACCTGGAACTACACAGCTCCAGAATCACGAGATGTGACGCCGGATCTCGTAACGCCAACAACCGCGCTCACAATTCCCCATCAACCACCAGGAACAATGAGCAAGGAAACAGTTGTGGTCGAAACCCAAGAAATCGAGGGACACTTCGGGAGCACGACAATAGATCAGATGTGCGCGGTCGTCGCTAGGTGTCCGTGGGATGTTGGAATGTTAACGGGTGGAAGCTAAACAAAAACACTGACAACTACCAAGTGAATGTGTCAAACACCTCAACACGGATGTAATCGCCGTGGTGGAAACACATCTTACAGATGTAAACACGCTGGAAATGAATGGATATAAATGGTGGGGGCATAATCGCACAAACCTGAACTGTCGGGCCAAGTCAGGGTCAGGCGGAGTAGGCATTTTTGTAAAAGATGCTCTGCTGCATGATTTTAATGTGAACATTCTAGACACATCTGTGGAAGGAATAATGTGGATAACTTTCACAAGCAAGAGCTCGGATAATAGTTTTAGGATGTGTGTGTGTTACCTTCCTCCTGACGGGTCATCACGTTACATTGATCCCGGAACCTATTACAACGAACTATTATCACATATATACCGATACCAGAAACTTGGGATATTCTTCATATGTGGCGATTTCAATGGTCATTGTGGCAGTGAGCCTGATTACATTGAAGGTGTGGATGACATTCCTGAGAGAAAAGTTATTGATTTTAAAGTGAATTCACATGGACAGTACCTCATCGACCTTTTAATATCATCAAACTGTTGCATGCTGAACGGTCGCGGTTCGTCGATAAACGACTTCACATCTGTTTCAACCAAACGTTTGGCTGTCGTTGATTATTGCCTTGTACCGCATGAGCGTTTGGCGTCGTTTACCGACATTAAAATAACTTCGGCACGAAAGATATTTAATGACTCTGGGTGTGTATCAATTATTGACCCACACAAGACCATCCCAATATTAACATGGGTTTTACTCTTGGATTGCATGGAATGCTACGATAATACAGATCCGAACCCAAAAATCCCATGTACAACGAGATATAAATTAGAAGGCATTGACCAGTCATTTCTCGATGACGACACAACACAAGAACATTGTGCTAATCTCATGCAGTTCATTCAAAGATCTAATTTAACACAACAAAATCTGAACAATGTATATGATAGTTTCTGCGAACATGTTAAAACGGTGATGGAAGATAAACTTCAAAAAGTGGTCCATGTAAACCACTCAGTGCTCAGTAATAAGCGCAGATGGATCAAGAAACAATGGTGGACAAATGAACTTACTCAACTATAGAATAACCTCACAACAAGTGAACAATTGTGGATTAAGGGCATCGAACAAAATAAACCGCACCTGAAAGCGGAAATGAAGGTAGCCCAGAAACTTTTTGATAGGCATATGCAAGCTGCCAAATGCAAATTCTGGCGTCAACAACAAGAAAAACTTCTTGATCTGCCGTCATATGATCCAAATGCTTTCTGGAAGCATATTGAAAAATTAGGGATAAAACAAGAACGCATCCATGATATACCAATGGAAGTGATGCTAGAGGACGGCTCCACATCCACTGATCAAAGCGTGATATTACATTGTAACCCCGATGTCCAAGTGTTGTACGTCTGATTCACGAGTGCCATTGAACTATAGGGGAATTATGCTTAGTTCCCATGTGTATAAAATATACTGCTGTATACTCTTTTAAATGATCGTCTTATATCGTGGATAGAGGACAACAACCTTTTGTGTGACGAGCAAAACGGGTTTAGACCAGGTCGCAGTTGTCTCGACCACCTATCTACCATTACAAACATAATCAATACTAGAAAGAAATGCTGACAGCAAACGTTTGCATGTTTCGTAGATTTTAGTAAAGCTGATGACCGTATCAATAGAAATATCCTCTGGAACAAAATTAGGAACTTCAACATACAAGGGAAACTGCTTTAGGCTTTGAAATCATTATATTATGTTGATTACAAATGTTGTGTTAGGGTCAACAACGTAAAGTCTGACTGGTTCAATGTTGAATGCGGACTTAAGCAGGGATGTGTTATATCACCTATCATGTTTAGTATGTTTATAAACGATTTATCAACTGAATTGAAAGGCCCGGGTAAAGGTGTTAAGATCGGAGACGAAACTGTTACAATGTTAGCATACGCAGATGACATTGTGGTGCTGGCCGAATCAGCAGAAGAACTGCAGACATTGCTAAATGTTATCTGGAAATGGTGCAATGACTGGGGCATGTCTATTAACAAAGACAAAACTCAAATTGTACATTTTCGTAATCCATCGATATCTGAGACTACTTGCGATTTTCTACTAGGTGACCAAAGCATATGCATCGTAAATAAGTATAAATATTTAGGTATGATTTTAACTGAATATCTTGATTATAAGGTGATGGTAAAAACAGTAGCTACTACGGCGAACAGAGCTCTGGGTTTGTTAATGGCTAAGACAAAGTGTAATGGAGGAATGCCTTTTAACTGTTTTATAAAACTATATGATGGTATGGTGCTCTCTATGGTTCTGCTGTGTGGGGTACAAAGGAATATTCGGTCATAAATAGCATACATAATAGGGCCTGTCGTTTTTTCCTAGGTGTGGGTAAATATACCCCATCAGCAGCAGTACAGGGTGAAATGGGGTGGAAAACCCTGACTCACCAATAATGGCTATCTGTTACTAGACTCTGGTGTCGTTTGATAAATATGGATGTATCTAGAGTGACAAAACATGTGTTTCTATGGATGATGGAAATGGCCGTAAGTGGGAAACGAAATTGGGGCTACGAAGTATACCATCGTTATAATGACTTAAATATGCATAATCTTACTAATATAAGAGACAATGTTAATGTAAAGGCTATAATAGAACACACAGATGTTTGCCTGTCTGTATTACAGGAACAGCAATGGCTTCATATTATAGGGCAGAAATGGTAGTAGAAATAAACTAAGAACTTATAAACAGTTCCAAAAAAAATTTGTAACTGAGCATTATGTTAAGAAAATTATGCCTAGAAGTAATCGATCAGCACTTGCAAAATTTCGATGTGGCGTCGCACCAATCAAAATTGAAACTGGATGTTTTGAACGAAATTACCCCCCACCTGAAGCTAGGACGTGTTATAATTGCACGAATGAAATAGAAAAAGAGTTTCACGTTTTAATGAAATGCCCTTTATATGTTAACGAACGAAAAGAACTAATAGGATATGCAACAATTAATTATCCTGCTTTTTCCAGTATGAATGATCAAGATAAATTTGTATATTTATTGAGTAATGACGATATATAAGTAAAACTGCCAGCATCCTCCAAAAAATACTGTACACAAGATTACATAATACAACAAAATAATAGCACAAGTTGATTAAATTAATACTGTTTTTATTTGTACATTTTTGTTTTTACAAGTCTCATAACTCTTTTGAGTGGTCTTTGTATACAGTGCTAACTTTGAATGTAATATATTTATTTGTTTTGTATTTTAATGCATGTATACGTGGAGTGAGACTCTAATAAAATACTAGTACTACTACTACTACATGCATGCACAAACATACACGACACACACAGATGCTTCACATGCACTATCAGGCAGTTAGGTTTTATAGTTGACAGTTGTTCAACTGCCCTGTCATAGACCGGTCGTACCTCAGTACATTGTGCTCGCTTATCTATTTTTGCTAGAACCTAATATGTTGATTTAGTTATTTCCTTATTTTGAAAAATTCTACACCATTTCATTGCATTGTATTTATTTTAAATCATTTTATTCGTAGTAGTTTTTTAATACTTTTTATATTTTGCAATTCTACACTCTTTATTGTACTTTAATATATTGTGAATATGTTTTAATATTGTTGATGATGATTAATATATTGTGAATATGTTTTAATATTGTTGATGATGATGCCGGTGATGATGAAGCGCCACAATCAAATTGGGATCTGGCGCAATATCAAATAAAATATATCATTTACATGATATGCTTGTTCTTGATTGTATTTGTAAGTGTGACTTGAATTCTCATTTCTTACTGCAGCAGCAGATTGCATTTGATAGAGTAAATGATGATTACTGCGACTGTGCTGACGCCTCTGATGAGCCAGGAACATCGGCTTGTCCAGACTCAAGGTAGGATATCATTGCTGATGGCGATGTGAAGTCTGGACGTAGTACATAAATAAAACAAAATAAAAAATAACAAAACATTTAAACAAATGAATTATTACCAGCTGATTCTGTAAATGCTAGCAGTAGACAAAAATCATTTTAAGCCAACAAGAGGTTTATTTAGAGATAAAACATGTTTGTAGTATCATAAAATCACGCAACAAAATATAAACAAATTCTTACCTGTCAATTCAGTAAACGCTAGCAGGGTGAATATGTAACGCGAAATTGAAAAATTTTAATCTCCAAAGGTGTCGGTTACAGAAATAAATAAAATGTTGGACTCTCATTAAGACAAACATGCCCTTGTCCATCTGTGAATGACAATCTTTTCAAATGGTGTTAAGTTTGGTTAAATATGTTTTTAACATCTTCTCTGGTGTTTTGATGATTTGAAACCAGAACAGTTACCTGCTGTATAAATGAGTACCTCACAAAAGACTCTTTTGAAAAGAGAGTGGTTAATATATGTGAAAGACTAGTCGTCACTCAGTAATTGCATCATTGCTGAGTTAAGTTAGAATAAAGTGGATACCACCTGTGATCAGTACTGTGCATGCAGCGTTTCCCAAACTGGGGTACTGAGAGAGCTGGCAGAAAACCGTACAGGATGACGAAATCTTTGCGACACCAAGATGTTCCCCGAGTATTTGTTTATGTCGCAGCAACAGTATATCATCATCTTCAGACAAGGACCAGGCTGAAGTTTTAGTGGTCCTTAAAATCAGATCTTGTTACAACAATAAACAACATTTGGTTAGCATGCACATCTATTTGCATACATATATAATATTTTGTGATGTTTAGGTTTTACTGTACCATCCCCGTTGCCGTTACGGCTGGCAGGATGTGGGTGCCAGCAAGCAAGGTGAATGATGGGATATGTGACTGTTGTGACGGGAGCGACGAATGGCACAATGTCACAGTCATGGACGATATCAAGTTCAAAGGTCAGTCGACGTGCACAAATATCAACACCTTTTAATTTGTGTACACATGCATGGATGTGTATATGTTCGGTCCTCGGCCTTTCTAATATTTCGCTGTGTGTAGATCATTTGCCCAGCTCCAAAGTGTGAAGGGGGTCATTTATCCACTTGTGAAAAATGACGATAAATGAAATGAAAGTTGCAAACCTCTCAAAAACAAGACATTCACCATTGATATATTGACAATTTTTGGATAATCACTGCATAATGTGCAATATACATAGGCAGGTCCAGGGGGACCTGGGGGGTACGTGCCCCTCCTAGACCTTACGAATTAGGCGTGCCTGCAGACATTTTATAATGGGCCCACACGACCGTGCCCCCCCCACAGACTGTTTGAAATATGCCACCGAACATCTTATAAGTAGCTCAAGTTATGATGTGGCGTAAAGCCCTGCGCAGGCTGGAAATCTGGGCCCGCACCCGCCCTGCAACTATGTCATTTGACCCGCAGCCCGCCCCACATGTTACAACTCAGCCCACAGCCCGCCCCGCATATTTTTCCACATCCAGGCCCGCAGCCCGCCCCACCCCGCAGTAACTTGGCCCGCAACCCGCCCTGCAGTAATTAGTTAAAAGTCAGCCCGCACCCGCCCCGCAGCCTACAACAGATGATATGGAATCATTAAAAATATATCTTTATTAATCGTTGTTGTTTACAGTATTAACAAATGCACAGCGCTGGGTGACAACCATGTCGTACTTGGAATTCCATCTTTAAGAAAGATAGAACAATGAAATTCATACCGCTGGCATTAATTTCAGTGGCATCCTATGATCTTATAATCTATTTGCCATTGTACTGCATGAACATGAGTTGTTCAAAGGTTGAGTCTGGTGCACAAAGGCAGTGTTGCAATTTGCAATCTGCTGATATTAGAAGTTTGCAATTTATATTTTCTGATCGTAGACTACTGATTGTTGAGAGGGTTTTCACATGTCCATATAGCAGGCTCAAAATCCCCTCTGGATCAGGCTACTGGCACCAGATTATACTATTGTAGAAGGCAGTTTGACTTGAGCCATCTTACTTCTACAGAGGAAGACAGTTCTTGTTCTTAGCAGTTAGCACTGTCAGCCAATGCCAAGTGGCATGGTCTCCAGTCTCCACACATCAAAGGCATTTCCTGTCTAATTGGTGGGGTAACTGCTCTTTATGGACATCCTGGTGGCTTAATTACACAAACAGATTGATGTCCTGAACTGATACTTCCTCCTGGAAGAAGCCACTAATCACACCTGACTGAAGCTGGCAAGGCAGGCCAGCATATGTTATCATAACACTGTTTAAACACAAACAAAAGGACAATCTGGTAATCCCCAATTAACTAGCTCAAAGAATCTCCCACCTTTGAGTAATTGGTGACCATTAATGAGTTACAAAAATCAGCCCGCAATAGCCCGCATGTAGAAATTACTAGCCCGCAGACCGCCCCGCAGAGATCTGACCCGCAGACCGCCCTGCACAAATTGAAACTTAACCCGCACCGCAACAACAATCCAGCCCATGAGGGCCCGCGGGTTGCAGGCTGCGGGCCAAAACCCGCCCCGCGCAGGGCTTTAATGTGGCGGCGACAAATTTTCAGCAATACCCCGTCTTCTAATTATCACAAGTCGAGCCAGGTGGGAGAAGCCCTGAAGAAGACAGGTGAAGAGATATGGCTGTGCAGCAAAAAAATGTTAACAGCACCCGTCTTCCCCCCGACTTCTGATATCACCAGTCCAGCCGAGACAGTGGAGCTAAAGTTACGGTGGTGTGGCAGCGACAACATTTCTACTACAGCATTTGGTTCAAACGCCACTGCAGGTTTTTGTGTGCCCCCCAGACTCGTTTTCTGGATCTGCCCCTAATATAACAAGAGTACTAGGTAGTTAGTTTTATGCCCATCAGCTATGTCTCTGCATAGGTTGAGTACTCACTCCTGGAAGGTCTATATATTATATACATAGCAAAACTTAACCACACTTTTTTAAGAGTGATATACAATACATTTGTTTATTTTTATATTAACATTGGAATAAACAATAGATAGTTTGCAACTTTCGATTAATTAATTTATATTTTTCACAACAGGGCAAATGACCCTTTTCACACTTCCAAGCACATTCAACCACAACAAGTAACATTTTCACACTTCCAAGCACATTCATCCACACCAAGTAACATTTTCACACTTCCAGGCACATTCAACCACAACAAGTAACATTTTCACACTTCCAAGCACATTCAACCACAACAAGTAACATTTTCACACTTCCAAGCACATTCAACCACAACAAGTAACATTTTCACACTTCCAAGCACATTCAACCACAACAAGTAACATTTTCACACTTCCAAGCACATTCAACCACAACAAGTAACATTTTCACACTTCCAAGCACATTCAACCACAACAAGTAACATTTTCACACTTCCAAGCACATTCAACCACAACAAGTAACATTTTCACACTTCCAAGCACATTCAACCACAACAAGTAACATTTTCACACTTCCAAGCACATTCAACCACAACAAGTAACATTTTCACACTTCCAAGCACATTCAACCACAACAAGTAACATTTTCACACTTCCAAGCACATTCAACCACAACAAGTAACATTTTCACACTTCCAAGCACATTCAACCACAACAAGTAACATTTTCAAATCATCTTCTTATTGTTCTTTTGGTTAGACTCAAATGTGTCACAATCTCTTCCCTTATTCTATCCATGCTCTTTGCTCTGGTGAGTCCTGACCTAGGTAGATGTTTTCCCCAAATGCCACTGTCTCCAGCACATATATAAACACACGCATGTACAGGTGTATGTGTTTGTTTGTGTCTTTTTTAATTTAAAGGGAAATAATAGGCAACTGTGTGGGCTTATACTTAATAGACTTAATACAATCCAACCATTTGCAACTTCAAACGACAGTACAATGCCTGTAGTTTACTCGGCATTTATTTTCAAAGTGTGCGATTCACGTGAAATCTCACCGTTCCCGATGGCTGACATCCCCTGATGCTTGACCGATAATCACCTAGACCTTCTTTGACCACGACCATTCTGTGATGTCTTGAATGCGCCTTTTCCTCAACATTGTATATAAATATGGTAGCTCATATATTAGTTTCTCTCATCTTCATTGATTCAGAAGCTGAACTACACATGTGACAACAGTTGTAAAACCATGCACCATGTGCCATGTGGATGTGACATTTTTACTAGTTACAGCGACGAAGTAAATTCAGCGATGTACAGTGTAAGTCGTTTTTAGCTGCTGCTGTAGGCGTGCCAGCTGTTGGAATAAACATGTCACAATGTACATAAATATTGATTTAACTAAAAATGGCTTAGTCAGCCGAGAAGAGATCACTAAAAATGCAAAGAAATGGTTAGCCAGATTATATATGGGTTACTGCAAATTAGAGTAACGATCTCAGTTTGGTCACTGGCAAACTGGGGAGAGTAGGCATTAGTAACATCAGGCTTTCTATCACAGTGGCATTGTCTGTGCAGGCCTGTAATACAATTTGTTGCATAAACCATTTCGGATATCTTTTCCATTCAGATTCAGTGCAGGAGAGCTTGGAAGTATATCAAGCCCCGTGCCGCAACAGATGCGCTAGTGTCTTGGCTCTTCAGAGTGGAGCTGACAGAGTGAGACTTCAGGGCCTCAGGGCAAAGAAAGGTTACATTGCAGCTGCAGGCAAAATGAATGCATACGATGCCAAGGTAATCATTTATGTATTGACATTCACAAATCTATCCCACCTTGTGTTTTGAATCTCAGCTCTTATTAGTGACTGCCATCCTTGAAGTACCTCAATTAAAAAACAAAGACTTGAAAACTGTTGTTGCATTTCTGTTTTGTGTTTGAGAGGGACTATTTCCATAATCGATGAATCAAAGATGAATCAAACGTTCCACTGTTATTTAGCAGTAGCAATTTCCATTATCAAAGAAACAAAGACGAATAAAATGTTCCACCAATGTGTGATATCTGTAGCACGCTGGGTATCGTGTACGGACCTCTGTGATATGTTCATTGAGAATTTACAATGATATTTGCTGTTGATTATAAACTCTACTCGCATGATTCTGTTAGAATCTCAAACGTTGACATTTAGTCTCACACATATACTCATGACCAAAAATGTTGTGCCACACCAAAACTTGTGTCATTGAAATCTCATGTTCTAACGCTCTTGGCTTATTAAACACACTGCTTGATCACGTGCTGACTTATGTGATATGTTCTGACCACAGTGCGATTTACGCACCACAGATAGCTGAAAAGCAATTTTTAACGTCGTACAGGCATCTTTTATGAGATTTGGATTTTGTCAGTCTATTTTGTACGTACAGTGTAACCTCACTTTACGATCACCTTGGTAATGCAATCACAATCCCAAGGGTGACTTTAATAGAGAGGTTCCACTCAAAACAACTTTCTAACGGTATGTTTCCATGACAATAAACAGATTTGTGTTGTTAGAGATTTAGAATATGGCTATATTTGTGCAGGTTTTTGTTAGAACAGCATAAAACATATGCACGACACAAGTATACCGCAGTTCGCTTCTCTGCTTCCAGCTCTATGGTCCTGATGGTGCTTTCTACCATCTGAGTGATGTCTGCTATCAGTTTGATACAAAACTCTACCACTACACCATCTGTCCGTTCCGAGATGTCAAACAGAAGAAGCTTGCCGACTCTTCGTTTCATATTCTGGGGCGAGAATCGTCGTGGCTAGTAGACGGCGCTGGTGGACAGTACCGCCTGAAGATGGAAGGGGGTGACAAAGTTCAATGTCCTAATTCAAAGTCAAGGTCAACTATTGTAAGTTGGGAGTAGCTACTAAAATGGGTTTTACGTTTGTGTTTGCGATGATTGCATTAGATATCTTGTGGCAATATTCTGAAAGCAGATAACGAATGATGATCGTGAATTAATGCTACTTCATCAATCAACTTAGCTCGTTGCGAATCATATCAGGTCCTGTTCAAATTTATTTATAGAATAGTCTAAGTGATATTCCCAGGTGTTTGGTATATCAATATTTTTGTAGAATCGTCGAAAGAATTTTCTTACGAAATTGGGAACAGCATTTTTGAAAATGAGCCTGAAACAAGACAAGTGAAAAACAGAATTGAAGAAGAACTTCAACATTGTTGACCCAAACAAAGTGTCTATGGTAACCGAGGTGTGTTTGTGTGCATGTTTGTGTGTGTCCTTGCATGTATGTGTGTGCATGTGCACGTGTTTGCGCGCACTTGCACACGCATGCATTGTGGCATATCTGAAGCCATGAGTGCTCGTACAGAATTTTGTATTGTTGTATATAACTATTGCTCAATTATACGATAGTTTGACAAACTAATGGGTGACTAAGTTTGCCAGCTCAAGATCCTATATAAACCACTCATAGGTTTCCATGTGTCTGTGTGGCACTGCGGTGTAATAAGTACTAACAACATGAAAATATCTACGTGTAATTTGTACATCCAGAGAACACGTATGTAAAACATTGACTACAATAAAACAAACAAAGTGTTTTTATACGTAAATTTCTTGCACACGAATTTCTGCTTTCATTTAGGTTGTCTTTAGCAATATCTGAACGACCGAATCTGCTGTTGTTGTAGATCGAGTTTGTGTGTGACGTCAAAGACCGCGTGATGAGTGTGAAAGAGGATGAGGTTTGTGTGTATCTCATCAGGTTCAACACTCCCGCCGCCTGCCACAGTTGAATCAACTCCTCCATCAGTCGCAAGATGTCTATACCTGCCAACTTCTGACTATCAAAATCCCGTAGATTCAAGATTTGAGTCTCGGCTTCATTGGACTTTGAAAGATGGAGGGTGATGTTGGAGATATTTGTTTCTTTTGTGAGTCTCAAAAGTTCAGTTCTGTCGGATTAGACATCGGAAGACCAGGTGTTGTTGGGAGTCTGAAGCGAATATCAGGTACTTTCAGTATCCAGGAGGGTTGGCAGATTGGTCTGTAACAAGTTGATGAAGGTGTACAGTGCTATGATGGAAGTGATGTTAGCTGTTCTGTGATGGTGTGTACAGTGCTATGATGGAAGTGATGTTAACTGTTCTGTCATGGTGTGTACAGTGCTATGATGGAAGTGATGTTAACTGTTCTGTCATGGTGTGTACAGTGCTATGATGGAAGTGATGTTAGCTGTTCTGTCATGGTGTGTACAGTGCTATGATGGAAGTGATGTTAGCTGTTCTGTCATGGTGTGTACAGTGCTATGATGGAAGTGATGTTAGCTGTTCTGTCATGGTGTGTACAGTGCTATGATGGAAGTGATGTTAGCTGTTCTGTCATGGTGTGTACAGTGCTATGATGGAAGTGATGTTAGCTGTTCTGTCATGGTGTGTACTGTGCTATGATGGAAGTGATGTTAGCTGTTCTGTCATGGTGTGTACAGGGCTATGATGGAAGTGATGTTAGCTGTTAAGCCATGGTGTGTACAGTGCTATGATGGAAGTGATGTTAGCTGTTCTGTCATGGTGTGTACAGTGCTATGATGGAAGTGATGTTAGCTGTTCTGTCATGGTGTGTACAGTGCTATGATGGAAGTGATGTTAGCTGTTCTGTCATGGTGTGTACAGTGCTATGATGGAAGTGATGTTAGCTGTTCTGTCATGGTGTGTACAGTGCTATGATGGAAGTGATGTTAGCTGTTCTGTCATGGTGTGTACAGTGCTATGGTGGAAGTGATGTTAGCTGTTCTGTCATGGTGTGTACAGTGCTATGGTGGAAGTGATGTTAGCTGTTCTGTCATGGTGTGTACAGTGCTGATGGAAGTGATGTTAGCTGTTCTGTCATGGTGTGTACAGTGCTATGATGGAAGTGATGTTAGCTGTTCTGTCATTGTGTGTACAGTGCTATGATGGAAGTGATGTTAGCTGTTCTGTCATGGTGTGTACAGTGCTATGATGGAAGTGATGTTAGCTGTTCTGTCATGGTGTGTACAGTGGTATGATGGAAGTGATGTTAGCTGTTCTGTCATGGTGTGTACAGTGCTATGATGGAAGTGATGTTAGCTGTTCTGTCATGGTGTGTACAGTGCTATGGTGGAAGTGATGTTAGCTGTTCTGTCATGGTGTGTACAGTGCTATGGTGGAAGTGATGTTAGCTGTTCTGTCATGGTGTGTACAGTGCTGATGGAAGTGATGTTAGCTGTTCTGTCATGGTGTGTACAGTGTTATGATGGAAGTGATGTTAGCTGTTCTGTCATGGTGTGTACAGTGCTATGATGGAAGTGATGTTAGCTGTTCTGTCATGGTGTGTACAGTGCTATGATGGAAGTGATGTTAGCTGTTCTGTCATGGTGTGTACAGTGCTATGATGGAAGTGATGTTAGCTGTTCTGTCATGGTGTGTACTGTGCTATGATGGAAGTGATGTTAGCTGTTCTGTCATGGTGTGTACAGGGCTATGATGGAAGTGATGTTAACTGTTAAGCCATGGTGTGTACAGTGCTATGATGGAAGTGATGTTAGCTGTTCTGTCATGGTGTGTACAGTGCTATGATGGAAGTGATGTTAGCTGTTCTGTCATGGTGTGTACAGTGCTATGATGGAAGTGATGTTAGCTGTTCTGTCATGGTGTGTACAGTGCTATGATGGAAGTGATGTTAGCTGTTCTGTCATGGTGTGTACAGTGCTATGGTGGAAGTGATGTTAGCTGTTCTGTCATGGTGTGTACAGTGCTATGGTGGAAGTGATGTTAGCTGTTCTGTCATGGTGTGTACAGTGCTGATGGAAGTGATGTTAGCTGTTCTGTCATGGTGTGTACAGTGCTATGATGGAAGTGATGTTAGCTGTTCTGTCATGGTGTGTACAGTGCTATGATGGAAGTGATGTTAGCTGTTCTGTCATGGTGTGTACAGTGCTATGATGGAAGTGATGTTAACTGTTCTGTCATGGTGTGTACAGTGCTATGATGGAAGTGATGTTAGTCAACACTGTGTGAGAATGAGCTCACACAGTACAAAGGGATGTGCAGCGATCTTCACTGGTTACCCCGAATCATTGATATAGGGTTTCATGTCAATGAAATTCCCCAATTGTTCGATGTCAAATTTAATCTAATTTCAATATGTTTTATTTCGTAGTTTAATCTGTATTGTTGTTGTCTAGTTATTGTCAGAAATGATACATAAAACCTTAATTTGACATAAATAAATCAACGTGATATATGACCTTCAGATATCAACATTACATTTATTGGTCTGTTTTGTATGTACGGTGCACTATATTATGTGTGCTTGCCTGCCTACACAAACGTGTTGTAAAACTGACAATATTAAGCCACGACAAATCACGATTATAACATGCTTTCTTGACATACTATTTCTAAACAACTGAGATGACTTAAACACTAACTATTTCAGTATCACAATGTCACAGTATCATTGGCCATGATACAACAGTTGTTCAGTTAACTGAATAAAATGGTTGTATGTACCCTTTAAATGATTATATATGGATTAGTAATCACAGACTTGAACGGAACATCAGTACTGGTGTAATAATTAAGTGTAATTGTAACATATTTTATTTGTTATTTAGATGATATAAAAGAGGTAAATATTTAATACGATTTTAACAAGAATACCAAAAAACCACCCTAAGGAGACATGTGGGTCAAACAAGAATTATTTTCGAGATTCATGTCGTTTTCACTCTGTGTCCCACACATGTGTGATGTCTATATACTGGTAAACATTGGGTGTTATAATATGTTCTCCTGTGGAAATTTTCTTGTAACCGCAAGTGTATATATACTGACAGACAGAACAATGTGTACATAATTGGTTGATCAAACAGCATTTGCTTCATACCACATTGCCCCTGTGTACGGACTAATCTAGGATAAAATGTTTGTAGGATAAGATGCTTGCGAGTCATGTTCGTATCCGTGATAAAAATGGCGTCCGTCGTAATATCGAGGCCGTCGTATGTTGCACCTGAACGGGTTGTAGCACGCACGCACGCACGCATGCATGCACACACACACACAACACACACGCACACAATCAAAATTCTTATGTCCATTGCAAACACTGCCCAGGATGATGGTGCTCTAGATTAGATTATTCAAACACCCTACAATTTCAGACACCCTAAAGTTGCCAAAAATAATCACGTGTGGATCCTACGTTTTTGAACCCATTTTGTGATCTTTTATAGTGCAAATGTCTGCTGGTGCTAGTGGCATATGAACAACGGTATTTAAAACGACTGACATCCAAGCAACACGTTGAGGATGGAAATGGATATGGAAGCAAATGGCTTTTTGAAAGTCCAGTCATCTATTTTATTCACCCTTGTATATCTGATTGCAAGAATTCGTTTGTAGTGATAGCACTTGCCTTTATTTACTCTTGTAAATGTACATGTTTTTTAATTAAATCAGCCAATTAAGTTGTGTACATAGACAATACATGGCCAAATACAAATGTTATTTCAACCTAATTAGTAGTCTTTCTTTCATATTATACACGCTGTTCTGCGGTCGTTATAATTCAAATAATATTACAAATTAAGCTTTGATGGGTGTTTCTTCTGGCTGCCATATCTAAATGACACTGGTTTCTATATTATTGTATTGGTTTTTAATTTCTTTGTTTTAAACTGTATTTATACACTCTAAATATTTTACATTTAATTAATTTATTGTATATTTTAGCATATAGTCTGCACGTCATTGTATTATGTTAAGCGCTTTGATTTGTAATAATTTACTGAAAAGCGCTCTATTAAGAAGAAACGGAATTGCTATTCTTGATGTATATAAAGTATCATAATTAAAAAGGCTCAGTTTTGTGGTAAATAGTAATTGTTGGTTGCATATTTGTCACTCTACAAAAAAAAATTGTTCAACATGATGCTGATCATTCGTCAGTAGACTGAGTAACAACTCTACGCGATAATGTTTGATTTATTTGTATAAAGTAATGTAATTAACATATATGTAACCGTTAGCAACATTATTCCAGTAAGTCGCGATTTGCCTACGTCACAATCAACATTTTGTGCGTGACTTCTCAGTTCTGTAAAGTTTTATCTTTGCTACCAATGTTGATAACGATTATATATACGTGAATTACATTGCCATTGTTGCATGACATCTCATAAGTCAAACATTCCTATATATAGTTGTCCCTTTAGAAACGTTGCCATGTTTTTGTTTTAAAGAAACATTTGTGGCCAGAATTTCAACAAAAAACGCGATGGAATGCACGAACGCACCACGTTTTCGGCATCCATTTTTATGATGACTTAACGGAGCTTTCGCTAGGCAACAGGTCACGTGATGGATAGATCAATTGGATAGGTCAGTTGCCGGCTAGAGCAGTGACGGCAAACACTCGGCTCATTTCTTCGATTGAGGGATCACCTTCATTTGGTTGAAGATCGTGTCGTTTTAGGACCGGGTAGTTTTTGCAATAGGAAATAATCAGTTCGGTTTTGTGGATTCAGTGGATGTAAAACGGGATGGAAGGGTGGGAGAGGAGCTGTAGTCTTTATTGTTCAGAGATGGCACTAAAGCCTAGCTGATCTCAAATAGGGTGGTGACTGATATCACTACCCGCATTCTATTCCACTTGGCTATGGTGTATGGGGAAAACGCTACTTTCCTGTACCATGTGCGATGTTAGGAAGGTTGTAGCTTTTCCCGATGTCATTGGTCTTCTTTGAGTTTGTGTCGTTAATGCACGTGAGTAGCCAAGGGTAGGGCTTACACAATATCTATGGATTTTTTCTTTCCAAGTTTACTTTATCTGTCCGTTTTTCTATCTCTTACCTTCCTGTTTTCTTGCCACACCCCAGCATGTATACAACATAACCAAATTGGTTGACTGTGGTCACTCATTTGAAGAAAACAATCAAACTGCAATTCACACATGTATTGTTGTTATTTCTTATGAAATGAGTTAAAGAACCTTTCATTCATTTATATTTTAACATTGACATTTGTCTGGAAAGTTTCCCTTACCGGTAATATAGTTATTTTACATAACTACTTTTATATGTAAACCACTACTGTGTATTAATAACGAACGAGTAAACAATAACGGTAGACTCCTGATGTAATACTACATAAGGCGCCACCAAGCGATCAAATGACACAACTCGTACCTGTTTAAGTAATGGCCGCCGCAGCAACGTATAATGGCCACCGTAGCAACGATCATAGTAACGACGCGGTTCGATAGCAGCTGATTCAAAAGCGATTCCACTATAGAAGTTAAGTGCCTCAGGCCCAGACAGCAAATACACAGTCACGAAGTTGGGAAAACAGCACAAAGTTAGTGTTATTTCTTATTGTTTGATCTACGTATACATACTGTTTAACTATGCACACATGTGGTCATTGTCAAACTGCATATAGTTATATGTGTATAACTCTCTCTAGACTAGTATAGGCGAAAATAGTCATACGATAAGCATACTTTTATTATAATATAGACTGGACAGCGTCGATTATTCTGTACTTGAGATGCCCTGTGTATACGGCTTACGTTATTAGATATGCCAACTGGACCTTCCGTGATTCCTTCCGAATTTCTTGTGTAAACTAGTCTAACTCCTGGTCTCCCGGAAAAGAAGAACACTTCCCAGATTGTAGTGTGAAGGGTATTGCATGGATGCAGTTGAATCATTTTGGTGTGCCCCAAAGATATATATATATCGTTGGAGTTTTGTTTGTGCGCGCTTTACTCAAGGGGTGTTCAGCTGGACGCTTTGGGGGAACCTCAAAGGGGGTGCAGTTAGGTATTTCAAAAAAAAATTCTACACATTCTCCGTCATTTTGACATTGCAAAGAAACAGAAATACGTGCAGAAGAACTAGTTAACGTCTAAAAATGCATCCAGGCTGTTCTGGTCAACAATATATTGAGGGAGGGAATTCCAATTATACAATACGTTGCGCCTCTACACCGTAGCAAGGTCCTTGAGTAGCATCAGACTTAACTTTATGATATCATCACCTTTTTGACAGACGCATCTGTAGACAATAATAGTTACGTCTAATCTTAAACGTACCCTCATAATAGCCCATCTATATAGCCTAGAGATTACCCTGGTATACTACTGTTGCTTAACTCGAAGGATGCCAATGATTGTTTTGTTAGACAAAGATCAAATAACATCAGTGTTATTTTAGGATAATTTAAATGAATAAATATAAAACATATAAACATGTATCTTATAAAATGCATGTATACACAATATGTCCACATATCTATATCTGGCTATGTAACATTAATTTAGAAATGCCACATCAGTTGAAAAAAACAAGAAGAAGAAGCACAACTTATTATATCGCGTGAGACAGATAAATATAAAACATAACGTGTGAACATAATAATTGTCAGTGAAAGTGGTGATAATAATTAATCGTATTCTTTTAGTGGCTATAACGTCCCGGCGACTGAAAGTGCTTGCACAGCCAAGACCGCTTGCAGATGGATTCCACTTGGACAGGTAAGATAGAAGGTGTGTAGCCTCCCGTGCGTATTTTTATTGATGCAGGCCTAGACGATCGTGTCAAGCGACAACTGGCAGAGTAGAACGGCTAACCACACTCACCCGTAAACTTTCCCATTGCTCTGACGAAATTGTTGGATATCACCGAAACACCTGTACCTATTTTACGACACATAGGCCTAATGGGCAAACAAATAGGTGACTAGAAACTCGAGAGTCAAGATGGATATAATGACGTCGGCTTGGCAAATTAATAACCTGACCGCCTTTGTTCGAATATTCATTTCTTCACTTGTTTGCTTCATCCATTGATCGAGATGGCCGTGGGGTTCCATGATCGCTGTCAGTCTGTGTCAGTGTCATCTACTTATTGTGATGCTCACAATGGTCGGTAAGCTTAGACTTGTTCGAATACAGTCCTTTAACTAGTGCGGATCACCGCGGTTTATGTTGTCGAGACGGTATCTATTCATACTACTCCCAGTTGGTCACTGGGCTAACCTTTGTCTTGCACGCATGCAACTGATCTGTGTGTTCAATATCACTGCTTACACCGGCTCGTCTTCCGCAGTTGTTAATATATATATTGCACGACACCGATATATCACAATCCGATTAAATCTGCTTAACTGTAGTCGCTGTCGGACAGTGGTACAGTAACACGCAACCACTCACTCTTACTGCCTATCGATCGCTCACATGCGTATACACATAAACGCACTCATGCACACTCGCACACACCAGACACATACATACACGCACGCACGAACACACGCACACATACATACCATGTCCTATTCAAGACCTGCCCCCCACGACCCGTAATTCCCAGCCCGCCGACCGGCAAACAGACCCTCGAGGAGAAGGTCTTGATATATTTCACTACATGTTATCTGTTCCACTATTTTGAAAGTTCAATTGTGAGTAGGGCCTAAGATTAATTTCCTATATGCCCCATATAAATGCGTTCTGGGCACAATTAAATCTAGCGGCGACACAAGAAACGCAGCCGTTGAGAAATGAATCAAGTGCCGAGTTACAACAGGTATTCATCAAATAATTACCAAGCTGAAGAAGTTTTGACAGTCCAACAAAGACAGCCTACGTCGTTTCAATGTGTTTTATTTTGAACAACTAAAAACTACCGATAATGGAACAAACGAGTCTGCAGTTGATGCATTTGCGTAGTTTCCTGTAAAACCTTGCAATTAAATGGCGTGGCGAGCCTCGAGAATTATGCTGCAGCGAACGTAACCCAACTTTCTAGTGGTAAGAATGTTGGACGCTATGGCATCTCCTGTGAAATGTCAGACATACTCTGATAAACAAGAAACGGAGTTTTTCGTACGGTTCTGGCAATATCAGAGAGCCACACCATCACAAAACGCATTCACCTCGGACAGTGACAGTTACTTGAAAATCGTTCTCCTGTTACGAATCATAAATCGCTTGTATTATCTTATTCTGCCTCCCGAACATCAACAAACAGATGGTCCATGAAAATAGATGTGCCACGAGTAGCAGATGCACTGATCGTTGCAATGTCGAGAAGGTGTGTGGGAATGAACGCGCACACAATCTGACACGGTACACGATCATCAAACGGGCAGCAGCAACGCTCTGTACTCATGGGGCGCATTACGTAATAATTGGAGCTTCAGACTTTAAATCGGGAGATTCCGGGTTCGAATCCTTTTGTTGCCGTTTCAAATTTTGGGCATATTCATTCATTCCAAGTTGCTCCAGTTGACTCAGCTGCATGAACGAGTGCCCTGCTATTGATAATATAGTGGATGTTTATGTACGAACAGTCTCCCCGCAATAATTGCAGCATGGCGGAATGCTTCCATTATATGTCGAGATGGTGTTCGATTGAACAGGTTTGCCAGGGAGTAAAGTGTAAAGCGCGCTGAATAGTCATAAAGGCTGGCCACTGCGCTATGTAAGAACTTAACTATTTCTTCCTAAGAACACGAAGAGGACTGGGTGATTGATTGATTGATTGATTGATTGAGTGAGTGAGTGAGTGAGTGAGTGAGTGAGTGAGTGAGTGAGTGAGTGAGTGAAATTCGCGACAGCTAACTAATCAAGGGTAATATTACACAGTTGAGATTGTTTTAAAAAGGGAAGCTTTGGGTATGATATCGTGATTTCTTCATCAGGTGGTGCACGGCAATCATAATTATGTTCTGTTTGCAGACGGTCGGTGTACTGGATTGACAGGATGCCGTTCACACCTGGGCCAGACGGGATAACACTTTTTGGTACGTTTGGTTGTCGGCCAGTTCTCAAAGTGGTAGTTCATCTGAGTCAGTCCAGTTCTAAATAATAACATTAACGAATAATTAATACTATTTTGATCAATAAACATTTAAAATGTTTTTCAATGACCATTTTAAACGTCAACCTTAACTGTTATGTAAACGTACGCGTACCCGTACTGGGTGTTCTTATATCTTCAACAATTATTATTTTCAAGCAGCAGCGCTATTATATAATTAATGTAAATTGCAACTTGATGGGATGTTGTTATGAAGTTTTACGTTCTTACAATGTCTTGTTCGTTTACATTTCTGATTTGTAAACGTTGTAAAAACCTGGATTACAACCACCTGACGTTGAATCTGAGATCTGTGTTATTCGTTTTGTGAATTAAATGCAGGTACGTGCTTACGTAATTAATATTAAAACATGGATATTTGATCTTTGTGCGGCGGAAAGGGCTTCTTCGTAGTTTTATGACAACTAGCTTACGCACATGCAGGGGTGAATCTAGGATTTAATCAATGTGGGCGCAGCCACCATCTCCCCTCTTGAGGCTCACAAAAATCCTCCAACTGCACTCCCCTAAGCCCAGAACGGGGGGCGTGCAACCCTTGGATCCGCATTCGTATGCCTCCCATGCCCCCCCCCCCCCCGGATCTGCGCCTGACATCCAACATTGGAACAACAACCATTCGTTTACCACGGCGCCATAGATCTGGTGAACTGAACCTCGGGGGAGATGCTCTTACAATGATCCGATGTATGTAGATATTGTTTGACATTTGTTGACAGCTGGCGGTAAACGGTTGAAGAAGCTGAGTCAGCCCAAGTCTGAGGCATATAAAGAGTTCGTAGAAGACAGGTAGGAGACTCGACGTACCCGGAACCACGCATGCACTAGGCTCGATTACGCATGCACGTGATTTCATATATACGGACTGAAAGCAAGCCGGGTGTTACGTTGTTCCGCTTACATTTTTCCGGGCGTTAAATTTTATCCGGATGATGTTTCTGTGCATAGTATTTGGTATCATGCAGCAGATCAGGTGGTGATAATTAAATAATATTCGGCCGTTAAATATGCTTCGTTTGTTGTAAAAACACGTCCATTATTAGTTCGAGTACATTATTACTAATTGTAAATAGTGTATAACAGTTAGCGCATGAACATAGATCACAGGACCGATCACGTGGTCACCATGGCGCAATATTCTAACTTGACTTGATACATAATTATTATGTTGATATACGTAGACGTCGGGAGCGGGAGGGGAGATTGGAGGTTAGTGTTAACGCCACTGACCGCTATTTATAAGTAGAGGTCGGTGGGTAACGCTGCCGAAGTGTCCAGTTACCGTGAAAACGACTGTCCGGCAGGAAAAAATGAACGGGAGGTGCCGCGGGGTGGGACACTGACGGCAACGTAAACGTACTCAATGGCAACTAATGTCAAGAAATTGACTCGCGCATGCGCATAAACGTCAACCGGGTAATATTTAACTCGGGATAAATGTAAGCGCGACAACGTTGCGCAGAATCAGCACAAGTAAAAATACTCACTCCTGTTCTTCATACCAAATATTACTTTAAAATGCCAGTGTTTTGTAGACACGTACGTCAGTACATATCAGATTCAAGGACTCTATAGTTACATTTGTGATCCTTTAATACATGGAACATGATAAAATATTTGACATATATATATAATATTATATGTTAATAATCATTTTATTTTAACCTCTTCCGAGTCAATGTTATGCTAGATTTAGATTTAAAATAAAATCGAAACTGTTTTAATTACACAGATCGATATACTATTGGTTATAAAATCCTACAATAAGAATTTTATAAAGTAACGCCGTCTGTGATCGCCAGGGACGAACCAGTGTGGCCGGTAAAGAAGTCGGCGAAAACCTTCACTCCATCTGAACGGCTAACCAGTCTCGCCGAGCCCCGCTACGCGCCCCCCGAGGCGTGGCCTCACGGCTACAAGTTCTTCCGTCCTCCCATATCCGAGGTGCCGCCGGCAGCTCTGAATGCGAAACCAACCGGCAGACTGGCGCAACTGAGTGCTCCGATAACCCGGAAGGTACGACAAGATGAGGATGCCGACCAGACGGCCAGGACCGTCACGGCGCCTACCTCCAATATTCCGCCGGCTGCCCTGCATGCCAGTTGCAGCGAATACGTCCAGGTAAGAGCGCTTCTTCTTCTTTTCGTTCATTGGTTCCTCCTTGCGGGGAGGTGGTCATATCGCATGGTCTGTCCCGCCCTCTCATCGAGTCGGCTTCACCGATCTTCTGCTATTCTCTGCCACTCTCGGCCGTTCATGTGTGCGCGCGCGTGTGTGTGTGTGCGTGCGTGCGTGCGTGTTGGAATTTTTAGTCCTGCGGATAAGTGCAGAAAAATAACGGAATTGAGCACTTTTTTTATAAAAGCATCACAGTCGGCACATCTACTCTGTATACTAAGGGAACCGTTTTGAAGCTCTTCAGATTTTGCTGCGTTCAGAAATGTCTTACTTTAAAAACTGCGCCACCTATAGAGCAATAATTTTGGTGTCAAAATGTAGGTTTTGGTGGTCTATGATTTCAAATATTTTACATCTGAACTTCTCCGACATTCCTATCTGCAAGTTGTAAAGATGGCGGAAATAAAAAAACGCTTCACAATATCTTTAGCAAGTGTAGATAGGTAGGTAGGTAGGCTTTATTTGGAATTGTATAAATCATACATACAAACATACACCCATAAAATGGATGTTTATGAATATTTCTGCGAGCAGCGATTTCAATATATGTTACCTTTGAGATTTGTTGACATTCGCACGTATGCTTATGATAAGTTTACGGGTACTTGACACACATTAGTCACGGTGCATCTATCCCCGACAGAACCTCGCTGTACACAAAGTGGTGCCGAAGGAATACCGCCCCATGAACCCAGTCGCCCGTCCGGTGACGTCGGAGGCACAGCACGCGATGGCGACCCCGCGCGTCCAGCAGCTCGCTCGACCAAAGAGCGCCAAGATGAAGACAGACGACTTTGAGCCTTTCCACGTCTCCCCTTTCGCCAAGCGAGCCGTCCCGTCGCCCCGAGTCATCGAACTGTCCGTCCCACTTCCACGCAAGGTTCACTCGAAGACGTAATACGACATTGCTCCTGTCCTGTCGACGATTCTGTGTCAAAGTTCCTCTGGATGATATCCTCCTCGCCAATATCCCCTCTAGGGTGACATTCCCGGACAATGTCTCTCTAGATCGATAACGTAAGCACAAATAAACAACATAATGTTCTAATTTGTTGTTCTGTCTACTATTTGCTTTGCCCCCTAAAGTGTTTGTGAAATTGGCTTTTTGTAAAATGTATAAGTTTTTAATAATAAAATATGTTAAATAACATAAAATTAAACCAATATATTACATAGTATTTTAAAATGCATCCCTCTGTTATTTGTGCACGGTCTTTGGTAGTCTAAACGTCACAGCCTTCACCCATCAGCGCAGAATTCGGTTCACGTTATTTGCTCACCAAGATGGCCATTTCTCATACACATATGACATAACGCCACAGACAAGATTGGTCACCTGTCTGCGTGATCTTCACACAGAAGCTTACATCCACTCTGATTTGACTTCATGAACTCCGTCCTGATAACATTAGGGCTCATAAATTACTTAATCGCGTGCCAACCATTCAGAAAAACATAGATGATATCGTCCGGGAGGTTATGTCCTGATACCCTTACGACCCCTGTCGACACGTCTGTGTCCACTCGAAGCTGTTCTTAGCTTTGCCGCTGTTCCATTTCGAAGGCTTTTTATATGCATGTTCGGTATTACGCCCTGCTTTGTGATATGATGACAGCCATGCGCGGTTCTACATTGCGACTGTTAAAAACATTTTGTGCGGAATTCTTACGCCAGAGAGTTTGTTCCTGAATAAGACGTCGTTTGGTGTCATTTTGTAGTCGACGTGTGTATCTTTTGGGACATATGTGTGACTGTGCAGAACATCAAACGAATCTTTTATATGTTGGTAAAAATGTTCATCAAGTTTGAACGAATAAATTAATTCGAATGTTCTACTTACGACAACTATAAAGTAAGTTACTTCAACGTTTCAACTACTATCGGTAGCCTTCTTACGTTTCTTCCTTAGTTCCAGAAGTAGGCTACCAATTCATATATATATATATATGTGTGTGTACCGTTAACCTTTATGGGTGTGGTAAGAAGACTATTCGATTTAACGAGGCTTAATTAAGTTATGTATATCGCAAATGTGTAAGAATTTAAGAAGTATCAAAAGGAACATGATAACTACTTTGAAACGAACATCGACTTCGTCGTACAAAAGAATGGATCATTATATGCAACAAGTGAAACTCGAATGTTTGTGAAGTTTCTCATTCAAACCTTCATGCTTATTATGAATTGTTGTCTTCCGATATCACATTACTGTGGTAAGATGTGGTGTACGTGTAATAGTTTGGTTTGAATTTTAGACGCCGTCTGTATGGTTGACTTAGTGGGTTACCGTCTGTTACTCTCGGCGATTTTCCTAATTGTAGCGAAATCTTCTGCGGCAATACTTGCACGTGTTGTCACCGTGTGTGAGCGCTCATAACCTGCAGTATTAACATTTACATTTATTTGAATGACTTGTACAATGATTTCTACTTCGTCTATGTTGCCATGTGGTACGTTTACATATCACATTAATTGTTCGGTGTGCCACTGTATAATGGTATGTCTGTGGCATGCTTGCAATCTGCGTTATCCATAAGCATATTCAAAATGGCGACCGTATTCGGTAAGAACGCTAGCGAACGCGAGCAGAATGTCTCAAGGTTGCAAAAGGTGACGTGCCAATTGTTAATGAAGTCACAATTGTGAACGTTCATATATAAAACTTAGATGAATGTTCGCACATGTTCGTTAAATATCAGTGGAACAAATTCAAGCAATCGGACTCTGCTGGAATACAAAAATGTGTATTAAAAACAAACATTGCAGTTACTGTCCAATATTCGCCCAACACCCATTAAGATAAACACATTTTATATGGTGTTACAATTAATAAAGCTTCAACATCAATATGTTCGGTGTTAATATTTGAATACGCAAATATGTATATACCGTGTCGTTATGATTGGTCATAATTGCACTACAATTCAATAACATTAAATACATGTACAGAAAATGGTTAATACACTCAAAGCAATGTTAAATAAAAGTTGCCATAACATGGGCAGACCCATTATGTACCCAGGCTGGGCAAGTGTGGGTGAAAATTGTTATGGCTGGTGAAAGACACTATGTGTTTGCTACGTACCTAACATGTCTAATGTGTGCACCCGATTTATTTCTGACAGAATATGGTCAGAAGTCAATTAAGGGGTTCTTAGAAATGTATAGCCAAACCTTCGATAACAATTTCCCAACCCATCTTGATCAGTCACTGTTTTATCTAGGCAACAGTACAAACATAACATACTTGCAACGTAAACGGTAATGGCAAGACAAGGCAACCTGAAATGGAAGGACTTGGCATCGTTCTATGCTCGGTAATTCTACCACAACAGCCATTTCGCAATGAAACCGTGACATGTTACTGTTAATTAATTGCTCAATACACCACATTTCCCTACACTGAAACTATGCAATACATCATTAAATATCGATTACAGGCACCAGAAACAAATAATTAATTATTGTCCAATGCTATTATTGCTTAATTAATCGCTAGCCAGAATGTAATAGCACTTAATGGGAAAACAATGTTGGTGACATAGTGACCACTGCTCTACACTTACCTCACGCTGTACGCTATACGGACCCCTGATGTCAGGAATATCGACTTAAAAGGAACAACTTTCAGACTTTATTATGAGTGCCAGACAGGTGCCCCACACTGATCACCAGCAGATCTTGACGTTGGCGTCGGGGAAGACGACAAAGGCAAACGTGAGAGCGGGTAGTTTGATGCCGATATTCGCCGGCTGGCTGACTGGCTTCAGCTCGGGCAGAGTTTTGTCATCGATAAGACGCAGCTGTTGTCCATTCAACGACACGTATCTAAAGACACATAAAAATAAAAGGTAATTTCTTATATAGTGCAGTATCCAGTTCTCAGGACTGCTCAAAGCACTTTACACTTTACTCCTTGGCAGACCTGTTCAATTGAACATCATCTCGACTTCTCTGGGAAGCACTCAGCCACATTGTAATTAATGCATGAAGACTACTCATATATAAATATTCACCACTGTCTACAGCCAGGTACTCATTCACAGCTGAGTGAACAGAAGCAACGTAGAGTGAACAAACATGCCCGTGGTTCGACATGGCAGAACAGGATTCGAAACCAGGTTCTCTTGGTCGAGAGTCTGGTGCTCTATCCACTGCGCCACTGTGCTTCATGTTGTGGTGATGATTATGTGCAAGTTGTCTTCAGTCATGTGACGTTACTTTGGCCTCTCATTATATGGACTCCAGATGTAAGGAATACGTAAAGGTGTAGCAACTAAAATAGTGCACAGTTCCAAGTACAGCAATGTGTGTAGGAAATACAACACAAAAAGTTGTAATTAACTCTGGAGCACACTCCATATTGGCGTTAAGTCTGCGGGAAATACAACATTTTGGTGTTCCTTAGTTCATAATCGACTTGGAAATGGAAGACACTGCCAAGCCCTTTTTGTTTCAGTAGCAGTATCATAGGCGAATTCAGGGGGGCTGGGTGGCACATGCCCCCCAGACATTTGGAATTTGGCGTGCCCGTAGACCTTTTTGAATGGACCCACGTGATCGTGCCCTCCTACGACCTTGGAAATGTGCCCCCTTTCAGGTTCCAAAGGCGGCAACAAATTTTCAACAACACCCCCCCATCTTCCGATGTCACAGCCGATGGCACGGTAGCGACAAATTTTCTACACCGTTTGGTTCGACTGCCAGTGGAGGTTTTTGTGCCCCCCCCTAGATTACCTCCCTTGATCCTAAGTATAGATGTTTGTTTCAATAATATAAGTGTTTTATTGTGTTGCAATTATAGTGACTTCATGGACCATGTTGTTGCTATTACTGACATTCTTTATATAAATTTAAATTAGACTTCACAACGTTTAACCAGACTGCTTTCCACAGCTATATGGAGATGACAAGTGGACATGAAAGCCATTAATCTATCGGGAGTCCACAACAATTGGTCACTGAATCAACAGCAGCACGCTGACAAAACATACATCTCACGAATGATGATACTCATAACTGCCACACGTGACCAGCCACAGCAGGGTAGCTATTAACTGACACACATGACCAGCCACAGCAGGGTGGCTATTAACTGCCATATGTGACCAGCCACAGCAGGGTGGCTATTAACCGACACACATGACCAACCACAGCAGGGTGGCTATTAACTGCCACACATGACCAGCCACAGCAGGGTGGCTATTAGCTGCCACATGTGACCAGCCACAGCAGGGTGACTATTAACTATCACACATGACCAGCCACAGCAGGGTGGCTATTAACTACAACACATGACCAGCCACAGCAGGGTGGCTATTAACTACCACATGTGACCAGCCACAGCAGGGTGGCTATTAACTGCCACATGTGACCAGCCACAGCAGGGTGGCTATTAACTACAACATGTGACCAGCCACAGCAGGGTGGCTATTAACTACCACATATGACCAGCCACAGCAGCATGGCTATTAACTGCCACATGTGACCAGCCACAGCAGGGTGGCTATTAACTGCCACTATTGACCAACCACAGCAGGGTGGCTATTAACTGCCATATGTGACCAGCCACAGTAGGGTGGCTATTAACTACCACATGTGACCAGCCACAGCAGGGTGGCTATTAACTACCACATGTGACCAGCCACAGCAGGGTGGCTATTAACTGCCACATGTGACCAGCCACAGCAGGGTGGCTATTAACTGCCACATGTGACCAGCCACAGCAGGGTGGCTATTAACTACCACATGTGACCAGCCACAGCAGGGTGGCTATTAACTACCACATGTGACCAGCCACAGCAGGGTGGCTATTAACTACCACATGTGACCAGCCACAGCAGGGTGGCTATTAACTACCACATGTGACCAGCCACAGCAGGGTGGCTATTAACTGCCACATGTGACCAGCCACAGCAGGGTGGCTATTAACTGCCACATGTGACCAGCCACAGCAGGGTGGCTATTAACTACCACACGTGACCAGCCACAGCAGGGTGGCTATTAACTGCCACATGTGACCAGCCACAGCAGGGTGGCTATTAACTGCCACATGTGACCAGCCACAGCAGGGTGGCTATTAACTGCCACAAGTGACCAGCCACAGCAGGGTGGCTATTAACTGCCACATGTGACCAGCCACAGCAGGGTGGCTATTAACTGCCACATGTGACCAGCCACAGCAGGGTGGCTATTAACTGCCACATGTGACCAGCCACAGCAGGGTGGCTATTAACTGCCACATGTGACCAGCCACAGCAGGGTGGCTATTAACTACCACATGTGACCAGCCACAGCAGGGTGGCTATTAACTGCCACATGTGACCAGCCACAGCAGGGTGGCTATTAACTGCCACATGTGACCAGCCACAGCAGGGTGGCTATTAACTACCACATGTGACCAGCCACAGCAGGGTGGCTATTAACTACCACATGTGACCAGCCACAGCAGGGTGGCTATTAACTACCACATGTGACCAGCCACAGCAGGGTGGCTATTAACTACCACATGTGACCAGCCACAGCAGGGTGGCTATTAACTGCCACATGTGACCAGCCACAGCAGGGTGGCTATTAACTGCCACATGTGACCAGCCACAGCAGGGTGGCTATTAACTGCCACACGTGACCAGCCACAGCAGGGTGGCTATTAACTACCACACGTGACCAGCCACAGCAGGGTGGCTATTAACTGCCACATGTGACCAGCCACAGCAGGGTGGCTATTAACTACCACATGTGACCAGCCACAGCAGGGTGGCTATTAACTGCCACATGTGACCAGCCACAGCAGGGTGGCTATTAACTGCCACATGTGACCAGCCACAGCAGGGTGGCTATTAACTACCACATGTGACCAGCCACAGCAAGGTGGCTATTAACTGCCACATGTGACCAGCCACAGCAAAGAGGCTGTTAAGTCGCAAAACTGTGAAATGGAGTTTTGTACCTTTTTTGATTCCACATATGATCTTTAAAATGATACCTCATCTGCTGAAATGGTATTATGGTATACATATTTAAATTCTTTATTATTATTCTTCCCAACCGTTATGAATAATGTAACTGTAAAACAATTTTCTTTTAAACTTTTTAATCTGAACTTTTTTTTAAACCTGTTTTTAATTATATTTTAAACAATTTAAATTTTTCATTTCAAACCCATGCACACCCTCACAACAACTATGGAGTTATCCCTCGACTGCCGTTTTTTTTAACAATAATCTTGAAGAAGAAGAAATATCTTCAGTTGTTTTTGATTTATTGTTAAAACTGAAGCAAACTTCTAAAAAAGGTCGTTTTGAGAAACGAGGCCATTTTAACTCATATTGTCTACTGTTTTTATTATTGTGAGATAATAAGACAAGCATTTCTGCCAAAATCACAAAATTGATGGGATATGACCGAGACAGCTACTTGCAGCTCTTGCACAGAATAGGTCTGCGACTTAATACTCAGTTCACTGTGTTGATCAGGCCACATTTTGCATCATCAAATAACAGTGATATTTAATAGCAGTGCTTACCTGGACAGCATTCCAACTTTGTCCCCGGGAGTAAGGAGGTAGACATCTACTTTCTGCATGCTCAACGCTCCTTTCACTGTGATCGTTGTCGAGTTGTTTACGTTGATGTTTAATGCGTAAAACGTAACGGCGCCGGGTCCGTAGCGAGAACTGAAACAATTACAATAACTTCTAATAATAATGTAACTTCTATTGTGCCTGAATTCTTGTATACCACGCTCCGAGGCGCATCAAGACAAAAGGGTTAGTCAATCTCAAAACTGACAAGTAGTATTCAAGTTGTCCAGAAATGGATGGATATGCCTGAGAGTTATGGTGGATAAGCAAGGTTATAAAGGCAAGCTTTTAAATGATGGCATAATTATATTCTACATTTAGAAACACAATAGAGCATTAATGACAAACTATCACTATGCACAAAGTACACACATTGGAATGTGTTCAAATTTGCAGATGTACTATTTGTGCTTCGGTTGTCTAGTTCAGTTTTGTTTATTCAAGTCTTAGCAAACTTTAATCGTTTCATTTGTATTAGTCACATTATTAATCGTAATTTCTAGGTGCTCTGTTGATCAGTATTTTAGCTTTAGCATTTAAGTCAAATTGCGGCACAAATACAGCACAATGCAAGTATTACAGAGCTATGCCAGCAGGATTTGTAAAAACAGAAAAGTGAATTTTTCTGAATCGTATGTCAGCACAAGTGGATACAACTCTAGTTCAATTTCACTGAACTCTGTACTGTGCGTGTCCTGGCCGATGTATTTTGGAAAATATATGCTGTAGTCATTCTATTAAGTGTACAGAATGCTTAATAACTATTGGAGACACAAACATAGGTCAAATTGTGTGTTCCAATAAGCGTACAGGTTTGTATACCATTTGTTTTGGTTTACTGGGTATAGTCAGTGATTTATACATCCACATTAGCAAAAGGATACCAACACGTTGTGAAGTCTGGTAATTTAGGCGGACCTTTCAATGCTTTTTTTGTCACAGAGCTTTGAATATAGTTGAAATTAAATTATAATGATGGATTTAACAGTCAAGGTTGGCACTGGAGATCACTATCGTGGTGTTAGATGCTGCTAAAAGGGGGTGTATGCTAATTAGGGCATGTACCTTAGTAGAACGAATACGGCATATGTAGGAAGATCTGAAGCAGATAATTCCTACCTAGATTTGGTGCACTGTACGTAGACTCGAATGTCGTCATTGCCGTCTGCTGCCAAGGATGAAACATTCCTGCTGAGCACCCTCGAACCAACAAGCTCCTTGTATATGTACGACAGCCAGTAATCCTAGTGACAAATGCATCTGTATGTTAATATCCTAATATTGGGTGCATCTCCTCACATGTGCCAATGACCAATCACCTCCCTCTATGTTAATTCACTACTTTTGACCACTGGCCTTTGACCTACCAACATGCAACCTATTTCAGAAAACACAAAGGTAGTTACTTAGAGTTATTTAATTACTGTTTTTTCTTTGCTATCCTTTCCAAGAGGGCCTTTCTCCCACCTCAGCCTGCGAGAATTGATTGCTGATCAATAAGAAATAATTATTCACTTGATGGTGCCAAAGAGGTTTGTACATCTACATGGCTGGGTGAAAGTTAGTAACAGTTCACGATACATTTAAAAGTTTAATGCAAACAAGATCAATGTTGAAAAATGGCAAAATGATAA
The DNA here is from genome assembly GCA_020002185.1 of Paraescarpia echinospica. Lineage (NCBI taxonomy): Eukaryota > Metazoa > Annelida > Polychaeta > Sabellida > Siboglinidae > Paraescarpia > Paraescarpia echinospica. The sequence continues at coordinate 17,759,550 of CM034533.1, read as the reverse complement.
AGGCAACCGAAATCCAACAAAATATCATTACTGAAAAAATTATAACTTTATTTGATAATATTATTATATTATGCAAGTAATAAAAATACTCTGAATGTATAAAATATTACTTGTTATATTACGATGCCATGACATAATTGTGACTGACTGCAGCAGACTGTGTATTAAGTCACACGGGTCTGTCCTGCACTCATGCCAAAAATAACAGACCAGGTCAAGTCCCATCAATTTTGTGATTTTTTGCACATATAAACCTGATAGTCTCATCTTTCAGTTCATAGTTTTTTCCTCAACAAACAATCCAAAACTAATACAAAAAAACACTCATTTACAAACCCATAGATTAAAAAACAATGGACATTATGAGACAAAATTACCTAATTTCTCAAAATGTTACTTTTTAAAGTTTACTTAAATTTTAGCAATAAACCAAATACGAAGATATTAAAAAACTGCGCTATCATTTTAAATCTCATGAATTGTGGAATCCGAATAAGTACAAAACCCAACTTCATAGTTTTGTGACTTAATACCCACTCCGCTGTGGCAGGTCACCTGTTATGATGCCAGTCATATAACTGATAACTTATTGTATAAATGATGTGATCCTCACCGGATTTGGCAAGTAGTTTTTATCTAGGAGGCTGTAGTCACCCCCGTAGAATGTCTGCCTCATCACCACCCCGACCCCCATGTAGGCGGACAGGCCAAGCTTCTCCAGCCAGCTGGACGAAGACAAAGAACACAATTATTGTGAAATTATAAAAGTAACGGAAGACAAATATACACACATCACGGGCACACGCATGCATGCACGCACGCACGCACACCCACACGAACGTGCGAATGAATGTACAAATGAACGAATATACACATGTACGCACATAAACGCACACACGCATGAACACACATAAACATGCACAACTACAAGCGCACACGGACACGTGAATGAACGAACGAACGAACACACAAACACATGCACACACACACAGACACACACACACACCACAATCAGATAAATACTCACAGAAATCCCGATACATATCTATCCGAAACGTTTGCTGTCCCAGAATGCCAAGAGTCGCTGGTTTCTCCAATCCATAGCGGCAGACTGGGGTTAGGGCTTGTGGCAATTACCCCTTTTGCACTGCTAATGGTGTCTGCCAACAATGGGAAATATTTCGGGTCGATGTAGTCTTTCCAACTAGCCAGGTCACCTCGGAAATAGTACCTGGAGACACGAGCGTAATGACAGAAGTGGTTTCTGGTTTTAGTGGAGAATGAAACAAAATGTCATTGCTGTGACGTTATGTAATGAGGCAAGTTCTTATCCAGTTTTCAAGAATGCTCAAAGCACTTTACACTTGGCAGACCTGTCCATTCTAACACCATCTTGACTTCTGTTGGAAGCATTCAGCCACACTGCACTTACTTCACAAAGACTTGTCGTACACCACTGCCTATGGCCAGTTATTCATTTATACAGCTGAACAAGAACAAGAAGTTTATGTTAACCCCTAAATATATAGCAAATATTCACACAATAAATATATCAGGTATATACATTTACACAAATAAAGTAGATATGCATATATAATAATGTATGTATATACCATTTTTGAAACCAGTATAGTAATTAATTAACACAAAATCACCTTTTAATTTTATGAAAAATAAGGGCTGAATGAACTGGAGCAATGTAGCGTGAACAAAATTGTCCAATCGGGAAATGGCATCATGTGAATTAAAATCCCTATGGTGTGTTACTTACTGATGTACTGGGATTGTTGTGACATTCTATGTTACTTACTAGTGTACTATCATTGCTGTGACATTCTATGTTACTTACTGGTGTACTATCATTGCTGTGACCAGACCTGGGGCGGAAGTACTCGGTACTCGTGTACTCGAGTACATTTTTGAAGTACTCGTACTCGTACTCATAAAACTTATGGGTCATGTACTCGTACTCATTGTACTCATATTTTACGAGTACATTACGAGTACATCTGAGTACTTTCTCAATATATACTGGGAACAATTAATTTATTTGCAGTTATAAAATCAAACTTTCCTTAAATATTGAAATGCTCAACTATTTTTTTAAATACTTTGTTATTTCACATAGAATGCCACCTTGCCATCCCTACACATAGTACATCCTCATTCTCTGATAGCCATGAGTCCATGGCTAGGATACCCTAACATGGCAACAGGCAGCATCTTTCCCCAGTCAGAAACACCCTGTTAAGCAAACAATAATTGTAGGCTATCAGTTCAGGCCATAAAACAGTTTAATCAAGCCACCAGGATGTCCATAAAGAGCCAACTACTAGTAGCAGTTAACCCACTTGTTAGACAGGGAATGCATTTAATGTAGTCTGGAGACCATGCCACTTGGCACTGGCCGACAGTGCTAACGGCTAAGAACAAGAACTGCCAGTCTTCCTCTGTAGAAGTAAGGTGGCTCAAGTCAGACATTACCCTACACTAATATAATCGGGTGCCAACTTAGTGTGACACCAGTGAAGCCATGTGGCATGATAGTCTAGGTCAGAGAGAACAGGCACTGAGGGAGCAGAGATAAGAGAAATGCTAAACAAAGACATGTAGCCAGTGGGATGCCAGGTAACAAATCCTCCTGTTGGTTGCTTTGTTTTACATGCTTAACCTGGAGACAACCAGCAAAGTTCAAATGATTGGCTGGGGGTATCCACTGGTCAGTCTCTTTTACCCACTCATTTGTGATCATTAAAGACAGATATCAACTTGATTGGCTAAGTTTTTTTCTCAAATGTCAATCGTACTTTATGATTGGTTTACGTGTGCCTAGTTGGTCGGTGACTCAATATTGCCCCTAGATATATCATGACAGTGATACCACATGCCTACATTGCAGAGAGATCCACTAAATTGTCGATTTTATGATACGTTATTATTTAATATTTATATTTACAAAAATGTACTTGTACTCGTACTCGTGAGAATGTACTCGTACTCGTACTCAGCTTTTAGCAATGTACTCGTACTCGTCCATCGTCAAAGTACTCGTACTCGTACTCATAAAAATGTACTCGGCCCCAGGTCTGGCTGTGACATTATATGTTACTTACTGATGTACTGTGATTGTTGTGACATTCTATGTTACTTACTGGTGTATTATCATTGCTGTGACATTCTATGTTAATTACTGGTGTACTATCATTGCTGTGACATTCTATGCTACTTACTAGTGTACTATCATTGCTGTGACATTCTATGATACTTACTGGTGTACTATCATTGCTGTGAAATTCTATGTTACTTACTGGTGTACTATCATTGCTATGAAATTCTGTTACTTACTGGTGTACTGTCATTGCTGTGACATTCTGTTACTTACTGGTGTACTATCATTGCTGTGACATTCTATTTACTTACATGTGTACTATCATTGCTGTGACATTCTATGTTACTTACTGGTGTACTATCATTGCTGTGACATTCTATGTTACTTACTGGTGTACTATCATTGCTGTGACATTCTATGTTACTTACTGGTGTACTATCATTGCTGTGAAATTCTATGTTACTTACTGATGTACTGGGATTGTTGTGACATTCTATTTACTTACTGGTGTACTATCATTGCTGTGACATTATATTTACTTACATGTGTACTATCATTGATGTGACATTCTATGTTACTTACTGGTGTACTATCATTGCTGTGAAATTCTATGTTACTTACTGGTGTACTATCATTGCTGTGAAATTCTATGTTACTTACTGGTGTACTATCATTGCTGTGAAATTCTATGTTACTTACTGATGTACTGGGATTGTTGTGACATTCTATTTACTTACTGGTGTACTATCATTGCTGTGACATTCTATTTACTTACATGTGTACTATCATTGCTGTGACATTCTATGTTACTTACTGGTGTACTATCATTGCTGTGACATTCTATGTTACTTACTGGTGTACTATCATTGCTGTGACATTCTATGTTACTTACTGGTGTACTATCATTGCTGTGACATTCTATGTTACTTACTGGTGTACTATCATTGCTGTGAAATTCTATGTTACTTACTGGTGTACTATCATTGCTGTGACATTCTATGTTACTTACTGGTGTATTGTCATTGCTGTGACATTCTATGTTACTTACTGGTGTACTGTCATTGCTGTGACATTCTATGTTACTTACTGGTGCACTGTGATTGTTGTGACATTTTATGCTACTTACTAGTGTACTATCATTGCTGTGACATTATATGTTACTTACTGGTGTACTGTCATTGCTGTGACATTCTGTTACTTACTGGTGTACTCTCATTGCTGTGACATTCTATGTTACTTACTGGTGCACTGTGATTGTTGTGACATTTTATGCTACTTACTAGTGTACTATCATTGCTGTGACATTATATGTTATTTACTGGTGTACTATCATTGCTGTGACATTCTATGTTACTTACTGGTGTACTGTGATTGTTGTGACATTTTATGCTACTTACTAGTGTACTATCATTGCTGTGACATTATATGTTATTTACTGGTGTACTGTCATTGCTGTGGCATTCTATGTTACTTACTGGTGTACTGTGATTGTTGTGACATTCTGTTTCTTACTAGTGCACTGTCATTGCTGTGACATTCTATGTTACTTACAGGTGTACTATCATTGTTGTGACATTCTATGTTACTTACTGGAGTACTATCATTGCTGTGACATCCTATGTTACTTACTGGTGTGCTGTTATTATTGTGACATTCTGTTACTTACTAGTGTACTGTCATTGTTGTGACATTCTATGTTACTTAATGGCATTGTTGTGACATTCTATGTTACTTACTGGCATTGTTGTGACATTATACGTTACTTAGTGGCATACTGTCATTGTTGTGACATTCTATGTTACTCACTGGCATACTCTCACTGTTGTGACATTATGTTACTTACTGGTGTACCGTCATTGCTGTGACATTCTGTGCAGCCACTTTGGTAAACCTGCAATTCAAACAAGATATTAGAAACTGATAAGAGCATCCTCAGGTGACAGACTGATGGTGCAGGTTTGTGGTGCACTAATGCTGCCACTTTGTGTACAAGATACTAAAAACGTCCCATAGGCCAGTTTGCATAAATTGTCTTTCAAATTTTTTAGTTTTATTCCATGCCTACAATGTTACGTAAAGTCGAACCTTGCTTTACGGTCACTTCGGTAATACAGCCACCTCGCAATTAAGGTCGCTCTATGATAGTCCCAAATTATTTATGTAACAGTAAAGTATAGGAAGTTAGTTCCACTAATACGGCCACCTCACAATTCTGGTCTTTTCTCCAGTCCCAAGCGTGACCATTACAGTGAGGTTCCATTGTATATAATGTACACAACTGGTTGATATTTACCCTTTCAGAATGGCATTTCCTATTTTGCTTGTCACTGTGATGACGTCTGGGCCAACCACTTTGCTGGACTTGAAGGGACTTCCATAACTATTGAGGACACGTTTCAACATGAGGAAGTCTTCACCAATCTGTTCCCCTGTTAGCCTCACTTGTCCCTGCTTCCAGTAGGCATCTGGCTCTAGGCAATCAATCAATCAATCAATCAATCAATCAATCAATCAATCAATCAACAAATCAACCAATGAATCAGCCAATGAATCAGCCAATCAATCTATCAATCAACCAACCAATCAATCAACCAAGCAATCAATCAACCAGTCAATCAACCAACGAACCAACCAATGAACCAGTTAATCAATCAACGAACCAACCAATGAACGAACCAACCAAGGAATCAACCAACAAATCAATCAAACAATCAATCAACCAACCAAAGAATCAATCGACCAATCAATCAACTAATCACCTAACTAACCAACCAGTCAAACAACCAACCAAACAATCAACCAACCAACCAAGGAATCATTAAAATGTTAATCAACCAGCCAACCAATCAACCAACCAACCAAGCGGTCAACCATAATTGCATACTGTACATAAAAAACATTAATATTTTATAATCCAGTTTTGGCCCCGAGAGAAACAGTGTTACCTTGATGAAGTTGGTGGTATCTATTTAACATAATCATTACAAACATAACACTGGCGTTGGAATGTGTTAAATACTGGGAGCCTGAGGCTCACTATAAACCTTGAGCAACACCTCCTGAACAATCATGATAAACTTCCAAATGCATCCCCACATCCCGAGGCTCACCAAACACCTCCAACTTCACCTCCCCTTGAGGTTCACCAGAAATGACTGATGGGGGATATACATCTGTCCCCAGTAGCACATTCCTTGCAGCAGGATCATTAGGGTCCAGTGCGTAATCGATGGAACCAATCAGAGAACAGGGATAAATGGTTATTTTGTAAAGTAATTATTAATTAGGGTTAATTTTATTATTATTATACTTAGTTTGGGTTGAAGTCAGTTAGGGTTAGTTAAAGTTAGAGTTAATTATGAGTCATGATTAAGGTTAGGCAGCGGCTTTCAATGATTATGTAGTAGACCGCCCTTTTCTAAAGCGCTGAATTTTTATCAGACCCAGTCAAAAATATCTAAACAATTTGCCCAATGATTTAATTGAAACTAGAAAATTAATTTGTACAACAAACAAGACAGGTTCAGTTGTTCACGAAATCTGAGGTGTGCAAATGGCTGTATACAGATGGGATGTGCTGCCAAGTGTAAATTAGAGTTCGACGCTGCTCAATTTTTTTTAAACGAGGTTGTCTGTTCCATTACCTGGAATCAGCCAGGGATGGTAATTATTAGCAGGAAGTTACCTGAATCAGTCGCCGTGAAAGTGGGAACCACACAGACGTGCCAAGTATCAAATGGAAATCAACCCAACTGACATTTGTAAAATTGCCAATAGAGCATGTCTAGAATCTGAATTTTTTTTAAATAATTTTTGCATTTTGCAGTAAAAATATTCATACAGGTGTATTGAGAAAACTGTTTCAGGCTCATTAAACACCATTTAGTGGGCAGTATACCACCTTCAATGTATTAACTCTACTACCGGGGTACTAGCACCAAATTTATTTAAAATGACCAACAGCGAGCCTCAGTTTAAAACAACATATAATTTTAAAGGAATTATTTAAACCAAAGCGCTGATCAGGGTATTTACCACATTCAGATGCTGATAACCAATGCTTGTAAAACAGGTTTTTAATGAGCATAATGGGTAAATAAAAAATGAGAATGGGTAATTTACCGTAAATTGGAAAATTTCACAATCCTGGCTAAAGGCATGGCACTGATGATGAATACAGCTGTCTCAACAAAAAATTAACAGGAAACATAAAATAAAATGTTTACCATTTCCAAGTTCGAAGTCGACAAGTCCAGCGAGCCCTTGGTCTACCGCAAACTGGAGCAGCTCCAGAGTGTTCCCCGGACCCCACTGGGCTCCATCTCGCTGCTGGAGGTTGAGGTCATACAATAACCTTGACCCCGAGGCATTGGCCAGTTGCACCAGTTCACTCCAGTACTGTTCTGAATGCACAATGGTGATGACTGAAGTCTACCTTTCGCCTGAACATTGTTGAATTGGCTGATTTAACAAGAAGAAAATATTACACAACTTTTATGTCATTTAAAAACTTAACTTTATAACCTTGCATATCCTTAGTTCCCTGGCATATTGATGCATCTGTTGACAATTTTAATATGGCTTATCGATTCTGAAACCATTTTGTATTCATGCACCTACGAGTTTGGTTTCTGAGGAATTAGGCACAAAAGAAGCTACCTTATTATTATTATATTGCACAGATATCAAATGGAAGAAAACCAATGTTTTATCGATTAACCAACTCTTTTTTATTTAAGCGCAACCCACCCTTCTGAGATATTTGTCAATTTTATGATTAAAACATGTTAACACTGATTCCTCTAGTATTCATGCAATCAGCAGATAACTAATTGTTCCATTCATTTATCATCCTTCGTGCGAATTCGCGAACACTTTCTTCCACCCAATCTACACAAACAATTGGGAGGCTGGACAAACAGGATCCATGTTTAATCTGTCTTTTCCCTTTTTGTTTTAAAGTTTTAAAAACGAAAACACAAAAAGGGAGTACATGAACCCAAGATTATGTATTTCGTACCTCAAGAAAACTTGTTTAACATATGGTTTTAATTAAATATTTGCTGCATAGCATGTGCTCGCATCCTTTGTGTAACCAAACCAAACCAAACTGTGGTATAAAATTATGACCCGTCACAGCGAACTGAGTATAAAGTGGCATAGGCCTATTCTGCACGTGGGCCAAATATAGCTATCTAGGTCAATGTGACTCATGTCCCATCAACTTTGTGATTTGGGCAGAATTGCACATCTTATAATATCAATGTCTGGTTTATTTTCTTCGACAAATAATCCCAAAGTAATGTACGGTTGCTATGGATATTGCTTTTTCCACATAGCCCTATATTTAACCTTTTTTTCTCAAACATTGTTTTTCTAAGTTTGCTTCATTTTTAGCACTAAATCAAAACCTACTTCATATATTTCACTAAATGAGGTATTATTTTAAAGCTTATAATTTGTGTTATCCAAAAATGTACAATGCTCTAATTTGATAATTTGTCAAGTTAATACATGACCCGGAAGTCAGCTTCACCACAGTGCGATGAAGAAGAAGTGAAAAATGTCTCACTCGAGAGAACTTGAGGGACAGGTTGTAGTCCAGACTGCTTCAGTTTCTCCACTGGACTGTCAAAGTAAGCATAGTCAGCAGACGAACCCCCATACCGGAGGATGCAGGGTGACAGTCCTGACAACAGGGTGTGGAGTCGCTGGGAACTGTCAATCAAACACGATGTAAACCTGTATGGATTCTTTGTTTATTAGTTCACAAGTGTTATAATCAATTTAATGTTAACATGGTATAATAATAATACTAACAATAAACACGGTTTATATAAACACAAAGTGCTTTTTGTTATTTAAATTTTAAGAATTTACTGGGAAAATGTGCTTTCCATATTGTTTTTAAAATGTATTCCCAGTAGTAATTTAGTGCAGTGTACATAAGTTTTACATGTTAATAAATAATTAATTCATACAACTAAAAAAATTAAGTGCTGATTTTATTTGACCAAACATGCACCAACTATTATTTACTGCAAATATGTACTACGTTATATCATCATCATGAGACCCACAATTTGTCATTTATTTTAATGACCACCCTATAAAAATATAATTTCACTCTATATTGATTTCACCTGTGTTGTGATGATTGAATAAATATTACTAATTAGTAATAATAATTCAGACACTAACTATTATACAGCACACACCTGAAGTTGAAGTGTTTGTCCAATACCAGCGAAGTGTCTAAATTGACACTCAAGTAAAACTTCTCTACTTCAAAGCGGACGTCGGTGGTATCAATCGTAAGAATTATCTGGCCCGACTTGGCCACGACAAAGACGCAAGTAAGAACCAGAAACGACCAAACGCTCGACGTCGTCATTGTGCCTGTGTATTTAAAATCACTCACTGGAGTGGAAAAGGCCCGATCGTCGGTATAAGTCAGTCTTATCAGATAAACATAATTATAACCAATCACAATAACTATATATCTATTCTAGCGTCTAAACATTTTGATCAACAAAAACGTTACCAAGTATTTATGGTATACCGTATTAGTAGTTATACATATAATAGTATTACAACAATTTAATAATTCCTGCGGATTTAACCCTACGTTTCTACTCGTGTTGTGTAACTGCCTAGACCGACTGTTTCGGGTCACAGGTGGCGCTGGAGCGAATCCGTCGGAACAGATAATGACAGATGTACAGTCGGTAAACCATACAGCGTACAGGCCCCGGCACAGGTCACAGGTCACAGGTGTATTTGTAAGTATTCTTCCATGCGGTGACTGCGACACCGCGGGTCGCCGCATTGCATGTCATCAGCATCGCTAAAGCCCATGTCGGTATAGCGATCGTACACCTATATTGCAATCAGGATGCAATACTGCATTATCTACCTACCATGCCCCGGTTATATACCTTGAAACTTTGTCTTTGAATTAACAAAAAAACCTTCGTGACGGTATGACCAGGAAGTTTGCTGTTAATCAGAATCCGCTGTGTGGCGCCACCGTTTGTCACTCCAGTAAACTTGCATGCGACGAAAGGTGGCGGCACATCACGAAGCTAGGATAGTCTATACCTAGACAACATTCCCTATATAGGCACAGCACATATAGGTCATACTCTACTGATATTAATGACCTATATGTGCCTTTTATGTTCCGGGTGACGTAAATATTTATGTTCCCGGATCGACCTGTTCCCGGATCGACCAGTTCCCGTATATAGCGACGAGAAATTCAGCTAATTTAACGTTACCAAAATTGTACGCCCCCCCTGTACTCAGTAAGTAAAAGTAAAAATTCCCTTCCCCCGTCCTCCAATAACTTGCAGTAGTGTTAAATATTATTATAAAACAGCTGAATCGCGTGACGATGGAGGAATTACGCCACAAACACCCCTAGGTAACAGCAAACTGTCCAGTTGCATGTTCATCACGGGTGTCTTGCATATTTAATGATTAATCTGGAAAGTAGAAAACAGGAAGATGTGGAAGTCGGTCAAGAAAATGATATTCCGGTCTAGCTTATTTAGTCAGGTTAGGATGTCGTCGATTTCAAGCGCAGACCAGATAGGAGTGTGTGTGTTCATTGTTTGTATTCGTAGTGGCACGATGATAATGATGGTAGCCAAACTTGTTTTTTTAAACGACGGAATGGCATCTCGACGATAACGTTTGAAGCACAGCGATTCCCACAAAGCAGCGATATAATTTCACCGGCGACACAACGACTACTAGAAGGCTGCACTTCAGTTCTCTGAATTTAAGTGTTGGTGCACACTGTGATGTGCTGCAAGACATATCAACTGAGGGAATATCCCACGACGGGGGGGGGGGTGATTAAGCTAGTTATCGTTAGCTCTCGTGGTTACTTCCTCTTGACGGTACCACACTAGTCGAGAGTCCTCGTGATATGTTGGCGCTCAGTCTGGTTGTCAAAGGCTGGTGGTAACTGACAGAAGAACGCACTTCGAACCATGACATACACCAGTCACCTGTGCATGCCTGCCAACACTCCCTTGAAATCCAGGAGTCTCCCGGATTTTGGATGTATCTCCCGGTCTCACAGAATACAGGCAAATCTCTCAGAATTTCTCAGAACATCTCCAACTCCACCCCCACCCCGTTTTCCGATGTTCAAGACCCGAACCAGCGTGACGAGTGATGGATTTGGTTGAGGTCAGATCCAAGTATTAGTTGATCAGTCTGAGTTTGTATGTCACAATAATCAATAGGCCTAGACCTACTCATTAACAAACAGACGCATATGTAATTATACTAATTTCGTTATGTTTTAGTGCATAACAAAAACACAAAAGTGAAAAACGTAAATTCTTATTAAAGCGCAGTATCAAATCCTTTGGACTGTTCAAAACGAGAGTCACTTATACGTATCAATGTCATATCTAAGATAGATAGTATGCAATTGTTTATAGTACTAATCTAGTGCTCTCGCGACTAGCTACAGCTACCGAAACATAGTCTATTCTGGCTATCTTGATCTATGCATTGTCCGTTATGACAGTAAAATAGACTTTACAAGTTCAATCTGTCCGGTGGCTTCACCACTCTGTGTGATCTTCTCAGCGGTACTACCACTGCGACCGTTCAACTGTTGGTCTTGAGATCACCTCTCCTGTGGCTGTACCCGTAGTCACGTCTGAGCTGCCAGATGATAGTGGTGGTGTCGATGGTGTTCGCTCGAACCGAGGTAGTACTTCACGCTCTGCAAGCCTCGGTGGAAGTTGAGGTTCTTCAATCCTCAGTGGTACCAGACGTTCTTCAGTCGACTCGATCGGCCTTCTCTCGCGCAAATGATCCTGGTGACGCTTCCACACTCTGTCATCCTGCAGACGTACCGCGAAGGTCAGCGGACCCAACCGGTTCTCTATCACCGTAGCGACCCATTTCGGTTGTCCCTGAAAGTTCAACGCCCAGACACAGTCTCCTGTCATGAAACTTCGCTCCACTGCTCTCTGGTCGTGGCGTTCTTTGTCTTCTTCCTGTTTGCGCAAGACTCGGTTCTGAATGGATGGTCGTAGAAGATCCAGTCGTGTGCTCGGTGGTGTCTTCAACACAAACTCTGTTGGAGCTCTGCCGGTTGTAGCTTGTGGAGTTACCCTGTAGCGTGCTAGGAAGGTGTAGAGACGATCTTCTAGGTTGCCATTTGTCTTCTTCAACCCTGCTTTTATAGTCTGAACGGCGCATTCAGCTAAGCCATTACTGGATGGGTGATAAGGTGAAGACTTGATGTGTTTGATTCCGTTAGCTCGACAAAACTGTTCAAACTCCTCACTGGTGAAACAGCTTCCGTTATCTGATACCACTGTGCTTGGTAGACCCAAAATCGCAAACGTCTGTCTTAGCTTCGTGAGAGTTGCACTGGTTGTCGCAGCTGATACAACGTGTGCATCGATGTACTTGCTGTGAGCATCGACTATGATGAGTATCATACGTCCCTCGAACGGTCCCGCATAATCAATGTGTATTCGATGCCACGTTCGTCCCGGCCATTCCCATGGATGCAGTGGTGCCACTGGTGGTTGTTTGCTGTGTATTTGGCATGTCGTGCAGTCCTTAACACACATCTCGATTTCAGCGTCCAAACCTGGCCACCAGAGGTAGCTTCGGGCTAACGCCTCCATCTTCACTATGCCCGGATGCGTCTCGTGTAGTTCTTTCAACAACGTGTCACGACCCTTTGGTGGTACGATGACTCTTGCTCCCCACATCAGCACCCCGTGTTGGACACTCAGTTCGTCTTTCCTTCGAGTGTAACTCTCCCACTCGCGTGGTACATCGCTAGGCCATCCTCCTTCCACGAACCGTAGAACTTGTGACAGTATCGGATCGGTTGCTGTCCATTTAACGATGTGTTCTGCCGTGATGGGTGTATCGTTAATGGTTGTAAGTGCTAGAACCACTTCCTCCGGGACTGGTACTCGTTCAGGAGTGTCTGGTAGCGGCAAGCGACTCAATCCGTCTGCATGACAGATACTCGTACCCGGTCTGTACTCCAGATGGTACTGATAGTTACTTTGTGTTAGTGCCCATCTCTGCAATGCGTGCACTAGCCATTGCGGAGATGGCACGATCTTCCTTCAACAGCCCGATCAACGGCTTGTGGTCGGTCTGCAACGTGAAGTCCCTCCCGTAAAGGTACTTATGGAACTTGGATATCCCGAAGACCAGCGACAACGCTTCCTTTTCCAGCTGTGCGTACTTCTTTTCCGCTGTGGAGAGAGAGCGTGATGCGTATGCGATAGCCTTGTCGCTGCCATCGTGTGACAGTACGCTTCCAATCCCGTAAGGAGATACGTCACTGCTCAAGATGATCGGAAGTTCAGGGTTGTAGTGTACAAGCACATCTGAAGAAACGAGCAGTGCCTTAGACTCATCGAAAGCCTTTTGTTGCATCGGACCCCACTTCCACTTTGTGTGTTTGCGTGTCATTTCATGCAGCGGAGCAAGCAGCGTACTGATATTGCGCAAGAAGTTGTGATAGTAGTGAATGAGTCCTAGATAACTCCTCAACTCCTGTACATTCTGCGGTGCAGGCGCGTTCTGTACTGCTCGCACTTTGTCTTCCGTAGGATGAATACCTTCAGCATCAATCGCATGACCTAGATAGGTGCACGATTTCTGACGAAACGCACATTTCTCCTTCTTCAGGCGTAACCCTGCGTCTTTTAGTCGCGTTAGCACAGTAGCCAGATTACGATCGTGCTCTTCTGGCGTTCTTCCTGTGACCAGGATGTCGTCGAGGTAGACTACGGTCATGGGTATGTTCTGCAGTAACTGCTCCATGATTCTCTGGAAGATACCTGGAGAAGAACTCACACCGAAAGGCAGACGTTCGAATGCGAATAGCCCTTTCGACGTGTTGATTGTAGTGAACGGACGTGATTCTTCATCCAGTATGACCTGTTGATACGCATGGCTCATGTCCAGCGTGGTGTACAGTGTACCACCTGCTAATTTTGTAAACAGATCAGATACGTTCGGGATCGGGTACTTGTCTACCTTTACGGCTCTGTTGATGGTTACCTTATAGTCGCCACAGATTCTGACTGCGCCGGTAGACTTCAAGACCGGTACAATGGGCGCGGCCCACTCAGAATACTCCACAGGACGGATGATTCCGGCCTTCTGCATACGATCTAGCTCGTCCTCTACTTTGGCTCGTAAAGCAAGAGGTACAGGTCGAGGTTTACAATACCTCGGTTTAACCGTGTCATCAACGTAGAACTTCGCAGTCAGCCCCTTTAGAGTGCCTAGTCCCTCACTGAACATTGATTCGTAAGGCTTTAGGAAGTCCTCTCTGTCTACCTGGTTCACGGTAGCCCAGTTCACTTTCAACACTGTTAGCCAGTCCCTTCCCAGCAGGTTAGGTCCCGACCCAGGCACTACGATTGCCTGCATCCTGTGCTGTTGATTGTTGTGACAAACGTTCACCTGTGCTCGCCCTAAAGGCTCAATTGTGGTACCTGCGTACGTTCGCAACCTCGGAACGTTACGCGTGTCGAGAGTGAGCACAGATGTCTTGCAGATTTTAGCCCACTCATCCCCCGATATAAGCGAAACTGCTGCTCCGGTATCTATCTCCATAGCCACTTCACTTCCCTCTATCTGGACATTGCAAATGTACGGTGGTATGGTGTGGGTGGCACTTGTGTGATACAGGCCAAGTGTGTATGTGTCTTCACATAACTTGTCATTGCGTTGCGAGTGTGTGTCATTTTCTACTAAGTGTGTCTGCTGAGTGTTTGCATTGCACACATTAGCAAAGTGATTTAGCTTTTGACACTTGTAGCATCTCCTGCCCCAAGCTTTGCACATTCGCCGATCGTCGTGTGGCGGTCCACTACAGCCTGAGCATGCCAGTGCTGCCCCCTTGTGACGTCTGTACCGCTGCTGACTGCTCACGACTGGTCGATCGTCTCGATGTGGCGTCCCCTGGCGATCAGGCGGAAAGCGTTTTCTTGGTGGATTGCGATCTCTGTGTCGCCACCTGGCGACCAAAACTGAAACCTCCACGTGAAGAGTTGCGCCGCCCCTCGTCATTCGATACGGCGTGGACAGGCCTCGGCACGGACGAAGAAGAGTTTCCCATGATCTTCGACTGCTGTAGCGTAGCTTCCAGTGTGCGCCCGAAAGTCAGTAACTTCTCTAGCGTGATTGTAGGTTCACTTAACCCCTTGTCACGCACTTTTGACATCGCACATTTTTGGATGATTTGCGACTTCACTTCTCTGTCTTTCTCATGGAACTTACAGTTTTTGGCTAGTTGCTGCAATCGTGCATTGAATTGGTCCGGCGTCTCTGACGACGTCTGTTCAGCCTGTCGGAACTTGAATATTTAATATTCTTCATTGCACTGCGGCCTGAAGTAAGCAGTGAGCTTCCGCTTGGTTTCTGCGAAATCACCATTTTCTGTCACCCCCACTGCTTCACTCAATTCAAACACTGCCTCACCAGCATAATGAAGCAACATCGCTCTCATTCTTGTATCGTTCTGAATGTCTTTAGCCACCACAAAGTTTTCAAAGCGCCGCACCCAACGCTCCCAGCGTTGGCCTGCGCTGTCAGTCGGCTCCAGCGAAAAAGGTGCCACGTCAGCGACAGTTTCCATTTTCACACAGAAATTAGACGTAGTCTAGTTCAAAGTAACTCGTAGAGTTGTCAGTTTACCTCGTCGCCAATTAATGTCGTGTACTGGCCGTGGGCTGTGCGTACAACGACATTATAGAATGAAGATTCTCGTAGAGAAAGTATGAACACGTTTATTGTGACACAGGCGGAACTCGAGATCTAAAGGAAAAGAGGAAACGGGGCATGGTAAACGGTTCCACGATCAAGGATCTAACAGTAGGCTATTGTTAATACACGGTAGTTGTGTTTTGCCGTTGAAGAGTAGTAATCCATTTTTTCTTTCGCAATTATTTGGCTAAGTTAATGGCATTTATCCCGTGACCAGATTGGTTCTAAATTAGCAACACTGACTCGGATGGTTTCAATGAGATTCTAGCCTCTGGGCAGAAATTACGAGTTCTCGCAATAATAAACGAGTTTCCAACATAGCACTTAACCCCATGATGAAACAGCTTGTCCTAAACTAGTGATCCACACAACAACCGTAATTAACTCTTAGACTCTGACAAGAGCCTTTTTGGATAATGTAATAAGAAGTATTCTGTTGGTTGGATACAAGATGCGTACATGGGGAGATTGGAACCAGTCAATTGGAGACACAGTCTCGACCAGTTAATCGGAGACTCGACGATGAAGAACAGGAGTAACAACTGACAGTTATCTCGCTTTCATTATTCTTGCACTTCACGGCACAACACAACATGCTTCCATGCATGTAGAACACAAATCAATACCATATACAGGCTCGCGGGAGGCTGGGTGGTGGGAACAGCACCCCGCCCCCCGCTGAGGTAAAATAATTCAGATTTGAGGGACGGTGAGAGGCAGTTTGATGTTTTAATAGCCTCAACGGGTGCAGTTTGAGATCTCCAGCTAGTGCAGTCGAAAAAAGCACACAAAAATCTGCTCATGCAGAAGTGACGTAAATCTGAAAAGGCCATGCGAAAGAACTGAGACAAGAAAAGGTGGTCATGACACAGACAACGTTTGTGGAGCCCCTTCCCCATAACATTGTTTTGTGAAGGCCCCTGGGTAACGCCCGTGTTTGCTCTGGTGTAAGTCCGGCTTTGTGGACAAACGGTGCAGTGTGGGATGCAACGGCGGTCATCGTTGATAAATAGAACAGATTAACTAAGACATTTACAGATGTTCGATTGAACACATCGGGGATATTTTCCGTTAATGATGGCATGAGTAAATGAATGATTGTAGAGTAGCATACGAGTGCAGAAGGATCTATATGGAGCACCTAGTGGCCGATACATGGTTGAATGTTGTTGGAAAGATTACTTATTCACGAGAGATGAGCCCCGGTGTAAAGGTAATGGGAAATACGTATTGGGCGTGCGTTTGCCAGAGTCGTCGACGAAAGCTCACTAACCGTTTACAAAGGTTTCTCTGCTTCCCTACTTGTCCAGATATACAAACTCACGCAAGGGGCATAGGCGGGTCAACGGAGGCTAGGGGCACGTTCCCCCTGGACCTTTGAAATTTGGCCGCGTTATGCATGTGGCGAACCCTCCTAGACCCTTTTTAATGTACCCCCGTTACTGAAGTTACGGCGATGCGAAACATTTTCAACGGCAATACCCCCGACCCCACCCGTTTTCCGCTGTCATCAGTCGAGCCGAGACAGAAGAGAAGCTGAAGTTACGGCGCCGCGGCAACGCCAATTTTCTACACCCTTTGGTTCGGCCGCTAGTGGAGATTTTTGTGCCCCCTAGACTACCCTCTCTGGACCTGCCCCTAAGGGGGTAGTTTTTTTAACAACAGAACATGCACACATGTAGTTCTTCCGATGATTACTTTATTACCTACCACGAACGTTAAACGTAGCTCTTACCACAATAACGGCGTTTGGTGTACACTTTGCGGTCCTTATGGCAGCTCTAACATAATCTTATTTGAAATACCATGTATGTGGATACGAGTGTGTGTGTGTGTGTGTGTGTGTGTGTGTGTGAGTGCGTGCGTGCGTGCGTGTGCGTAAATGTTTGACAGACCGAACGCAATGCATATAATTTCAAATTACCCTCGAATATTATGCACATCGATGGATCGACTAACTGAACATAGGACTAACCAAATATCGGAGATGCCGCCTTACATACTTGGGAAGAAGATTATCATAAAGAAGAAGAAACAAAGGAACAACTGAGGGGAATGGGACACGACCCCCTCACACAATGTGGATTTATGTTATGTGCACAGACGCACTTTAAAGAAACAATAGAGCGTGTAAAACGAGAAATTCATAAACCCAATTCGAAAAACAAGGAAAGGAACACAAATTAAAACGATTGACAATGCAAAACGACCTTCCAAGGACATACAAACCAACACATGCACGAGTATGGTCGATTACATCTCCGTTTTTGTATTTATTTGTTGTATGCTGTAAACGGCGACGAGAAATGATGACAAACCATCAACGATTGAGATGGTCACACAATGGCACGCCGCAATGAGCACACGAATCGAATAAAATGACAGCTAGGCCACCACCTTAGCCTCCGTCAGAAGCTTCCCTAATAGCGTTCTTTCCTTCCACGGCGTCTTCGCTTTAAAACAAATCCGAATCTGCGATGACTTCCGGGTAGGTGGAGCGCATGCGTGATTTCGACTGATTGGGGAGAGATGCGAAGTGGAAGAAGCGAGGGACAGCGCTTATTCGGAACCGAGAGCCGTCGTTGTTGGTCATGCAGATGTTGACTCTGCGAACGTCAAAACGTACGATGTCCATTTCTCACTTATTGTTATATTAACGAACGAAAGACCGACCGACCGACCGACCGACCGGACGGACGGACTGACGGACGGACGGACGGACGGACGGACGGACGGACGGACAAGCGACCGACCGACCGACCGAACGGACGGACGGACGGACGGACGAGCGAGCGACCGAACGGACGGACGAACGGACGAGCGACCGACCGACCGGACGGACGGACGGACGGACGAGCGACCGAACGAACTAACGAACGGACAAACGGACGAACGAACGAAGAATGTTATTATTTTAGATAAACCTGTATAGCTAGAAATATACAAACTTATAAATATAAAACAGTTACAATAAATAAAATAGGTGAGACGCAATGGGGGTACAACTGGGATTTTTACCCCCCCCCCCTTCAACCCGGATTACACTCTCTGGATCCGCCCCTGGATCTGACCGAGGCGTGGAGAGTTCACACACCTGTTGATGTCGTTGGCGGTCAGAGTGCGTCGAGTACACGGGCGGACGATGTTGTGGTAGCCATCGTCTCCCGGCCAAATCGACGTCTTCTTCCCGTTGTTGTCGACGAGATCGACGCACATGCTAGTGGTCTGTCGCAGTGTAACTTTGTGTTATCCACTATTATGCATTGTGACGGATTGAACTATGTAGAAGAGTAGTTTTGGGTTATGTGACGGCAGTGAATGATACACCGAACGTCCAGTCATCGTTGGGCGTTGGTAATGCAACAGGAGTGGCACAATAGACAGAAACTGAGACAGTTTGGTGTCATGTATTTGACTCTTTTAGGCCTACTGAAGTCAAACGTATCGCTTGAGTTTGACCGGGTGGCAATGGCTGAGGTAGTGCGCCATGTTAATTGTGATACTAAACAAACGATATCGTGGCACGCACGTGCATGCGCACATACATGCACACGCACGCACGCAAACACACACACTCACACAAACCACATACGCACGCACGCACATCTATCCATCCGCACATCCATCCATCTGACAGGATGACAGACATGCAGACGGACGGACGGACGGACGGACGGATCGATGGACTGACGGACGGATGGACGGACAGAGAAGCAGAGACATAGCGAGATAGATAGAGACAGACAAACAGACAGACAGACAGACAGACAGACAGACATACATACATACAGACAGACAGACAGACAGACAGACAGACAGACAGACAGACAGAGGCACGCGGGCACGCGGGCACGCACGCACGCACGCACGCACGCACGCACGCACGCACGCACGCAGGCAGGCAGGCAGGCAGGCAGGCAGGCAGGCAGGCAGGCAGGCAGGCAGGCAGGCAGGCAGGCAGGCAGGCAGGCAGGCAGGCAGGCAGGCAGGCAGGCAGGCAGGCAGGCAGGCAGGCAGGCAGGCAGGCAGGCAGGCAGGCAGGCAGGCAGGCAGGCAGGCAGGCAGGCAGGCAGGCAGGCAGGCAGGCAGGCAGGCAGGCAGGCAGGCAGGCAGGCAGGCAGGCAGGCAGGCAGGCAGGCAGGCAGGCAGACAGGCAGACAGGCAGGCAGACAGGCAGGCAGACAGGCTGGTAGAGACAGAGATAAGTGTAAATACAAAGGCAGCCTTTGCTACATTTTGGTACACACATTTGTCATTTGCAGTCTATTGCGGTCGAGACGTTTGTAGTCGCGGTGATTCTCGGAGAGATCGCTAGTCGTACACGTGTCCTTCATACACTCCGGGTTCTTGCATTTGATGTCTGCGTAACTTCCTGCGTAACAAACAACACGAGACAATTCTAGGACTTTCCTCAGTTCAATGGAATGAAATTGACCACATACAAATTATGATTTTGCCTTGTTTGGGAGTACAGTGGAACCTCGCTAGAAAGGCCAACATCGGGACTGGACAAAGGTGACCCGAATGATGAGGTGACCGTATTAGTGATACGATTTTCCTATTCTTTGCAGCTACAGAAATAATTTGGGACTATGCTAGGGTGGTCTTAATTGCAAGGTGGCTGTATAACCGAGGTAACCGTAAAGCGAGGAACGACTGTAGACGCATTCAAACGATACAATCCCATCTTCTCGACTTATCTTCTTGGAAGCATTCAGCCACGTAGTAGTTACTGCACCAAATTATTCGTATATAAATGTTCGTCAGTCTACAGTCGGGTGTTCGTCCACATAGCTGAGTGAACTGGAGCAACGTAGAGTGAAACGGCAACAAGAGGGGTCGAACCTGGGATCTCGTGAATGAGATTCCAAAGCTCTAACAACTTCGTTATCACGCCCCACGTGACAAACAAAACAGGCGTCAGAATCGGGGAGGGGTTAGT
Source organism: Paraescarpia echinospica (assembly GCA_020002185.1). Lineage (NCBI taxonomy): Eukaryota > Metazoa > Annelida > Polychaeta > Sabellida > Siboglinidae > Paraescarpia > Paraescarpia echinospica. The sequence continues at coordinate 17,738,716 of CM034533.1, read as the reverse complement.
GGGGAGCCGTGTCCCGAATATATTGTGGTGGGGGGCTGGAGATAGTATTAACCCCAATATTTAGGGAGAGAGTGTGCATTCTGAGGGTGGAAATTGTTTGGTGGGGGCTTTTTGGATGGAGTGTCATGTTTTTTGTTTTGGTGAACCTGGGGTGGGTCTTAGGCGAGCCTCAATGGGAGTTGGCGAGCTTAACAATTCATGGCCGCTGCCGCGAAAAAATCTTCAACAGCACCTCCCCCTTTCCGATGTCATGTCTGAGCGAACCGACAGCGGAGGAGTGCTGAACTGAAACTCTGAAGCTTAGGGCTTAACCCTCTCAATATTAATTCCGTTCCGACGCCAGTGGACAAAACGACCCGTCGTACCCTGGTGAATGTTGTAGCTCCATGCGTCAGGCGTCTTCATCTTCTGTGAGCGCCGTCGCTCGGCCAGCACGCCGTAGAAGTGGCCGTAGTCATGGTTGATGGTCGGCAGCCACTCCCGCTTCCAGTGGCGGTAGGCGTCGTCGACGACCAGCGGCACTGTCGTCATGTAGATCGGCTGGTTCATATTGCGGTATTTGCCGGAGACGTACTCGAAGTCTCCGTATACCTGGTTGGCCGTCTTCATGTGCAGGTTCGTCATCTTCCTTACTCCTTGGTAGTTAATTATCAGGAACGAACAGTCTCGTAACAGCTGAAAGGGAAAGTCCTGAGAGTGTGTATTACACCAGCATGCATATAAGGTCTGGAGACAGTGGCATTGACATAACAACAACAACAACAGAAGCTGCACGTTTGCGAGAACAACTGGCTTCGAAGAATCACAAGAACAAAGAGGATGGACAGAAGAAGGATGGCTGACCTGAGGAAAGAGGCTGGGATGGAATGCAGCCTAACAGGAAAACTGGTGAGAAGCCGGATGAGACGGGCAGGCCACTTGGCAAGGAAGGATGCAGACAGACTTGCAAGCAGCACAGAGAGCCGAGGCAGCACAACACCAAGGACGCAGGACACGGAGAAGGCCACAGCAGTGTGAGGAGGGACATGGGACGATCGGGTGAGGATGAATGTTGAAGAGAGGAGGCTGCTGACAGGAAGCTATGGAGAGAACGAACAGGAAGAGTGGTTCAACAATACTACATCTGATCTCGCACTTGCTGAGTGAACAAGGAGGAAGAACAGATGCATGTTTTGGCATCTTCGTTTATACCTAACTTTTATGCGTATCATCAAACACAGTAAATTGAAGTAACCATCCTGGTTGTGTTACCATGCAAGTGCTCAGTGGGGTGGGGTGGGGTGGGGCGTCTATGGGCCAGCGTGACGGGGCTCTACATGCGTTGAGGGTCTCTGGGTAAGTGTTACGTAACGATTCTGGAAATGTTGGTTCGTCGAGCTGTTGATATCAGACAGATATATAACATTAATTGTTCAGCCACTTTTTTGTAGATTTCAACAGCATTCGAGCAAAAACAAATTGAAATTGTAAACGCATGTTTACCACCATTGCTTTTCTGTGTCGCAAGTAACACGATCGAACTATCGTTATTATCGATAGTTCAATGTACTATATGCGATAACCTTTTATAGTTAAATTTATTATCGATAGTACGACTATCGCGATACATCGATAGTTATTATTACGAAACAGATAAAGGAAAGTGCGGGAGGTTTTTGAACGACATTAGTTCTACAAGATGTATAATTTGGAGGAATTCCCATGTTCTGTTAACATGCATTGTATCACTTACCCCAGCCAGTGATTTATGTATTACAATAGGAAGGATGTTAACGGAAATGACGTCATATAGAATACACAAGCAACTTGCAACTAATGAACTGTGTGTTTTATTGATATTTTCGCAGATTTACGGTGTTTAAAAGTGCATTTTCGCATTGTCAAATAATTATCAATTTGTTGTTATACATATATCAATGTATTTATTATACATGCCAATGGTGTACAAACTGTTTCATAAGCATCCGTATGATATTGCTTAAACTGTAGTAGACACATTTGGGTTTCAATAGATGATACTAAATAAACACGAAGATGTTTAAATATGTACGCTTAGAAACAACTTCCTGAAAAAAAAAGTAATAATTTCAATCACGATTACATTACGGGTATACAGAAGTGTTTTCAATGCTAGGAGCTTATTCAATTAACATTTGAATTATAAATCCACACGTAACAAACAACCCGTACACAGACAGACAGACAGACAGACAGACAGACAGACAGACAGACAGACAGACAGACAGACAGACAGACAGACAGACAGACAGACAGACAGACAGACAGACAGTCAGACAGACAAGATAAGATTGCTCCCGTGAGAGCGGCTAGTCCTTCATAACATTCTCCTTTCTCCTGATTTTATATTTGTGCTATATTTATACTTTAACTTTATAAATGTTATACTTGTATGCATGTATTCATTTGCTTAATGATATATTCTGTTCTTCCTCCTATATTCCCTGTATGGGGATGAGTATCAGATACGGTACTGTCGATTCTCGAACCACTCGCTCTGTTCTTTCTTTCCATAACTTCCTGTCAGCAGCCTACTCTCTTCATCTTACACCATCACCCGATCGTTTCATGTCCCTCCTCACCCAGTCTCCCCATCTCTTTTTGCGGCCTTCCTCTTCTCCTGCGTCCTTGGTGTTGTTCCGCCTCTGCTCTCTTTGCAAGTTTGCATGCGTCTATCCTTGTCAGGTGGCCTGTCCATCTCATCATCTCATCCCGCTGTCCCCAGACCATACAGGCATGCCGACGTAACACATCCTCTCAGGACTTTCCCTTTCACCTTATTCGAAATTGTTCTGTCCATCATGTCTGTCTGCCTGTCTGTCTGTCTGTCTGTCTGTCGTCGTCGTCACCGTGAAATTAGCTTTAGACACACGGAACACGTAGAATCCAAGGTAAATCTATAATACCATGGACGAGACTATCGTTGTAGTACTGTATGCATAATAGTACGACACTGCACAGACCAAGATACACTCATCGCATGCAAACCCGAGGTGCGATGGGTGCGTACGTCCCCCGCTAAGGCGGGAGTACCGCTGGAGGATAATAGTTCCTCTCGAGGTCTCGAAGGGGGTGCAACTGGAGGTTGTTAAGCAGCCTCAGATGAGGTGCAGTTTGAGGTATTTTAAGAGCCTCAGTGGTGCGCAGTTTTTGGAGGTTTTTGGGAGCCTGCAATTGCAGGTCGAAAGACGCACACACCCCTAAACAACCACTCTATACTTGTCTGGGTATGCGATCCCCGGTCTCAACACACTACAAACTGGCGATTTTGTTTGGTTCAAGGGAATGTTTCAAGTAATTAAATAATTAATGTGTAAATTTTAACTAATATAATTTTTTCTTCTGATGTTGTGTACATATATAATCGTAGATAAACAGAACATTTCCCTTCATCCCCTATCCAACACACTATTATTTATATATACCTACATTTTGTGTTCTTCCTCATTGCTCCCTGTTGTAAATGGTTGCCGGTCAGATAAAATACTGTTGTACCACGCGTTCTGTCCTTTCCTTGCATTGTTCTCTGACAGCAGTCCCCCTCTCCATCTTAGATCTCTATTTCTCTGGCCCATTGTAAAGTAAAGGTAAATTCTTATATAGCGCAGTATCCAGTCCCCAAGACTGCTCAAAGCGCTTTACACTTCCCCCTGGCTGACCTGTTCAATCGAACACCATCTCGACTTCTCTTCTCTTCCCCTATCCACCACTATCTAAAGCCAGGTACTCATTCATATAGATGAGTGAACTGGAGCAAACGAACTTGGTCAAGGTTCGACACCGCGGCACAGGATTCGAACACGGCTTCTCTTGGTCGAGATTCGAAGTTCTAGGCTTAGCGAAGAGTACTCGTTCATACATATCCAGATGACGATGAATATAGCCTGGTACTCGTTTATAAATGAGTGAACAGAAACAACGAGGACTACGGAATAGCCCAAGTTTCGAAAAGGCTGCAACAGGATTTGAACTTCTGTTTTTGGTCTAGGTATCACATCGGAATGTGTATCAGTTCATGCCAGTTTCGCATTTGTTTTGCGAGATAAATTATTTGTACCCCACTCCCCCCAACAAAATATGCCAGTGCTTAACAGCACGAAACAAATTATGTCTTCATGACATCATCCAATCCAACATATAATTTACCCGCTGTCGAATTTACTTTCCAAACTGCCGGGTATTGATCGGCGATGACGTCATTTCCGTTTATTGTATTGCTTTCAAGCCAGTTCTTTTCCATGTGTAATGTTATACTCTTCTCGTTTTGAACCAGAAATTACTTTAAGACCGGAGAATGTACTCGGGAGCGTTTAAAGGATTCACAGACTTTAAAAAGTCTGAAATCCGTTATCTGGTAAGAGTGTGAGGTTTACGATAGATACGTTTTCGTACGTAGGGTATATGGTGAGCAGAACAAATAGAATAAAACTAATCCACCCCACGTCAAGAAAGCATTTTCAAATAATTGCCATTATAGCGCTTCAGTTACGTTTCCTTGCGGAGTTTGTATCTACAGAAAATAGATAGCTTCCCGCTAATGTCAACATAAATTATATTTGTTTGTCTAAATATTTGGAATGGCTTTCATAGCAGTATAAATAGTTTGTTCAGACGGAAATCGGTGTGCTCTTTCTGGACATAGTTGATTTTCATATGTGGTGTGATAATCATTAGGACTTTTTGTGTACGAAAGTTGCTAAAACTGCCTGTTTTGGTATGTCCACAGCACAAGGGGGCATTACAAATCATCAAAATAATAATACTTACTAACTTCCAACGCTTTAACAACTTGTTTTAATCCATTCTAGGTACACATACCCACTGATCTATGGTGCTCTTTCAATATCCAAACGCATTTCCTTCATTTTACAGGATTTAAACAAATATCCACAGAAATCAGGTGTTTTAGGTTATCCGAAGATTTGCTTGTATATCTAAGTTTCAATAAAGCAATGACTAGTTAGAAAGTGCATGTACTTTATCTGAACATATGAGGCTATCACCCAACGGCAAAAGTCTTATGACAAATAAACTTCACTGGTCGTCACAACACATCTAAACTACAGAAAAGCTGCGTCCGCGTTAAGAATATGTTCTACGTTATCCATTTTTCTAAGTTACAAATGTTCTCAGGTTTATAATGTGACATACTATATGTAGCTCCATTGCTTCTTTTGTTAAACAAGGGCACTGCTGACCATACAGACCTAATTTGACATCAGAGGGGTCGAAAATACCAAATGGTGATGTTTTACGTTGTCCGTGTTCTACGTTATCGCGTGGGAAGAGAGTGTCACTAACCTCAGACGCCGACGTTTTCTTGCCAGATTCAGACGTAGGTCTGCTAGGAGATGGAACTCTCAACTTGCAAAGCCAAAATAAGTCTTTATTTATCTCTAAATGCCTGACAAACCCATATGGTATTGTGCTCGTCTGAGCTATACAAATGGATAACGTAGAACACATTTCGCTGCTATTTTCCCAGCATTTATCGATACTGTGATTAGACAATCTTCGCTGGGTATTTTCCTGTAATTTGTAGTCGTCGTTTATTGTCATCTAAGACTGTAGCAATAATTAATCATATTTAGGCCTTTCAGAATAATATTTGTGTTTCCTGTTACATGCTTTCAATTCTTAGGGTAGGTAAGACAGATATTTATGAAATGCCGCGAAATTTGGCTCAAACTCATGCGCGCTACAGGAAATATAAAGAACAACATTATGCGTATTACTTGGCAAAAGAGAGGGAAAGCGTGACACAGTAGTATTTCAGCACAGCGCAGTTGACCAACGATGAAAGAGAAGAGAAACATAAAGGAAATCATGTGAAGTCAGCGAGACAGAATATTACGAAGTTCAAGCACGGGAGTATTAAAAATTCACCCAGACAGGGTTCAAGTCCAGAGCTAGAACTTCGCAGTTCTCATGGAGGTGTTGACGTAATTAAGCGGATTGTACAGAGCAGATATATCGTTTCTAACAATTACGCGTGACACCTCTTCAGAGAGCTTAGCAATGACTACTGCTCAAAGATGCAGGTAACTGTGCAAATGAAGCATGACACACGAAAGCCTTACAGTAGTGCTATATACGAGCAGATGGCTCACACTATTGCAACTGTCATCTCAATCTCTGAGGTCATCATTGGGTGGGCCCAAGCAAACCTGCCCAACTTCCAGCAGACACACCTGATTCACAGACGAGACAACATAGAAACAGCACAATCTTCAACATAGGTTATGTACGACATATTTTCTATCGGCGTCATGGCATTATTGTGAATGTGGCTAAGTAAACCGCCCATCCGATGGGATACGAGGAGCCGGAAAACGAGGCTGGTCATGCGCTGAAGAAATAGAAACTTATCACGACAGCACGAGACTTCTATGCATGGGATATTTCGGATTCAGCAGTACCGTACCTATAGGACATGAAGGATGCAATGAATGAAAAAATCTGCAAAACCTTTAAGCGGATGTGTTAGAGTCCAATGCTCAATGTGAACTCACGCTGTGATGCTAGTTGACTATTACATAGTACATAGTTGAGACGTCGTGTTACAATCCGTTCTGCTGGTCGTTTGGAAACTTTCATTCTAAATGTCCTTAGTGGCAATGAGGAAAACAAAAAGGAAACATGCGTGACCATAGATGAAACAACAAAAGAAGTCGAAGACAACTGAAGAATCAACAACTCACCAAGCTCAGAAATCAGCCGAGGTCATGCGTAAATAGAACACACACGAAGAGATTATTGTTGAGAACGTTGTTGCAGTGAAATTATATGTTAAGAAGATGTGCGTAAGGAAATCGCTAAGATCGACGATGGGAGGATGTAATGGCTACATTAATCCCTCATATTCCAACTGAGATCGACGATGGGAGGATGTATTAGCTACATTAATCCCTCATATTCCAACAGTCAGAATCCAACATATTCTAACTGAGATCGACGATGGGAGGATGTATTGGCTACATTAATCCCTCATATTCCAATAGTCAGAATCCAACATATTCCAACTGAGATCGACGATGGGAGGATATATTGGCCACAGTAATCCCTCATATTCCAACAGTCAGAATCCAACATATTCCAACTGAGATCGACGATTGGAGGATATATTGGCCACAGTAATCCGTCATATTCCAACAGTCAGATCACTGCAAGCATTTAACGCATTTAAGCACAGATAGTTTCTCGTCTGTACCAAATAATCGTTTACAAGCCGATTCGGTGTTCTACATTATTCGTTTTCAACGGCATCCAAACTCATAATGCTCCTTTTGAGACACAACAAATTACATGACCATTGCCTTTTATTCTGTTGAATGAGTGAATTTTACCAATGAAATAGTTATACCAGTAAATAATGCAAACATCTTGCCAGGGTTAGCAACTTGTGTGTTTTACGTTATTAGAAATTACGAAGCCAAGAATCGAAGGGACACAATATCGTCATTTATGTTCGCATGTTTACTTGATTATACATGTTATTTCAACATTTGTGATATATTTTGCATCGAGGCTTCACGCCGTAGTCCAAAATCAATAAATGTTATGTTCTATTTTAAAAAAAATTGTCGATACTGTGCATAAACCGTATACTTATAAATCAGCAAGTGTGTGTATTCTACGTTATCCAAATACATCATTAGTTGAAAGCCATACCATCTGCCACGTGTTCATTTGAGACAAACCCCATTGTTAAACAGCATACAACAAGGGCCCAGTGAAAGATATCACAACAAAATAAATTGTATGGCTTCCCTGATTTAAGATAGTAGCTTTTGGAAACCGATCAACTTTGACCATTTCTCATATTTTCACATTAGCAAAACAAAGTCGTATTTTGCTACGACACCTCTATGGTGATAAATAATGCGTATATTAATTATTGTTGTGCATGCCGTGGCCAGTGTCTCACTTTGTACCAGGTAACATTTTCATTTCTAAAATGTTTATTTTAAGTATATTAAGCTACGTTTAGTAAGACAAGGTGGCAGATAATTATTAAATAATAAAAAAGACACATTGCAAAAAATCATCATAGTTTGAATGGTTATTGCAGTAAACCACAAGTAAATTGGATGAGAAGAATTGTTGTTCCAAGAACCTCGTATAAAAATACAATTTCGTTATTATATTGAGTTCATATTTTTTCGATTTCTAAATTGGACTGGGGACATTATGGGTAGTTTTAACCATAAAGCCCTATTGTTTGCTGCTTCTACGTTGCGGATGCTTGGTCGTGCCACCAGAACTGGAAAGAGCGTTGCTTCTTACCGGACTTGCCTAATAACATGCGCCGAGTCCACGACGCGCACGTGTTAAATGACTGCGAAGGCCAGACGAACAACGTGTACGGAAACTTCTACATCGACCGCCATAGGCTAATGCCACCGCGCTACGACTTCGTCGAAGACATCTACGACGAAAGGGCATTCCTGTGAGTGCACGTCATCGCATATATGTTCTAGCCAGTGCTGGATGTGGGCATGTGGACGCCCCTGGGCAGTGATTGACCGGGTATCGATCACATCATAACAATCATCACTCCTCACTTTATACAATAGGGGCACCTTTTCAAAATACGACTTTTGTCCTTTTGTCAGACAAATTGTCAGCACATTGAAGCACCCAAAACACATTCAAAACGTTTCTATCTGAAAGCGTTTTGTGGAGGCTCCCGTAACAATTATGTTGTGGGCCAATGGGCTACTGCCCAGTCTGCCCTGCCCTAAATCCAGCACTTGTTCTAGTTGTTTCCAGTACTCGACAACGTTCTATTAACTAACTAGCCTGTATAGTTTGTGTTTTGAATATTGCGGTCTTATGAGGTATCATTCAACTAGTTAGCCTATTTCGGATGTTTTGTTTACTATTTGAACATGGTCCGGGGTCGAACCTTCCAAATTGCGAACGTTGTTACGAGCTTATTAAATACAATTTGGCGGACAGTATCTATTCAACATAGACGAGGGAACGGGGGTGCAAAGGGGACAGCGGCCCCCTGTAATTTATCTAGGGGGGCATACATATGGTTCTTCCCTCCCCATTAAATGTGGGCGTCAATGGCGGGTGGAAATGTCAATTTATTTAATATGTATTTTTGTTGACTGTGAAAGGTGTGTGCTAATGGAGGGCAGACATGGTTTTCTGCCCCCTCCTAGTACTAGGCGGCGTGGCGGCGAATTTTATTGGAAAGCACCCCTCCCCGTTTTTTTTCAATAGCACTGTCCCCGTATTAGGTGCTAGTTAGGATGTCGTAAGTTCACAGCCGAGACAGCGGAGAAGCTGAAGTTTAGCGTCTTCCAATGTCACAGTCGAGCCAACCGAGGGAGAGCCACAAGGTGACGGAAGATAGATGTGAAGATTTGCGGCGGGGAAAATGTTTCAGTGGTGCTGAAACAGAAAAGGAACATACTACCTCCTTTTAAATAACAATACACCAGAGGGCGACTGTTGCATTTGAAGTTGCACGCTCTGGTCGCCAGGTGTCCCGTGCCTGACTTCCCGAAAGAGCGCCCAAAGGCAGAGTATTACGCCAGTAATCTGTGGCGGAGAAATGACATCAACGAGCTGCACCTACCGGACGTCATCAACGTTGATATGCAGGTTTGTGATGCGGAATGTGTGTGTATGTGAGTGTGTGTATGAGTGTGTGTGTATGTGTGTGTGTATGAGTGTGTGTGTGTGTGTGTGTGTGTAGGTGTGTGTGTGTGAATGTGTGTGTATGAGTGTGTGTGTGTGTGTGTGTGTGTGTGTGTGTGTGTGTGTGTGTGTGTGTGTGTGTGTGTGTGTGTGTGTGTGTGTGTGTGTGTGTGTGTGTGTGCGTGTGATGATAAAGACAGCACGGGAGAAAATGTATGACTTCAATACGGATAAACAATACTTCTGTATCGCCATGCCTTATGATTATATATCGCATTACGTACTTTACATACTATATATAACACAGCTTAAAAGTATTGCAAAAGTACATGTATTCGCAGCATTTACACAATTAGTTGCAATACTTTTAGAAAACACAACACAGTGTTGCACGTATATATGGGATTTTTTTGGAAAACACAAAAGTTATTACAATGTTTACACTACGTTTAGAAACATGCAACTGTATTATAAGTATGCAACATGTTCGGTTAAACACAACAGTATATCACAAGTGTTCGCAACACGTTTATGAAAATACAGTATTACGTTGCATGTGTTTCAATACAGCTACGCTCACTTCTGGTGGGCACACGTGACACCTAACTACGGTGTTTGTGTTCCAGATCCACACGCGCCACGGCGAGATGTCGGAGGTCCTGCGCGCTGCCGAGGGGCGAGCGTACTTACTCAACACGCCGGTGAAGCACGCCTCGCTCCGTGGCGCAGACATCAAGACAATCAACCTCGAATTCATGAATAAAGACAAGTCCGTGTTCCATCTGAGTGTCTTGCCTGTCGACTACGACTGTGGCCACATCAGGCGGAACTAGAGCTACGTGTCGCGCGGGATGTACTATTGATCACAAACGAGACATTTGTACCGCGTTTATCTACGGTACCGTCGACGTTACTTCTGTCGGTTCGAGTGGATGGCGATAATAAGCGCCCACTCACCATTCGTTAAACAAGCAGGCATACCGTGTACTATCGGTATAAAGGACACACTGGGACTTGGCCAGCTGTTCCGTCTATCCGGTGTTCCTTTATATCTTACACAATACAGACCAGAACAGTATTCAAAGGTATTCCATTTAAGTGAGTGTTCCTTAAATCGGGAGCCCTTGTAGTGATAATCTACAATTGTTTCAAATGACCCAACAAACGTGGTTAACGGTGTGAATTAAAGAAAAGCTGTGTATTACAATGCTATCCCCATACGAGGTGTACACTCGGACAAATATATCTGTAATACTTCGTAGGTATGTACATGAACGTATGTACAATGTTGTACATGTTAAGCACATAAAATTATAACATCGGGCAAGTTAAGCACTCTCTGTATATCTCATATCTCGACGATCTTACATATAGTTACTTCTATACTTTCCCCGAGTAGAAATGCTTGCGCTTTAACATACAAATTAGTAGTTACTCTTCTACTACTATGCTACTATCCTACTTATATACAACAGAATTGCCAGTTTACTCCATAATTTTGTATTTTGTAAACATCGTTCTTACTCTTGCATAATTACGAAGCATTGGATCAACTAGATAAAACGTAGCACCAATCTTGCGTAACTACATTAACTGTTTAATGGTCGGCATCTGCTGACTACCTGGTACTACAATTATTCTCAATTAGTCACGTGTCGGCAATGTGTCACGTGTCAACCACCACCGATGACGTCATAGAAACATCAGTATTCGTCGACACCCCATCTTGCTGCTGGCTGCGCAACACCTTGGCGGACCACCGCCCGTCCGCGTTGTCCCCGGCAACGCACGCGCTCGCAGCAGCCGTTGTCCTGGCAAAACGCGCTTTCTCGTCGTCCGTCCTGTTGTTAGGCGTGAAGTACTTCTCCCGGAAAGTACCGCCTTGGTACGGGTCTTGCAGCATCGTCGCGCTTTCTTCTGCCAGCTCGTCCTGCAGCAGAGAAATTGGTGACGTCATTTTCGCCCAACAGAAGTGACGTCAGACAAGACGACGTGTCCATAATTAACCAACTGTTCTACGTGACGCTCAATCAACGACACGCCACACACCTAATACATAATCTAGCTCACAACAACGTCTTGTTCGTAAAACTAAACTTAGGACTTTTGGGAGCCGGAGGACGAAAATCAGAGTTTTACGCATAATTAGAAATGTATTTAACAGGTGCAGGTCTGAAATCGACACATATTTTTTACTCAGGAATCAACTGACCTGTTGCCTAGCGAAACCTCTATCAAAAATGGGTGCCGAACACGTGGTACGTTCGTGCATTCCGTCGTACATTTTGTTGAAATTCTGGCCACAAAATGTGTTATTTATGACAAAAACATAAGGCAGAGTTTTTAAAATGACAACTGGAATGTTTGATTTGTGAGATGTTATGCAGCAGTAGTAATGCAATTCACGTACATAACCGTTATTGGAAATTTACATGATGTACGTATGTTGTATCCATTTGTTTGTTTCAACTGGAAATAAAGAATTGAAAAAAATTGAAATTATCAACATTGTTGGCAAAGGTAAAACTTGACAGAGGTCACGCACAAAATGTTGATCGTGACGCACTGGATACATTAATCTGTGGTGGTGTCCAGGACAACGCCGTTTGCCCTTTGTCACAATCACAATTATACGCCTGACCTCCCTCAAGCTGTCATTGCCAACATTGCTGATAACGGTTATATAGACGGTCTACGTGAATTACATTACAACTGCTGCATGACATCTCATAGACGAAACATTACGTCACACACTTGTCACTTCAAACACTTTGCCTTCCTTCTGCTTTTGTCATAAAAAAAATTGTCTGAAACCATAATATCAACAAACAACTTGGCGGATTACACAAGCACGCCACGTGTTCGGCAATAATTTTGTATGGCTTGAAGGAGCTTTTGCTGGCAACGTGATGGAAGGGTCCATTATCAAACCTTGCCGAATCTGTCACACATAAATCAACTGGGCTCCTCAATTCATTGGTTTATAGCCTACCTGTCAACCAGTCGTCAAATCGCTTAAAAATAAATGAGACACTATTGACACTTACACTGTCAGCAGAACAGGGTCCCATTAATGTTTTGCTTTCTGTGGAAATAAGTATTTTTTATCTCTTACAAGGATATTTAAAAGTACTTGTCTTCTTGTGTGCTCTGAACTCAAACTATTTGACCTGGTCACATGCTTACGCTGAACTCCTTGACCTTCTCCATGGTAACGAGACGACGCGATATCTTCGAGTTGAGAATCTGCTCGCTGTTTGCCACCAGGTGGAGGCACGAGTGTCTCGGAATGTGTTCATCGACGTAGCTGAAGACACGCAATTGTGATCAATGGCCTATGTGACTACTAAAACAAACATATCTAGTTGATGACTAACTGCATTCATATCTATGACACAAGCACTCCTATTTACACACACGTGCACCCACAAACACAGTCAACATGCACACACACACACGCACATACACCCGCACATGTGCACACATATATGCACACCACACATGAACGCACACGCACACACATACACCACACACACGCACACACCGTGATTGAAGATGCTATGTGAGAACTTAATACTTGGTATACATGGTGACTGCAAGATCCTAGTTAGCTACTTACTCGGGTCTGTAGATGGGCAGCCAGAAGGTGAGGCGACCGTGAAGGGTGAGATACTTGGCAGCAAAGTTGAGCAGGTCCATGAGAATGTCTGACAAGTGGTAGTTCACCTTGCTTGGCACGTGGTCTGCCTTGCTACAAAAAAAGTTGTATTGTAGGCTTGAAGGTGAGCGTGTGTGTGCAATTATTTATTTTTATTTGCATGCAGATTGCAGAAATGACTAAACCGTGTGTGTGTGTGTGTGTGTGTGTGTGTGTGTGTGTGTGTGCGTGTGTGTGTGTGTGTATGTGAGTGTGTGTATTATTATAAAATTGTCTCACCGAGATTATGCTAAACAGATTTTGAGTGCAAGTATTTATCTCCATTTTTAACCATGTCACTAAATAATGGTAAACTTAGACATATACACGTTTGCTATGCATGAGTGCCAGTGTGCAGTGTAAATCAATAAACAAATGTTAATAAGTGTCACAAGAAATTATTTAATTGAGCAATAGACTGAAAAGCTGAAATGATGACGGACATTCTCTTAATGATTAACAGAACATACAATTATACATACTGTTCTTCAGCTATTTTTACGCTTTCCTTTGTTGTTCCTACTCGGTTTGTGGCTTCTCTGATCCCATAGGGAGCTGCAAATGACACCAGATAGATACTCGATATGTTGTCGATAGTTCACTTAGTCATGTAAGAGATGCACGTTACATAAATATTTTTTTACCATTTTTACTATTATCTTTAAGGAGGAAAATATTATCACTAGTGTATCCTGCATTCAAATAAATACTGCCCAAATTTACTGATCTATTAGATGGTGTATCTACCTTAAACATAACAACAACTCAGCCAGCATTTCTGTCCTGAACTGGTATATTAAATTGTAACATACAACTAAGTAACAATTTGTCTTAATACACAACTAGGAATGTGAAATTCATATCGATGTTTGTGTGACATAACAATAACAGTATCATACATACGATCAGTGACAATGGCGTCAAAGAGAGGCTGCTGCCGCCAGAGGGAATGCTGGGAAGCGTCTGCGACGAGACAGTCGAGGAAGCGGTGTGCGAGTTTGTACTGTCGCAGATTCTCATAGATGTTCTCGTCCGGCCGTCGCCACTTCTGACCAGTACGACTTGACCGCCCTAAGCAATGAAACCTATGGTCAGCAGACTTGTTCCTATAATGACGCACTCAGTCTACATTGACCTGTTCAGAGATCGGTTCATTTCAGCTCTACGCGAAGTATCCTGGGTAAAATACATTGATTGACATAGCACCAAGTTCAATTGAAGAACAACAGTGATGACTGCAGCCAAAGTGAGTTTGACATTACACAGGTAACAAATAAATACTTTACCAAAATCGGCAGTCCAATCACAATGCAAACAACAAATGTTTGCTAGACATTCCTCTGCTTATATTTTGGACGAAATTCTCCCCACAAAACCATGTTCACACATTCGCAGTCGCGAAAATTGACGATGTCTGAACACATCAATGCCTAGTTGATGTTTATAGATATAACCGTGTCATAGGTTTATCTAGAGATTCGTCATTTGGACAGGCTGAGTTTGTTTAGGACGGGTGAAAATTTGAGAAGCAAAAAAACTTATATATCATTGACTCTCACTGTTATTGTCCATTATGCTCTAAAATTGTCAGGTTATTATGTACCTATGTATTTATGTATATATATTTGCATGGTTGGACTGGATTATATGTGTGTGTGCACGTAGCGCATATCTACTGGGACATTTTTGGACTGGTAAAATATCATCCTGTATAAAGGCCTGAACCAGGTTATAGTGTGGATTTTTACTGTGAAATCTGATATGACATACGTATACTCTGTATGGTAGTCGTGTTTCTTTTTCATATTCTTTGTTATAATATAAGCTAACTTATACAGTGATCAGACTACCTATAAGATGTAGCATTTACTACACATTTGCCATGGTTATTTTAAACCCATGTAAATGTGCATGTATTTATATCTTGCCTAGGATAACAAGTATTTGAACTGTTGGAGAACATTGCAATTAGCAACTTGTATTATGTTATTGTATGCATCACTGGACAAACCAGAAGACCAACCATGCGAGATGTTATGCCAGAAATTCTACCAGTACATGAATGCAGCTGCAACAAGCATTGTCTCTCGAGACAGAAGCTAGCCATTACTAACTAAACTGTATGTCAGAGTGCAATAGTGTAGTGCTTAGCACATCTGCCTGGCTTGCCAGTGCTCAAAACCCAGACCGGACAGGCATGATATTTGGTGTAAAAACCTGGCTCTCAACATTGAGAACTGTATATCCGTCGTGACTCCGAGATCACATTAATGTTGATCCCGTCTCAATTTGGGACGTAATAGAACCACTGAGGACGACAAGCACCCTGGCAGTGATCACCCTCAATGCCAGCATATAAAGATCGGTTTGGTGATGTTTTTTAGAAAGATTGACTAGTTGAATGAAACCTCATAAGACCATTAACACTAAAACCACAATGTATATACAGACTAATCAGTTAATAGAACACTGCCAAATGCTGGAAACAACTAGAAAAGATTCTGTGGATTGCAGCCTTGTACTATCACACTCAGTCATTTAGAAACTGACTGTCGCTAGAAATGTGATGTCATGGTAATATAATGATGGTATTCATCATTCCAATGAACAAGATTATTTTACCATTTAATTTATTTTATAATATGTATATATTATAAATTTCTTTTATCTATTTATTTGACTGGTTGATTGTCTGAAATAAAAACTGTATTACTATATTACAGCGTCAGTGTAATTTTAGTAAACGCTACAGAAGACGTTTACTATCTGGTTTTTGCTTGTAACCACTGGATATTATTTTCATGTGCCTGAAGAAAGCCTCAGATTCTGACACATGAAAACATAAATAAACCCTTGAAAGTACACAAATTCCACTTTCTTTGCTTCTTTCAATTTACATTATTTACATCAGAAGAAACTTGTCTTTAATTTCTGAATATCTCAGCCACATTTAGCTGCCTCCTTCAAACCGCTGACAAAGGCCACAGGACATGGCTGAACTATTCAGAAATTGAAAACAAGTTTCCCATGAGGTAAATAATGCCTAAAAGAACTAAATGTTAACTGAGGAACCTCCTGATTCCACTCACCCCGACTATGAAGAAGTTTGTAGTCAATGTCAGTGCCCATTACGTATGCCCCGTGATGGGCTCCAGCTACCAGCAGACTCCCTATGTGGGCAAACCAGACATCAGATCATACAAGTGAAGATACATGCATATTAGTGACCCGAGACAGCAAACCAGGTTTTTAGTTGCAATTTCAAAAAATGAGGTATCATTTAAAAGCTTATGATCTGTGGTATCCAAAACGGTACACAACTCCATTTCACAATGTTGTGACTTAATACCCACTTTGCTGTCAACCCAGTTTGCAAATAAATTGCACTCAACTGATTTTATGTACCCGGACACCGAAAAATACTTAAATTCTCAGCTGTCCAAAAACACATGGTATCAAAATATATTTTGCTATCCAAAAACATGCAATCATTATGAAATGTGTGTATTCAGAAACCTAAAAACAATAGGTTTCCAAAACATACAGTATACAAAAATAACTATTTTACTTGATTTTTAGGTTGTACAAAAACATAGTGTTGGAATACATAATTACGGTAAATGGATTTTAATTTTTAAAATTGTATTTTCTAACAAATCTTAAAAAAATATTATTCAAAATGCAATATCATCTTGGTTCTTCCTCCTTGTTCCTTGTACAGCGGCGAGGGTCAGGTATATTTCTGTTGAACCACTCGCTATGTTCTCTCCGTAACTTTGTGAGAACTAAGGTGGGGGAATTACTGGAGAAAAAAAGGATAGATGCAGTTGAGTTCGGTCAAATAATGAGGCCATAGGAACAATATAAGCTGTGAAGACTATATAATTATAATATACATATATATATTCCTAGGATGACAGCAGCAACTTGATTGTTGGGATTCTTGGACCTTCAAATCTGTTGTCAGGCTCGCAACTATTTCTAGTTACAGACCCGGTTAGCTGTTAACAATTAAAGGGAGCCAGTCAGTTCCTCTACCCGGAATTAGTGGGCGTAGTAATTTGTAACAGGAACTTTGCTGTGTTGAACGTGGGAAAATGGGACATTGTTGAACATCAAAAGGTATTGCAGTTAACTCAGCCTGACTTGGCCGTATTGCAAATAAAGCTTGTTTTGAAAACGGATGTTTTGTTTACTATTTGAATAAGCTCCAGGGTCGTACCTTCCAAATTGCAAACATTGTTACGGGCTTAGCAAACACTATTTGGTGGACAGTATACCTTCAACATAGTTAGTACAGCCTTAAGAACATCATATTAATTTATACATGAAAAACTAGGAACAAACTGCCTCCTCTTAAGCCTTATTTTGCACACTAAGAGTAATATTACATCTATATCTTACCTCACAGGCAGATATCCATGATAAGATGATATGCTGTTACACTTGGACATGGATTACACTCACAAGAGTCACTCACCTGTGCCTACGAAGGGATCAAAGACGAGAGAGTTTGGTTTCACCTGTCCCATATTGGCCATGATGAAGCTAAGTGTGGCGTCCATGCTTGTGTTACCTGAAACAGAATCATAAACACCATATCTTTCTGCTGAAGGATATCATGTCAATTTGTTATATCTGTGATTAAGGTATAGCAGCAGAATACTGTAGTGATATCTAAGGCCTTTCGATTGCGATAATGTGGGATTTAAAAATTGATCAATATTTATTGTATAACTTTTATCAGGTTACAAAATTGTTAACAAAAGTGGTATATCCTCCTTGTCACCACCACCATCATTGCTGTACATGATAAAGAGCGAATGAATATACGCACGTAGATGGTTGTGTGTTTGTGTTCGTAGGATGTGTGGGTGAGGCGGCAGTTGAATATGAGAAAATATGAGTTAATTTTCCTGCGAATATCCATGTTTTATGTACTCTTATAACAAACCACTTGACAAAGTTCTTTTTTGAGAAATTCAATGACGTATCTTGTATATTGTAGTCTAACACTATCAAAACATTTTCTTGTCAATTCTTAGTTAAAAACAGCAAGTTGACCAAAGTCCTGATGCCTTGAGAGTACATGCACGTTGTCTTTCAACTTTCAAGGGGAACTGGATAGAACCAGTTAGTACTCGGTTATTGACATTAGACAACCTGCATCTAACATTCATAGTGATCTCAGCTTCACACAATAAGTTAACAACATATTGAGCTGAGGGTAAACTCAACACATTGAATGGGCTGATGTTTGGATTTCTTTAAATGTGACATTTGACATGGTAATTACTTCTCGAAATGTTGTTGTATTCTTTCAAAATATTCTGACTGATCCATTTTTCATCTTTCTATGCAAAGACTGAGTCAGTCTACTGAAATAATCATAATCATTTTTTTTTGTTGGAGGTAATTATCATATGTGTTTGTATACTGATCAGTCTTAACGAAACGAGCAAATTAACTTACCCTGAGGAATATGGAAACTGCATTCAATATGTTATGTTAGTCCAGTCGTTTTTTCCAAACTAAAAGTGCTTATCAGAATGATTGTCATGTATCACTCATGGCAATAGGTCTACACATAACAAACAAAATGCAGGCATGGAATTTACTCTATCTGTATAATATAAGAAGTATCACCAAAACATACCAATGAATTTTCTTGTCTGCAGATGGTATGTCTTGATTTTCTCTCTTTGCCCATCTGCAATCTACAAGGTAAAACAATCTTTATAACATTTTAAATTACATTTACTTGCAATGCGACCAAGCTGCTAGTGCTTTTTTATTATCCTACCAATGTGTTGTCCGAAAAAGATGTAACAAAAACATGACGATAATAATGGAATTATTGCAGAAAAGAACTAAGAAAAAAGTTAATACAATATCTCAGTTGGTCTGGTGCAAAAACCAAAAATAATAATAAGGTAACTTCTTTTGCACCTAAATCCTTGGAAACGAAGGTGAGAGATTAATCAAGAAAATAAGGTTTGGTCAATTTAAAAACCGATAAGCAGTATTCACGTTGTTAAATGATGGATGGATACGCCACGGAGCTAATATGGATACACAAGATTGTAAAGGTAAGTTTTTAAATGATGGCAGAAATGTGTAATATTTTCAGCTGATCCAATACTTATATGGAACAAATTCCAAAGAGCGGCAACAGAGACAGCCCTAGTTCCAATATTGGTGTTAACCCTTTACAAAAAAAGCAAATCAGACCTAGATGATCGAAACTGGGTAGGCTTTCTAGGAGTAAGCAATATATATAAATATGCTAGTTGCTAACAGGAAAGTGCCCGGTATCACTGTATAATTTACAGTACATTTACAATACACTATCAGACAAAAACTAAAACCCCCTTATAACCAATAAGCCTTTGTGGACAATGTGATGCACTTCAACACTGGCTTGCCGTTTTGGGTTTCGTTTCGACTTATCATCTTTCATGGCAGCTGCTCCAAATGCCTTAGCATACCTTTCATATCAAAGTGTCACAATTATACAGGTAACCAATACTAACCATCCTCGCAAGCCGGGGGTGTGACTGCGTACACTACCCCAGGCAGATCTCCTATGCATTGTATGGAAGTTAGCTGAATCAAACTCATAATTTAGTTTGCTGGTCGCGACTGTACCACCAGTGAGAACAATGCAGACACATGTCCAACGAATGCTTCAGTTCAAAGTCAAAGCCCTTGACTTCTAGGAATTCCGATATAGTTACCGATTCAATCATTCTCACGAGCCAATGAGTGGTTTTGTGTATTCATATCACTAAGTCTACTTACCAAACATTCCACCGCAACGTCCCAGCAGGCAAAATTATTGGCTAAGCTTATCTTCAGAGTTTCTCAAAGTGATCTGCCGGGGGGTACAGAGACTGAAGTAATCAGCAGCGCCCCGGGCACACGAGGATGCAGGTAACTAAAAGAAATCAACCGTTAACTGACCCATCTGCCGAAGTAGATGGTGATTGGATGTTCCGATGGCTCCACCTGGTTGGCTCCGTAGTACTCCAGCAGGTGGAAGGTGTTGTCAGGATGGTTCAGGTTCATCTTGCCATCGAATGACACATTGCCATCCAGCAGTGTCTGAAGATGAGCAGTGGTGACGCAGGTGAGTTGCAAGACATTTAGGGCATATACATGTGCAGGAACAAGAGTGATGGATGAGAAAACAAAGGAGAGAGGGGGGAGGGAATGAGGGAGGAAGGGAGAGAGTAAGGGAGGGAGAGACAGGGAGAGAGGGAGGGAGAAAGACAGACAGATGGGAGGGAGAGAGAGGGAGACAGACAGACAGAGGGAGAGGGAGTAGTGTATTACTTCTCCCTGAGTTCTGTGTACATTTATTACAAATAAACTTGCTGGCTGTGAATCACACAGATCATTGCTGGAAATGGCATCACTTAGATATATCTTCTGTGAGTGACAGTCAGCATTTTGGAATGAAAATATAACTGTGCAATGTAACACAAGTATTTCAGTCAACAAACATGGCTTTACAGCAACAAACAAACAAACAGTGTATTTTACCTCAATCCTTTTGATCTTTTCCACCATAGACAGCTGTTTGTTGAAGCTTGTTAGACGTATGCAGAATGAGCCATTTTTGTAAGGTTCCTGGAAACAGGAATAATACAAATTATACATAAGTGGTTGGACAGAATTGATTGAACCTTAATTAAACTAATTAATAATGCAAATATAAAATGTTGGAAATATCTTTGATGCACAAGTTTAAAGACTATCAGCATACCATGCTCTTCTACAACTTAAGCAGAAATTGTGAATACAAAGAACAAATTATAACATTGTCAATTCATATAATATAACTGCAAAATGACTGTTGCCGAAATAATTATTTACTAAACTGCGTGAATAAATATGTTTGCATGTAAATATGTTACCGTATACTGCTTTGGTAAGTTCCGCAGCTCTGAAAACAATTCTTCGTAGGTGCTGCCTTTTGCCCACAGCTCAAACAGAGATCTGTAACACAAACCAATCTCAGTCAGACCTGGGGCCAAGTACATTTTCATGAATACGAGTACGAGAACTTTGACGATGGATGAGTACAAGTACATTACTAAAAACTGAGTAGAAGTAGGAGTACATTCTCATGAGTACGAGTAAAAGTGTGAGTATACTTTTAAAGATATAAATATTAAGGCTGGAATGCTGAGATGGTGAGGGACCAACTGAGCCAGAGTTGGAAAATTGTTGTATTGACCCTTCCAGAACTGCAGTGGGTCACTGTGACGAGCTGTACATGGCTGACTGAGGTATTCGTTCACCTCTGCAATCATCAGTCTGCTGATATTAGAAGTTTACAATTTATATTTTCTGATTGTAGACTACTGGTTTTTGAGAGGGTTAGCACATGACCATATAAAAGTCTCAAAATCCCCTTTGGACTTTTTAGCCAGGCTGCAGGCATCGGCTTATACTAGTGTAGGAGGCAGTCTGACTTGAGCCACCTTACTTCTACAGAGGAAGACTGGCAGTTAGCACTGTCAGCCAGTGCCAAGTAGCATGGTTTAACTGGTGGGCTATCTGCTAACTGGCTCTTTATGGACATCCTGGTGGCTTAATTAAACAAACAGGTTTATGGCCTGAACTGATACTCTACAATGTTGTTTACTTAACAGGGTGTTTCTGACTGGAAAAAGATGCTGCCTGTTGCCTTGTTTGGGTATCATAGTCATGGTTATCAGAGAATGAGGGTGTACTATGTTTAGGGATGGTAAGGTGGTATTCTATCAGAAATAACAAAGTATTTAAAAAATAGTTCAACATACGAGTACTTCAATGTTACATGAGTACTTCAATGATACATGAGTACTTCAATGATACATGAGTACTTCAATGATACATGAGTACTTCAATTATACATGAGTACTTCAATGATACATGAGTACTTCCACCCCAGGTGTGATCTCAGTGAAATATTATGTCATGTCTTCCTGTCACTTTATGTGATGCACATTGTCATTAGTTATTAATTACGAGCTCAGTATTTGATTTTATACATGTGTAGCATCAATTCGCACAAGACATTTCAAACTGTAAGTTTAAATAAAGCTCTAAATACTGCATCCGTGAGTTATTTCTAAGGCTTACCATGAAAAAGACTTACCATGAAAAAGATCAGGGTGAAGATTTTTGTTGAAATTACTGAAAACAAAGTTAGTTTAAAAACTGTGTGCATTGGTACATTTGTTGTAACTATCGACCAGCTGTAATTTTGAACACTGATAATACCCTTAATGCATACATGAATGCATGTTCACTTGTATCTAAAAGGAATCCAGGACAAAACCCCAGCGGACATAACCCCAGCCTCTTATTTCAATTGTGGACAAAACCCCAGCACTGCCCAGAATGTTTTGGTGTATCATAAATTATCTATGTATGCATTATATAAAATAAAAATATGTAGTAATGGACTTTAGTTTGTAAATCCAACATTGTTGATAGAGATTATAATATTTTCCAATTAGGGGTATCATAAACAATTAACAGCATAAAAGTGCATATCATATCCCTTTGAGTGTAATTACTTGTTTGATCTTTCCTTTCCAATTAACTTCAACACATGGCATTGACTGGTAGTTGGAACTAACTGTTTTTTTGATGGAGTGAAATTAGATTAAAGGAAACTGATTAAAGTGATATATATGTACTCCTATTCATGAACCCCTTTGAATAGTGCTCAGTGAAATGTTAATTACAGTCAGTGGAAATAGGAGTTGTCACTTTCTGGTGGAGTTCTTTGCATATTCCTAGTGATCTTATTCCTATTGATGTTTTCTTTGAATGTGGATTGTGGCCTTTACAGTTAACATTAATTGGATTTAAATAAGGGTATATAATGCATACATAGACAATTTATGATAAGGGTATATAATGCATACATAGACAATTTATGATACACCAAAACATTCTAGGCAGTGCTGGGGTTTTGTCCGCATTTGAAATAAGAAGCTGGGGCTTTGTCCGCTGGGGTTTTGTCCTTGCACCATCTAAAATAACTGATGATGAATTGCTACTTACTTGACTAGAATAGTTCTGCTGGCAATCTTCTTGGCAGCTTCCTCGTTCGGTAGATCAACAACAATGAAAGGATTCTGTGCGGGTGGGGAAGATAACGTAACGAACGTTAATAACGAATGTAACTGAACGGCCATCAACAGACCTTGTTCGTTTGTAAAATAATGTTCCTTAAAATAAAGTTAATTCTATAATAAATATCTCAAGACTTAAAGTGTACTCACTACCCAACAAATTGCATTGAATAAGCCCAAAACATTACTTGCAATTTTATTATTACGACCACATTCAATTACTGAACAGCAGCTATTGCCACTTCTACGCTATCCACAAATGTCTTTGAAGTTTGCTGATTCATACACCCTACATTACAAGTGGGTCAAATTCCAACTGATTCAGCAAACTCCCCGTTCATATACATGGCATTACCATGCATCCCTGGCTTGAGAGGGTGATTCTGTGCAATTGAACATAAAGTTGCGTAAACTGTATATTACTGAATAGACCTGCCTCTAGTTGGTTGTCTGTGGGCATAGACACAGGGATGTTGAAAAGTCCTGCCACCGATTTCAGCTCCTGTGTTGCAAGAAACAGAAAAGGTCTATTCAAGGCACCTGCTATGACAGTCACAAATATATGGCATACTGAGCAGTTTAGGAAAAGTACCTACATTTATTGAATTAGCTCCTCCTTATTCAATTATAACATGCTGTATATCCATGTAAAAGTCTGCTAAAACTAAAAGATGATAGCTAACGGTACTTTAACAACGTAAATATGATTTTTTTAAATAAATGTACAAGTATTTAAATTAAAACCAATTAAACATGTTCAGTATACATGACGTGTCCACCTGGTACCAACCTACATACTGATTGTTGTTATGTGAACATTGGTAAATGTAAGTAAAGGTAACTTCTCATATAGCGCAGTATCCAGTCCTCAGGACTGCTCAAAGGGCTTTACACTTTACTTCCTGGCAGACCTGTTCAATCAAACACCATCTCAACTTCTCTGAGATTCATCCAGCCACGCTGCAATTAATGCGTGAAGACTATTTGTATACAAATATCCACTACTGTCTATAACCAGCTATTCGTTCATATAGTTGAGTGAATTGGAGCAACATTGAGTGAACGAATTTTCCAAGGTTTGACACCGCGGCACAGGATTCGAGAGTCCGAGCTCTAGCCACTGCACACCATGGACAGACTACTAAGACTAGTTTACACATATTGCCGTCGATCGTGTCAACAATATAAACAAGCAATTTTCATAAAAATCTTAAGAAACATTTGCGAAATACATCCATTCTCTAACTCCCTGCCACTTATTTGTGCCACGTTCTGCAAATAAATTGTCAGAAAACTTGGTTTTATTGAAATACTTACAGTTTCCATATAAAAACACAGCGCCACGTGAAAAGTTTGGTAACAGCATTTACCATGCTAGCGGTTATATGCAAGTGATGTAACTGCCTAGTAGGAAAGTCACGCTCAATTGTCGTTAGTCATACACAGAGATCATTGGCTACGTTTCGCAAGATTTGATAGCAATTAGCATGCTTTCTGAAGTGGGTTAAACAACGACAACTATAATACTCATGGAGTCATAACATGGTCTGCTCGCTCTTCAGACTTCACTTTAGTCTTCGGTGTGTTTAGGAGCTAACACAGATGCTTTGCCCTTTGCCTTGGTGCGATGCTTATTACACTGGATTGATGAACGTAAGAATAAATAACAATTGGGTAGCCCACACCTCAAAAAAAACATGAAGATGGTTACCTACAATCACCAAACTTCACATCATATATATAATACCCCTATTCTACATACACACTTGTCACATGATCACATTTTTTTATTTATTATCGATCAAAATGTACAAGAAATTCACTAGTTTTTGCATGTATACATTAGTTCCACACCACTTAATGATTGATCTCAGACATGGGGATAGATCAGACTTTATATTAAAAAATATGCAATATGTAATTAAACAAGGTTACCTTAAATTTAATGTTGACAGCAGCTGAGGGTATTTATTTAGATTTTATTGCTATTGATTATTTCAGAGGTAAATTATCATAGCTATGATACAATACATATTAAATTGTTTGTTTTTTACAGATGTTTTATTTTTTTTTAAATACGTTTTACTGAAAATAATTGCTAGCTTTATTATATATACAGTGACACGTGAATTTTATTTTTAAAAATTGTAGCAAATAGGTGTGCTCAACAGTTTTAAACATCAATAATGTCAGCAGTATGAAAGACGTCTTGATAACTATTTTAATGGATTTCATCCCGACCCATTCCAGTCATAATCCTAAAATGGCGTATTTGGGTGGGATTACATCACGGATGTCCCCTTTCAGAAATATGTTCTTTGTAAGTATTGTTAGCTAATTGTGAAATCATATAATAATTATCATTTTATTGAATTTAGTATGGATTATTCCCGTTGTCATTATTTTACTTGTTAACAATGTGAAGATTTAATTATGTGGGTTAATACAAAATATATAAAATACATTATTATAATATTGACATAGTGTTAATGATCATTAAAAGCTATTTATATATATATATTGTTTGGCAGATTATTGTATATATTAGTAAAACATAATAATGTTAATTTGTTTGGCAATTTCTAATTTATGTGTTACATTACAGCGTGTACTGCATTGGATTTTAAAACATGAATGTTTGGAGAACTTATACTTATGAATAAACCTACTTACTGTAAATAAATTATTAACCACTAAACATTGATACTGGCAACCGAAATACCCTCAGCTGCTTTCAACGTTAAATTTAAGGTAACCTTATTTAATTAAATATTGCATATTTTCTTAAATATAAAGTGTGATCTATCCCCATGAGATTAATAATCATAAAGTGGTGCCACCGTGGAACTAATAATAATGTTTATTTCAAACAAGTCAAAATGTATACATACAAGTAAATAAAAACAAATAAATAAATAAAATACAAAGATATAGACAATGAATGAATGAATGTTTATTTCCACAATCAACTGGTATATGTGTTTATAACAATATTTTACAACTGTGGAAATGGAGACAGTTGAAGTGTTATACTTATTAAACACTGTCCCCATCCCTTTTATAACATGCGATACATTAATAACTGCCATATTATAACAACATAAAAATAGGAAGAATAACAATATTTGTACAACACTGTTAGTAGATTTAACGATTTCACTAAATTTGTGTCAGTAATTAATACACACTTAAGAAATATACTAATATCATGATATAATTACAACATTGCAGTAATAACGTGTACTTTTCATAGATTTTATTTCTATATAACTTATTAAAAGTAGTAATACTGTTAGAGGTCTTTATTTTATTATCTAACATGTTCCACAGGTTCACACCGTGTATTGTTACACAATTTGCTTTTTTTGTTCTTGCAAAAACTTGTCTTATATTTTTACTTTGGCGAGTGATATAGACTGAGCCCAAGCTTATCTTGAACACATTTTGTAGATTTATAGGTAAACACCTCTTGTGAGCCTTATACATTATCATAGCTGTTTTCAGTTCAATCAAATCAAATACCTTTAAAACATGCAGTTCCAGAAATAACACATTTGAATGATGTAGTAATTCACATTGCACACAATTCTTACTGCCTTTTTTGTAACATGTAGATATATTAGTCTTATATGTGTTACCCCACACTTCACAACAGTATGTCATATATGGAAGAAATATTGAGTTGTACAATATCATGCAGGAGGTTCTATCTAGCACATGTCTTGCTTTGTACATAATTCCAATACTTTTAGATAACTTGGCTTTTATCATGGCAATCTGGTCTTTCCAGTTGAGCTTGTTATCTATTAATACACCTAGAAACTTAGTTTGATACACCATGTCAATCTTAGTTTTATTAATGCTTATTTCTACAATAATTTTTTATTGTAATTGCTAAACAACATAAATTTAGTTTTGGATAGATTTAGGGATAGTTTATTAACTGCAAACCATGTGTTTAATTTATCCAGTTCACTACTTATGTTTTTGCTTATTTGAACAGGATCACATGGAATAAAAGATAGATGGTTAATAAAATGTATTATGTATACACGCAAAAACGAGTGAATTTCTTGTACATTTTAATCAATAAAAGACAGTAAATTTAACTGTTTGATCACGTGATTAACGAGTTCGAGTGGGCTTGCGTCAGGTGTAGTCGAATCCGTGTTACCGCTCCGATATTTACCGATATTATTTACGATTTCCAAACGTTTCTTTCGTTCACAAATGAATGAGACACTCGTATAACTACATCGGAATACAATCCCATGGTTATAGTTGCAATCTGACATACCTAAACCAAGTTTTTGACAAATTAGCTTCCCTAACAATCAGCCTAAAACCTACAAAACAAGATGGCAAACTAGTAAACAACGGGTATAAAGCACGCGAAACCCAAACCACCACCCCAAATCAACTCATAAATCGGTGCATTCTCCCAGTGACAAAGTGAAACCTATGTTATTATCATTACTAGTTCTATTTATATACTATCAGAAATCAACCTGAAATAAACAGCAAACACAATAAACTGTATACCAATAAGTGAGTGCATAGACCTGTCCATAGTCGTAGACTGCAGACAGGGAAGTGTCTGTCAAGTGTTGTGTTAGCTGGGTTTCAGTTTGACCCATGAACCAGTGTGAGCTGGTTCAACATACACACATGTAAATATATACTTTCACATAAAGCTTACGTATCATACTATTACAAATCCGGATTGTAGACTGTGTCGAAAAACAGCAACAACAACAACAGCAAACACAATATACTATACAATAAACTGACTACTAACTGGCAAATTTTACTACTGTCTTTTACAACTACTGTGATTTTATATTAGCTGTGATGTATAACTTAATCATAAAAACAAATACCCACATCTATAGTGGAATACAATCTCTTGTTTTGTTTACTGTTTTAACATAACTGTACAAGAAAAGCAGCTTGTGCAATACCTGCTCTTATGATGGCGCCACCCGACATGGGCACACCAGTGGTAGTTCTGATTAGTATCTTTATTGCATTCATACCCAAATAGACTCCCATAACAAGTACCACGCCAAACTGGCTTATGTAATCCCTACATCAGGACACAAAACATGTTATTTTGTCCTATTAATCCTCTGTGGGGACATCCAAACAAACCCAGGCCCAGTCAGATACCCTTGTGGATTTTGCAAAAAGCCTGTTGCTTCAAATCACGGAGCAGTCTGCTGCGACCGGTGCAACCAATGGGTACACATTAAATGTTGTGACGTAAGTCCAAATTAATATCATCTCCTCTGTAACAGTTCCTGGCACTGCATGAAATGCGACCATCCTAACTACAGTCATTCCTTCTTCCAAGACCACTTATTGGAATGTTCTCACAACCAATATAACAGCCTTAGTGACACAGACCAAAATAACCAAAACATTGACCCCCCACACACAGATCTCTCAAACAAACACGAGTATTACATCCCAAACCTGGGATCCAACCTTTGGACCAAACCCTCAAAATGCATCAACCCCTGAACATCATAAGAAAACCAAACGTAACACACTTCTAATCAACACCAACAGCGTCAAAAGCATCACAAAGACAACCCAATTAAAAACAATTATTCAGTCAAATAATCCTGATTATTAATAATTCCTAGTCGAAACCAAAATAGATGAAAACTACCCTACCTATTCGTTCCTACCACCTAACTACAGTGTATAACGCCATCCGAAAGGACAGAAACGCCCATGGTGGTGGAGTTCTCATAGCCTTCCACGATGACATTGTAGCAGAACCACTTGCAAAACTAAACTCAAGCTGTGAAATAGTATGGACAAAAATCAATTTCACACGAAACAAATCCATATACTTTGCATTCTACTACCGACCCCCCAGTGACCACAGATCACAAAAAAACTTCCCCTAATGTAGTTGTAGCAGGTGACTTCAACCTTCCTGATATTAACTGGGGCAAGCAGCAAACCACTGACAACAGAACTGCCAGCAAGCATAACAAACTGCTAGAAATAATGAGAGAATTTGAATTACAAAACATGGTCAACGATCCCACACGAGTTGATTCCGGCAATATCCTTGACCTCATACTCACTTCAAATCCATCAATAATTGCTAACACTCACAACACTCCCGGCATGAGTGATCATGAAGCTGTGACCTTTAACGTAAACCTAAATCCAGCCCGCAACAGTAAACCACCACACAAAGTGTTCCAATATAAATCTGCAAACTGGGATAAGCTTAAAGACGACATAAAACAACTAACAACAACATACTTTGACACGAACCCAAACTCAAGAGACATCAACACAAATTGGAACTTTTTCCGGAATAATCTTACTTCATTAGTCAACAATAATATTCCCAGCCACAACACCAAAGCAAAAACCCACCTCCCCTGGATAACACGTGACATAATAAGAATGCAACGAAAACGTAACAAAAGCCATAAAAAAGCAAAACAAACTGGACATAATAGCGACTGGGAAAGGTTTAGGCAACTCCGAAAACAAGCCACTAAAGCTGCAGCCAAATCCTACTCAGACTATTTAAACAATCACAAAACAATTCTGGTCATTCATTAAAGCAAACAAACAAGAATACATTGGCATCCCTACACTGCAAGCAAATGACCGACCAATCACAAACGATCATGACAAAACAAATACACTTAACAACCAATTTAGTTCCGTGTTTACTCAAGAAATCTACCCAATCCCCCAACTTGCTCCATCCACCTATCCCGATAACCCCTCCCTTGAAATCGGGATAGCCAGAGTCCTTAAAGAGACTGCAGTAGAAATTGCCCCCATCATCACACACAGTTTCCAGCAGTCATACAACACTTGCAAACTCCCAGATGACTGGCTCCAAGCACTAGTACACAAAAAGCCACAAATCAGACCCTGCTAATTATAGACCAATTTCGCTAACATGCATCCTATGCAAAGTTATGAAGCACATCATTCTAAACAATATGTGGAAACACTTGGACAAACACAACATCATCCTCCACTTCCAACATGGATTCCAGCCAGGCCTGTCTTGTGAATCCCAACTAATCGAGACAGTCCACGACTGGATGACTGCTATGGACAATAAGACACAAATAGGTGCCATTCTACTTGTTTTCGCCAAAGCCTTCGACAAAGTCCCCCATAAACGCCTCCTATCCAAATTAGCTTTCTATGGAATAACTGGAAACACACAAAACTGGATCAAATCGTTTCTATACAATTGCAAACAGAGAGTCTCAGTCAATGGAGCCATGTCGGACAGAACAGATGTTACATCTGGTGTACCACAGGGCTCAGTCCTAGGACCTGTTCTATTTTTACCCTACATAAACGATATAACCGAAAATTCCCAATCTCCAGTACGTCTCTTTGCAGACGACAGCATTATATATCGCAAAATCACACCTGGAACTGACCACAAAATTCTCCAATCTGATCTGATCAAACTTCAAACATGGTCTGACAAATGGAATTTAACATATCTAAATGTGTGCACCTCCCAATAACAAACAAAACCAAACCCAGACTACATTCATATTCACTCTTTGGCGTGCCACTCTCTACCGTCTCTAGCCACCCATATCTTGGAGTAAAATTAGATTCTAAGCTAACCTGGGCAAACCATATCACTGACATACATGTAGTTTCCAAATCTTCAAAAGTCCTAGGCATGATCAAACGAACCCTCGGACCTTGCAAACCTGAGGTAAAAGAAACAGCCTATAACATGCTAATCCGAACTAAACTCGAGTATGCCTCTCCCATATGGAACCCACACACTGCCACCCAAATTAAACACCTTGAAAGAGTACAACACAGTGCTGCCAGATTTGTCAGAAATGATCAGACGCCAAACAAACTCAGCAGACCTAATAGCCACCTTTGGATGGTCAACTCTTGAACGACAACGAACTAAACAAGCCATGACATTTTACAAAATATTAAATAACATAATCAACATCACACCCACCGGGTCTACTAACACAGTAAAAAACCATGGCCACTACATAGCCCCTAGGTGCCGCATCAACGCAGCAGTGTTCTCTTTCTACCCCTGAGCAGTTCAAATCTGGAATATGATCCCACCATACTAGAACTAGAAAACCCCATAGCATTTCAAACAGCAATCATGAACCTCCCTTTCACCATACCCAATCATCTAAAATGCCTATAAAATAAACAAACAAACTACCCACAATGCATGCGCACAAACAAGCACCATAAAACTCCTGCGTTAGCTCAAGTTTGGGTTGTTTGGAGTAAATGACCCAAGACGTGACAAGTGTGTACGTGTAGAATACTGAATAGCCATACTGAGTGTAGTGTATTAGATATATATATGATGTGAAGTTTGGTGACTGTACATGTACTGTTTGTAGGTGACCGTTTTCATGTGTTTTTCGAGGTGCGGGCCTAGTAAACGGCAAAAGTACCAACATTGCTTAAACCAGAATAACGCAATTACAATCAAGTAAGACGTGTGGTTAAATTACTGTGTACTATCACTTCATGACGAAATGGAGACGAGCCACGCCGAAGGGCGATAATTGG
Source organism: Paraescarpia echinospica (assembly GCA_020002185.1). Classification (NCBI taxonomy): domain Eukaryota; kingdom Metazoa; phylum Annelida; class Polychaeta; order Sabellida; family Siboglinidae; genus Paraescarpia; species Paraescarpia echinospica. The sequence goes on along the minus strand of CM034533.1, from coordinate 17,706,634 downwards.
TGATGGATAGCAAATAACGTAGCATTACTTGGGTGATAATTATATTTCAGGCCAGAACAAATACCATAGAGGGTAATATTAACAAACTATGCTAATGTATGTATGTGCTTACCGCCAACCGAAAGTCCAAATGTTCGTGAGCAAAATGTAGAAGATACTTGCACTTCCGACTTGTCACCATGGGCGCTGCCATCTTGGGATTACAGTAGAGATAAACATGGGGACGGCCTAAAAGGTGGATCACGGAAAAGGCGGACATGCTTTGATGATCGGGGTAGTCATTTTTAATTATTATTCTAGTTATTTAATTATTACTTCCAATTGACCTGTCCATCAAGGCAGAACCTCATAATAAAAAATGAAAAAGCAAAATAATAATTACAATTTTAACTACTTTTATCCACACAATAAATCTGGCAATTGTGGCGATTATATAGGCGCATTACAGTCCTAGAAGATGGAATGTACTTACTAAGATTAAAAAAACCCAGTAAACTATATATCAATAATAACAAATAAATAAGGATAATAACAATAATAACAACCCATTCCTTAGTTTTCAATACTAGTTAAAAACGACAATTTAAGAAGGAATAATAATAATTAATTATAACTATAAAGTACATACTGAAACGTTCAGAGTTCGTAACTGAGCACACATTTCATTGAAAGAGAAAAGTGCGTTTAAAAAGAAGTGGCTTTAGTCGCTTCTTGAACATATTAAGGCACTGTGTAGCATGCATGGCAATAGGTAGGCTGTTCCAGAGGCGTGGCGCTGCATTTGAAGAAAAAAAACAATGTCAGCGCGGCACCTCCAGCAAGTGAGCGTCGGTGGAGCGTAGTGTGTGAGTGGGCTGGTGTCGAGTTAGCAGGTCTTTGGAGTCTGGTGAGAAGGTGGTCAGAAATTCCGCACAGCAGGACAATTCCATTGTCAAGACGAGATGCCACGTAGGTATGCATTATCATCTCTGTGGCTTACCGGGCTAGAAGATTTCGATTTTGTTCAATATTATGTAGATGGAAATATATATACCACACGATACATGTGCTGCACGTGGTTGTTCATGCTTAGGGTTTTATTAAAGAAAACGTCAATGTTCCTGCCCATGGTGCAAATAGCTACGCACGATGTTATTGGCAAGTTCTATATGCGGCATAGGAGGTTTGTTCTTTATGTGTGGCGGCTTATTACATAACAACAAAAAATTTCATGCCAACAGTAAGTTTGTATGGAATGTGCAAACAAATTCAGTTTTGCTGCCTACAAAAAGTGTGTACCCCAAATTTAAATCTAAAAAGTGGACTTCCACCTGTTATGATAATTAGTAAAAAAAACAATGTTCAAGTCGAAAATGTAGGTATACTTTTTGTCCTGGTAAATTATACATAATATAAATAAAAAATACATCGTGATTACAATTGCAATTTGTTAAAGTTGATAATGTCAACGTTAGAACATATAAAATTTAGTCCTTGAGTACATATAAAATAATTTGAACACACCGACACTCTTATTATGATAATGATATAATAATATGATGTTACATTTTTTAATACAACTGAACTATTTACACCATGTGTGCAGTTTTGAATATATTCATAATGGTATCATAATTATATATTAATTATGATAGCATTATGAATATATTTATTAATTATATTATTATTATGATACCATTACGAATATATTCAAAACTGCACACATGGTGAAGGGTTTCGAGTAAATAGTTCAGTTGTATTAAAAAATGTAATATAATTGCGTGTTGGCTTTTATGAATTAAATTGTGTATACATTATGCTTAATTAGCACCAAAGTGGGACACATCTCCATAGACCACACGTGAACACCCACTTGAACACGTGGCACCCTCTGCATTGTGAACAAATATAAATTGTTCACAATGCTGGGGCCCCCACATGTGGCGGCTTATTACATAGAAAAATAAGTTTTCATGTCAACGATAACCTGTATGAAATGTGCAAACAAATCAAGTTTTGTTGCCTATAAAAAGCGTAAACCCCAAATTTAAATGTGAAAAAGTGGACTTCCACTTGTTATGATAATTAGTAAAAAAATTCAAGTCGAAAAAGTAGCTATACTTTTGTCCTGGTAAATTAAACACAATATGAATGAAAATGTATCGTGATTACAATTGCAATTTGTTAAAAGTTGATAATGTAGATTATAATTATCGTATGTCCTTTGAAAACAAATCTTGCTCGAGTAATTTTGTTATGTGCAATATGTTTTAGAATATGTCTGTGCCAATAATGTTCATTACACTAACATTTAATATATACCATTGTGATTGATTAAACGAAGTAATACCACTGTGATTGATGGGCATCGCGTGTGTTTGAATTGTGCGTAGAATCAAAGTTATACAACCTGAACCAAAGTTTTTCCCTATATACATATCGATGTGAAAGGGTGACCGCAAAACAACCTTCCATATTAATTATTATCAAAACAGCTATATTTCCATGTGAATTGGGGCTGACTTTTTTCTACAGTGTAGATATAATTATGTGGTACGCATATAACATACCTCATAGCTATTTTTTTGAGCTTGGAAAACATGATTTTTATACATGCTCTTCCAAAAGAAATGTGGCTCGAGTGGTTAAAAGCAATTAGTTTAGAAGAATATGTTTAGAAGATTTCTAGCCATACTGTTCATTGCAGACAGAGATATGTATTATGGATCACTGAATAGCCAAATCAATACCCTTACAAGTTGCACATATAATTTGTACGAACTGTGCAAAGAAAATAACTGATACAGCCTAAATGAAGCGTGTCCCCTACATTTCACTATTCATAAGGGAACCCGCAGTGATCTTCCGTCACGTTTAATTATTAGATCAAACACGCAATGTTTATCGCGTAGATTTTGGTGGACTATTGTCTTGGTAATTTAGTCATTTAGTACATATAAAATACATCATAATTACAGCTGCAGTTTGCTTTAGACTGAAAAGTACATTGTATGTGTGTCCGTACATAACAAATGTAGCTCTGCCGATCGATAGCAATTATGTACAAACATGTTTAGCAGGTAATTATGTACAAACATGTTTAGCAGGCAATTATGTACAAACATGTTTAGCAGGCAATTATGTACAAACATGTTTAGCAGGCAATTGTGACTATACTGTACATTTCAATTATATTTAAGGATCACTGAATAGACCAATCAACTACCTTGCCCCTGGTATTCATCATTTGCATGAAATGAGCAAAGAAAATAAGTCACACCGCCAAAATGAAGCGATTCCCCTACATTTCAACGTAATTAAAACTAACAATAAGCGACCTCTCGCCATTCACAATTATTGCAAAACTACAAAATGTTATGCATTATTGAATACAAAAACCTCGCTAACTCTATACACCACTTTTATGATTTGTGTAAAACAGAGAAGCTAGACTGTCTAAAGCGCCACCCCGCCACCCCCTTATGCATTTCAATGCGCAAGAAATGACCCGCCGTGACTTCTGATCTTCAAAAATGGAAATATTCCACTTCGTGGATTGAAGGTGGACTTTTATTCTTGTAATGCAGACATATAGTACGAATTAAAAAACATTATACATACTATTGCAATGTGTCTGACGTTGACCCTCATTTCGCGTAGGCCTGTAATAACTGGATTATATTGGCTAATTCCTTGCATTCGAAAATCACAGTCAGTCAGCGCCAGTCGTGCCGGTTGAACATGTTCAATCGCCACGATTACCGCTGACTCGACGAAAGGTTGGGGAATCGTAGTCGTAAGTACGCGCACAACGCCCCGATTACGCACGAAAGTCTAAGCTGCGACGGTCGAGATGCGTCGCAGCGTAAACAATCCGGCGGTGTGAGGCGGGCTTTACCCACATTTAACCCATTATGTCCACACTGTCCCCACTCGCACAACTGTACATACATGCATGTATACACGTACGGACGCACGCAGATGGCATTTACGCACTTACGCACGCAGTCACACACACACACACACACACACACACACACACACACACACACACACACACACACACACACACACACACACACACACACACACACACACACACCACACCACCCCCCACACACACAGGTGTGTAGTTACGCAAAAAAAAACAGTTTTCGGCCGTAGGGTAGTTTCGTAGAGAACGTAAGCATATGTTGGCATGAACTCGCCTATATACTGCATAAGAATACCTGTCATGAACAACAGAATTGCACAACAATTACGAATATTACTTTATTAAAACAACAGAAAACAACGCCAGTGTCAATCCACAAAAATCCTTCGGAAACTGAAACATGTTTAATAAAATTATGAAAGCTGCATCATTAGCGCGAGCGACTTAGTCCAAACACCGCAGGTGTATCGCACCGCGCAATGCATACCAACTATAATAATGGATGCCTAACATTGGCATTAAGAAATTGCTTTAATTTAAAACAAACAACGAATCGTTGAGAAACTTAAACACGCTGCTGCTACTGAATGGTTCCAGTTGATGTTTCTGACATTTGGCTTAGCACGGTATGACGTAGTAATGAGTTGCGCCTGGAGTGTCAATCAACTTAGTATTACTGTAGTCCTCTTTGTAAATGACATAGCAAGTGTTATTGACATAGTCTACACCAGCACACAAAGAAGGCATCTCCATGCACTCTTCTTGGCACTGTCGAATGTTGTCGATGTAGTCGACCAATTCACCGCTGGGTTTATGGCTTTTGTTTTTCACTTCTTTGAATTTACCAGTGCAGTCTACAAAGAAATGTCAATAGTAGTAGTGGTGCTGGTGGTGGTTGTGGTGGTGGTAGTGTTGTTATTGGTTGTTGTTGTTGGTTGTGGTGGTTGTGGTGCTGGTGGTGATGTTTGTGGTGGTTGTGGTGATGGTTGTGGTGGTTGTGGTGGCGATGTTTGTGGTGGTGGTGGTGATGGTTGTTTTGGTGGTGGTAGTTGTGGTGGTTGTGGTGGTGGTGATGGTGGTGGTGGTTGTGGTGGTTGTGGTGGTTGTGGTGGTTGTGGTGATGGTTGTGGTGATGGTTGTGGTGATGGTTGTGGTGATGGTTGTGGTGGTGATGGTTGTGGTGGTGGTGGCGGTGGTAGTAGTAGTAGCAGTAGCAGAAGCAGTAGTAGCAGTAATAATATTTATAATTAGTTTATATTTATAAGTTAATGGGACAACGTCTATATCGCCTATATCTCCAGGAATCTGAGCTCAGAGGCGCAACATACAAGAATCATTAGGCAAAATCGTCAACATGGGCAAGCAAGAGTCGCCATTAAAGCAAGGGACCGCCGAAGGTTAGGGTGGGAATGCAATTTCAAATAAATAAGTCTTCAGTTTTTTGCGAAAGAGCTATAGTCTCAGGTGATTTTAAAGTGATAGGGAGTTGATTCCACATTATGGGTGCAGCTACAGAAAAAGCATGTTTGCCGATATTTAAAAGGGAATAAAACACCTTTTGCTTGAATTCATGTTATATTACATCCTGCTATCTATTTCCACGTCCATCAAGCCAAAAAAAATTAAAAAAATTCAATGAATTAGAAATTCCACATTTTATGCTGTGCATCCGGACAATTTCGAATATGCATATTTTTGGCGCGCTTTTCGAGATGCCGAGATGTGACGTCACATATGACCCAAACTCGCATCAGGGCGACCCTTTCCATGCATTCAGAGCATGTTTACAAGGATAGCTTTCGGGTCGAAACGAGTGTCAGAATGAGTTATTGTGCAATAATCCGATGTAATACAAACAGTAGACATCGTAGAGGAACAAGCAGTTATCTTACGGTACCACATGAATCCAATTTTATTCAAAACAATGAATGCGAATGGGCCTACAAGTCGAATAGGTTTCGCCGAGCTTGGGCTCGTTTTCAGAATAATTATATCGAATGCAACCAACGGGAGATAATCTGCACCAATAAACAAACATAGCAAACATATATTGTATCCAGCTACATAAAGTAACGTGTATAATCTCATAATATCACTAGAATATCGATATATGAAGGAGTTGTACAATTTATCATAACAACTTAAATCAGTCAGAGGGCTTCCGCTGGTGCCAGTAGCTCAGTGGGTAGGCGCGTTGGTTTCTTGTCATTTATTTTACAATCGGGCGACGCCGGTTCAAACCCGACAGCTGCAAACCATTGATTTTCTTTACACTTGTTTTTGTTTTCACGAAGTAATATAAACCAAATCATTTTATACTATAAATAATTACTGTTTGTAAATAATTTTATTTTTGTAGTAATTTATTCGCCACAAAAATGAAAATATGGTCATTATATAACGATGTTTCTAAATTTTATTTATCCAAACAAATATAATGTAATGGATATATAATTTATTAATTGTAAATATATTGTACGGTAATATATTGTAATTATATATGTGAAAACAGATTGTGATCTGTCTTGATAAATAAAATTTAGAAACATCGTTATATATAATGACCATATTTTAATTTTTGTGGCGAATAAATAATTACTACAAAAATAATTTTTTTTTACAAACAGTGCATCATAGTATTCGAAATGATTTGGTTTATATTACTTCGTGAAAACATAAACAAAAAAGTGAAGAAAGAAAGAAAAAAAAATGGTTTGCATGCTGTCATGATTGAACCGGCGTCGCCCGATTGTAAAACAAATGGCAAAAAACCGACGCGTCTACCAATTGAGCTACCGAAATCGCGGGTATTCAGTAACTGATTTAAGTTTTTATGATATATTTTACAACTGTTCCTTCATATATCGATATTCTAGTGATCTTATGAGATTATACAACGTTACTTTCTGTAGCTGGATACAATATTTGTTTGCTATGTATGTTTATTGGTGTAGATTATCTCCCGTTGGTTGCATGCGATATAATTATTCTGAAAACGAGCCCAGGCCAAGGCCAAGCTCGGCGAAACCTAGTCGACTTGTAGGCCCATTCGCATTCGTTGTTTTGAATAAAATTCGATTCATGTGGAACCGTAAGATAACTGCTTGTTCCTCTATGATGACTAGTGTTTGTATTACGTCGGAATATTGCACAATAACTCATTCTGACGCTCGTTTCGACCCAAAAGCTATTCTTGTAAACATGCTCTGAATGCATGGAAAGAGTCGGCCTGATGCGAGTGTGTGTCATAAGTGACGTCACGATACCACGTGATCGCCTAGCTCATTAAAATTTAATTTTCCGTGGGAATCGCTTCACAGACGGGCTTAAAATCGAATTTATGCTACAAATGTATTTTCTGTATTTGTTTAATGTTGTCAAATGTTACATACAATGTTAAACTTTGTGTACACATGGAAAAAGGATTTTAGCTAATGCCTTATTTTTATTTCCTTTAAGCTTGGTTTTCGGAACAAAACGTCGTTGTGAAACAGATGATCTGAGATTCCTGGGGATATCGGAACAAAACTTGAATTGTAGTCGATATGCAACTGCAAGCCAGTGTAACTGTTTAAGTTGGGGTAACTTAAATCCACCTACCATGCAAATAACATGATGAAATCAGGCAATACTATGAACTTGACAGCTGGCATTTACTTAAGCAGTCCCCTATCAAAGCTGTATGGAGATGTAGGACCTGAATAACTTCAACAAAACTAATCGTACGATTTAAAAAAAACAGTGGTCTGTATGTACGCCCGCGCGTGTCTATGCGTACGTGCATGTGTGCGTGCGGGTGACGGAGATGTTAATCTTTTACTCGCGTACTTCGCAATCTAATTCACCTTTTTGTTCGCTACGCTTGAGGAACTTCAGTAATGCTGTTATTGTGTACTCACGTTCGCACTTATCGCCGTCATAGCCTGACGTACAGCGGCACTCTATGAGAGATATATAATGCAGCGTGTCGTTGTACGTGCCTTCCACAAAGCACGAGCCTCCATTCAGGCATGGATTGGGATTGCAAGATGCCGTGTTAACTACATAGCAGGAAGAAGAAGTAGAGCAGCAAATGGGTGATTATCAGAACTTGGCAGCATTTGGGTAAAACGAACCCGAAAAAAACCTTTTCAGTTTGTTTCTTTTTCTTTCAAGTGCAGATGTTTGGACATCCAAAACATCGAAAAGTTCAAAAATCGGACCACTCTCGATGAAGTTACAGCTTTATGAATGTTTACACCTAAAGCCGATCAGAATGTCCGTGACTATTTAAGGTAACCAAAATATAACTTACTTATATTTTTCTATAATAAAATGTTTTCATGTCCATTTGATATGGAACACGTGTGGTATCCATCCCCCAAACTGAATAAACACCACTGTTGTTCCTTGCTACATTTTGTTTGGTTTAATGTGGGTAACGTATGACACCAGGGGCGGATCCAGAGAGGGTAGTCTAGGGGGGGATTAAAAACCTCCACTGTCGGCACATGCACATTCATATTCGGGTCTGAGCCGGACCTTCAGCACCACTCTTTTGTCTTGGCTGGCTCGACTGATGACATTGGTAGACGTAACTTGAGCTTATTGTAACCTAAACGGGGGCACATTCCAAAAGTCTGGGGGGCATGGTAACGGGAGCCCATTCAAAAAGGTTTGGGGCACGCCACATTCCAAAAGTCTAGGGGCACGTGCCCCCAGGCTCCCCTGGATCCGCCTATGGACACTTTCTTCAGCAAATGTCGAAACTAAACTTTTCATTTGAAAGTATATATTCACAGACGCATTCTTTTATAAGGATCACCTTTTTATAAATGATTCATATATTGATTATATCAAATTTTGCTGTGCATTCATGACTATATCGAAATCTGCGAGGAATTGTGGATGAAAATATTGATACCTCGGAATCGTGGTTGGAATCGTAGCAATTAAGACAATCTTTAAACAATAACAGCAAATGTTATGCACAATGTGATACAGGAAATTATATTGTGATCATGTATAACGCGATGTTCCCATAATTGCTAACCACACATACACAGGCATAATAATGTGTCGTGCAGCTGAACCCGGATAACTATCAAGTGTGCAGGTACGTCTTTCGTTTAAAAGCACACTTATGTTAACACCACAATTATGTTTTCTTAATTGTCACATCAAAAAGTTGTCTAAATATTGAGGTATATGATGTATCCGAAATGGATGTCTTCTTCTTCCGGTTTATTAACCGGCTTCAACATTTTGAAGATCACTGTGGTATCTCAGGGTGTACGCATCGGAATAGGTAGATCAACAAGTGACGTTATATACATGTACGTAATCTTTCTAATACATGCAATACGACATGATACTATTAAGTGTGGATTCTCATAGGGCTTGTGCAAAATACATACATTGGCAACGAAAGCCGACCGTCTCTTCGGGACACTGACATTCGTAACTCGTGCCGTACGCGTCACACGTTCCGCCGCGTTCACACGGAGAATTTTGGCACGGTTCTTGCAGCATGGAACAAATATAAATTTCATGACTTCACATGTACACATGGGTGCATAACTGCACACCAGGGTGTATATGCAAGCGTCCCGATCTCCACTCACTGTCCCTATCATCATCGCGCCACGCGCTATGTTCGATTGTTGGACAATCGAACTGAGTGCGTGGCGCGATCGAGATAGGGAGTCGAGATCAGGGCGCTTGCGGACTATCTCTAATAAAAATAACTGCACACAACTACACAAACGTGCGCACGTGCGCGCTCCGCGTCACACACACGGGCGCACAGGTAGACAGTGAAAGGATGCAAGACAATAATACGTTTAGAACAGTTCGTTATATTGCGGTTGTACTGTAATCCACATAACGATTCCCGAAACATAAAGTACGTGCGTGTGTGATTGCACGCGCATATTCGTGTGAGTGTGCGTTCTTATGTCGTGTGTGTATGTGTTTGTGTGTATATGTGTGTGCGTGTGTGTGTGTGTGTATGTGTTTGTGTGTATATGTGTGTGCGTGTGTGTGTGTGTGTGTGCGTTTGCGTGTGCGTCTGCGTGTGATAGTGTATGTGTGTGTGCGGTGTATGTGTGCGCACGCGCGTTTATATGTGCGTGTACATGCGTGTGTGCGTATGTGCAAGTGTGCGTGTGTGTATGCGCAGGCACGCCATTCTAAACTATACAAAACGGCGCAACTTGCAGCATACCAGAACAGTCGTAGCAGTCGGGCGACTTATACCGGCACGTCCTACTTGCCGAGTCGAAACCCCAATGTTGTCTATCTGGACACGACTTGATTTCCGAGAGTTCTCCACGGCATGTGACGTACTTGCGGCAATTTGCACACAAAGCGTATACTCCGTCATCCGCGTTACTGCAGGTCTCAATGCAGTCAGGACGGCCAGCGAGGTGACATAGGCGAAGAGGAGCTGAAGCAGCCCACAACATTCAGCTGTAAAACTCAGCTCAAAGCGTGACAAATAACATATGTCGTGTTTAATCAATCTTGACCATAACATGAAACTCAAAAGAGGCAAAGAACACGATTTTCGTTTCCCCTCCCGGTTTAGCGAACTTTTTTGGTATGAAACTAGGGAAATTGGTCTACTTTTCATTTCTGCCTGTTACACCGTCCACAATTACCCTGAAACATGTTCAATTTCATGAAATGTGAACCGACAAAATTTTCATAAATCTCAGTCACCCCAGTTGGATAACAGAGGGGGTAACTAAAATTTCGTCGGAAAAAGTTGAATTTTTTTATATGTTCATCTATAACACATATACCATTCATTCTAAATGGATGTCGATGTTCACCCTTGGGAACGTCGAAAAATGTGCAAAATCATTTATCAATGACATCAATTTTTTCATTTCAATTCAATGAATTTTCATATTATCGGAACCCAATAAGATTCGTCGGCTTGTGCGGTGTGATCCGGGAGGAGATCTGCGACGAGTCACTCGACGTCAGAATCAGAATCAGAATAACATTAATTTTGTTCATATAAATACCACCATATAATAGAGTTATAACTGGTAGATCACATGAACAACAAACACTATACAAACACAGACAGTTGAACAAAATGTATACCATGCACTGTATGAAATAAACAAATAAATCAGGGTTCCCCTACAGGTTAATGTATGTATATGGGACAGAAGAGTTCTATTAAGACCGAAATTGGTCGTTATCATAGGGGCCGCCCGAGTTTAACTTCTATAATTAATTATGGGAACACTCTTTATATAAAAATAAAACAAATACTGCAGTTTTACTTAAGTTCACCATAACAGGAGATCCTTTGACGCTATCAAATTAAAAACAATTAATATGTATAAATAGTATTTATTATAAGGATTTATAATTACGATATATTTAGGCAAATGTGACAATTTGAAATTTCACATCATCAACCATAGAAGGCGGTGGCGATATAGCAAGTAGCGCCGAGCGCACGAGACAGCCCCCTCTCTGCAAATCCTCATAGAGATAACGTGGCTTTTCCGGGCAAGGAACGTCTATACGTTGCACGGAACGTCAATACATTGACAAGGGACATCTATACGTTGACAAGGGACGTCTATACGTTGACATGGGACGCAAATACACTGACAAGGGACGTCTATACGTTGACAAGGCACGTCTATAAGTTGACAGGGGACGTCTATACGTTGACAAGGCACGTCTATACGTTGACAAGGAACGTATATACATTGACAAGGCACGTCTATACGTTAACAAGGGACGTATATACGTTGAGAAGAGACGTCTATACCTTGACAAGGGACGTCTATAAATTAACAAGGGACGTAATATACGTTTAACAAGATTTAACAAGATTGCCATCCAGAAAATTACTCTGGATGGCAGGTGGACAAGGAAGCCTTTTGGCTTATCGAGAGTCCAATACTTTTTATCTACATGTATCCCGCCTTTTTAAGGTGTGTGTCGATTTTATTTTTAAACATATTCACGCTACTAGCACCAACACAATCAGGAGATAATCTGTTCCATTCATTTACAGTCCTTTGTGAGAATGAGAACTTTCTTATATCTAATCTACACTGCTCCTTTACTAACGTAGCTTCATGTCCTCTGGTCCTTCTATTTTTCTTAACTGAGAAAAAAATGTTTCTATCAATATTTTCATAACCATTCAATATTTTAAACACTTCTATGTGATCTCCTCTCAATCTCCTGGTCTCTAATGTTGTTAGACCACATTCTTTTAGGCGTATTTCGTAACTAAGATCCCTCAGATTTGGTATCATTTTAGTCGCTCTCCTCTGTACTCTTTCTAGCATATCTATGTCCTTCTTGCGATATGGCCTCCATGCTTGTATACAATATTCTAAATGAGGCCTCACTATTGTTTTGTACAGCGGTACTATTAATTCTTTTTCTTATACGCTATATTTCGCCTAATTAATCCAAGGATTTGATTTCCCTTTGACGCTGCAATTCCGCACTGCTCTGAAACCTTCATATCAGCACTAATGGTTAACCTTAAGTCCTTTTCTTTTAGAGTAGTACTTAGAACAGTACCCCCATTTTATATTTTACCTCTTCATTCCCATGACCTGTGTGGAGGCATTTACATTTCCCAAAATTGAACAGCATTTGCCACTTTTCAGACCATTTGATCAACCTATCAAGATCATCTTGTAAATGCTGTCTGTCTCCATCACTTTTAATCCTTCTAAACACTTTTGTATCATCCATAAATTTTAACACCTTGCTTGTTATATCATCGTCCAAATCGTTGATATATATTAAGAATAATATAGGTCCTAGTACTGATCCCTGTGGTACCCCACTCAATACCGATATCCAGTTTGAAGCCTCCCCATCAACTACTACACGTTGTCTTCTGTCATTCAGCCATTTTTCTATCCACTTTATTATACCATTTCCTATGCCATGGGCCTTTAGCTTAAGGAGTAATCTTTGATGTGGTACTTTGTCGAAAGCTTTTTGAAAATCTAAATAGATGATATCTACTGGTGATCCTCATCTACCCACCTAGTGATGTCTTCCAAAAAACATAACATATTTGTTAAGCATGACCTCGCTTTTAAAAACCCATGTTGAGATGGGTTTATCAAGTTATGTTTAACAAGAAAATCCACCATGTGATCTTTAATTAGTCTTTCTAATAATTTGCAAATCACTGATGTTAAACTCACTGGTCTATAGTTCTCTGACTTGTTTCTCGAACCTTTTTTAAATAACGGTATAATGTTTGCCTCTTTCCATTCTAAAGGAACCACTCCCTCTTCTAATGACAAATTGAAAACTGTTGCAAGCGGTACGCTAATTTGTTCTACAATTTCCAATAGTAGTTTGGGCGGAATCCCGTCCACTCCAGGTGATTTATTATCCTTCATAGCCCTTATTTTCTTAGCTACCATTTCCGAGGTTACAACTAACTGTCCTAAATAGTCTGAATCTGCCCCTTGAACTTAGCCTCTGGTACTGGCAGTGAACTAATATCTTCCCTGGTAAACACTGAACTAAAATACTCATTCAGGTCTTCTGCCATTAAGAATCCCTCTGATATTGTATTTCCAGCACTATCTTCTAGAGGACCGACCTTATCCTGAACTTTCTGTTTGCTTCGAATATACGCATAAAAACTCTTACTGTCATGTTTTATATTACTAGCTAATTTTTTTTCATAGCTTCTCTTTGAATTTCTAATTTCAGCTGTAGCTTGATTAAGTGCTTCTTTATAAATGTTGTAGTCTTCATCATTTCCAGTACATCTATATGACTTCCACATCATTTGTTTATACTTAATTTTTCTAATGGCTTCTTTCGATAAGTGTTTCTTTTTAGACCGTTTCCCTTGTTTTTTGAAAGGTACAAATTTATCGACTATGCACTTAATTTCACTATTTAAGATATTCCAGCATTCGGTTGCTGTCTTATTCTTCAGTGTGTTATTCCAGTCTATCTTTGCTAAATATTTCCTCATGTCCTTATACCTTCCTTTGTGGAAATTTCTCCTATACTGCTTTTTACTATTCCTTTCTGATTTTACTTTGATGGTAAAATGTATCTGGTTGTGATCACTACTCCCCAGTGGCTCACATATCTTGACATTGTCAACTAATTCTTTCTGTGAGGACAAAACTAAGTCTAACACATTCTCTCCCCTGGTTGGTTCTAGCACATGTTGAGAAAGGAAACTATCTTGTACTAAAACTAAAAACTTGTGGTCCTCACTCCCCATACTCTGTAGAGATTTCCATTGTATATGCCCATGGTTAAAGTCCCCCATAATAATACAGTTCCGTTTGCTTACTTCCCTTATAGCGTTTTGTATTTTTTCATTCTCTTCTATGCTTATGTTTGGACTTCGATAAACTAACCCAACTGTTAACGTTGAGTTTCCTGTAACTATGTTACACCAAACAGCTTCTTCGCAATCTGCTTCTCTTTCTAATTTTATTTCATAAGCCTGGATAGATTCTTTAATATATAAAATAACTCCACCTCCCTTTCTTCCTATTCTATCTTTCCTAAACATTACATATCCTGTTAGTCCCAATTCGGCATCTGATATATCAGTGGTGGCCCACGATTCGGTTATACCTATTATGTGAGGGTCAATATCTTCTACCATAATGTTTAGTTCACTTCTTTTGTTTACTATGCTCCTTGCATTTAAACAAATGCATTTATATCCTGATTCAGAACAGTTTTCCAGGCTGTTCTTTGCCGATTTATTTCTGCTGTCTTTATCTATGCCTCCAGTTTCAGGCTTCTCTGTGAATCCCCCCTGCGAATCTAGTTTAAATAGATGCAGCCTGTCCCACTGTCAACAGATTGCAGCAAGTTCTCTGAGAAAACTGCTGCCCCCTTTCCACTTAGATGTAGGCCATCTCTCATGTACATATCTTCCCTCCCAACAAAGTATCCCCATAAATCTACGAATCCCACCCCCTCTTCTTTACACATCTGCTCAACTAGTGCGTTGATCGCCATCCTCTTGCAGTTTCTATATGTCGGCCCCCTTCCTCCCATTACTGGCAAAATTCCTGAGAGGATAATCTGTTCTACTCTTGTCTTCTTTAACTTCTTCACTAATTGTCTGTACTTCTGAACTATCCCAGTTGTTCCCTCCCTCTCTGCGTTATTTGTCCCTACATGTACTAGTATAGACCCTCCCTTGCCATGCCCCAGTACCTTCTCTACCCTTTCAGTTACATGTTCTATCCTAGCCCCCGGTAGACAAACAACGACGTCCTCCCCCTCGCTTAGAGTCTTATCTGTCTTTCTCATAATCGAATCGCCCATAAACACCCTCTCTTTCCTCATTGCCCCCTCAATCACTGCCTCAGTGTAGCTCTTTCTACGGTTTGCATCTGTCTGGTTGTAATCTTGTTCCCCTGTCTTCTGCTCTCCCGTCACAATCTCGTCCGTTCCATTCTTTCCTGACGCTGTTTCTCTTGTCACCTTTCTTCCTGTCATCGTCCCTCCCGACTTCTCTTCTGTCACATGTACTCTCACTTCCTTTCTTCCCGTCATCTTTCCTCCCATTGCATTTCCTTCTCTCCTCTCCCGTCTCTTTTTCCCTCCTACCTCTTTCTCTACGGTCACTTTCTCTCCTGCCACCTTCACACCTGTCACATTTCCTGCCGTCGATCCTCCACTTTCTTCCCCTCCGATCACCTTCCCTCCTCTCAGTCTCCTTTCCTCGGTCTTGTTGCCACTACTCTGCTCCTTCAGTTTCACAGTATTCCCAACTTTATCCCTGTCGTCTCTCTCCATTCCATCTGTCTCCTTGCTGATTCTCATCTCCATCCCCTTCACAATATCTACCAACCTAGCTACCTCTTTCTCCAGACATTTCACCTTCCAACACCCCACGCACTGAAAGGTGAATCCCTCTTCCTTGGTTTCTGTCCATGACTTCGTACAGCCGGATAAGGCAAAATCTACCCAACTGTGGCAGTCGTCGCACACCAAGTGTCTCTTTGCCTTGACTTGCCGCTTGCAAGGCGCCATATCAGAATTTATTTAATAATAATAATCTAATTAGCTATTTAAAATAGTTTTGTCAACTGTGTTTACACTATTCACTGTCTATGTAGTCTTTAAGAAGACTGTTTTCTGTGCACAAATGTTACACTTTACGTAAGATTGCGTACGCTAGACTGCCTTATTTATTTAGGTTATACAGCGCCCTAGCGAATAAGAGAGACACTAGCTACATAAACTTAGTTCGCCCGATTTTCGCAAATGCTTAATTTTAACAACAAAGCTACCTTATCAAAATGTCTAGCAGGTACTGACTTACACAGATATTATCTTATGTAGGTAGTTTATGGTTGTTACTTTATCACCTATATATTCTACCACATAACGAGGTTTGTTAAATCTTGTTTACAAACTTATCGTAGCCGTAAGCTAACGTACCCTATTATCACTCACTAGACTAAAGTGTCCTAAAATACTTTATCTAACTAACTTTAAGCACAACTGCTACTCAATATATGTTTACTGCTACTTTATGAATGATATTAAGGCAAGAATAATACTTATCAATCAGTAATTCCACTTGCTTATGAACTTTGATACACCACCAATTTCAACGATCTATCTGCGCCAAATATAGCCTCCAATGGTCCGTTGGCAAGAAACGTCTATACGTTGACAGGGACGTCTATATATTGACAAGGGACGTATATTATACGTTAACAAGAAACGTCTATACGTTGACACGAGACGTCAATACACTGACAAGGGACGTCTATACGTTGACAGGGGGCGTCTATACGTTGGCAAGGCACGTCTATACGTTGACGACGAACGGATATACGTTGACAAGGCACGTCTATACGTTGGCAAGGGATGTCTGTACATTGACAAGGGACGTCTATAGGTAGGCACAGGACGCCAATACACTGACAAATACGTTGACAAGGCACGTCTATACGTTGACAAGGGACGTCTATACGTTGACAAGGCACGTCTATACGTTGACAAGGAACGTATACACGTTGACAAGGGACGTATATACATTGACAAAGGACGTCTATATGTTGACAAGAGACGTGTATACGTTGACAAGGGACGTCTATACGTTGACAAGGGACGTATGTATGTTGACAAGGGACGTCTATACATTGACAAGGAAAGTCTATACGTTAACAAGGAAGTCTATACGTTAACACGGGACGTCTATATGTTGACAAGGGACGACTATACGTTGACAAGTGACGTATATACGTTGACAAGGGACGTCTATACATTGCCAAGGTACGTCTATACGTTAACAAGGGACGTCTATACGTTGACAAGAAACATCGATACATTGACAAGGGACGTCTATATGTTGACAAGAGACGTGTATACGTTGACAAGGGACGTCTATACGTTGACAAGGGACGTGTGTACGTTGACAAGGGACGTCTATACACTGAAAAGGGACGTTTATACGTTAACAAAGAACGTCTATACGTTAACACGGGACGTCAAGGCACGTCTATACGTTGACGACGAACGGATATACGTTGACAAGGCACGTCTATGCGTTGGCAAGGGACGTTTATACATTCACAAGGGACGTCTATATGTTGACAAGAGACGTTTATACGTTGACAAGAGACGTCTATACGTTGACAAGGGACGTCTATACGTTGACAAGGGACGTCTATACGTTGACATGTGACGTATATACGTTGACAAGGGACGTTTATACGTTGACAAGATACATCTACTCGTTGAAAAGGGACCTCTATACGTTGGCTTTATTTACAGCTGTCTGCGCGTCCTCGCCGAAGCACCAGCACTAGCGGTCGAGGGTCATCGCACAGCATAGCCACCACAGATAGACGCGGAATTCATCACCACAGTGAAATGAATCGACCGACATTTGGTGTTTCGTTCACGCTCTATACCACATGCCAGTGTTCACCTCGTTAGGTCATCGCAGAAGTTCTTTCTAGTGAACAAGCCAGTAGTATCACAGCTTGCCAGTGAGAATTTCTTATCCACATTCTCGTCTTCACATCAGACCAACACGAACAATTCACCACTGACGGCCATACAATGGAATTAACGTCCTTTCCGCATTTATACGTCAACGTTCATACAAAGACAGTTTGGTGCGTGCTGGAACTTACCATCACACAGTTCTCCTTTGTGATTCATATCGCATATGCAGTGTGCTTCCCAAGTCCGGTTGCCTTTGTATGGATGTCCCGTTGACACGCACCTACTGTTGCCACGGCACTGCCTCAAACGGCATGGGTCGAAAACTGAAACCAGATTCATGCATATTTACTGTTCGTCACATGTACGTCATGCTAGGATCATATGGACGGGCTCTAAAGTTCGTAGTCAGAGAACCGTTGTGCTATTATTGGAACGGGTTTTGGTAAAATCGTAACGGAGTGCTATTTAAAAAAAAACCAGATATTTTGTTTTTTAGATAACGGGATGTTGTATTGTTCAAATACCATGATTTTGTGTTGGACCATGACTTGCATGCATTCGTGTAGGCACAATGTGAGTGAACACCACTTGTGTACCGGTGCCTACCTGGGAAAACTATACACCCAGTGAAAATATTTAAGTTTATCCACCAACAGCAGCTGGTACTTACTGTCGCACGTGTGACCTCGAAAATTCTTGTGGCACAAGCACGTGAAATTGTTTGCCGTCGCTACGCATGTACCGTCATATAGGCATGGGTTTTCTCTACACGGCAAAAAATCTAGAGACAAACAAACACGCAAACATATCACCAGGGCTTCTTAGTAGACTATCAACCCACGAATCAATTCCGCGGGTTTTTTGACTGTGCACACTAGATGCTTCAAAACATTCGAAGCACGTGTTTAGCATGAAGCGGCATCTACAATATGGCAGTCTTCCTCTGTCATAATGTGTAACGCCGCTACGTATTTTAAGACAGCGGTGAAGACGTATCTTTATAAAATTGCCTACACAACCTAAACCCAGGACATATTTTGAGTAGACGTTTTGCACCTCAGATCCAAAAACCGAGATATTTCGTAGTAGTCTAGTTTTGCAACATCACAAATACGATAATTAGGAAATAGGAGTGTTACACACTTATTTAATAATGCACAAACACTGCACGCACCTTGACATCTGTCACCATGGTAATTCTGCTCACAAAAGCAATGATAGACGCCTGCGAACACATAGCAACTACCTCCATGTTCACAGGGATTGACTTGACACAAGTCATAATATACTACAACAGGAATCATACGCATTAGAAGCATGTAGCCCCATTTACACATGCAACACACTAATTACAGTTACACTAGGATGTTGATAACTTTGATGATGACATTTTAAGTAAATTATAACAAATATGCTGATTTCAACAAAATAACATTGTAATTAAGGTGTGTAATATATATTATAAATTTAAGAACTAACAAGGAAAAGGGTATTATAGATGCATAGTCTAACGTATGACTGCTACTGTTAACTGCGTTCATTTGGATGTATCGGGACGAATATAGTTTACGCCGCTTTCGGTTGGGAATGCTATGTTAATGATGTGGACATCACATGATAATGTGGATGTATCATATGACTAGCTATGTTCACACATGTTGGAAACTGTAGGCGGCGAATGCAGTGAACGGTATGATTTGAATTCATAAACAGACAACATGTTATATTCAATACATTGTTGTCCATAAAAACACACTTGGGCGGTCTAGATTTTAGAAGAAATTATTTCACTATATAAACGTCGGCCATTGAACCCAGCTATTTGTACTGTTGGTGAACAAACACTAATCGTCCTTTATGGCAGTACCAACTAGCAAAAAAGCAGATGACACAAGAACAATAACTGTTCTTTGCTCCGTTGTCTCAAAAATGTAATTCTGCACCTTCGCATTTTGCTCCATGGAGGCCTGATGGACATTTGCAGTTAAAACTGTTTCCGTTCCTGGTACAAGTGCCGCCATGCTCGCACGGGTTGTTTACACATGCGTCGATATCTGTAATTGAAAACAAAGACATTACTCTTGCTTTCTCGCTCTATCTCTGTGTCCTTTCTCACAGCTTCTCTCTCCTCTCTCCCTCTCCCTCTCTCCCTCTCCCTCCCCCCTCTCCCCTCTCCCCCTCTCCCCCTCTCCCCCTCTCCCCCCATTCAGAAATACTGAATGAATAAAGGATGCTAGGTTGTTTGTATTTGACATAATACTATACCATGTGCCGCACTATTGATCAACAATAAACACTACACGTTTGCATTTGTTACTGGTTTGCAAAACGAAATTGGCTAAGAATTCTACCAAAATAAACGTTAAGTTAAAGCGCTAATATAATAATGCTTGACCAAGACGGCGGATGTATGGAAGTTGTCCTACTTTCTTAACGCGAGATTACGCATACATTATAAGTTTTCTGAACATTATCGTTTCAAAACTGATGATACATCTTCTTCTTCTCGCGTGTGTCTGCAACCTATGCGTGCAGTGTGTTCTCGAGCAGCCACACGCGAGTCGCCAGGTCCAGCTCTACGATGAAAGTCTCACCGTTTGGAGCACCGTAGACAGTGCAGTGGCTGATAATGGGGTCTGCTGATTGTCGGTCCGCATCACATTCACATGCAACGTTTTTATATAGTCCCCAACTGTGCATACTAGCGTTGAAACGTCAAACTCCCGTTCGCAGGCGGTTCAGCTTCGTCCAAGCCTTTCGCGGGAGGTCGGAACCAGCACAGTGCACAGATGGTTCTGGAATGAACCTATATAAGGAAATTGTTTTGTACAGCCTTTCCTCTCTCAATTTGGTTGATATCCAGTGCACGGTTGTTCCACTGAGGCCCAGACATTTCATGAGTTCATGTTATGGCTGTTGAAAGGGTGTCGTGACTTCAGGCTCTGTACACTAGCCCTTTCTGAGCAAACGTTGTGTAGTAGATTGTCAGTGTTTTTTGCACGCTTGCCCAAGGCCAGCACAGCTGCCTGTCTTCGAAGTGTCGGTGATGCAGTGCTTGCATGCACCAATAAGTGTTCAATTTTTGTTGCTCTTAAACATCCAGTGACGACTCTTAGGGAGTTGTTGATGCTGATGTACAGTTTTGATGTGTGTGCACTTTTGCACCACAGCGGTGCACAGTATTCTGCTGGCGCGTACACTAATGCCAAGGTAGAGGTGCATATTGTCTTGGTGCTTGCTCCCCAAGTGGTACCAGCAAGTCGGCGTATCAGCGTTCCACGTGATGCTACTTTTGGGCTTAAGTTTTCCAGACGTTGTCTGTAAGTCTGTGATCTATCTAGTTTGATGCCCGTAAACGTAAGGACTGCTTGACAGACGAGACGTATATTGTTCACAAACACGTCCATTTCGCGTTTATCTTCTTTGTTGTAGAGATGGAAAACGCCAGAGACCGTTTTCTTCTCGATGAGTTTCAGTCGCCATTGTTTCAGGTAGGTAGAGAGGATGTTCATATCTCGTGTGAGACCAGTCTCAACATGGGACCGTTGCCTGTGCCTAATTAGGATTGCGAGGTCGTCCGCATATCCGTACTTCTTTGAAGCTGTTTCGGGCAGATCGTAGATGTAGACTTTGAAGAGAAGTGGTGCTAGGAGGAACATAATTCTTTAGTCGTCTGAGTCTGCTGTGCTATCCATCGCTGGTCTTCAGTACAACGCTTCGGTTGGAGAGCATTTGCATAACGAAGGTAATCATTCGTGTATTTGGTAGTTTTTGCAGGAGCTTGAGTTGCAGGCCTCGGTGCCACACGGTGTCACAGGCAGCTGTCAAGTCGACGAATATGGCACCAGCTTTTTCGTTGGCTTGGAAGCTGTCTTCTATGTCTTGTGTTAGAAGAGTCACTTGATCTGTTGTCGACCTTCCGCGTTTGAAGCCAGCTTGCTCTTTTGGTAGTTGCGGGTCGATGATTGGCTCGATGGGTCCATTATCATATGAGTCTTTCGAGGATCTTGTAGGGGATGCAAAGCAAAGATATTGGTCTATTGCTCTTGGCGTCATCCTTAGGTTTGTTAGGCTTTAGGATAACCACCACAGCTGCCCGTCTCCATAGCTTTGGTATCCCGTTTCGATTCATGCACGTTGATAGGAATATTCTTAGCCAGATGGTAGCCTTACTTCCAGCGAAAATGATTAACTCTGGGTATAGGCCATCAGGTCCGCCGGCCTGTCCGCTTTTCAGTCTTTTGTGTGCCGTTGTCATTTCTTCTTCAGTGTAGGCCCCTGACAGATTCACGTCGGCACTTGCTGCTTTCTGTAATGCCGACACATCCATGTGCACTTTTCTTGTGAAGTTGCTGTCCATGTTTGGTGATTTTCCATTCTCCATGAGTTACGACGCGATGGCATTAGCTGTCACTGAGCAGTTAGTGTGAGTTGGTGTTCTGCCAGTGAGGCGGTTGACTGCTGCCATGCCCTTCGGCTTTAGTGAGTAAAGTCGATTGACTCCACAGTCTCTGCCCAGCGGGTCTTACGTTTTTCGTCCAGGCACTGGAGCAAAGCGGTGGCTGTTGCATGTGTGTTTGTTCTTGAAGATGACATGTGTTCATCGTAAAGAAAGGATATAATGCTTTCGGCAGCCTCGAGGGATTTTTCGCTTTGCTGCGTTTGTTAACATGTCGCAGTATGCTTTATGAGCATCGTCTGTATTATTGCAGTTCGGTGGTTCTCATAAAGCAGTATGCTTTCAATAGTGGAGCGATAAAAAAGAACAAGTATTTTTTTCATCGACATCGAAAGCTCTGTCTGCAGAGAAAATACAACTGCTGGTGGACTTTGGAGCACACACTGTGAACATGGACATTCCAGCTAAGTTTTTTTTTATCAAGATGGATACCTAGGTATTTGTACTGACTGTCCTGGGCAATTTTGTCACCATGGATAACAGCAGGCAAGTGATCGGCAACAATATATTTAGCATCAAAAACCATCTCTTGAGTCTTGTTGACATTGAGTTTGAGGTGGTTGTTGTCACACCAATGTACAAAACTTTTAATTTCATACATGTATGTACTGATGTTAGAATCAACGTGTAACATACCAAGAATAGCTGAGTCATCAGAGAATTTGATTATGTAGTTGTTAATACTGCTGCTGGTACAGTCATTTGCACACTGAGTGTACAAAATCGGCAAACTGACACAACTTTGGAGTGCACCGGTATTTGTTACCATAGTTTGGGAAAGAGTCTGATTTACTTTAACAAGCTGCACTCTGTCTGTTAGAAAAGAATGATACCACTTGATGATATATGGATTTACATTCATTTGTTTAAGCTTAGTGAGCAGAGTAGCAAGATATAACGTAGGAACACTACTGAAGGATGAACAGATACAACAACTGGAGGAATAACTTAGATTGGTATGGGATGTGATCGGGGTCGCGGTCGGGGAAGTCAGAAAAATGCTTCACTACCTTACAAAGCGGCCAACGACTATACCATTCCAGGGCGAAGAACGGCCAAGCTGGAGTAGGCTTTCTCATAAACACGAAATGGAAAGACAATGTAATGAGGGTTAACAGCATCAGCTCCAGAGTAGCAGAACTTTTCTATACATTACAAAGCGCTACAAACTGAAGATCGTACAGGCATATGCACCAACAGCATTATACGCAGAAGAAGACATAAACAGCTTCTACAACGACGTGGACGAGACCTTAGTTAAACCAAACCCCTACACTATAGAGATGGGAGATTTTAATGCGCAAGTAGGGAAACGAACAAACACATTGGAAACGGCAACAGGCAAATTTGGCATAGAAGTGCGAAACGAAAGAGGCGACACCTTGGTTGAATGGGCAACATCAAGAAAGTACAAAATCATGAATTTAACGCGAAACGATTCTGCGTCTGCCGCCGACCGGATATCCCGTTGCGTGACTGACGTGAAAGCATGGCTAGCGTCGCGCTACCTGCTTTTGAACGAGGCGAAGACAGAGGCGATACTGTTTGCAGCACCAAACAACCGTGTTCCACAGCCACCGCCTCTTCCCATCGACATCTGCGGTTGCAACGTCAGCACTTCCGCCAACATACGTGACCTTGGAGTACAGCTCGACTCCACGATGTCGATGGCTGCACACATTAGTCGTACCTGTCGGGCTGCCTACGCCCAACTACGTGGCATAGCGCGAATACGACCATCTCTCCCGCTTTCAGCGTGCAAGTCGCTTGTGCACGCGCTAGTCACGTCGCGACTCGACTTCGGAAACGCGGCCCTGTATGGCATTACGGGAACCTTGTTGCACCGACTAGAGATGGTCCAGCGATCAGCTGCGCGTGTCGTCCTCGGCTTACGTCGGCGTGACCAACACAGCATGACGGCGGCACTACGAGAGCTGCATTGGCTACCTGTGGCGCAGCGAATTCAGTTTAAACTGCTGACCTTGATGCACGGCGCTGCGTATGCAAACACTCCACAGTACCTCGCCGACCGTATATGTGCATATGTTCCCTGTCGTAGTCTTCGCTCGGCCGACCAATTTCTCATGGTTGTTCCTAGAGTTAACCTGGAACGGTACGGCCGACGCGCATTTTCATGTGCTGGTACCACTCTCTGGAACTCTCTTCCACTAGAGCTAAGAAGCCAACGTGACTCTGGACGTTTTAGGAGAGACCTGAAAACATTTCTCTTTAATCAGGCATTTTCGTAATTTATTGTATTTTTAAATACATACATTTACATCTTAATGTTGTATATGGCCTACATAATAATCGAAATGCGTAGTTGTGTTAGCATATGTAACCCATGTATTGAAATATTATAACGACAACGTGTATTCTTACATCATGTTTTAGTTTGTAAACACCCCTGAATCTGCTTTGTAGAGATATGTGGTGTATAAAGAAATTTGATTTGATTTGATGAATACCATGTTTCAGAAGAAAGCAGGGAGGATATGGACGTGGAAAAGCCCAAATGGAGAAATGGAGAAGGAAATTGAATACATCCTAACAAACAGGCCAGATATGTTCACAGACGTAAGTGTCATCAGCCAAGTCAACATCGGACGTGACCCACAAAATGGCAATGGGCAACATCAAACTGAACGTAGAGGCTGAAAGGAAAAAGTTGATAAACAAGAGACAACCAAGAGTAGACACCACACAAATAGTTGATAAACAAGAGACAACCAAGAGTAGACACCACACAAATAGTTGATAAACAAGAGACAACCAAGAGTAGACACCACACAAATAGTTGATAAACAAGAGACAACCAAGAGTAGACACCACACAAATAGTTAATAAACAAGAGACAACCAAGAGTAGACACCACACAAATAGTTGATAAACAAGAGACAACCAAGAGTAGACACCACACAAATAGTTAATAAACAAGAGACAACCAAGAGTAGACACCACACAAATAGTTGATAAACAAGAGACAACCAAGAGTAGACACCACACAAATAGTTGATAAACAAGAGACAACCAAGAGTAGACACCACACAAATAGTTGATAAACAAGAGACAACCAAGAGTAGACACCACACAAATAGTTGATAAACAAGAGACAACCAAGAGTAGACACCACACAAATAGGAAAACAATCGAATTCCAACTAAAACTGCGAAATCGATTCGAAACACTATAAGAACAAGACGACATCGACACCATGGGCAAAACATAATTGAGATGATCCAAGTAAGTGCGACAAGTGTAGCCAAAGCAATCAACAAGCAAGTAAAGACGATAATATGATCACCAACACGAGCCCTGATGAAGAAACGACGAGAATTGGTGGAAAACGGCAGCCGTAGAAAAAAATAGAGCAGGCAGAAATATGCATGACCATCAAAAAGAAAGCGAAGGAGGACACGAGGAGGTACAAACAAGATATCATACGAGCAACGATTATGACATCAAAGAGCCTGATTAAAGCAAGAAGAACACAGGCCCCAGGCCGAGACCAGGGTATAGAAATAGATCACCAAGATATGATCATAGAACGAATAGAGGAATTCTACACTGAGCTATACGACAGTGAACAGAGTATCATAATTCACACTGACCCGAACGAGGTACCAGAGATGAAACCATGGGAGATAGAAGCAAGAGATATGAAGAATGGGAAGACATCAGGCAACGACCATGTAAACATTGAAACATTAAAACCAGGAGAAGATACATGATGACATTATATATATATATATATCTGTCTAATATACATATACATGTATATATATATATATATACATGTATATGTGTATTAGACAGATATATATATAATATATATGTATATTAGACAGATACATGCATCTACACACACGGAAGTGCACGCCCATGCACACCCACACAAATTTATAAAATATTTAAACTACTACCTCTGTTCGATTTTTGGTCCTCACGTTTCAAAATAACTTCATAAAAATGCAAACAATGATATACGTTTGGGCGTATTTCGTTTTGGGAAATTAACTGAATAGTTATAAAATTATTTTCGAATTTCGTATGTTCGAAATTAGGTATACGATTTGCGTTGGTTGAGTTGGGAAATGACGATTCAGCCAAACAGTCTCGTCAAAGTTTAAAGTTCAACTGGACTCAACCCACGGCCGAAAATAAGTCCCGTGAAATAAATTATTTCAAAACACTATCAATACTCGGGGATTAAGTACTGAGCAATGCAGCTTAATATATATATATATATATATATTATTAGCAGTTCGGCGATCGTATACTTGTAATACAAAATATTATACCTGAACAATTAAATACATTTCAGATTGACTATTGATTTGTTTTTAATTTTAAATAGCTGTATGTACTGCCTTTGGGACTTCGACTTTTAAAAATAATATACCTGAGCGGCGCTATATAAGTATATTTATTTATTTTATTTTTATTTATTTGAGCAATTAAACACATTTCAGATTGAATTTGGCTTGCTTTTAATTTAAACGAGACTAGGCACATCTGAATTTAAGTAAACGTTATTGACATATTTGTACGCACGCACACACACAGTGCAACATACAAGTAATGAAATTAAATAATACCTACAAGTGCACGTCGATCCTTCATAATTACGACAGCAAGAGCATCAAAACACTTAACCACTCTTTGTGCACACACCATCATGTTTGCATGGACTAGACTTATACGCATTGAAAGCTATAACATATACATACATACACACAATATATACAATATATTGTAGTACTTCTGCTATCGTATATCTGTAATAACAGTTATTCCTGTATTAAAAAAGTAATATACCTTACGTTTAAACGAATTTCAGAATGAATTGGGATTGTTTTAAAGTTACCAAAGAGGTATATTCAGTCTATGCATACCTGCATTTACTACGCAAACGTCAGTGAACATATTTTGTGATATCACAAACACGCACGCACGCACGCAGTGCGACTTACACGAACTGAAAATAAATCATACTTACACGAGCACGTCGTTCCTTCATAATTACCACGGCAAGAGCATCGAAACCCTTGGCCACGTTTTGTGCAAACACCATTATGTTTGCATGGATTAGACTTGCACGCATTGAAAGCTATAATATACATACACACTGTAAACATTCGGGACGTACTGAGCAATGCAGCTTAATATATTTTGGCTATCGTATACTTGTAATAATAATTATTCCTGTAACAAAAATAATATACCTGAACAATTAAATACATTTCAGATTGACTAGTGGCTTGTTTTTAACTAGACGAGTTACGTTGCCCATGTACCAGACACCCCAAACCCATCCCAAATGTTTCCAGCCTACCCTCATTAATAAATGGTAACTGGTCACTGGCCTAGTTGTTAGGACAACCTTTTGCCAGAAATCTCAATCCCAATCGCTCACCCGTCTAACTGACGCGAGCAGCAACAGCGGAAGCTGGGTTGTTATCCAATATAACTTCTTACACTAACTTTTTATGATACACTAACTTGACGGGCGATAATTTCGACGCTAAATGACAAAATGAC
>CM034533.1:17666646-17675271 GCA_020002185.1 Paraescarpia echinospica | reverse complement strand
AGCCAAAGCAATCAACAAGCAAGTAAAGACGATAATATGATCACCAACACGAGCCCTGATGAAGAAACGACGAGAATTGGTGGAAAAAGGCAGCCGTAGAAAAAAATAGAGCAGGCAGAAATATGCATGACCATCAAAAAGAAAGCGAAGGAGGACACGAGGAGGTACAAACAAGATATCATACGAGCAACGATTATGACATCAAAGAGCCTGATTAAAGCAAGAAGAACACAGGCCCCAGGCCGAGACCAGGGTATAGAAATAGATCACCAAGATATGATCATAGAACGAATAGACGAATCTCTATTAACCGATTGGTTACCGACAGTGAACAGAGCACCACCAATCCAATAACTGACCCGAAAGAGGCGTTCAGAGATGAAACCATGGGAGATAGAAGCAACGCTAAGAGATACGAAGAACGTGGGAAGACATCATTGCGGCAACGACCAAACATTGAAACATTTCAAAACCAGGAGAAGATACGCCGATTTATTATTACATATTATTACATATATCCGTCTTAATATACATGTATATATATATATAAATATATAGATATATATATATATATACATGTATATGTATATTAGACAGATGTATATAATATATATATATATATAATTATATACATGTATATGTATATTAGACAGATACATGCATCTACACACACGGATGTGCACGCCCATGCACACCCACACAAATTTATAAAATATTTAAACTACTACCTCTGTTCGATTTTTGGTCCTCACGTTTCAAAATAACTTCATAAAAATGCAAACCTACCAAGTATTAACTTAACAATGATATACGTTTGGGCGTATTTCGTTTTGGAGAAATTAACTGAATAGTTATAAAATTATTTTCGAATTTCGTATGTTCGAAATTAGGTATACGATTTGCGTTGGTTGAGTTGGGAAATGACGATTCAGCCAAACAGTCTCGTCAAAGTTTAAAGTTCAACTGGACTCAACCCACGGCCGAAAATAAGTCCCGTGAAATAAATCATGTCAAAGTCCCGTGAAATAAATTATTTCAAAACACTATAAATACTCGGGGATTAAGTACTGAGCAATGCAGCTTAATATATATATATATATATATATATATATTATTAGCAGTTCGGCGATCGTATACTTGTAATACAAAATATTATACTTGAACAATTAAATACATTTCAGATTGACTATTGATTTGTTTTTAATTTTAAATAGCTGTATGTACTGCCTTTGGGACTTCGACTTTTTAAAATAATATACCTGAGCAATTAAACACATTTCAGATTGAATTTGGCTTGCTTTTAATTTAAACGAGACTAGGCACATCTGAATTTACTAAGTAAACGTTATTGACATATTTGTACGCACGCACACACACAGTGCAACATACAAGTAATGACATTAAATAATACCTACAAGTGCACGTCGATCCTTCATAATTACGACAGCAAGAGCATCGAAACACTTAACCACTCTTTGTGCACACACCATCATGTTTGCATGGACTAGACTTACACGCATTGAACGCTATAACATATACATACATACACACAATATATACATATATACAATATATTGTAGTACTTCTGCTATCGTATAACTGTAATAACAGTTATTCCTGTATTAAAAAAGTAATATACCGATTAAACGAATTTCAGAATGAATTGGGATTGTTTTAAAGTTACCAAAGAGGTTTATTCAGTCTATGCATACCTGCATTTACTACGCAAACGTGAACATATGTGATATCACACACACGCGCGCACGCACGCACGCACGCAGTGCGACTTACACGAACTGAAATTAAATCATACTTACACGAGCACGTGGTTCCTTCATAATTACCACGGCAAGAGCATCGAAACCCTTGGCCACGTTTTGTGCAAACACCATTATGTTTGCATGGATTAGACTTGCACGCATTGAAAGCTATAACATA
This sequence comes from Paraescarpia echinospica, assembly GCA_020002185.1. Lineage (NCBI taxonomy): Eukaryota > Metazoa > Annelida > Polychaeta > Sabellida > Siboglinidae > Paraescarpia > Paraescarpia echinospica. Next base: position 17,673,333 of record CM034533.1, on the reverse strand, counting down.
CATACACACTTTAAACATTCGGGACGTACTGAGCAATGCAGCTTAATATATTTTATTAGCAGTTTGGCTATCGTATACTTGTAATAATAATTATTCCTGTAACAAAAATAATATACCTAAACAATTAAATACATTTCAGATTGACTAGTGGCTTGTTTTTAATTTTAACTAGACGAGTTACGTTGCCAAATGTTTCCAGCCTACCCTCATTAATAAATAGTAACTGGTCACTGGCCTAGTTGTTAGGACAACCTTTTGCCAGAAATCTCAATCCCAATCGCTCACCCGTCTAACCGACGTGAGCAGCAACAGCGGAAGCTGGGTTGTTATCCAATATAACTTTTTACACTAACTTTTTATGATACACTAACTTGACGGGCGATAATTTCGACGCTAAATGACAAAATGACACATAGCTCCATCTGTAGGAAATATATGAAATGCGAAAGAGAGCCTTCTTGTAAGCGTGCAGACGTGACCAACGATAGGTAGACCTGGTGCATGTTAAGCGCCGAGTATTTTGAAACGTCAATAACTTAAAAACTATTCAAAATGTCTGCATACATCCAGCGGCATATCTGTAGATGGCATAATTATGTTTACGATGATATAGAAAAAACATAAAATTCCGCGGCTGGAAATTCACGTACAACCTTTTGAAACATTGAGGCCCCCAAGTTATCCACCCCCGGACGAATTTCAAAAATGTCTAAATCTACGAACCATCTCAATGGGCCCGCTAGATCACACGCAAAATTTCAGACTGAAGGAGATGTGGGGGGAAGAAACAAACAGAGAACGAACTGTTTTATAATATAGAAACGAGTCTAGGCACACCTGCATATACTATGTAAACGTTAGTAGGCATATCTTTCTGATCATACACACACGCGCACGCACTCACGCACGCACGCACGCACACGTACACACGCAGACACACGCACGCACGCACGCACATACGTAAACCCGAGGCTACCCAGACAGTAAACAAGTTTTATTACATTGTTTGTTGGAAGTATACACGCGTCTTTTGGCAATATGATGTTATACACTGGTCAGCTATGCTGGTTGCATTCATATAAAAAGTACTAGCGGGTTTGCGCACATATGCTGTACTGCGTGCGTTTCTTTCAAAATAAGTTTATGTTTTAATGTAGGAACGAATGTATGTGCATGTGTCTGCACACGCACGGGAGGGCTTACATGCATGCGTGCGCGCGTGTAACTGTAACAAGTGCGACAAACACGCACTGAAACAAAATAATACCTACCCGTGCAGGTTGTTCCTTCATAATTACCACGACAAGAGCATTGAAAATCTAGACCACTCTTTGTGCAGACACCATTATGCTTGCATGGACTAGACTTGCACGCATTGAAAGCTATAACATACATTAAACAGTACTTACATTCGGGAAGTCCTGAGCTGTACAGTTTAATACTATATATATATACGTATATATATATATATATATAATATTAAACTGTACAGCTCAGGACTTCCCGAATGTACGTACTATTTAATATATATATATATAAATATATATATATATATATATATAATAAGAAGTAGTATATCTGGTAAAACTAACCAAATTATACAGGTCATATTGAATGTGGCTTGTCTTTTAATTTAAAACGAGTACTATACACACTTGTATTTACTAATTAAACGTTAGTAACCATATATCCGTGACTCTACCATATGCACGCACGCACGCACGCTCGCATGCATGCACACACGCACACGCGCGCGCACACACACACACACACACACATGCAAGCACGCACGCATGCAGTGCGAGATCAACATACTGACATTAAGTAATACTTACACGTGCACGTCGTTCCTTCATAATTACCACGGCAAGAGCATTGAAACCCTAGACCACTCTTTGTGCAAACACCATTATGTTTGCATGGATTAGACTTGCACGCATTGAAAGCTATAACATACATACACACTTTAAACATTCGGGACGTACTGAGCAATGCAGCTTAATATATTTTATTAGCAGTTTGGCTATCGTATACTTGTAATAATTATTATTCCTGTAACAAAAATAATATACCTGAACAATTAAATACATTTCAGATTGACTAGTGGCTTGTTTTTAATTTTAACTAGACGAGTTACGTTGCCAAATGTTTCCAGCCTACCCTCATTAATAAATGGTAACTGGTCACTGGCCTAGTTGTTAGGACAACCTTTTGCCAGAAATCTCAATCCCAATCGCTCACCCGTCTAACCGACGTGAACAGCAACAGCGGAAGCTGGGATGTTATCCAATATCACTTTTTACACTAACTTTTTATGATACACTAACTTGACGGGCGATAATTTCGACGCTAAATGACAAAATGACACATAGCTCCATCTGTAGGAAATATATGAAATGCGAAAGAGAGCCTTCTTGTAAGCGTGCAGACGTGACCAACGTAGACCTGGTGCATGTTAAGCGCCGAGTATTTTGAAACGTCAATAACTTAAAAACTATTCAAAATGTCTGCATACATCCAGCGGCATATCTGTAGATGGCATAATTATGTTTACGATGATATAGAAAAAACATAAAATTCCGCGGCTGGAAATTCACGTACAACCTTTTGAAACATTGAGGCCCCCATGTTATCCACCCCCGGACGAATTTCAAAAATGTCTAAATCTACGAACCATCTCAATGGGCCCGCTAGATCACACGCAAAATTTCAGACTGAATGAGATGTGGGGGGCAGAAACAAACAGAGAACGAACTGTTTTATAATATAGAAACGAGTCTAGGCACACCTGCATATACTATGTAAACGTTAGTAGGCATATCTTTCTGATCATACACACACGCGCACGCACTCACGCACGCACACGTACACACGCAGACACACGCACGCACGCACGCACGCACATACGTAAACCCGAGGCTACCCAGACAGTAAACAAGTTTTATTACATTGTTTGTTGGAAGTATACACGCGTCTTTTGGCAATATGATGTTATACACTGGTCAGCTATGCTGGTTGCATTCATATAAAAAGTACTAGCGGGTTTGCGCGCATATGCTGTACTGCGTGCGTTTTTTTTCAAAATAAGTTTATGTTTTAATGTAGGAATGAATGTATGTGCATGTGTCTGCACACGCACGGGAGGGCTTACATGCATGCGTGCGCGCGTGTAACTGTAGCAAGTGCGACAAACATGCACTGAAACAAAATAATACCTACCCGTGCACGTCGTTCCTTCATAATTACCACGACAAGAGCATTGAAACCCTAGACCACTCTTTGTGCAGACACCATTATGTTTGCATGGATTAGACTTGCACGCATTGAAAGCTATAACATACATACACACTGTAAACATTCGGGACGTACTGAGCAATGCAGCTTAATATATTTTATTAGCAGTTTGGCTATCGTATACTTGTAATAATAATTATTCCTGTAACAAAAATAATATACCTAAACAATTAAATACATTTCAGATTGACTAGTGGCTTGTTTTTAATTTTAACTAGACGAGTTACGTTGCCAAATGTTTCCAGCCTACCCTCATTAATAAATAGTAACTGGTCACTGGCCTAGTTGTTAGGACAACCTTTTGCCAGAAATCTCAATCCCAATCGCTCACCCGTCTAACCGACGTGAGCAGCAACAGCGGAAGCTGGGTTGTTATCCAATATAACTTTTTACACTAACTTTTTATGATACACTAACTTGACGGGCGATAATTTCGACGCTAAATGACAAAATGACACATAGCTCCATCTGTAGGAAATATATGAAATGCGAAAGAGAGCCTTCTTGTAAGCGTGCAGACGTGACCAACGATAGGTAGACCTGGTGCATGTTAAGCGCCGAGTATTTTGAAACGTCAATAACTTAAAAACTATTCAAAATGTCTGCATACATCCAGCGGCATATCTGTAGATGGCATAATTATGTTTACGATGATATAGAAAAAACATAAAATTCCGCGGCTGGAAATTCACGTACAACCTTTTGAAACATTGAGGCCCCCAAGTTATCCACCCCCGGACGAATTTCAAAAATGTCTAAATCTACGAACCATCTCAATGGGCCCGCTAGATCACACGCAAAATTTCAGACTGAAGGAGATGTGGGGGGAAGAAACAAACAGAGAACGAACTGTTTTATAATATAGAAACGAGTCTAGGCACACCTGCATATACTATGTAAACGTTAGTAGGCATATCTTTCTGATCATACACACACGCGCACGCACTCACGCACGCACGCACGCACACGTACACACGCAGACACACGCACGCACGCACGCACATACGTAAACCCGAGGCTACCCAGACAGTAAACAAGTTTTATTACATTGTTTGTTGGAAGTATACACGCGTCTTTTGGCAATATGATGTTATACACTGGTCAGCTATGCTGGTTGCATTCATATAAAAAGTACTAGCGGGTTTGCGCACATATGCTGTACTGCGTGCGTTTCTTTCAAAATAAGTTTATGTTTTAATGTAGGAATGAATGTATGTGCATGTGTCTGCACACGCACGGGAGGGCTTACATGCATGCGTGCGCGCGTGTAACTGTAGCAAGTGCGACAAACACGCACTGAAACAAAATAATACCTACCCGTGCAGGTTGTTCCTTCATAATTACCACGACAAGAGCATTGAAAATCTAGACCACTCTTTGTGCAGACACCATTATGCTTGCATGGACTAGACTTGCACGCATTGAAAGCTATAACATACATTAAACAGTACTTACATTCGGGAAGTCCTGAGCTGTACAGTTTAATATTATATATATATACGTATATATATAATATTAAACTGTACAGCTCAGGACTTCCCGAATGTACGTACTATTTAATATATATATATATAATAAGAAGTAGTATATCTGGTAAGAATAACAAAATTATACAGGTCATATTGAATGTGGCTTGTCTTTTAATTAAAAACGAGTACTATACACACTTGTATTTACTAACTAAAACATATATCCGTGACTCTACCATATGCACGCACGCACGCTCGCATGCATGCACACACACACACGCACACACACACACACACACACGCACACACACACACATGCAAGCACGCACGCATGCAGTGCGAGATCAACATACTGACATTAAGTAATACTTACACGTGCACGTCGTTCCTTCATAATTACCACGGCAAGAGCATTGAAACCCTAGACCACTCTTTGTGCAAACACCATTATGTTTGCACGGACTAGACTTGCAAGCATTGAAAGCTATAACACACATACACATCTTTACATATATATATACTATAGAAGGAGTGAGCTCTGCAGGGGAAGATGTTTTTAGTACTTGGGGTATCGTATACCTGAAATAATTATTATTCTTGTTATAATAACAATTTATATACATGAACCATACAAATACATTTCAGTTTCAATTTTGATTATTTTTTAGAATTAAAGAATATTGTTATGACCTAACGCCCCACACACGCACGCATGCAAGCACATATACGCACACACTGCGACATACAAGAAGTTAAATTAAACAATACTTACACGTGCACGTCGGACCTTCATAATTACCACGGCAAGAGCATCGAAATCCTAGATCACTCTTTGTGCAAACACCATTATTTTTGCATGGACTAGACTTGCACGCATTGAAAGCTATAACATACATTAAACAGTTCATATATTCGGGAAATCCTGAGCTGTACATTATAATATTACATATATATATACACTCACACACATATGTACATTATATATATACAGTGTATATATATATATATATAGATATATAGATAGATAGATAGATAGATATATAGCTAGATAGATTGATAGATATAATAAAAAGTTGTATACATGCTAAGACTAAAACAAATTATACAGGTCTTATTGAATGTGGCTTGTCTTTTAATTTAAAACGAGTACTATACACACTTGTATTTACTAAGTAAACGTTAGTAGCCGTATATCCGTGACTCTACCATACGCACGCACGCACGCACGCTCGCATGCATGCATGCAAACACACACACGCACGCACACACACACACACACACACACACACACACACACACATCAATACATGTGCTACGCACGCATGCAGTGCGAGATCAACATACTGACATTAAGTAATACTACACGTGCACGTCGTTCCTTCCATAATTACTAATGGCAGAGCATTGAAACCCTAGACTTCCTTGTGCAAACACCATTATACTTGCACGGACTAGACTTGCACGCATTGAAAGCTATGTAACACATACACATCTTTACATATATATATACTATAGAAGGAGTGAGCTCTGCAGGGGAAGATGTTTTTAGTACTTGGGGTATCGTATACCTGAAATAATTATTATTCTTGTTATAATAACAATTTATATACATGAACCATATAAATACATTTCAGTTTCAATTTTGATTATTTTTTAGAATTAAAGAATATTGTTATGACCTAACGCCCCACACACGCACGCACGCATGCAAGCACATATACGCACACACTGCGACATACAAGAAGTTAAATTAAACAATACTTACACGTGCACGTCGGACCTTCATAATTACCACGGCAAGAGCATCGAAATCCTAGATCACTCTTTGTGCAAACACCATTATTTTTGCATGGACTAGACTTGCACGCATTGAAAGCTATAACATACATTAAACAGTTCATATATTCGAGAAATCCTGAGCTGT